>CM053033.1:225978355-226578355 GCA_028564925.1 Lithobates sylvaticus
ATCCGATCATTCTGAACGTGGTGACGTTTGTTGCCTACGACGGGACTACGTAGAGCAGGGATCCTCAAACTACGGCCCTCCAGCTGTTGCGGAACTACGCATCCCATGAGGCAATGTAGAACTCTGACATTCACAGACATGACTAGGCATGATGGGAATTGTAGTTTCTGAACAACTGGAGGGCCGTAGTTTGAAGACCCCTGACGTAGAGGCTAGTAGCCAATAGCTTTGGTCTTGTAATGTGATCTGAGCATGCGTGGCACTTTGTCCGTCGGAATTCGCTACACACGATCGGAATTGGTGTGATCGGACTTTGTTGTCGGAAAATTTATAGAGCAGGAGATACAACTTTGTCCGTCGGACAATCCGATGGAAAATGTCCGATGGTGCCTACACACGGTCGGAATTTCCGACAACATTGTCCGATAGGACAGAATCCATCGGAAAATCCGACCGTGTGTACGGGGCTTTAGTCCGTAGTGTTCAATGTTAAGTTGGCCCACCCTTTGCAGCTATAACAGCTTCACCTCTTCTGGGAAGGCCGTCCACAAGGTTTAGGAGGGTGTCTATGGGGATGTTTGACCATTTTTCCAGAAGAGCATTTTTGAGGTCAGGCACTGATTTTGGATGAGAAGACCTGGCTCGTGCAAGCCAGCCAAGTTCCTCCACCCCAGTCTGGCTCATCCACACTGTATTGTCAAATGTATTGGGCCACCCCTCTAAATCTTATGGTGGAGGGGGGGGGGGGATTATGGTGTGGGGTTGTTTTTAAGCAGTTGGGCTTGGCCCCTTAGTTCCAGTGAGGGGAACTCTTAAGGCGTCAGCATATCAAGACATTTTGGACAATTTCATGCTCCCAACTTTGTGGGAACAGTTTGGGGATGGCTCCTTCCTGTTCCAACATGACTGCGCACCAGTGCACAAAAAAGCAAAGACATGGATGAGCAAGTTTGGGATGGAGGACCTTGACTGGCCTGCACAGAGTCCTGACCTCAACCCGATAGAACACCTTTGGGTTGAATTAGAGTGGAGACTGTGAGCCAGGCCTTCTCGTCCACATCAGTGCCTGACCTCAAAAATGCGCTTCTGGAAGAATGGTCAAACATTCCCATAGACACACTCCTAAACCTTGTGGACAGCCTTCCCAGAAGAGCTGAAGCTGTTATAGCTGCAAAGGGTGGGCCAACTCAATATTAAACCCTAGAGACTGGGGATGCCATTAAAGTTCATGTGTGTGTAAAGGCAGGCGTCACAATACTTTTGGTAATATAGTGTATAAAGAATGTTGCATAGCTGGAGAGCAAAGAACAACTATATATGCCAGTCCTCAAACCTGTACAGCCCCTATGAACCAGAGCAATGTTTACATTTCTGTTATAGGCCTATTGATTCAGCAATAATTTTGGCATTACTTAACCAGGTCCTGCCCAGCCTATAGTCAAATGACGGCCAGGTGGGACTTTACGCCATCATATGACGTCCTTCCGGAACGGGCCTCTCGCTCGGACACAACCGATGACTGATCACTGTACCGGCCCTCTGCCGGTACCATGTGATCGCGGTGACCAATCAGTACCATGTGATCGGGGTGACCAATCACAGCAGATCACATGACAATTATAAACAATGGATGGCCTCCTTTCAATCCATCCATTGTATTCAATTGTGTTGCTAGCTGTAATTGGTCACAGCGATCAAATGGTACAGACAGGGCCAATCACAGCTCACCTGTACCATGTGATTATCTGTGGTCAATCACAGCTAATCACAACAAAACACACTGAATGAATCGGTTTCATTCAGTAAACATGGTTGCTTATACCAGTAAAATTCACTGGTATAAGCAATCATATTGTGTAAAAAAAACAAAAATAAACAACTGATCACTTCCCCAGAGTAGTTCAGTGTTACTATGGTAACACTGTATTGCTCTGGCTGCTGTATATTAAAAAAATATATTAAAATGTAATAAAAAAGAAAAATATTTTAAATTAAATTAAAAAAAATTATAATTTTTTTATTTTATATACTTTCACTGTCCCTGATCACTGCTACACCGGTTACAGTATATGATGTTGTTGTATTTCACTGGTGACAGTATGTAAAAACATTTTAAAAAAATTGTGAAAAAAAAAATTGTATTTAATTTTCTTTTAATTTTCCAAAAAAATTTGCCAAAAAATGACAATGACTTCAAAAAAACTCTCCATGCCTCCTACTAAATACCTTGGACTGTCTACTTTCTCAAAAGGGGTCATTTGGGTTATATTTATACTGCCCTGGCATTTTCGGGCGCCAAGAAATGAGATACAATGAGTACATCAAGATTGATCGATTTTCAGATATATACCATATTTTGTGGACTGTATAACTTTCCTACAAACTAAATAATATACACTGATGTGGGTTATTTTCACCAAAGAAATGTAGCAGAATACACTTTGGCCTACATTTATGAAAAAAGTTTAAAACTTTATAACAGAAATTAAGATAAACTTTTTTTTTTTTTTTTCAAAATGTTCTATCTTTGATTGATTATTTAGCAAAACAATAAAAAAAAAAAAAAAAAATACCATCAAAAGAAAGCTCTATTTGTGTGAAAACATTCTGAAAATTTCATATGGACACAGTGTAGCATGACCGCAAAATTGTCATTCAAAGTGCGACAGGGCTGAAAGCTGAAAATTGGCCTGGACAGGAAGGGGGTAAAAGTGTCTGGTATTGAAACAGTTCAAATTAAAAAGTAATACACATATCTTTTTTTTTTTTTATTCTTGTACAAACAAGACTTTCTTTTGGTTACATTGTTTTGAAAAAAAAAAAAAAAAAACATTTTATTTATTTATTTTTTGCAATCAGTAGACAAAAAGAACAAAACTAAGCAAAAAACAACAAAAAAAAAAAAAAACAAACAAACAATTTTTGCTTTGATCAGCATTAGTTAAAAAAAAAAAAAAATGTGTTACTGTAGATAAAATGTATACATTTTTTTTCTACCATTTGTCCTAATTAAAATGACTGTAAACATATGATTCTGATACAAGGCATTTCAATATTATTTCCAAAAATACAAATTAAGGCTTTTTTTTTTTTTTTTTTTTTAATTACGGTAGTGCAAAGGAATGTACAAACAGAACAAATAGAAATGTAAAAAAAATGTTATCAAATTTTAGTTTAAAGTTTGTTGACTTTTTTTTTTTTTTAACCCATCTATGTTATATTGGCAGATGTGTATGCATTATTCAGCGCTATCGTATGATTATTATAGCTTATAGCAGACCTTACAGTAACATGCAAGGTCTGCTCAGATTCCTGGCCCTCCCACCCCTGGTACAAACCACCAACTGTGTCGGTACGAGTAACATGTACCTGTAAAAAAAAAAAAGTTAGATTTAGGGCCTCATTACTCCATTTGCACACAATTTTTATTAGTGCATTTCCAAGACATGGACTGTAAAAAGCGATGTTTTCCAATAAGACTCGTTCCATTCCATTGTGCTGTGTTGCAATGTGTTGCACAAAGCGTATTAACATGGAGAAACACAACATAATGCAATGAGGGGAAAACAAAAGTAAAAAGCAAAAGTGAAAAATATGCAAAATAAAAAAAAATAAAAAAATCAGATTTTTTGTTTTTTGTTTGCAAATACATTTCATACCAACTAATAGTAGGTTATTGGTGAAGGAGAAGGGGCTCAGACATTGTAAGCATTTTATTGCACAGCCTTCCTATTCTCCATCTGTAAATTGGAACATCCATCCATCTACACCAGGGATCCTCAAACTACGGCCCTCCAGCTGTTGCGGAACTACACATCCCATGAGGCATTGTAAAACTCTGACATTCACAGACATGACTAGGCATGATGGGAATTGTAGTTCCTGAACAATTGGAGGGCCGTAGTTTGAAGACCCATGATCTACACAATCACATCCTCCATCCCTACCTTTCACCCTTCATCCATCCATCCCTTTCTCCCTCCTATCCATTGACCCCCCCTCTCTCTATTCATCCACCCGTCCCTCTTTCTTTCCCTCCCTCCCTCCATTCATTCTTCCTTTTCTCCCTTCATCCCTCCCTTTATCCATCCCTTCCTCATCCCTTTTTACCCTCCCTACTCCTCCTCCCCCCTCCATGCCTTTCTACCCTCCCTCCTCCCCCTACATCCATTTCTACCATTTCTCCTCCTCCCCCCTCCATCCCTTTCTACCATCCCTCCTCCTCCTTCCCTTCATCCCTTTTTACCCTCCCTACTCCTCCTCCCCCCTCCATGCCTTTCTACCCTCCCTTCTCCCCCATTCATCCCTTTCTACCCTCCCTCCCCCTCCTCCTCCCTTCATCCCTTTCTACCCTCCCTCCCCCTCCTCCTCCCTTCATCCCTTTCTACCCTCCTCCTCCCCACTCCATCCCTTTCTTCCTCCCTCCTCCCCCCTCCATCCCTTTCTACCCTCCCTCCTCCCCCCTCCATTTCTTTCTACCCCCCCTCCCTCCTCCCCTTCATCCCTTTCTACCCTCCCTCCCCCTCATTCCTTTCTACCATCCCCCCTCATGCCTTTCTACCCATCCTCCTCCTCCTCCTCCCCTTCATCCCTTTCTACCCTCCCTCCTCCTTCCCCTCATCTCTTTCTACCCTCCCTCCCCCTCATCCCTATTTACCCTCCCTCCTGCTCCCCCATCATCCCTTTCTGTGCTCCCTTCTCCTCCCTCTTCATCCCTTTATACCCCCCTCATCCATTTCTATCCCTCCTCCCCCCTCATCTCTTTCTACCCTCCCTCCACCCCCATCCCTTTCTACCCTCCCTCCACCCCCCCATCCCTTTCTACCCTCCCTCCACCCCCCATCCCTTTCTACCCTCCCTCCACCCCCCCCCCTTTCTACCCTCCCTCCCCCCCTCATACCTTTCTACCCTCCCTCCCCCTCCCCTTCTCCATCCCTCCCCTTTCCCATCCATCCATTTCTCCCTCCCTTTCTACCTTCCCTCCTCCCCTCCCCCTCTCCATCCCTCCCCTTCTCCCCTCCCCCTCTCCATCCCTCCCCTTCTCCATCCATCCCGCAACCCAGCCGCTGCCCGTAGGAGCCCGCACGCCTGCAACCGCCCGATCAACCTTGGGGGGGGGTTGATTTTTTCCCCCAACAAAAAAAAACACCAGCCACCACTGAAGCTAATATTAGAAGCTGATTGGCTACCATGCACAGCTGCACCAGATTCTAAGTGCGCCAGTTTTAGTAAGTCTCCCTCTATATTAAAACCCGGGATCAAACTCCCCTAATAGAGTAACAATGTAACAGTTGTTGAGTAGCAAATTTGTAATAAAATTCCATTACAAGTCATTTGTCTAATAATTATGCACATTGCTTTTAACGAGATTGGAGTTCTTCAATTGGCAGCTTTTAAACCGAAAGCTGTGTCGACTTTGACGGCGCTCGTCCTTATTGAACGATGGGGATAAGCGGGGCTCCAGGCCTGACACATGCCGCTTGAAGTAATTGCAATGTTTGACTTTTGCATGTAAAGTTCTTTCCACCAAAAGTTCACAGCGCGGCTTTTCATAATCAAGAAGGTTCAGTGACAGTTTTTGCACAAGACAGACACTTCCAGGCTCCAGTCAACGAAGATAAATGAACGCCTTTTTTTTTTTTTTTTTATATCGTTCCCAAGCTTTCCGTTTAATGCCGCTGTCACGTCACATTTGATGCATGGCTTAACGATGGCGCGCGTAAACACCTAAGCGAGGCCTGGCAAGAAAGGGTCACCATCCTTACGGAAAGCAGGTATTAAATCCATCCGCGGGTGATGTTTGACGGATGGAGGGTGACAGTGAATTATGTCATGTCGCTCCTTGACACGATGCGTCACGCCAGGGCGTAATGACATTGAGCCTGTATGAATTACTTTAATCAAATTAAACTTCCGTACGAGGGTGTCAAAATTTGCTTCTTGTTCTGTTTGCGGCTTTGTCACCACCAGTTATTACACAAATTGTCATAGGAGAGATCTTGTATCCCTAAGTGGAAATTCACTTCGGAAAAGGGCTTGCAGTTTGGTAAAGGGCAAATTCAAGCAAATGGCTAGATACAAACATGAGTTTATAAATCGCACTTATGGCTCCTCCTTCCCCCTCAACCAATATGACTTCACAGTATATAGAGAAGGGTAACTGGTCCTGCAGATTTGAAGGCCTAGGGTTCCGATGCTCAACCTGCAGCCCAAAGTGGTTGTGTAGGGCTTGTAGCGTTGCTCAAAGATGGTGGATAAAAGTTTCCCCTGCCGGTGTTGGAATGTGGGGGCAGGCATCTATCCACTAATCCAGAAGTGTGAGACGTAAGGGTAGAGAAGGGTAACTGGTCCTGCAGTTTTGAAGGCCTAGGGCCCTGATGCCCAACCTGTAAGCCAAGCTGTTGTATAGAGCTTGTAGCACTGCTCAAAGCTGGTGTTAGAATGTGGGGGCAGGCATCTAGCCACTAATCCAGAAGTATGAGACGTAAAGGTTGCACTCTTTCTATTGACCATCAATGTAAGAGGCATTTTTGCCATTGAATCCCAATGAACTGGTTTTAGTAAGGGTTTCCCCGAGACCTGAAAAATATTTCAGGGGTTCCTAAAATTGAGTTGAGGTTGGGTTGAGAAAGGATGGGCTAGAGTAAGCACCAAAACACAATCTACCAATCTACTCCTCCCTCCCTTAACCAATATGATTGCATGGTATATAGAGAAGGGTAACTGATCCTGCAGTTTTGAAGGCCTAGGGCCCCGATGCCCAACCTGTAACCCAAGCGGTTGTATAGAGCTTGTAGCATTGCTCAAAACTGGTGGATGAAAGTTTCCCCCGCCGGTGTTAGAATGTGAGGGCGCAGGCATCTATCCACTAATACAGAAGTGTGAGACATAAGGGTTGCATTCTTTCTGTTGGCCACCAATGTAAGAGGCATTTTTGCCCTTGAACCCCAATGAACTGGTTTCAGTAAGGGTTTCCCCGAGACCTGAAAAATATTTTAGGGGTTCCTCTGGGGAAAAAGGTTGAGAAAGGATGGGCTAGAGTAAGCACCAAAACACAATCTACTCCTCCCTCCCTTAACAAAAATGACTGCATGGTATATAGAAAAGGGTAACTGAGCCTACAGTTTTGAAGGTCTAGGGCCCAACCTGTAACCCAACCTGTAACCCAAATGGTTGTATAGAGCTTGTAGCACTGCTCAAAACTGGTGGATTAAAATTCCCCCTGCCGGTGTTAGAATGTGGGGGCAGGTATCTTTCCATTAATCCAGAAGAGTGAGACATAAAGGTTGCACTCTTTCTATTGGCCATCAATGTAAGAGGCATTTTTGCCATTGAACCCCAATGAACTGGTTTTAGTAAGGGTTCCCGGAGACCTGAAAAATATTTTAGGGGTTCCTCTGGGGAAAAAGGTTGAGAAAGGATGGGCTAGAGTAAGCACCAAAACACAATTTACTAACTTCAAGGGCCCTGAAGGTTGCACATCAAGTTCTGAAAGTCCTTGGGCTGCAGTAAAATGCAGCTCAAGCCAACCCGATGCTCTAGGAATGTTTGTGATGGTATGTGACCTCAGCCAGTGTTGCTACGACCACGCCCCCTGACCTCTGTGACCAAGCCCATGTGGGCGGGGATATATGCCCACATATCAAAGGGCGTGGTCTGAGCAGCGTTGGCTGAGGCCATATACCATCACAAAAATTCCTAGAGCACCGGGTCAACTTAAACACCATCTTACAGCAGCCCAAGGTCTTTTAGAATTTCTTGTGCGACCTTCAGGGCCCTTAAATTTGGTGCTTACTCTAGCCCATCATATCTCAACCTTTTTTCCCAGAGGAACCCCTTAAAATATTTTTCAGTTCTCAGGGAACCCTTACTAAAACTAATTCATTGGGCTTCAATGGAAAAAAATGCCTTTTACACTGGTGGTCTATAGAAAGAATACAACCCTTCAGGCTTTGATTATCTTCTGAAAGATGTCCCCAATCTCCAACAAAATCATCTGCTCTCTTTAACCATACCTTCACTCTCTGACCACCACTTATAGCATTCCTTCCATCTCTGACATCTTCTGTAGTATATCTGTAGTCACTGACCAGGTGTAGGTGGGGTACAGCGTGTTGGGGCGGAATAACACACTCAGTCCCACTACAATGAAAGAATTTGTATTGAAATAATGCAGAAACAGTTCACAATTAACCCGGTGGGAAGGCAGCCCAACTGGGAACACTCACAGTTCCAACAACATGTAGAGGGCAGAGTGCAGCTGAGCTTTCAGCGTCTGTTCAGAGGGGAAGAATGCATCTTGCCCATCTTGTACCCAACAGGCAGGTGTCCGAAAAGGTTGCGAACCGTACACTTTCCATCCCCATCATGAACCTTTCCCTACCACTAGTGCTGTCCCTAAGAGGCGGGGTACCGGTCCCTACTCTACCAACTCGTACATGCACACCAAACCTGGAAGCCAGGGCCTTAAATAGGCTCTGCCTGACCTAAGATGGCTGCTAGAGTCACATGGGATGGCATTATCCAATTGGATGCTTCCCCAGTGACCCAGGAAATCATAGAGGAACCATGTTCCTCTTGACTTCCTCTCCAACTGCAGTGCCTCTGCGGAGAGCGCCACCTACAGAGAAAGTAGACTGCACTTGCCTGCATGTCCATAGACACTGACCATCTCTAGTAACATAACCTTATTACCATCTCTTGTAGCATGCCTGTAGTCACTAGATGATGAATGAAAGTAGATAGTGTCTCTGTATAATACCAGGACAAATCTCCTTCTGCAGAGAAAAGCAGATGAAGGCATTGTCAGGGGGGAGTACTGTGATCTATGAGAAATGTAATAAATACATCTGCACATTACTTATCATGGGTATACAGAACAAGACAAATCCATGTGATGCTAGGTCCATATTAATGAGGCTTAAGATGGTCTGATGTCCATCAAGTTCAACCTGTCATATCTCTTGCAGCTCTGGGCCAGAGGAAAGAAACTGTGCAGATGTTACCAGTTTTGCCACTCAGGATGAAAACAATTCCTTCATGACCCCGGGGGTCAGTTGGCTTCATTCCCTTCATCAGAACTTTCCTCCTTTAGCCAAATAATGACGGGAGCCAGACAGAAAAAAATAATAATTTCAACACTAAATGAATTCATAGAGATATGGCACCTCAACGGACCTTCCTGGTAGATGAAAGCCCACTGATTAAAATTATTTAACGGCTTTAACACCTTCATGTCATTTCAAAAGTCATTTTCAATATTCTAAATTCTGCAGTTTTGCACCTTATGATCCTGCCCATGGGCGTCCGCAGGTAGGGTCAAGTGCCCCCCCTGGAATCAGGGATTGGATCTTAAATTCAGCACAGTTGCTTCGCTATCGGGGTGTGGGCAGCCCACAGCCTGCACCCGGGTGCCACCCATCAGTGGGGTGACACCATCAAGGTGCTGTCAAGCCCCCCCATCAGCGTAGTGTGACTTCAGGCTCTTTTCTCTGCTCAGTCCAGCAGAGAACTTGGCGGCACTGTGACAGGAGAAAGGCGAGCTGCGGGTTGTCAGAAGTTTCCCCGGCTCGCTCCCCTTTCTCTTGTCAGGGAGAAGAGACGGCGGCTCTCACCAGTTCCCCGCCCAGATTCCTCCCCGCTCCGTTCCCTCCCTATTGGCCATTGATGACCAATCAAAGGAGACTAGGAGAGGAGAGCATCATGGGACATTTCATCTGTAATGCATTCTATGCATTAAGGTGAAAACTTTCTGTGCTGCAGCTACCCCCAGACCAGTGGCGGCTGGTGTTCAATATTTTTGGGGGGTGCAAACAAACCCCATCAATTGCAGCCTTACTGTGCCCATCAATTGCAGTCATAGTGCCCATCACTTACAACCTCACTGTGCCCATAACTTGCAACCTCACTGCCCATCAATTTCAACCACTGTGCCCATCAATTGCAACCACTGTACCCATCAATAGCAACCACTGTACCCATCAATAGCAACCATTGTGCCCATCTATTGCAGCCACTGTGCCCATCCATTGCAGCCACTGTGCCCATCCTTTGCAGTCACTGTACCCCTCAATAGCAGCCACTGTGCCCACCCATTGCTCTGCGCTCTGAGTCCACCCTATTTTTAAGCTTTAATTAGATTATTGGCTCTAATCAGGCACTTAAAAAAAAAAAACACTCCCGCCGCTGTAATTCAGCATCCTAAAAGTGTCCGGAAGCCTAAATAGGGGGTGGCCATGGATAGATTCATGATATGCATGAATCTATTCATGATACATATAGGGGGAAGCGTGATAGAGGGGGCGGGGTCTTACCCCCCTAATGGACGGGCCACCACTGACCCAAACCCCTCCTTTTTCTTACCTGAGCCCATCCAATCCAGCGACATGCACAAACGCAGTGGCTCCAGCCGCTGTCTCTCTCATTGGACAGATTGATAGCAGCGGGAGCGATTGGCTGTCAATCAAATCCAGTGATGTGGGAGCCAGGGGCTGCTGTATCGACGGACGCAGCAGCGGGACTCGGGAGCATGCCCGCACAAGTGACCCCCCCCAGGAAAAGCGACTTTCCGTGGGGGCACTCGATGAAGAGGAGGGGCCTGGAGCGCCGGTAGGGCACCCCAGAAGAACAGGATCAGGGCTGCTCTGTGCAAAACATTTGCACAGAGCAGGCAAGTGCAGGATAAGTGAATATTTCATAGCTTTTACCCACCGGCGGTGGAGGCGTCCGCTCCTCATCCTTCCTCCGCTCAGGCGCACTGGTACAGGGAAAACCGGAAGTGACATCTAACTCGATTGTCAATCAAAGCACCCGGCCGTAGTACTACATACTACGGGCGCCGGGCGGAAGCTGTTCGGCGCGATGGAATGCGCCGCAAGGTGGGACAAAAGCCCTGCAAATGAAGCTCCTCGTCTGCAATCTCGTGATTGCATAGACGTGGCGCTTCCCATAGTTCACTGTGTCCGACGCCCAAACACAGTGCACTTAAGGACCTTTTTTTCTATTTTTTGTGACTGCCTGGAGGGGGGGGGGCGGCACCCGTGTGCCCCCTATGGACTGGCCGCCACTGAGTGTAGGCATGTTTGTTTACAACCCCTTTAACTCTTTCCTGTGCAGCACTGAGAGAGAGAAGGAGCCAACAGCATTTTTTGTAAACTTCAAGTGTTGGGGGTGAGAATTTTATTAAATAGTTTACTGGGAAATGTTTAATTTATTGTGCTCAATGTGTTAAGCAAAAAAAATAAAAAAAAACCCTGAGGGTTGAACACTACTCTTAGGTGGAGAAGTAAGCTTTTCCTCAGTTCTAACTACTTGTAAAGATTTCCAGTGTGCCCAACAGGGAATGTTCATGTTCGGTTTTGTAGAGCACACATATCCCTCTGTAGTTTTTGCATCCTTACGCGAAAAGAAGCATTTTCGTTGTACTCTTTTGTCATCCCTTTAGACGCACCTAGGAATAAAAAAGTCTTGGTTTCCACCAAGACATGACAACATCTTTCTTTACCGTGTTTTTCAAACCTGAAACTTAAAAAAAAAAAAAAGATGAAATATTAAAATCCGCCAATGTCTTACCTGCTGCTTCGGCGTAGAATAAAGGTGAAAACGTAGACGTACCTTCGACGCGGCTTGCTCTTTTAAATGTTTAAAAACCTTGAAAAACGTCTTGAAGGTCTTTTTTTTTTTTTCCGTTGCAGCAGGCTGAAGAGCCGGTGCTGGGAGATGACACCTCTGTGGCTTGTAAAATATTCAGAGATGTGTTCGAAGCCGAGAGTTGATTGTTGCTAATCAGCGGGGAGGTTGTTTTTGCCGGAGATGTTGATCTGACGAAGGTGGAATCATCCTCGGGAGGGCCGGGTTTTTTTTTTTTTTTAACAACCAGATATAGTCAACCATATGCGGTAGAAAGCCGAGTTTGCAAACATGGCAATCACGATTCCCTCTAAATGATGAAAAATTTCCAGCTTTCGCCTAACGCAAGAGACCTGCCACCCAGTTTGCTGACAAAAACAATCTGAGCCAACCCCCCCGCGCAAGTGCGCGGAAATAATGAGTCGGGAGAGTAAATAAATCGTTGCTCGTGTTGTACAAATGTTCGAGGCGTCGCCACTAACCCCCGTCGACGTCTGTTATATTTTACAAAACTCCTGAGCTATTTTTAATGCTCCGTGCGTGTCGCCGTGTGTCACCGGAGTCTTTTCCTTTTTTTGCTTAGTCAGCAAAAACTGTAGATAGTGAAAAATTCTAAAATTCCATTTTTTTTTTTTGCATTATGCTTACGGTAAAAGCAAAACTTTTGGCCACTTATCACTAATTATTGAGCATTGGGGGCTCATGGACACAACATCTCAAAGAAGGTACTACCGTATAAACTCGAGTATAAGCCGAGTTTTTCAGCACTTTTTTTGTGCTGAAAGTGCCCCCCTATATGGGGTTCCTAGCACCAAGTGGCCCCGAGATACGGGGCCCCAAAGTCGGTTTGGAAAATGTCATTCTCTGTTTCAGAAAAGTGCTTGACATTTACTGAACCGACTTTGGGGCCCCGTATCTCGGGAAAACTTGGTGCTAGGAACCCCATTTGAATATGTTGTAGTGTTGGTTCCACTGGGTTTGCACACCAAATTTGGGGTTCCTAGCACCAAGTGGCCCCGAGATACGGGGCCCCAAAGTCGGTTTGGAAAATGTCATTCTCTGTTTCAGAAAAGTGCTTGACATTTTCCGAACCGACTTTGGGGCCCCATATCTCGGGGCCACTTGGTGCTAGGAACCCCATTTGGATATGTTGTAGTGCTAGTTCCACTGGGTTTGCACACCAAATTTGGGATTCCTAGCACCAAGTGGCCCGAGATTCAGGGCCCCAATTTCGGTCAACTGTGTCCATCTGCAGCAATATTATTTCGGGACCCTTTGGGTCCAAATTTTGGCTGCAGCTAGAGGTCATCTAGGAACCCTTAACTACTGAGTTTGAAGTTCAGGGGACCTATGGCTGCAAATGGACACAGTGAGGCTGCAAATGAGCACAGTGAGGCTGCAAATGGGCACAGTGAGGCATGCAAATGGGCACAGTGAGGCATGCAAATGGGCACAGTGAGGCTGCAAATGGGCACAGTGAGGCTGCAAATGGGCATTGTTGACCCTCTTTTCCACTTAAAGTAGCTGTGCATTTCTCACCCTAGGCTTATACTGGAGTCAATAAGTTTTCCAATTTTTTTGTGGTAAAATTAGGGGCCTCGGCTTATATTCGGGTCGGCTTATACTCGAGTATATACGGTACCTATTAGATTGTAAGCTCTTCTGAGCAGGGCCCTCTTAATCCTCTTGTATTTTATTGTATTATAACTGTATTGTAAAGCGCTGCGTAAACCGGTGGCGCTACATAAATCCTGTACAGGGGGTCCCTGACTTATGAACGCCCGACCTACGAACAACCCCTACTTACGAACGGGGCGCTGCGGGGACCCTCCGCCATTTTTCGTCGTTTTTCGTCGTGTTCCGGCCGTTCTGCGCATGCGCGGCCATACGGAGCCTCGGAAAATGCCGGAAATGTCCGTGATTTGCCGCGCATTCGCAGAACGGCATTAGACGGAACATCGGAAATGTGCGTATTTGTCCGTCTGCGCATGCGCGGCCGACTTACGAACATTTCCGACTTCCGTACAGGCGGGCAGACCCTAACGAGTTCGTAACTCGGGGACCCCCTGTATTACAATAATAATAATAATAATAACCTAACCTCTTGCCGACCTCCCGCCGGCAGAATGGCTCCCCTGCGCGAATCGCCGTAGCTGTACGGCAGCCCCTTTAAGGGGTACAGGGGGCGTACGTGCGTGCCAGCTGCGGAATTGAGGAGCCGATGCCCGTGCCCAGCCATAATGAGGATCTGTGTGTGTCAACACATAAATCCATGTTCTGGCAGGGGAGAGGAGACAGATCATGTTTTCTAGTATATAGGAACACAGATCAGTCTCCTCCCCCAGGCGGTAGGCTTGTGCAATTAGCTTCGTAACAAACCGAAATTCGGACGAATTTTTGCATCATTCGGATGCATCCGAATGTCAAAATAAAAAAATAACGAATTTCAACGTTTACGAAAGAAATTATAACGGATATAGCAAATTAGTTTGACATGATTCGGTAATTCGTTAAAGATCTGAAGGTCAACTCAAAGTAAATCTTACAGTCCAATCAGCTGATTCATTTTGTGCTGGAGGTTGGATTACTGGCAAAGGGCATTCCTGAGAACTAAGTAAGAAGGTTGTTGTGTTGTATTTGAGCCGAGGAGAAGAGATATTGCCATTGGGTGTCTTAAAAGATTCAATAAACAAATGCTTCCGGCTGTGGGGGCACTCAACAGGAGGGAGGGGCCAGGAGAGCCGAAGAGGGACCCGAGAAAAGGAGAAGCTGGGCTGCTCTGTGCAATACCAACTGCACAGAGCAGGTAACTATAACTATAATACTTTTAGTAGTGTATTTACAAAAAAAATAATCTTATAGCGGGTTCTCTCAGTAACAAAGTGCATGTATATTTATTATGTGTGAATGAGGCACACATGTGGGGTTTGCACCACCATCGTCCAATGTGGACGTCATCAGGAGGCTACCGGGTCATCTGCTGACAAGACCCGTTACATTCTTTGGGATGTAAGGCTCAGCAAGGAGTCTGTGGCGGGTGTGTTTGGGAATCCTCCACCTGCATCACAAGCTGGGTGTTCCCAAACCACCATATTGGTAAAAGAAGGGCCAAGGTGGACTGTTGCCCTGTAGCGGCCTCTGGGTGAATAGCTAATCCTGTAGGCCAGTGGTCTCCAAAATGTGGCCCTTACTTTTCTTAATCATGCCCTTGAGGCAATATTCTTGCCATTGGCACTAACAATGATACATAATTCCTCTCACTGACACCAACAATGGGGCACCATTTCTCCCACTGATACCAATGATGGGGCACTATTCCTCCCTCTGACACAAATGATGGGGCACTATTCCCCCCTCTGACACCAATGATGGGGCACCATTCCTTCTACTGACACCAATGATGGAGCACCTATTCCTCCCACTGACACCAATGATGGGGCACTATTACTCCCACTGACACCAATGATGGAGCACCTATTCCTCCCACTGACACCAATGATGGGGCACTATTACTCCCACTGACACCAATGGTGGGGCACCTATTCCTCCCACTGACACCAATGATGGGGCACTAATCCTCCCACTGACACCAATGGTGGGGGAATATTTCTCCCGCTGACACCAACGATGGGGCATAATTCCTTCTACTGACATCAACGATGGGGCACTATTCCTCCCACTGACACCAACAATAGGGCACTATTCCTCTCACTGACACTGATAGGGCATAATTTCTCCCACTGACACCAATAAAGGGGCACTATTTCTCCTACAGACACCAACGATGGGGCACCATTCCTCCTACAGACACCAATGATGGGGGCACCTATTCCTCCCACTGACACCAATGATGGGGCACTATTCTCCCACTGACACCAATGATGGGGCACATTTCCTCCCACTGACACCAACGATGGGGCACTATTCCTCCTACAGACACCAATGATGGGGCACCTATTCCTCCCACTGACACCAATGATGGGGCACTATTCTCCCACTGACACCAACGATGGGGCATAATTCCTCCCACTGACACCGAAGATGGAGCACTATTTCTCCCATAGACACCAATGATGGGGCATAGTTTACTCCCAGTGGCCGCGGTCTGGCCCCGTTAAAGTCTGAAGGATAGTAATCTGGCCCTTTTGTTTAGAAAGTTTGGAGATCCCTACTGTAGGGTATGCGCATTGCTCCTCAAAGTACAGTTTTCAGTTTGGACTTGAGGTGTGCCTTTAATATAAATGATATTTGGAAGCCACTCGTGTTCATCTCTCCTAATTAACATTCCGGATTTATGTGTCTCTCCAGCGAATGGCGAGATTCTTCGCTGACTTGTTTAAAGTAGAAGAAATATGTCTCTATAGCGAGTGAGAGGTATTTTATCTAAAAAGCGCACGTCATATTATCCGACATAAGTGTGATTTAGTTGTAAATAAGAGCTTTGCTGAGCCTGTCATGTCTGTTTTAATGAATACGTCGCCTTGTCATCTTTCCTTTAGTAATGAGATTGCGGTGGCTCCTTCCTGCGAGGGATGCAGCCGGAACGCGGCTCTGCGGAGTTATTGAACTTTTGAGAATGGATATGGGGTCCGTTCGTTAGCAATAACAGCCGTCTAATGACATTAAACCCCCCTCTAGATTTAATTAATGGCGCTAACTATACGTTGTAATGTACATTACAGGTTGTGGAGTGGAGCGTTCCCTGGAAATATCACCATGGATGAGTATGACGTCATTGTGTTAGCAGTGCGCACGGTCCTGCACAGGGCCCATTCAGTGTCATTTTTATTTTATTTTTAAAGGTTCCGTATAGCTATTATGTCTTGTATGTCTATGAAATTAGTAATAATTCACGTTTGTGCATTGTGCAGGTCTTGGTCTCTGGCCAGGTCTAAACTTCTCTACCCTACAGCTTAAAGTCAGTTCCAAAATGTTACGCGCTATTACAATGTGGTATTGGTCTCTTGTATAATGTAAACTATCCACCCCCTAAAGCCATCATATATGACGTCCTGTTCACCTCAACCCCAGCCTTACTATATACTCCCATCCATATATATATTGTACGCAGCCCACCCAGCATCCTTATATATACTGTACACAGCCCACCCAGAAGCCTTATATATACTGTACACAGCCCATCCAGAAGCCTTATATATATATATATATACTATACACAGCCCATCCAGAATCCTTATATATACTATACACAGCCCACCCAGAAGCCTTATATATACTATACACAGCCCACCCAGCATCCTTATATACTGTATGCAGCCCACCCAGCATCCTTATTTATACTGTACGCAGCCCATCCAGAAGCCTTATATATACTATACACAGCCAACCCTGAAACCTTATATATACTGTACACAGCCCACCCAGCATCCTTATATATATATTGTACACAGCCCATCCAGAATCATATATACTGTACACAGCCCACCCAGCATCCTTATATATACGGTACATAGCCCACCCAGCATCCTTATATATACTGTACACAGCCCACCCAGCATCCTTATATATACGGTACACAGCCCACCCAGCATCCTTATTTATACTGTACACAGCCCATCCAGCATCCTTATTTATACTGTACACAGCCCACCCAGCATCCTTATTTATACTGTACACAGCCCACCCAGCATCCTTATATATACTGTACACAGCCCACCCAGCATCCTTATATATACGGTACATAGCCCACCCAGCATCCTTATATATACTGTACACAGCCCAACCAGCATCCTTATATATACGGTACACAGCCCACCCAGCATCCTTATTTATACTGTACACAGCCCATCCAGCATCCTTATTTATACTGTACACAGCCCACCCAGCATCCTTATATATACTGTACACAGCCCACCCAGCATCCTTATATATACTGTACACAGCCCACCCAGCATCCTTATATATATTGTACACAGCCCACCCAGCATCCTTATATATACTATACACAGCCCACCCAGAATCCTTATATATACTATACACAGCCCACCCAGAATCTTTATATATACTGTACGCAGCCCACCCAGCATCCTTATATATACTGTACACAGCCCACCCAGCATCCTTATATATACTGTACACAGCCCACCCAGCATCCTTATATATATTGTACACAGCCCACCCAGCATCCTTATATATACTGCACACAGCCAACCGAGAAGCCTTGTATACTGTACACAGGCCACCCAGCAGCCTTATATATATATATATATATATTGTACACAGTCCACCCAGAATTCTTATATCTACTGTACACAGCCCATCCAGAATCATATATACTGTACACAGCCCACCCAGCATCCTTATATATACAGTACATAGCCCACCCAGCATCCTTATATATACAGTACATAGCCCACCCAGCATCCTTATATATACAGTACATAGCCCACCCAGCATCCTTATACTGTACACAGCCCACCCAGCATCCTTATATATACTGTACACAGCCAACCGAGAAGCCTTATATACTGTATACTGTACACAGCTCACCCAGCATCCTTATATATACTATACACAGCCCACCCAGCATCCTTATATATACTGTACACAGCCCACCCAGAAGCCTTATATATTGTAGACCCACCCAGCAGCCTTTTGTATACTGTACACCTCCCCACCCAGCAACTGTATATGTACTATACACCCCCACACCCATCAGCTTTATATACTGTTCACATCCCCAACCCCAGCAGTCTTACTGTATATGAAGTCCTCTCTTACAGTAGCCTTATATACAGTACATCCATGCTCCCCCTCCCAATAGTATGCTTAAATACAGCCCCGTCCCTTTATATCCATACACCTGTAAGCTGTGGTGATTACACTTTCTCTTTGAACCACATACCCTGTTTCCCCGAAATTAAGACCTAGCGTGACTGTCGGTGATGGCTGCAATGTAAGCCCTACCCCCCAAATAAGCCCTACCCTGTTTCCCCGAAAATAAGCCCTACCCTGAAAATAAGACCTACAAGGACTTTAACTAGGGCTTATTTGCGGGGTAGGGCTTATATTACAGCCATCACCGACAATCACGCTAGGTCTTATTTTCGGGAAAACAGGGTAACACTTCAGAAGATATTGCTTCCACTTCAGAGCCAAGTCATTTAAAGCGGACCTTCACCCATTATAGGAACTTTTTCTCTTCTGTTTCCTACACCACACCCCCAATTTTCAAAAACATTCAGTCGATTTTTCTTTTGTTCACTGCCCAACACGTCCCGATTCTTCTTCTAGAGAAGGACATAGGGATCATCCCACCTCCTGAGATGTCCCTGGAGGCAATGTTTTTACTAGGGGTGCATTCATGCCTTGAGTTTAATGCATGTGCCCACATGACACTGGTCTCTGCCAGGTATTTGGGAACTGGCACCCAAAAACAAAGACGTGTGTCGGTTCATGTATTGGAATTCCCCAAAGGTCTCTTCCAGGTCCTGAAAACAGTGCCTGGTAGAGACCTACGACATATAATGTCTACAAAGGATATTTCACAATGGCAGCACAGTAGAGGAAAAGCGGGAGGAGCATTCCAGCAGGATGCAGTTCCTCTTTAGCATCACCAGGAGCCTCCAGGGCCAAATGTCTCAGTTGAGGTCAAAGGCTCACATACAGCAATCAGAGGCTGTTTAAGGAGTTAGGGGTGCCAAAGCTTCCACCTAACCACCCCAGTAGACACATTCCATCTGCATGATGAACCGTCATTCATCCTTCAGTCTCCAGGTTTACTCTGGGAGTGCCAAACTAATGGTCAAAGAGTCCAAAAAGAGGTTTGTTTTTTCCGATAACCAGTAGAAAGAAAGCCAAGATGTTTTGGGGTTCATACCCTACCACTTCATCAGAGCTTGTGTATTTTGTGATCTCAAACATAGCTGGACTTGACTGCATGAATTCTTAAAGATCCCCAAAAACCCTCCCTATAACATACCCCCCACTCAGTGGCGGTGCGTCCATAGGGGGCGCAGGAGCGCCGCCCCCACTCTCCTGCACCGCTCTATCACCAATAGATAGATTCATCTATTGTCGCCACTGCCTCCCCCTATTACGGTGTCCAGCCCCTTGTCCGGCACCGGGCATCTGAATTACAGCAGCGGGGTTTCTTTGAAAGCGCCTGATTAGAGCTGTCGGCTCTAATAGGCTTCCAAAAGTGTTAACAGCGGGCGCAATGCTGTGCGTTCGCTGTGTACACAGTGTTGTGTTAGAGAAGCGAATACATCGCTTCCCTAACATTGACCCGCCTCTCAGCCAATCAGGTTTCCGGGTCCGTGTTACCTCTCACCTGATTGGCTGAAATCACAGGCGCTGTGATTGGATGCCTAGGCATCCAATCATTGCAGAAGACAAGAGGAGGAGCCCGGGAGGAGACATTGGGGTCGGGATGAAATGGAGGACACCGGACACCGCTTGCCGCTTGCCGGCTTGCCGACACGGTGGGTGGGGGCACAGTGGCAGCACTTGGGGCACAGTGGCAGCATTTAATAGGCACAGTGGCAGCACTTGCGGCACAGTTTTAGAATTTAATGGGCACAGTGGCAGCATTTGGGGCACAGTGGCAGCATTTAATGGGCACAGTGGCAGCATTTGGGGCCCAGTGGAAGCATTTAATGGGCACAGTGGAAACATTTGGGGCACAGTGTAAGCGTTCAATGGACACAGTGGCAGCATTTGGGGCACAGTGACAGCATTTAATGGGCACAGTGGAAACATTTGGGGCACAGTGTAAGCGTTCAATGGACACAGTGGCAGCATTTGGGGCACAGTGACAGCATTTAATGAGCACAGTGGCAGTGTTCAATGGGCACAGTGGCAGCGTTTTATGGGCAAAGTGGCTGCGTTTGATGGCACAGTGAGGCTGAAATTGATGGGGGGTTTTTTTTCTGAATTTTTCAGTTTGTTTGCGCCCAAAAAAAAATTTGGAGCACCAGCCGCCACTGCCCCCACTCCTGGAAGCAGCCTTATATGCAGCGCCCATCATAGCCATAATACAGAAATGGTAGGAGATGCAGAGCTTAGAAGACAAGGGGTGAGAACATATTGCTCTACGAGCAGCTGCAATGTTTCCCAGATAAAAGTATTCTCATAATTATCACCGCAGAAAGTTTGGAGTTTAAGTGATACTCTTTATTGGCTAAGCTAAGTTATTAAAGATGCAAGATTTCGGAATATCTTAGATCCTTTCGTCAGGCTTTATACTGCTCCCTAATTATCCCCAAAATAGAGAAGTAAATATAAGCACTTATGAGATCTGTGTGCCTGCCAATGAAATATGCATAAATATCCCGAAAGTGAAGATGTATAACAAAGTATCTAATTCTAAGTATCTAATAAGTAGAAAATACATTGTAGTAACTTGTTAGAAAAAATGTTTCTACTTCCCAATCCCCAGACTGGTTTTTATGATAATAGGAGCTTTCCCAAGGAGGAACACCCATAGCTTTGAGCTATAATCCCACCTGAACAGGTAACCTGCCAATAGTGAATGTTACATACAGTGGTGTGAAAAAGTGTTTGCCCCCTTCCTTATTTCCTGTTCCTTTGCATGTTTGTCACACTTAAGTGTTTCGGAACATCAAACCAATTTAAACAATAGTCAAGGACAACACAAGTAAACACAAAATGCAATTTGTAAATGAAGGTGTTTATTATTAAAGGTGAAAAAAAATCCAAACCATCATGGCCCTGTGTGAAAAAGTGATTGCCCCCCTTGTTGAAACATACTATAACTGTGGTTGTCCACACCTGAGTTCAATTTCTCTAGCCACACCCAGGCCTGATTATTGCCACACCTGTTCACAATCAAGGCATCACTTAAATAGGAGCTGCTTGACACAGTAAGGTCCACCAGAAGATCCTTAAAAGCTACACATCATGCCGAGACCTAAAGAAATTCAGGAACAATTGAGAAAGAAAGTAATTGAGATCTATCAGTCTGGAAAGGGTTATAAAGCCATTTCCAAAGCTTTGGGAATCCAGCGAACCACAGTGAGAGCCATTATCCACAAATGGCGAAGACATGGAACAGTGGTGAACCTTCCCAGGAGTGGCCGGCCGCCCAAAATGACCCCAAGAGCGCAGCGACGACTCATCCAAGAGGTCACAAAAGACCCCACAACAACGTCCAAGGAACTGCAGGCCTCACTTGCCTCAGTTAAGGTCAGCGTTCATGCCTCCACCATCAGGAAAAGACTGGGCAAAAATGGCCTGCATGGCAGAGTTCCAAGGAGAAAACCACTGCTGAGCAAGAAGAACATCAAAGTTCGTCTCAATTTCTCCACAACACATCTTGATGATCCCCAAGACTTTTGGGACAACATTCTGTGGACCGATGAGACAAAAGTGGAACTCTTTGGAAGGTGTGTGTCCAAGTATATCTGGCGTAGAAGGAACACTGCATTTCAGAAAAAGAACATTATACCAACAGTAAAATATGGTGGTGGTAGTGTGATGGTCTGGGGCTGTTTTGCTGCTTCAGGACCTGGAAGACTTGCCGTGATAAAAGGAACTATGAATTCTGCTGTCTACCAAGAGATCCTGAAGGAGAATGTCCGACCATCTGTTCGTGTACTCAAGCTGAAACGAACTTGGGTTCTGCAGCAGGACAATGATCCTAAACACACCAGCAAGTCCACCACCGAATGGCTGAAGAAAAACAAAATGAAGACTTTGGAGTGGCCTAGCCAAAGTCCTGACCTGAATCCTATTGAGATGTTGTGGTATGACCTTAAAAAGGCCGTTCATGCTCGAAAACCCTCTAATGTAACTGAATTAGGACAATTCTGCAAAGATGAGTGGGCCAAAATTCCTCCAGGACGCTGTAAAAGCCTCATTGCACGTTATCGCAAACGCTTGGTTGCAGTTGTTGCTGCTAAGGGTGGCCCAACCAGTTATTAGGTTTAGGGGGCAATCACTTTTTCACACAGGGCCATGATGGTTTGGATTTTTTTTCACCTTTAATAATAAACACCTTCATTTACAAATTGCATTTTGTGTTTACTTGTGTTGTCCTTGACTATTGTTTAAATTGGTTTGATGTTCCGAAACACTTAAGTGTGACAAACATGCAAAGGAACAGGAAATGAGGAAGGGGGCAAACACTTTTTCACACCACTGTTTACTGACTTTTTTCCTTTCTTCAGTTGCACTTGTTTATCAGTTTAGTGAACATTCATGGCTAGACACAGTTTCTCTTTTGGGATAGTTACATACTGTAGTAAGTCTGGTTGAAAAAAGGCACAAGTCCATCTAGTTCAGACTTTCTCAACCCTTGAAATAACCTTTCGGTCTCAGGGAACCCCTGTTAAAAATGGCTATATCTACAACTCATGATACATTGGTGTGAAGGCCAGTGGAAGAGTGCTTCTTACATCTGTGGTCTTGGGGAAGGATTTCCACCCTACAGATAGCTAAAAAGATCATTGGTGTCACTGGGAACTTATCTGAGAGGCAAAAATTGGTAATTTCTCAAGGAACCCCTAGCAATCGTTGGAGGAATCCTGGTTGAAAAACCCTGATCTAGTTCAACCAATAAAAGGGAAAAAAGAAAAATCATGCTATCCCATATACAGAATCCTATACCCAGGGCCATTTTTAAGGCAGGGCAAAAGGGGCAGCTGCCCTGGGCCCTGTCATTGTTGTGGGGCCCAAAGCAGCTGCCTCATACTTGTCAACTATCCTGGTTTAAATTCCCTCATCCCTTGAAGTTTTAGTCCTGTGCTGTGTCCCAATATCTCAGTGTGAAGTGCTGCTACTAATGCTGCCCAGCTCTGCCCTATTGTTGTGTACAGATGACTCACCTGCAGACCCTGTGTTTACATGTAAATTACTGGCATTCAGCGGCGGCCGGTGGCATTGATATGTATATCATACCCCCTGAGGTCATATCCACAGTAATCTCTAGCAACCAATCAACAAGCAGAAATCATGTGCTGTAACCTCTAGTAACTAATCAGTGAGCCGTAATGAGTGCTGTAACCTCTAGCAACCAGTCAGTGAGCGGTAATGATACACTGTAACCTCTGGCAACCAGTCAGTGAGCGGTAATGATATACTGTAATCTCTGGCAACCAATCACAATCGCTGCCTGATCTGATTCAGTAAACTGATTTTGAGTCTAGCTTCTATTTATTGTATGTCTCAGAGCAGGTCGGAGAGCAAAACTGCATGGGGGGGGCCCAAGAAAAGTTTTGCCCAGGGTCCAATCAATATTAAAGACGGCCCTGCCTATACCTATAGTTGATCGAGAGGAAGGCCAAAAAACGCAGGGGGGAAATTCCTTCCTGATCCCCCAAGAGGCAATGGGATATTCCCAGGATCGACTTTACCTATAAATGTTAGTATCCAGGTATTATTATGTACATTTAGGAAAGTATCCAGGCCCTTTTTAAAGCAATCTACTGAGCTGGCCAGAACCACCTCTGGAGGGAGTCTATTTCCTGAGTGCCTTGGTTTGTTGGACAACTGTCTGTAACTTATGGTGAAAACAGTTGTTTAGACAAGGTGATAAGGTTAAAGGAATTCTGGGTGGTCACAGTACAACTTTGACCAGCACTAAATTAGAATAGGTTTACTGTATATTAAAAATAGACATGTGCAATTCGTTTGGTTTTTCGTTAAAATTCGTTATATTCATTCATTCGTTATCGTACGAACGAACGATTCGCTAAATATGTTAACGAATGTTCGAATCGAACGAATACGAAAAACAACAAAAATCTGAAATAACAGTCCGATGGGAGCTTCTCATCGGATTTTCCGGCCGTGTGTACGCCCATCGGTCTTTTTCTGTCGGAATTTCTGACGGACTTTGGATTGAGAACCTGTTCTTAATTTTTCCAATGGAAAACCTTTCTATCGGATTTTCCGATCGTGTGTATGCAATTCCGACACGCAAAATTGCGACACATGCTCAGAATCAATTGGACGCATGCTCGGAAGCATTAAACTTCCCTTTTATAGTGCAGTCGAACGAGTTGTATGCCGCGGTGTTATTGACCGTGGGAATTTGGTGTGACCGTGTGTAGGCAAGACAGTTTGAGCGAAATTCCGTCTGAATTCGACGGGAAAACCATCAGAGCTTTTTCTGACGAGAATTCCGACCTTGTGTACGCGGCATAATGGAGGTGGCTGCCCAGGCATACCTTTACAGGTGTTAAGCCCCATACACACGGTCGGATTTTCGCATGGATTCTGTCCGATCGGACAATGTTGTTGAAAAATCAGACCGTGTGTATGCACCATCGGACAGTGTACGTCGTATTGTCCAACGGACAAAGTCCTATCTCCTGCTGGATAGATTTTCCGACAACACGGTCCGATCACACCAAATCCGATCGTGTGTACGGTTGTCCGACCGGACAAAGTGCTACGCATGCTCAGATCACATTACAAGACCAAAGCTATTGGCTACTAGCCTCTACGTAGTCCCGTCGTAGGCAACAAACGTCACCACGTTCAGAATGATCGGATTTTCCGACAACTTTGTCCGACCGTGTGTACGCAAAACCAACATCAGACAAAGTATGACGGACATGGTCTGACGGACCTGGTCCTCGGATAATCCACGCGTGTGTATGGGGCTTTAGTCTTTGACTAGTGTCCACTGAAACCCCACGATCTTGTGGGGTTACACGCTGGCTCTGGAACTCAACCATGTCCTTGGTGCGATCTCCCCTCAGCTCTTGCACTCAATCTCCTGGGAAGCAGCTCCGTAAACCGGACTTTCCCCCTATTTATGTATCACACAGGGTGGAAGGCTGACCCAAGGATAGACATGTGCACAATAGAAAAATGTGTTTATTTTCGTTTTGTTTCTTTCGTTTCCGTTGATTCGTAACGTTTCGTAATTCCGTAAGTCGTCGGTGTTCGTATTCGTAACAATTCGTATTTTCGCAACAGTTATTTTTTCGTTGATTCGTTTTTCCGTTTAATTTTTGTTTATTCGAAATTCGGACGCATTCGTATTTTCGTGATTTAGTTACATTTGTACTTTCGTGAGATTGATTTATTCGTACTTTCGTAACATTGTTTTCGTAGATTCGTAATCGGAGCATAATTCATAATTTTATGTAATGTGTATGCTATTATTACATTGTAAGACACGCGGAAAATTACGAATCGAAAAAAAAAGTTACGAATGTACGAATTTTTTCGTTCAATCCATTCGAAGCACGTTAAGCAGCGCCATTGTAAGAGACACGGAAAATTACGAATCGAAAAAAAAAGGTAAAAATGTACGAATTTTTTCGTTCAATCCATTCGAAGCACGTTAAGCAGCAGCCATTGTAAGAGACACGGAAAATTATCAATTCAAAAAAAAAAAAAGTTACGAATGTACGAATTTTTTCGTTCATTTTGATTTTCGTTGTTCCTGTTTTTGTTTTTCGGATTTTCTTCTTTCGTAGTTTCGTTGTTTCTAATTTGGTTATTTCGGATTTTCGTTGTTTTTTGTATTCGTTCGATTCGAACATTCGTTATTCGTTTTTTAGCGAAGCGTTCGTTCATTCGTACGATAACGAATGAACGAATATAACGAATTTTAACGAAAAACGAAAATGAAAATGTCTACCCAAGGACAAAAAAAAAAAGCCAGGGAACTGAGGTCCTGGAAGCTTAACCCTTTCCCCATCTCTGGCAAGCCAACTACCTTGATAATGCAGAAAACTCACACTGTGGGCAACCTGATTAGCTGTAATAAAGGACATGTGTCCTGAATAATTTTTTTTTTAGTTCTGCAGCTCAATGGGTTTTGCAAATCAATGCCCTGTGGTTCTATTTGGCAGAAGACAGATTGTGATTGGCTGTGATGGGTTTTGCTGTGTTCTTTGAATGACTGAATGAATAAGTCAGAAGGTGTTACAGGCATCGTATGTTTGCTTTTGTTTCTTGAAAGCACGGAAATCAGGCTTTTTTTTATTTTTTTTCTAAAGGATTATTGTACTTTTGTAGCCTACAGAGTTGGAAATCTTTGGCCCTACCGATTCTCTAGTGACACTGAAGGATCACCAAGCTTTCCATCTCAGTCCGTCTTTCCCTTTTGATCGCCATTCCCTGCGTTTGCCGTGGCAGTCGGAAAAAAAAAAAGCACCTTCTGTTTTTCTTCTGACTGCGCTACTAGGACATGAGAACGGCTTGGCAGCTTCCATTAAAGACAAGTGTCTTTCTATTCTCTGTTGACGTGATATAATACAATGAGATGTGTTTCATTTTCAGCATGTGCAGCTGGGGTCTAACATGCAAGTATTGTACTACACAGAGTGAGTGATTTCCTCGGATTGCAAGCGCCGTGTGTGCCTGTAATACTACTACTAAAGGGTATGGAAACCAAAACAATGAACTTCTGATTTTGATCCGTATTGGCCTTGTAAACCATTTAATGTTTTTTTTTTTAATCTTTTTAATAAGTTCAAAAAAATACCTGTTGCTCCTGCCAGAAATACAGTTAATAAATTCCTTTGCTAAATGTTTGGATGGCATTGACAGATTCCTCTCCACTTCAAGCTGCCCCTTCCTACTGTCACTCGAACACCTGGTACCGGGAATCAAGCAGGGCCATCTTAAGAGCATTATAGGCCCCCGGGCAATACAGTGCACTGGGGCCCTGTCTACACGATCACGCAAGAGAATAAAAATGCAAATTATCAATAAGGCTATATTTATTGGTACTTCCAACAAAATCAGTGTCAATTTAACACGAGTTTGATGGGCACAGTGGCAGCTTTTGATGGGCGCAGTTGCAGCTTTTGATGGGCGCAGTGGCTGAGTTTGATGGGCGCAGTGGCTGCGTTTGATGGGCGCAGTGGCTGCATTTGATGGGCACAGTGGCTGCGTTTGAATGGCACAGTGGCTGCGTTTGAATGGCACAGTGGCTGCGTTTGATGGGCACAGTGGCTGCGTTTGATGGGCACAGTGGCTGCGTTTGATGGGCACAGTGGCAACTTTGATGGACACAGTGGCAGCTTTGATGGACACAGTGTCAGCTTTTGATGTGCACAGTGGCAACTTTGATGGACACAGTGGCAGCTTTGATGGACACAGTGGCAGCTTTGATGGGCACAGTGGCAGCTTTGATGGGCACAGTGGCTGTGTTTGATGGGCACAGTGGCTGTGTTTGATGGGCACAGTGGCTGTGTTTGATGGGCACAGTGGCCGTGTTTGATGGGCACAGTGGCAGCTTTTGAGGGGCACAGACAGTGGCTGTGTTTGATGCACAACTTGAACAAACTTAAGTAGACAGTGTTAGACTTACTTGAGGCCGCCGGCCTGGTGCAGTACAGTCTGTCACCCACAGCAGAGCAAGGCAGCACCAGCTATCAAGAGCCATTATTCCGCTCCGCTCCCTCTCCACGCTGTCTGAAGAACATGGTGGAGCTTGTTCACTAGCCGCTGGGGCGGCCTCGGCGCGCTATAAATGCTGGGGCGGCCACAGCCTCTGACTGACGTCACTGGTTGCTAGCTAGACGCCGGGCGGCTAGCGATTCTAGCAAGTGAGCAACCAGTGCAGCCAGTCAACTTAAGCAGCAGATTGCAGTGCTGAGGATCAGCCCTGGATGGGGCCCTCCAGGCAAGTGGGGCCCCCGGGCAACTGCCCAGCATGCCCAGTGGAAAAAACGGCCCTGGAATCAAGCTGAGCTGTCCATGCTCATAACTTGTGCAGGAACAATAGATGTTCACACCCTGATGACATCATTGAAATCCATGTTTATTTTGCAAAACAACCACAAGCATTTCAGTGACAGTCCCCACCATAGGACCACCCCTTTGATGCATTTCACCCAATAGGACTAAGCCCCCGTACACACGGTCGGACATTCCGACCACAAAAATCCGTCTGATTTTTTCAGACGGATTTTGTCTGAAACTTGTGTTTCACACAGACGGTCGGACAAAGTTGTCGGAAAATCCGATCGATACGCGGTGACGTACAAAACGTACAATGGGACTACGTAGAGGCCAGTAGCCAATAGCTTTCGTCTCCGAGTTTCTTCTGAGCATGCGAGGCACTTTGTGCGTCGGATTTCTCTACACACAATCGGAAAAAGTCAGATCGGATTTTGTTGTCGGAAAATTGAAGGTCCTGCTCTCGGAAAAAGTCCGCTAGAGCCCACACACGATCGGATTTTCCGACAACATAATCCGATCGCACTTTTTCCATCGGAATATCCGACCGTGTGTATAAGTCTAATGCCCCGTACACACAATCAGATTTTCTGACAACAAATGTTGGATGTGAGCTTGTTGTCTGAAAGTCTGACCATGTGTACGCTCCATCGAACATTTGCTGTCGGACTTTCCGCCAACAAATGTTGGCTAGCAGGTTCTCAAATTTTCCGCCAACAAAACGTTGTTGTCTGCATTTCCGATCGTGTGTACACAAGTCCGACGCAAAAAAGGTCACGCATGCTCGGAATCAAGCAGAAGAAGTTTCCAATCCTTAATCCACATGATAGGTGTCTAATGCTGGCACGGCGAGGCCTGGCATTATATTAAAGTCGCACTTCTCGGCCTCCCATAATGCTGACTTTGATGTCTCTCGCACACATAATACCTTGACATGTTGTGTTTTCTCCTTCTTCCTGATGCCCTCAAGGGTGACTTCCTTTGGAATCGTTTTAATTAGATGTGTACTTGGAGAGTGTGAATGCGGAATTGGATCTGTACCTTAAAGGACTTTCGCTTTATGAAAAGGAGATTAAAAAAAGGGAAAAAAAGAAAAGGAGATGGAACTATAGTTATTTATGTGTTACAAATGCAGTTGTTGAATCGGTAGTTGTAAAGGTCAGGCTTTGGAAAAACTGTTCATGCAGCTTTTTTTTTTTTTACGGAACGCGTCCGAACTGAATGGAGAGATAAGTATTAAGAGGCATGAGAGCTCAGGGCAGAAATCCAATGAGACCAGTACAAGGAAAGCAAAATGGGTTTTCTCCAATGTTGTTGTCACGTGAAGATGTTCAATCTGAAAAAAAAAAAAAAAGTAGAGGTTTGTGAAAAGATTGTTATGTAGGTGAACAACGGCGGCCAGTGGTAATTTTTTTTTTTAGGTGGGTAACGCCCCCGCACCCCCCCCCCAGTCGGTCAGCGGGCGTGTCAGGTGCACTTACCCCATCTATGCAGTGCTTCACCGGTGGCTTCCCCGGTGGCGACGGATCTCCCTTCCCCTGCTCTCTACGTGCACCAGCGGCTTCTGTTTCCTCCCTCCACCTCAGCGGCCAATTGGTGCTCTTCTCTTTTCGGCCAGTTGGAAAACGGGTCTCAGACCTGCTTCTGATTGGCTGGATTGAGGATCAGTGTTATAACAGCAAAAATCTATTTGTGGTTGTAACACCTGGGTGGGCTCTGGGCGCAATGCTCTGCGCCCTGAGCCCACCCTATTTTGACGCCTATTAGAGCCTATGGCTCTAATCAGGTGCTGCAAAAAAACACCCCCGCTGCTGTAATTCAAGCGCCCGGTGTCCTGAAATGGGCCAGACGCCTGAATTGTTGGTGGCCATGGTGGCCATGGATAAATTCATGCTATGCACAAGTCTATTCATATAGGCCAGTGATGGCGAACCTTGGCACCCCAGATGTTTTGGACCTACATTTCCCAAGATGCTCAACTGTATTTCCAAAACATCTGGGGTGCCAAGGTTCGCCATCACTGATATAGGCGGTGGCGTGGAGAGAGGGGGTAGAGCGCAGGTGCCCCTAATGGACGGGCCGCCACTGTAGGTTAAATCTTGTATCAAGGCCGTAATTAGAAGTCATGGGGCCTTGTATGGCCTACCTGATAGACCCTCTCTAGTGTCTTCCCATTAACTGTAGGTGGCCCCCGTGCCTAGTGTCTCCTCAAACCCCAGCTGTTTTTTTTTCCCACAGCCCAGCATTCCTTGCCTGGTGCCAAAACCCAGGCCCTGGGCCCTTTCACTCCTCAAAAGAAGAAAGTGACTTCTCTTCTCTTGGGTGAGTGTCTCTTTCGGTAGTTCCCTGGAAAGTCTCACCCCACAACGCACCTGTGGTTGTCTTGTTAAACGTCCAATAGAAGCTTTCACAGCATGCACCTTCCTCTTTCTCCACCACTGCCAATCAATGGCAGAGGGAGGGGAGGTATGCTCGAAGAAAGGGTAAGAGAATAGTAAGTAGAGTGGCTATTTAGACTGACTCTGGACTGTTCTCTGGCACTCTGCTGGAATTATGCTGCATTGGGGTCACCCATTAGCAGCCCCTTCTGGGCCTGGGCCCTGGCACCTTTGCTGACCCAGACGCAATACAGGAGTATTGACTGTACAATACATTCTACAGCGTGTAGTGATCTAATATGTGTAGTTCGTAGATGGTTTGTAGATATTAATAAGTATTGTCCCACAGCAAACCCAATTCTCCAGAGAGGCGCACTTTATTAGCTTCCAAAACAGAACAGTCTTGTAGTAGATGACAAACCAACAGAGTACATGACAACGAATATATTCCTCTTAGACCTATGCCTTCATAATCACAGACCCTTCTCTCAGATAGTTCTTCCTAGACTGAAAGCCATCTTATATCCCCTACACACTGAATGGCTGAGCAATTTGCTTTGATCTGCTCCTGTCTTTCAGAGTGACAGCAGATAACCCCAAGCTGTGAACAGCTGTAGTCATAAAACTGCCCTAATCTGCATTCTTGCATATTAACATTAACATAGCCCATTCATTCATTATCTGTTCCCCTTTGATATGTGGAATAATTCTTGTTTGGCCACTCTCCCTTTGTCTGGAGACTGTATATCAACAAGTCCCCTTTGATATGTGTAACAGATAACAATGTGGCCTGACTAGAATGAACTTATCTTAGAATGCCTAAATAAAATGCCTATATGAAATACATAAAAAACACTACATATATCTATATATATATATATATATATATATATATATATATATATATATATTAGATATAACATACTACACAGCGCATTACCGCAAAACATATTTCTGAAAACTAAACCATTTTGCGGTTCTTTCAGCATATAAGAGGTTACACCAGTGGCCTCCTATATTGATTGAGTTGACCACCAATGTTCTAAACCCTATGCAATTCAAGTCTCAGATATGTTTTTTTTTTAGGTTCCATGAGTATTTGTAAGGGAGCAGAGTCTTATGCCCCGTGCACACGATCGGAATTCCGGCCAGAAAAAAGACCGATGAGAGCTTTTTATCGGAAAATGCGACCGTGTGTAGGCTCCATCGGAATTTTGCTGGCAGCAAAGAATTGAGACCAGGTTCTCAATTTTTCCGACGGAAGAGGTTTCTATCGGAAATTCCGATCGTCTGTAGCAATTCTGACGCGCACAATTCCTACGCATGCTCGGAAACAATTTGACGCATGCTCGGAAGCATTGAACTCGCCTCGTTGCAGTGTTGTACGTCACCGCGTTATTGACGGTCGGAATTTGGTGTGACCGTGTGTAGGCAAGACAGTTTTAGCAGAATTCCGTCGGGAAAACCGTCAGAGCTTTTTCCGACGAGAATTCCGATCGTGGTGTGTACGCGGCATTAGAGAAAGAACATTTAGGAGTTGATTTACTAAAACTTTGGCGCTCATTTACACATGCTTCGACTTCAACAAACATTAACAGCTAGTTTACATTTGCTTCAAAACAAGGCTTCGGACACGCTTTGTTAAAGCTCTCTGAACGCCAGTTAAAGCTCCTGTCACTAAACAAAATGGTTAGCTTACAGTCCTGTTTACACCTTGCTTTTGCTTTGCTTTGGCTTCGCTTCAAAAATTATACCCCATGTAGCTTTAGTGGTGCTTCAAAGCATCTTCAAAGCCTCCATAGAAGTCTATGGCAAAGCTCGCTTGAAGCCCCACCGAAGCCTCATCGAAGCTCCACCAAAGCCTCCTCGAAGCTCCACCAAAGGCCCATCGAAGCTCCACCAAAGGCCCATCGAAGCTCCATTGAAGCTCCACCAAAGCCCCATTGAAGCCCCACCAAAACCTTACCAAACCACCAAGCAAAAGCAAGGTGTAAACAGGACTGTAAGCTAAACATTTTATTTAGTGACAAGTGTTTTGACTGGCGTTCAGAGAGCTTTAACAAAGCGTGTCCAAAGCCATGTTTTGAAGTGAGTGTAAACTAGCCCTTATGCCGCGTACACACGGTCGGAATTCTCGTCGGAAAAAGCTCTGATGGTTTTCCCGTCGGAATTCCGACGGAATTTCGCTCAAACTGTCTTGCCTACACACGGTCACACCAAATTCCGACGGTCAATAACAGCACGCCTTAAAAAACGTTCGACGGCACTATAAAAGGGAAGTTTAATGCTTCCGAGCATACGTCGAATTGTTTCCGAGCATGCGTCGGAATTTTGCGTGTCGGAATTGCATACACACGATCGGAAAATCCGATAGAAAGGTTTTCCGTTGGAAAAATTAAGAACAGGCTCTCAATCCAAAGTCCGTCGGAAATTCCGACAGAAAAAGACCGATGGACATACACACGGTCGGAAAATCCGATGAAAAGCTCCCATCGGACTGTTTCCATCAGAAATTCCGACGGTGTGTACGTGGCATTAGAGTGCAAAATCTGGTGAAGCTCTGCATAGAAACCAATAAGCTTCCAAGTTTTTTGCCAAAGCATAATTGACCAAGCTGAAGTTAGAAGCTGATTGGCTACCATGCAAAGTTGCACCAGATTTTGCACTCTCCAGTTTTAGAAAAATCAACTCCATAGGAGGATTTGGTTAGTCACTTAAAAAAAAACCATAGGACTGTTGGACACCATGTTATTATAAAATTATATTTAAAAACAGAACTCCATTTTTCTATATTATATTGCACATTCCTCCTACCAGAGTAATATGTTCTCGTTCCCTGAAACGCATAAGAAAGTTCCTGTGTTCTGAGAAACAATGGTTCTGTCAGATCACCTGGACGCCGGTGACTTATATGCGATTCTACGGCTTTCTGCAGTTCTGATTGATCCTGACATTTACATTTTGACAAGGAAATGTAATAGTGAGATTTGTCAGCCCACCAGGGCTTTCTCTGCTTAACTAAGATGTGCTAAGAGCTACAAATTATGGCCGATGCCCTCTGAATATCAGAATCCTGAATTATTAATGTGCCATAAGGTGTTCATTCTTGTATCTGGTCTTCATTATCTCTCGGCAGAATTCTGCAGGAGAGAGGATTTAATTTTTATTTTTTTTCCTGTGTGTATTTGCAATAATTATCAAGTTTCCAGTAAGGCCAAAAATATGTCAAGCCAAAAAACATACTCGGCTGGTGCTGGGTTCAGTTAGGTGGGCCAATAAAAAATTTCAAGACCAGTGATTTTCAACTACTGGTCCACTGCCTCCCCAACCTCAACAGACTCGGGCAGCCATTTGGAGGACTGAGAGATCCTCAGCTGGCCCTTCCCATTACATCAAAGCCAGGGTCCTATTACTGTATATACTCGAGTATAAGCCGTCCCGAATATAAGCCGAGGCACCGAATTTTACCAAAAAAAAAATGGGAAAACTTATTGACTCGAGTATAAGCCTAGGGTGAGAAATGCGCAGCTACTGGTAAGTGGAAAAGAGGGTCAACAATGCCCATTTGCAGCCTCAATGTGCTCATTTGCAGCCTCACTGTGCCCAATTGCAGCCATAGGTCCCCTGAACTTCAAACTTGGTAGTTAAGGGTTCCTAGATGCCCCCTAGCTGCAGCCTAGGGTGAGAAATGCGCAGCTACTGTACATGGAAAAGACAGTCAACAATGCCCATTTGCATGCCTCACTGTGCCCATTTGCATGCCTCACTGTGCCCATTTGCATGCCTCACTGTGCCCATTTGCATGCCTCACTGTGCCCATTTGCAGCCATAGGTCCTCCGAACTTCAAACTCTGTAATTAATGTAGTTAGATGCCCCCCCCCTAGCTGCAGACAAAATTTGGGGTCTCTGGACCCAAAGGGTCCCGAAATGACATTGCTGCAGATGGACACAGTTGACAGACTTTGGGGCCCTGTATCTCAGGGTCACTTGGTGCTAGGAACCCAAATATGTTGTAGTGTTGGTTCCACTGGGTTTCACACCAAATTTGGGGTTCCTAGCACCAAGTGGCCCCGAGATACGGGGGCCCAAATTCGGGTCGGAAAATGTCAAGCACTTTTCTGTAGCAGAGAATGACATTTTCCAAACCGACTTTGGGGCCCCGTATCTCGGGGCCACTTGGTGCTAGGAACCCCCAAATTGGGATATGTTGTAGTGTTGGTTACAATGGGTTTGCACACCAAAATAGGGTTCCTAGCTTTAAGTGGCCCCAAGATACGGGGCCCTAAAGTCGGGTCGGAAAATGTCATTCTCTGCTGCAGAAAAGTGCTTTGCTCGAATATAAGCCGAGTGGGGGGGCACTTTCAGCACAAAAAAGATGTGCTGAAAAACTCGGCTTATACTCGAGTATATATGGTATTGCTTTTTAAAATGTATGTACCTTGGCTAAAATTACTCCCATGGGTGGATCGCTCTGCACCTGACAAATCGGAAACAGTTATTCTTGCACACAGAAACATATCAATTGAAGAGGCAGTGGTGGGCACATGGTCAGTCACCAGTCGCAGTGCATTGCTGGCTGAGGATTGGCCAAGCATGCACTGTGACCCCGCATGCTTGGCCAATCATAGAGCCAGCGGCGGGGAGAGCAATAATTGGCCACAGGCAGGATGCCTGTGGCCAATTATAGCTCAGGGGGTTTAGTACACGCCCCACACTATATAAGGACGCCGCGCCGGCGGCCTCGTGTAGTGTGTTCTGGCTTGAGGAACAGTGACAGTGTACTGTACATGTACTATATGTGAATCATTTCTGTGTGGGGAAAGTGTAGGGAAAGAGGAAAAATAGGCAGGGATAGTGTATTCTTCTCAGCCTTTGCTTGTGGGGAAAGTGAAGGGATAGAGGAAAAATAGGCAGGGATAGTGTTTTATTCTCAGTGCTGTTCTCTACCAATCCAGACATCTGCAGGAGTTAGTGTGTGTGTGTGTGCTGTGTGAGTATAGCACAGCAGTAGCACACTAAACCACCTTACACTGTATCTGTCCTGTTGTCACCTAAGACAGCCATCTGCAGGAGTTACTGTGTTGTGTGTGCCTCCAGCACAGTATACACCAACAGTCCATACATACATACATACATACAGTATATACCTACAGTCCCTGTCTTGTTTCCACCGCCTGTATACTGCGGTTCAGAGTATATAGGGTTGTAGGTATAGGGTTTTATTTTGGGTGCCGGGTTCCCCTTAATATCCATACAAGACCCAAAGGGGCTGGTAATAGGCTGGGGGGCTGGGGGGGGGGGGGATTGGGGTAGCCATGCCATTTTTCTCAAAGATTTTCAGCCATATTGCCAGGACAAGACATGACATTAAAGCCGCAAGCGGTTTTTAATGGCTTATTTTTTTCCTTTACAAATGTCATTTTGTGCAGGGACAGTTTCTAAACACGGGAAACACATGCCACTTCACAGGCATACTTTAGACACCCCCCAGGTACCATATTTAAAGAAAAATTTCACTTTTTTTTTCACTTTATACATCATTAAAATGACTGCTCCAGAAAAAACATTCGTTTTTAAAAGTTCTTTTTGCATTGATATATGTCCCCTGGGGCAGGACCCGGGTCCCCAAACCTGTTTTATGACATTAACATGCATATTGGCCGTTATAATTAGCACTTTAGATTTCGAACGTTCGCGTCCATTGTAACGAATAGGGTTCTAACGTTCGTGCAAACTTTCGGTCCGTTCGCAGGTTCTGGTGCGAACCGAACCCGGGGGTGTTCGGCTCATCCCTAATCACCAGTTTTTCTTTTGATAATGATGGCATATCTTCCTAACATGTTAGTTTACTCTAACCCTATGATCTATAGCAGTGTTTCTCAACTCCAGTCCTCAAGGCGCACCAACGGGTCATGTTTTCAGGAATTCCCTCAGATGAAACTGCTGTGGTAATTACTAAGGCAGTGAAACTGATCAAACCACCTGTGCAAAATAGTGGAAATCCTGAAAACATGACCTGTTGGTGCGCCTTGAGGACTGGAGTTGAGAAACACTGATCTATAGCACCATGCTCGACTTCTGTCTTCCTCTGATGTTATTGTTCTGCTCCCTATGCTATCTCGGTCTTGTGATTGCAAAGCATGACTGGAAAAAAAAAATGTTTGTGTCTTAATGTTGTCAAGGGCATATTTAGCACAAGAGGGCCTAAGCGACACCATGACTTGTATGGTGTCATTGGTAAATGTCCTTTAGTTTCCAATGGTCAGAGGCGGCTCTCTAATTAGGCAAAAAAGGCGGTCGCCTAAGGCCTCACGCTCCCAGGGGCCTCGCAGCCGCCTATTTTGCACTGTGTTCTTTTAGTAAAAAAAGGGGCTGGTAAATGACATTTACCAGCCCCTTTTTTTCTGCCTCCATTCTGAATAATGGCACACTGTTAATTTTTATTGCTTAAATAATTTTTCCCATTATGGGAGTGAGTGGGGCCTCATGTCCAAGTTTTGCCTAAGGCCTCAAAAAGCCTAGAGCCGCCTCTGCCAATGGTCAATGCCGGACAACCGAGGAACGAAGTCAAACCTGCTATGTCTATTATATCAAGGCATGTACCGTATATGTTTGTTTTAACGTTCATATAGAAATTCTAGGGTGAACTTTCACTGTATGTATGATTTTATATTCTTCCCTGTAGCCCTTTTGTACGTCATTCTTCTCTCTCGAAACAGCTTCCTCTTGGAAAAATAAGTCATTCAGCCTTCTCTCAGATGGCTTTACCTTCAATACCTTCAATACCTTTGAGCCCCATTTTCCTCAACAATATAGATCCTGTCCAGGAACAAAGGCATAAAGTTTAGTTTGCTTAAAGCGAGATATCTCATTCGTGGAATAATTCAACAAAACATTCCCGGTCCGTGTTTAAGAATCAGAATGCTGCTTGAAGAGTGGACGACCTGTCAGAGATGTCTCCTTTGCTTCTTTTAGCTGAGTGCGAAGCGTGCCGAAAGCTTTTTTTATTTTATTTTTTTCTCTTTTCTTTTCATTTCCTTTTTGCTTGGGGTTTATTCTGCCTATTGGCTGAAAGATCAGTCAGGTTTTCCTGTCTATATTCCATCTGTGAGTCTACGAAATTCCTTCCTAATCCCAGTCTATCCGCTAAAGCTCTCGGCCTTTTGTTAGGGTTGACCATGTGACTGTGAGCATAGTTGTGCTAGCTTTCCGCTGCAATTATATGTTGCCTATTGTATCCTATAAAAGGAAACCATTTTTAGTGACTTGACTTCTGTTCAAACCAGCCTCGGCGAGCACTACGCTAATCTACACATCCATACTTATTTAGTAAAATTCCCATAACTTCTAGTTATAGTCCATTTAAACCATGTTCAGTATATTTGATTCTATACTTTGTAGGGAGGAGAAAAAAAGCTTGTCAGGTTCTTATTAGGGGAATGGATAGGTAGTGCTGGAACCCTGAGGCTGCCCTTTTGGGGGAATTGTTGGAACTCTGAGGTTGCGCTTTTGGGGGGGGGGGGGGGGGGTTGGGCATTCTGGAACCCTTAAGCCACGTACACACGACTGGACTTTCCGGCAGACTAGGTCCGACGGTCTTCCTGACGGACTTTCAAACAAACCTCTCCCCGCGCTTCCTACACTCCCTTTAAATCCATGCCAGGTGACGGAGCTAGCGCGGCGGCATTCGCTGCCTTCGCTTGTCCCGTCTACCTGAAGTCACGTTCTAAATGAACGGACTTTCCGATCTTGTGGCGGCAAGTCCGTTCATTTCCAAAAGTCCCGTGGACTAGCACACAGACCGCGGGATTGTCCGCCAGACTCGCGAGTCCAGCGGACAATTTTAAGTCTGAACTTAAAACTTAGTCCGCCGGACTTTTGGCGGGAAAAAGTCCGCCGGCGCCCACACAGGGGCGGATTGTCCGGCGGACATTCCCGCGGGAAAGTCCGCTCGTGTGTACGCGGCATAAATTGGAAAGCCTGTTCGTTTTGAACGTGATGACGTAAACCAGACTAAAAAAGGAAGTTCAGTAGCCAGTAGCCAATAGCTTCCCTTGCGTCGTATTTGGTATTTCGAAACATGTTCTATTTCTAGGTCCTTCGGATTTTTTTAAACGAAAAACTATCGGATTAGCCCACACACGATTGGATTGTCCGACGGACTAATTCCGTCTGACCTAGTCTGCCAGAAAGCCCGGTCATGTGTAAGCGGCATTGGGGTTGCCCTTTGGAGAAAGCACTGGAACCCTGGGCTGTCCTTCATTTTTTTTTTTTTTTCAAACGCTTCTAGACACCAACGCGGCATGTAAATCCCAGTCTATCCGCTAAAGCTCTCGGCCTTTTGTTAGGGTTGACCATGTGACTGTGAGCATAGTTGTGCTAGCTTTCCGCTGCAATTATATGTTGCCTATTGTATCCTATAAAAGGAAACCATTTTTAGTGACTTGACTTCTGTTCAAACCAGCCTCGGCGAGCACTACGCTAATCTACACATCCATACTTATTTAGTAAAATTCCCATAACTTCTAGTTATAGTCCATTTAAACCATGTTCAGTATATTTGATTCTATACTTTGTAGGGAGGAGAAAAAAAGCTTGTCAGGTTCTTATTAGGGGAATGGATAGGTAGTGCTGGAACCCTGAGGCTGCCCTTTTGGGGGAATTGTTGGAACTCTGAGGTTGCGCTTTTGGGGGGGGGGGGGGGGGGGTTGGGCATTCTGGAACCCTTAAGCCACGTACACACGACTGGACTTTCCGGCAGACTAGGTCCGACGGTCTTCCTGACGGACTTTCAAACAAACCTCTCCCCGCGCTTCCTACACTCCCTTTAAATCCATGCCAGGTGACGGAGCTAGCGCGGCGGCATTCGCTGCCTTCGCTTGTCCCGTCTACCTGAAGTCACGTTCTAAATGAACGGACTTTCCGATCTTGTGGCGGCAAGTCCGTTCATTTCCAAAAGTCCCGTGGACTAGCACACAGACCGCGGGATTGTCCGCCAGACTCGCGAGTCCAGCGGACAATTTTAAGTCTGAACTTAAAACTTAGTCCGCCGGACTTTTGGCGGGAAAAAGTCCGCCGGCGCCCACACAGGGGCGGATTGTCCGGCGGACATTCCCGCGGGAAAGTCCGCTCGTGTGTACGCGGCATAAATTGGAAAGCCTGTTCGTTTTGAACGTGATGACGTAAACCAGACTAAAAAAGGAAGTTCAGTAGCCAGTAGCCAATAGCTTCCCTTGCGTCGTATTTGGTATTTCGAAACATGTTCTATTTCTAGGTCCTTCGGATTTTTTTAAACGAAAAACTATCGGATTAGCCCACACACGATTGGATTGTCCGACGGACTAATTCCGTCTGACCTAGTCTGCCAGAAAGCCCGGTCATGTGTAAGCGGCATTGGGGTTGCCCATTGGAGAAAGCACTGGAACCCTGGGCTGTCCTTCATTTTTTTTTTTTTTCAAACGCTTCTAGACACCAACGCGGCATGTAAATGCGGCTAAATGCCAGTTTTTAGTAGCCGGTTTCTACCTGTCAAGTTAAATCTTTCAGGATAGGTTGAACAACGTCCCGTGTACATGAAGCCTTACTGGTAGACTAGTGGCAACCCAGAATTATTCCCTCCAGTGGCGGGCGGTGCTAAAAAAAAATTTGTGGGGGGCCACAAACCTGGCTACCTCACTACCCCCCCAGTCAGTCGATCGATCGCTGGTTCACCCCCCCGCCAGCCAGCCCCACACTTACCCCATCCAGGTCACGGCAGCGGCTTCCCCCTGCATCTCCTCCCGAGTCCCGGCGGTCTCCTCTCCTCCCGGGCCAATGGGGTCTTAGGACTCCCGGGCCAATGGGGTCTTAGGACTCCCGGGCCAATGGGGTCTTAGGACTCCCAGGCCAATCGGGTCTTAGGACTCCCGGGTCAATCGGGTCTTAGGGCTCCCGGGCCAATCGGGACTTAGGACTCGTGGGCCAATCGGGACTTAGGACTCGTGGGCCAATCGGGACTTAGGACTCGTGGGCCAATCGGGACTTAGGACTCGTGGGCCAATCGGGACTTAGGACTCGTGGGCCAATCGGGACTTAGGACTCGTGGGCCAATCGGGACTTGGGACTCGAGGGCCAATCGTGTCTTAGGACTCCCGGGCCAATCGGCTCTCAGGACCAGCTTCATGATTGGCCGGTAGGAGAAGCAGGAAGACTTTGGCGAATATAAATCTACTAATGTCACAAAAGTGGGTGGGCTCGGGGGCGCAGTGCTCTGCGCCCTAAGCCCACCCTTTTTTAAGCCAATTAGAGCTTCTGGCTCTAATCATGTGTTTTAAAAAAAAAAAAAAAAACATTGAAATCCATGCGTCCGGCGCCCTGCATGGAGATTAGGGGCCGGGCGCATGGATTAGGGGGGGGGCGGCGCCCCTGCGCCCCTTATGATCGGCTGCCATTGATTCCCTTTACGCCTTTAAAACATCGGAGCGTGATCTTTTCCAGGGACGGGAACTGATGTGAAGTTCTGTGTACAGCGCCAAACATATATAAATAAATACTGTATTTAATTGTAGTTACTTAACCTGTTTAATTAGCGAAATGAGGTTTGCAGCATAGATGTCGCTATCAAATTAGGGCATTTTTTTTTTTTTCTTTTACTGTAACGTCTGTCAGTAAAGTGTTCAATCTCTTCCTGTAGCTGTTAGCGCCATACATCCTTAATTGACGGCGTGAAGGCGCTGATACGATTAGCATCCCGTGTTAGCAGTCATAACCTCTAAAGAGCGTAACAGATGTTCTCAGTCTCAAGGACTTCGGGGCATTTATCACAGAATCCAGGTTGCAGATTTAAAAGAGGAAAAAACAAATAAAAAATCAACCGCATTCGTCGGTGGGAAAAAAAAAACAGCCTCATTATAATTAGTGGCGTTTTGTACATAGTTGGCTGAGATTTGCAAACTGAGGGATTGTGGAGGTAAAACAAAATCCATGTCAAGTGTTTTTTTTTTTTTTCCTATTTGTCAGCCAATAAAAGGCTGGAGGCCACCTTCAGATCTATTCGTGGCGGTGATGTGTGATATCGCGCCCAATATTGTACGCCACTTTTCTGCAGCGCGTTATGATGCCGCTCACACAAGCTCTCTCCGATTTGCTGCACCTTCTAATACAAGTCAATAGACATGTGCACAACAAAAAAAAATTGTTTATTTTCGTTTCGTTTTTTTCGTTTCCGAAAAAAAATCGTTTTTTTTTTTGTTTCGTTTTTTTCGTTTCCGTTGATTCGTAACGATTCGTACATTCGTAAGTCGTCGGTGTTCGGATTCATAATGATTCGTACATTCGTAAGAGTTATTTTTTCGTTGATTCGTTTTTTCGTTAGTTTCATTTTCGGACGCATTCATATTTATTCGTACATTCGTAACATTCGTAGATTCGTAATCGGAGCATAATTCATAATTTTATGTAATGTGTATGCTATTATTACATTTTAATAATTTACGAATCGAAAAAAAAAGTTACGAATCGAAAAAAGAAAAGTTACGAATCGAAAAAAAAAGTTACAAATGTACGAATTTTTTTGTTCAATCCATTCGAAGCAAGTTAAGCAGCACCATTGTAAGGGACACTGAAAATTACCAATTCAACAAAAAAAAAAGTTACGAATGTACAAATTTTTTCGTTCGTTTTAGTTTTTCGGATTTTCTTCATTAGTACATTCGTTGTTTCTAATTAGTTTTTTTCGGATTTTCGTTGTTTTTCGGATTCATTCGATTCGAATGATTCGTTAATCGGATTCGTTCGATTCGAATGATTCGTTAATCGGATTCGTACGATTCGAACGATTCGTTATTCGGATTCGTACGATTCGAACGATTCGTTATTCGGATTCGTACGATTCGAACGATTCGTTCATTCGTTCATTCGTACGAAAACGAACGAACGAAAATAACGAAAAAATTAAAGAAAAACGAAAAAAAAAAAACGAAACGAATTGCACATGTCTACAAGTCAATAGTTAAATTATAGGTCAGTCTGTCGCCATACCTCCCCACTTTTTGAGATGGGAATGAGGGACACCTATCAGCAAAAGTATGCAGGCATAGGACACGCCCCCGGCCACGCCCCCTTAAAGGAGAATTGTACAAAAAAACAAGATTGGTTAAACCCACAAGTGCTTTTTTTTTACCACTACTATTCCTTTATATCGGCTTTTGGAATTTACAAATGCTGCAATTTAGAAATCAGATGAAAGGTTTAGCGCTGGGAAACACTTTTTGATAGATAAAAAGTGCATTTTATATACAACTATATGGATCAGACCAAAATGAGGGGCAAATGAGGGGGAATGAGGGACAGAGGCATTGCTCCAAATCAGGGACAGTAATTCGAAATCAGGGACAGTTGGAAACTATGTGTCTCCTCTAGCCCCCACTCCAAACTGAAGGCGCTGGTCCAGTTCACATGTATGCAGGTGCAGCCTATTTTCTCCACTGCAGGTGACGCTCATCTGCAGCAGCAATGCAGGTGGAGGAGGAAGTCGAGAGGAACCTAGTTCCTCTATGGCACATGTGTCAACAACACAAGGCCCGCGGGCCGAATCCGGCCCTCCAGACAGTTTCAAGTGGCCCCCACATCTCTCCTGTAGCTGCGGTACCCCTCTTAGGCAGCCGTGGAGAGGCTCATGTTTACTCTCCCGTCTCAGCAGTCAATAGCTGAGAGGAGAACAGAACTCCTCCTACAGATCCTGCACCGCTCTGTGCAGCCGCAGTACTTCCTTGTCTCTGCTTCCCCTTGTCTCAGCATGTAGCTGCTGACTTAAAATTTTTTGAGGGGGAGACTAGAGCTCCTCTTTAACCGCTTCTCGACTGACTCCTGTATATATACGTCCTCAGAATGGCACGGCTAGGCAAAGGCACGTATATATACGTCCCCTTTAATTGCCTAGGCATGGGGTCGCGGTCGGGAGCTCCGTGACCACGGCTGCGGGACCAGCGGACCCGATCGCCGCTGGTGTTCCCGCGATCGGGTCACAGAGCTGAAGAACGGGGAGAGGTCTGTGTAAACAAACCTCTCCCCGCGCTTCCTACACTGACTGTCACTGATCGGCTGTTCCCGGTCATCAGGAAAGCCAATCAATGATGTCAGATGTCAGCCACGCCCCATAATGTAAAAAAAAAAACACACACGTCACAGCCCATAACCCCTCCCCTCCCCCTAGTGGTTAACTCTTTCACTGCCAGTGTCATTTATACAGGAATCAATGCATTTAAATAGCACTGATTGTTGTATAAATGACAATGGTCCCAAAAATGTGTCAAAAATGTCCGATGTGTCCGCCATAATGTCGCAGTCACAATAAAAATCGCTGATCGCCGCCATTACTAGTAAAAAAAAAAATATTAATAAAAATGCTATAAAAACTATCCCCTATTTTGTAAACGCTATAACTTTTGCGCAAACCAATCAATAATCGCTAATTGCTTCCTACACTGACTGTCATTGATCGGCTGTTCCTGGTCATCAGGAAAGCCAATCAATGATGTCAGACATCAGCCACGCCCCCTAATGTAAAAAAAAAACACACACGTCACAGCCCATAACCCCCCCCTCCCCCTAGTGGTTAACTCTTTCACTGCTAGTGTAATTTATACAGGAATCAATGCATTTAAATAGCATTGATTGCTGTATAAATGACAATGGTCCCAAAAATGTGTCAAAAATGTCCGATGTGATCGCCATAATGTCGCAGTCACAATAAAAATCGCTGATCGCCGCCATTACTAGTAAAAAAAAAAAAATATTAATAAAAATGCTATAAAACTATCCCCTATTTTGTAAATGCTATAACTTTTGCGCAAACCAATCAATAATCGCTAATTGCGATTTTTTTTTTACCAAAGATATGTAGAAGAATACGTATCGGCCTAAACTGAGGAAAAAAAAAAATTTATATATTTTTTGGGGATATTTATTATAGCAAAAAGTAAAAAATATAGCATTTTTTTCAAAATCGTCGCTCTATTTTTGTTTATAGCGCACAAAAAAAAAAACGCAGGGGCGATCAAATACCACCAAAAGAAAGCTCTATTTGTGGGGAAAAAAGGACGCCAATTTTGTTTGGGAGCCACGTCGCACGGCCGCGCAATTGTCAGTTAAAGCGGCGCAGTGCCGAATCGCAAGAAGGGGCCTGGTCCTTTGGCTGCCAATTGGTCGGGGCTGAAGTGGTTAAGTAAGCGCCTGGAAGTTCCAAAAATGATGTAAAGTGAAACCATAGATAAAAACATCGCAGCCACTTAAAGATGGGAGCAAACGTTGACGTGTTTTACCTTAAGAGCACTTAATCGTAATTACGATTAAAACTTTGTAAGTAGAAGAGTCACAGTATTTTGACATTGCGGGAAGGGTACGGCGCCCTCCTCTTTTACCCTCTCGTATTTACATTCTGTCAGAAGAAGGGTGCAGCAACAAATAAGTAAATTTATGGTAATGTTGCCGTGAGACGTTGGAAAGGTTATTTTTAATAATACGGGTACTATGTAAATCACTTGTACCAGGTAAGGGACACCTGCCGTCTGCCGCTGTTCTCGCTACAGTGTGACCGGCTTTTATCTTAAAAGAACACATTAAAAAGAGGGAGGAAATAATGGCGTGCTTTTAATACCTAGAAAACCCCCCTGCTGGGCTGACGTTGTAAGGAGAGGAGGCTTGTGGAAAGTTGCATTGTAGTGGAAAATGTATGTACAGTATCTCACAAAAGTAAGTACACCCCTCACATTTTTGTAAATATTTTCTTCTATCTTTTCATGTGACAACACTGAAGAAATGACACTTGTCTACAATGTAAAGTAGTGAGTGTACAGCTTGTATAACAGTGTAAATTTGCTGTCCCCTCAAAATAACTCAACACACAGCCATTAATGTCTAAACCTCTGGCAACAAAAGTGAGTACACCCCTAAGTGAAAATGTCCAAATTGGGCCCAAAGTGTCAATATTTTGTGTGGTCACCATTATTTTCCAGCACTGCCTTAACCCTCTTGGGCATGGAGGTCACCAGAGCTTCACAGGTTGTCACTGGAGTCCTCTTCCCCTCCTCCATGATGACATCACAGAGCTGGTGGATGTTGGAGACCTTGTGCTTCTCCACCTTCCGTTTGAGGATGCCCCACAGATGATCAATAGGGTTTAGGTCTGGAGACATGCTTGGCCAGTCCATCACCTTTACCCTCAGCTCCTCTAGCAAGGCAGTGGTCGTCTTGGAGGGGTGTTTGGGGTCGTTATCATGTTGGAATACTGCCCTGCGGTCCAGTCTCTGAAGGGAGGGGATCATGCTCTGCTTCAGTATGTCACAGTACATGTTGGCATTCATGCTTCCCTCAATGATCTGTAGCTCCCCAGTGCCGGCAGCACTCATGCAGCCCCAGACCATGACACTCCCACCACCATGCTTGACTGTAGGCAAGACGCACTTGTCTTTGTACTCCTCACCTGGTTGCCCCCACACACGCTTGTCACCATCTGAACCAAATAAGTTTATCTTGGTCTCATCAGACCACAGATCCAGTAATCCATGTCCTTAGTCTGCTTGTCTTCAGCAAACTGTTTGCAGGCTTTCTTGTACATCATCTTTAGAAGAGGCTTACTTCTGGGATGACAGCCATGCAGACCAATTTGATGCAGTGTGCGGCGTATGGTCTGAGCACTGACAGGCTGACCCCCCACCCCTTCAACCTCTGCAGCAATGCTGTCAGCACTCATACCTCTATTTCCCAACAACCTCTGGATATGACGCTGAGCATGTGCACTCAACTTCTTTGGTCGATTATGGTGAGTCCTGTTCGTAGTGGAATCTGTCATGTTAAACCGCTGTATGGTCTTAGTAACCATGCTGCAGCTCAGTTTCAGGGTCTTGGCAAGCTTCTTTTAGCCTAGGTCATCTTTATGTAGAGCAACAATTCTTTTTTTCAAAGAGTTATTTGCCATTAGGTGCCATGTTGTACTTCCAGTGACCAGTATGAGAGAGTGAGAGCGATAACACCAAATTTACCACACACCTGCTCCCCATTCACACCTGAGACCTTGTAACACTAACGAGTCACATGACACCGGGGAGGGAAAATGGCTAATTGGGCCCAATTTGGACATTTTCACTTAGGGGTGTACTCAATTTTGTTGCCAGCGGTTTAGACATTAATGGCTGTGTGTTGAGTTATTTTGAGGGGACGGCAAATTTACACTGTTATACAAGCTGTACACTCACTACTTTACATTGTAGACAAGTGTCATTTCTTCAGTGTTGTCACATGAAAAGATAGAAGAAAAGATTTACAGAAATGTGAGGGGTGTACTTACTTTTGAGATACTGTATGGCCAACCGCCAATCAATGAGAAAGGAAGGTCTCCGGAGAAAAATAAACGGAGCTGTCTTCACTGGCCTTATCACTGCTCATATCTGGTCAAAGGATTTATAATCCTATCTGGCCACATTGTGATATATTTATGTTTGCAGACTACAAAGCCAAGAAGGTGATGCTACTTTCTTTTTAAGGAGTTAAAGCTGAACTTCTGGTTTAAGCTAAGAAATCTGAACAACTGCTCTCTTTTTTTTTTTTATTTAGTGGGAACACTTTTTTGGGAGTGCTTTTAGAATTGTTGTGTTGAGTTAAATCTCAAGACTTGTGATGAGTTACGCTCGGTTTCCACTAGTGCGACTTTTCATGCGACCTGGGATTGCAAAGTCGCATGACAAGTCGTACCCCATGATTTCCCATTAGTACCGTTCATATCTGTGCGACTTCAAGTTGCAGCGACTTCAAAGTAGTCCCTAAACTACTTTGGTCTGACTTTGATGCGACTTGAGGTCCATAGACCTCAAGAATACACAGGCATTGTTTCAAGTCGCGGCAGAAAATCGCGGTAAAATCGTGCAGCTTTGGGGGTTGCAATAGTGGAAACTGAGCCTTAAGGTTCTGCCGGAATCCACAGGATCCAAGTGTCCTATGATAGCAGGTTGCAGGCCCAAATGAGCTGCAGGCATGGAGTTCCTTGCCCCACAGCTGCACCTAACAAAGGGATGGCAATGCTGGTGACATCATTGACCTAACATGGCCATGTCACCATGTTAGGTCAATGATGTCACCAGCATGCCCAGCCCATGGCCACACATAACAAAGGGATGGTAACACTGGTGACATCATCGACCTACCATGGCCATATTTGGCCATTGCCATTGTCCAAATATGTCCATGTGGCCATATTCGGTCAATGATGTCACCAGCATCCCCGCAGCCACACATAACAATGGGACGGTAATGCTGGTGACATAAATGCCCTAACACGATCTCATGGCCATATTTGGTCAATTTTATTTTCCAAATATAGCCATGTTAGGTCAATGATGTCACCAGCATCCCGACCCCATGGCCGCACATAACAAAGGGACGGTAATGCTGGTGACATCATTGACCTAACGTGCCCATATTAGGTCAGTGAATGTCACCAGCATTCCTGCAGCCGCACATAACAAAGGGACGGTACTGCTGGGGACATAATTGCTCTAACATGGTCACATGGCCATATTTGGTCATTGATATTTTCCAAATATGTCCATGGGGACATAGTTCAATGATGTCACCGGCATCCCCACATAACAAAAGAACGGTAATGCTGGTGACAATATTAATCTAACATGGGCACATGGCCATATTTGGTCAATGACATTGTCCAAATATGGCCTGGTGACCATATTAGGTAAATATTTTCCAAATATGTCCATGGGGACATATTCAATGATGTCACCGGCATCCCCACATAACAAAAGAACGGTAATGCTGGTGACAATATTAATCTAACATGGGCACATGGCCATATTTGGTCAATGACATTGTCCAATAATGGCCTGGTGGCCATACTAGGTCAAGTATGTCACCAGAATCCCTGCTATGCAGCTACACGTAAAAAAAAATGGATGGTAGGGCTGGTGACATCATTGGGCTAACATGGCCACATGGCCATATTTGGTCAATGACATTGTCCACTAATTTGTTCATGGTCCATTGTCCAATGTCCATGGTCACTGATAGACATGTGCACAACAAAAAAAATTTGTTTATTTTCGTTTAGTTTTTTTTGTTTCCATTGATTCGTAACGATTCGTAAATTCGTAAGTCGTCGGTGTTCGTATTCCTAACGATTCGTATTTCCGTAAGAGTTATTTGTTCGTTGATTAGTTTTTCCGTTTAATTTTCGTTTATTCGAAATTCGGACGCATTCGTATTTATTCGTACTTTTGTAACATTCGTAGATTCGTAATCGGAGCATGATTCATAATGTTATGTAATGTGTATGCTATTATTACATTTTAAGAGACACAGAAAATTACGAATCGAAAAAAAAAGTTACGAATGTACAAATTTTTTTGTTCAATCCATTCGAAGCACGTTAAGCAGCGCCATTGTAAGAGACACGGAAAATTACGAATCGAAAAAAAAAAAAAAAGTTACGAATGTACGAATTTTTTCGTTCAATCCATTCGAGGCACGTTAAGCAGCGCCATTGTAAGAGACACGGAAAATTACGAATCGTAAAAAAAAAAAGTTACGAATGTACGATTTTTTTCGTTTAATCCATTCGAAGCACGTTAAGCAGCGCCATTGTAAGAGACACGGGAAAATTACGAATCGGAAAAAAAAAGTTACGAATGTACGAATTTTTCGTTCAATCCATTCGAGGCACGTTAAGCAGCGCCATTGTAAGGGGACACGGAAAATTACCAATTCAACAACCAAAAAAAAAGTTACGAATGTACAAATTTTTTCGTTCATTTTGATTTTCGTTGTTCCTGTTTTCGTTTTTCGGATTTTCTTCTTTCGTAGATTCGTTGTTTCTAATTTGTTTTTTTCGGATTTTCATTGTTTTCGGATTCGTTCGATTTGAACGATTCGTCATTCGTTAAAAAAATTTCGCGAATCTTTCGTTCATTTGTACGATAACGAATGAACGAATATAACGAAAAAAAAACGAAACGAATTGCACATGTCTAGTCACTGATCTCCCATCCCTTTGTTATGTATCTTTGCCCGGCGGGGAATTCCACGGTCGCAGCTGTTTGAGTCAGCGGCCTGCTTTTTTATTTTCCCCTTAGCTTATCCTTATTTTATCTGTGTATTTAGCTGTTTGCCTGAAGTTCGGCTTTAATAAACCTCATAAACAACCAGAAAGGGTGACTTACTCTTTATAATATCAGCAGAAAGGGATTTGTGTTTTTTTTTTCTGTTTCTTCTATGGCTTAGCATCCGTCTTCCTGGTGCACCCTCTGCCTTTTGTGGACGGAAAAGTATATTTAAAGTACATAAAAGAGGTTCATAAAACATGAACTAAGCAGATAATGACAAAGATCATTTTAAGGCCCAAAAGTCTGATTTATCAAGCTCTCAGGATCGGGAATATTATACAGATTAGTGTTGTAAGGAGGAAGAAGGCTTTTGAAGCTAAGCTGATTAATACAACATTTTTTCCGTCTAATGTTTTTTCATGTGCTGGATAGATAAAGTTAATGGACAAGGGACCTCTAAGACGGGTTCTCGTAACCGTCAGCATTTACAAGCCAAAACTTTTATTTTTTATTTTTATTTTTTATTCTTTTTTTCATCCGCTCTCTGGAGGTTGAAGCGTTTTCTTGCGGATTTTTCAGACGTCAATTTCGTTAGGCCTCTGTATGATTAATTGTTCTTTCTGCAATAGACATGTGCACAACAAAAAAAATTCGTTTATTTTCGTTTCGTTTTTTTCGTTTCCGAAATTTTTTTATTTTTTTCGTTTCTTTTTTTTCGTTTCCATTGATTCGTAACGATTCGTACATTCGTAAGAGTTATTTTTTCTTTGATTCGTTTTTTCGTTAGTTTAATTTTCGGACGCATTCGTATTTATTCGTACATTCGTAACATTCGTAGATTCGTAATCGGAGCATAATTCATAATTTTATGTAATGTGTATGCTATTATTACATTTTAATAATTTACGAATCGAAAAAGTTACGAATGGAAAAAAAGTTAAGAATGTACGAATTTTTTTGTTCAATAGAGATACGGAAATTGCAAATCGAAAAAGAAATAAATAAATTTACGAATCGAAAAAAAAAGTTACGAATCGAAAAAAAAAAAAGTTACGAATCGAAAAAAAAAAAGTTACGAATCGAAACAAAAGTTACAAATGTACGAATTTTTTTGAGATAAGAGATTATTGAAATTGCAAATCGGAAAAAATAAAAAAATTACGAATCGAAAAAAAAAAGTTACGAATCGGAAAAAAAAAGTTACGAATTGGAAAAAAAAAGTTACGAATGTACGAATTTTTTTGTTCAATCCATTCGAAGCATGTTTAGCAGCACCATTGTAAGGGACACGGAAAATTACCAATTCAACAAAAAAAAAAGTTACGAATGTACAAATTTTTTCGTTCGTTTTCGTTTTTCGGATTTTCTTCATTAGTACATTCGTTGTTTCTAATTCGTTTTTTTCAGATTTTCGTTGTTTTTCGGATTCGTACGAATCGAACGATTCGTTACGATTCGAACGATTCGTTCATTCGTACGAAAACGAACGAACGAAAATAACGAAAAAAAAACTAAACGAATTGCGCATGTCTATTCTGCAACATTAATTTTGTAGGCTGTCGAGTCTTCGAACCTTTTCAGGGACTCTACAAGCCTACGAGGCATTGCAAGGCGTAAGGATTTCCAAGATTTGTATAGTTATTTTTTATTTTATTTGTATCATCTTTCTAGGTATGCAAGGAAATAACAGATTGGTCACGGTTGAGCTTGGCTATGGGCAATGGAAGTTGTGCAATATATTAGGCCCCTTTCACACTGGGGCGGGAGCCGCGGTGACGGTAAAGCAGTGATATATTTAGCGCTGCTTTACCGTCGTTTTGCCCGCGGTATTCGGCCGCTCGCGGTGCGGTTTTACCCCCCGCGAGCGGCCGAAAAAGGGTTAAAATTCCCCGCAGAGCGCCGCCGTAGTGGCGCTTTGCGGCGGTATTGCCGCGGTATTACCGCGGTGTTCCATTCAAATCAATGGGAAGGAGCGGTATAGGAGCGGTGAATACACGGCTCCTATCCCGCTCCAAGGATGCTGCTAGCAGGACTTTTTTTGCCGTCCTGCTAGCGCACAGCTCCAGTGTGAAAGCCCTCCGGATTTCACACTGGAGTGAATGGGGCCGTTTTTTTCAGGCGGTATACAGGCGCTATTTTTAGCGCTGTACCGCCTGAAAACCGCCCCAGTGTCAGTCTGTGTTAGCTGTGTTTTGGGCAATGTTCATTTTGCTTTGGTACGTTTTTGTTAAATTAAAGTGTAGGCAAAGCCAAAACTTTTATTTTTTTTTTTGGTTTTGGATAGAGTAGGAAAGGATTTGTCCTGTCCCGGCCTGTCCTAACCAGCATCTGTAAAATAGAGAATGGATGAGAGCACCACAAGACTAGTGCCAGTCCAATAGGTTTTTATTGTGCAAGACTTGTAACATGTGCCATCCCGATCTTTCTATGATGAAGGTTTTGCTTTTGTTTTGTTTAAGCCCCCTGAAACGTGTTGTTTTTACACTTTATTCCACTACCGTATATACTCAAGTATAAGCCAACCCCGAATATAAGCCGAGGCACCTAATTTTACCACAAAAAAATGGGAAAGCTTATTGACTCAAGTATAAGCCTAGGGTGAGAAATGCGCAGCTACTGTACGTGGAAAATAGGGTCAACAATGCCCATTTGCAGCCTCACTGTGCCCATTTGCATGCCTCACTGTGTCCATTTGCATGCCTCACTGTGTCCATTTGCATGCCTCACTGTGTCCATTTGCAGCCTCACTGTGCCCATTTGCAGCCTCACTGTGCCCATTTGCAGCCTCACTGTGTCCATTTGCAGCCTCACTGTGCCCATTTGCAGCCTCACTGTGCCCATTTGCAGCCTCACTGTGCCCATTTGCAGCCTCACTGTGCCCATTTGCATGCCTCACTGTGCCCATTTGCATACCTCACTGTGTCCATTTGCATGCCTCACTGTGTGCCCATTTGCAGCCATAGGTCCCCGAACTTAAAACTCTGTAGTTAAGGGGTTCCTAGATGCCCCCTATCTGCAGCCACAATGTGGGGTTTCTGGACCCAAAGGGTCCCGAAATGACATTGCTGCAGATGGACACAGTTGACCGACTTTGGGGCCCCGTAGCTCGGGGCCACTTAGTGCTAGGAACCCAACAATGCCCATTTGCAGCCTCATTGTGCCCATTTGCAGCCATAGGTCGCCCGAACTTCAAACTCTGTAGTTAAGGGTTCCTAGATGCCCCCTAGCTGCAGACAAAATTTGGGGTTTCTGGACCCAAAGGGTCCTGAAATGACACTGCTGTAGATGGACACAGTTGACCGACTTTGGGGCTCCGCATCTCGGGGCCACTTAGTGCTAGGAACCCCAAATTTGGTGTGCAAACCCAGTGGTACTAGCACTATAACATATCCCGGAGATACGGGGCCCCAAAGTCGGTTCGGAAAATGTCAAGCACTTTTCTGCAGCAGAGAATGACATTTTCCGAACCGACTTTGGGGCCCCCCGTATCTCTTGGTGCTAGGAACCCCAGCTTGGATATGTTGTAGTGCTAGTTCCACTGTGTTTGCACACCGAATTTGCCTAGCACCCGAGATACGGGGCCCCAAATTAGAAAATGACATTTTCCGAACCGACTTTGGGGCCCCCCGTATCTCTTGGTGCTAGAAATCCCAGCTTGGATATGTTGTAGAGCTAGTTCCACTGTGTTTACACACCAAATTTGCCTAGCACCCGAGATACGGGGGCCCCAAATTCGGTTCGGAAAATGTAATTTTCTGCAGCAGAAGAATGCTTGACTTGACTTGCTTGACAAAAAAATGTGCTGAAAAACTTGGCTTATACTTGAATATATCCACCTGAGTCCCACTATAAGTCATATGACGTCTTTTTCTTCTCCGGGGTATATCTGAATGATGGGTGTAGCTACAGACATCATTCAGATATATTCCGTCTTCAGCCGGCGATTCCCTGCACCATAAGAACGATCATAGCGGCTGTTCCGCCACTTGAACGTTCTTACGGGCGGCGGGAGGGGACACCCCCCCCTTCCCGCCGCCCTCCGGTGCTTCTACCGACTCACCGCTTCCATCGGTGAGTCGGACTCAGGATCCGCCGGCCCCCGGATGATGATCATAGAGATTTCCGGCGGACCAGATGGTATGACGTCACGCCCGGCCTCTGCATTCAAAAAACGGCGGCACCGCGGCTGGGAAGCAGTGATCGTTTTTTTTTTGATTTTAGGCTTCCCAGCCTAGAGGTGAGATGTGGGGTCTCATTGACCCCCCATATCTCACTGTAAATAGGTCCGATCATGTCATATTCCTATTACAAGGGATGTTTACATTCCTTGTAATAGGAATAAAAGTAATCAAATATTTTTTTTTTTTTTTTTAAAGGTTTTCTAAAAAAATAAAGTAAAATTAACAATAAAAAGAAAAGAAAAAAAATTTAAAGCGCCCCTGTCCCCGCGAGCTCGTACGCAGAAGCGAACGCATACGTAAGTCCCGCCCACATATGAAAACGGTGTTCAAACCACACATGTGAGGTATCGCCGTGAACGTTAGAACGAGAGCAACAATTCTAGCCCTAGACCTCCTCTGTAACTCAAAATATGTAACCAGTAAAAAATGTTAAAGCGTCGACTATGGGGATTTTTAAATACCAAAGTTTGGCGCCATTCCACAAGCGCATGCAATTTTGAAGCGTGACATGTTGGGTATCTATTTACTCGGCGTATCTTCATCTTTCACATTATGCAAAAAAATTGGGCTAACTTTACTGTTTTTTTTTTTTTTTTTTTAAAGCAGGAAACTGTTTTTTTTTCTGAAAAAAAACGCGTTCGAAAAATTGCTGCGCAAATACCGTGCGAGATAAAAAGTTGCAACAACCGCCATTGTATTCTTTAGGGTCTTTGCTAAAAAAAACATATATAATGTTTGGGGTTCTATGTAATTTTCTAGCAAAAAAATTTGGAATTTTACATGTAGGAGAAAAATGTCAGAATTGGCCTGGGTCTCAGGTGGTTAAACGGTATATATTTTCAATACAGCACACCTGCAATCGTAATCCATTCAGGTTAAAGGAAGCAACTTTGTAAAAACTTTTATTCATGCAAATTCGTAAGAAGATCTTTGTTTTCCATATATAAGACTCCAGGAGGAAGGAGGGGGGGGGGGGGGGGGGGGGGGGGTTGCCTTAATGCAATGGCAGATGGTGTTTCAGATGAATCCAGAATTTGCATGCCATGTGCAAAAACATGTTTAAATTGTAGAAATATGTTCACCATGCCAACTCACTTTTCAATATTAATAAGAATCATAAGAGCGAAGCGTTACCATAAAATATAGATTGTTTTGTGATGAATTAAGATAAGTTGGTGTCGCACTATTTGTCAGGACTCCGCGGAGGACAATGGAGACCCGGGTCTATTCACTAACCTGTAGGCGTTATTTTAGCTGCGTTTGTTATTTTGTCTCATGATAGTTTTCTCATCTGTTCAATTCAGAGACATAAATTCAGCAAGAGAATGCCACTGTTGTTTTTCACATAAAATAGTTATTTAATTACTGAATCATTTATCTCCCTTGAATTATTTTATCTTGTGAATCATTATCTTATACGGTTCATTTTTTTTTTTTTTTTTACATTCCTCAACAGACAGAAATTTTAAATGAACATCGACAGGAGCTAGCAGTATTTTAAAAGTCCAAATAGCAGCTGTGGCTGAAATACTCACCTTCATTCCGGAGCTGCCCCCATTGCAGTACTTTTTGCATGCCCCTACATGCTGCCAGTCCTCTGGGTAGAATGCCCAACTCCATTCAGCCCCTTTCCTGTGACCTCTGGCTATTATGGACATGCCCCCCTGGGGGGGTGGGGGGCAAGTCAACACACTGGCCTCACAGTACTTCTGTACATTGCATCATTTGTATATCATTAAATTCTTTTTTGGGCATTTTTCTTTTTACTAGCCCCCCACCCCCCTTTAACCCATACTAATAGTCTTTATTTCCAAATTACCTTGTGAAGCAAGATATACTCACCTAAGCCCCCCATCTAGGTCCCACACTGCCGCTGTTTCCAGAGAGGGGGACCAATGAGCCAGCACTGCAATGCCCCCCTGAGATGAAGTCTTCTTCTAGGTCCTAAGAGGACTCTGCTGCAGCCTATCCAATAGGAGGTGTCAATCTCAGGCGGGCACTGCAATGCCCCCCTGAGATAATGTCCTCTTCTAGATCCTAAGAGGACCCTGCTGCAGCCTATCCAATAGGAGGTGTCAAACTCAGGTGGGCACTGCAATGCCCCCCTGAGATAATGTCCTCTTCTAGGTCCTAAGAGGACCCTGCTGCAGCCTATCCAATAGGACAGGGGTCTTCAAACTACGGCCCTCCAGTTGTTCAGGAACTACAATTCCCATCATGCCTAGTCATGTTTGTGAATGTCAGAGTTTTACAATGCCTCATGGGATGTGTAGTTCTGCAACAGCTGGAGGGCCATAGTTTGAGGATCCCTGCAATAGGAGGTGTCAATCTCAGGGGGGCACTGCAATGCCCCCCTGAGATAAAGTCCTCTTCTAGGTCCTAAGAGGACCTTGCTGCAGCCTATCCAATAGGACAGGGGTCTTCAAACTACGGCCCTCCAGTTGTTCAGGAACTACAATTCCCATCATGCCTAGTCATGTCTGTGAATGTCAGAGTTTTACAATGCCTCATGGGATGTGTAGTTCTGCAACAGCTGGAGGGCCGTAGTTTGAGGATCCCTGCAATAGGAGGTGTCAATCTCAGGGGGGCACTGCAATGCCCCCCTGAGATCAAGTCCTCTTCTAGATCCTAAGAGGACCCTGCTGCAGCCTATCCAATAGGAGGTGTCAATCTCCGGTGGGCACTGCAATGCCCCCCTGATATAATGTCCTCTTCTAGGTCCTAAGAGGACCCTGCTGCAGCCTATCCAATAGGAGGTGTCAATATCAGGCGGGCACTGCAATGCCCCCCTGAGATCAAGTCCTCTTCTAGGTCCTAAGAGGACCCTGCTGCAGCCTATCCAATAGGAGGTGTCAATCTCAGGCGGGCACTGCAATGCCCCCCTGAGATCAAGTCCTCTTCTAGGTCCTAAGAGGACCCTGCTGCAGCCTATCCAATAGGAGGTGTCAATCTCAGGCAGGCACTGCAATGCCCCCCTGAGATAAAGTCCTCTTCTAGGTCCTAAGAGGACCCTGCTGCAGCCTATCCAAGAGGAGGTGTCAATCTCAGGTGGGCACTGCAATGCCCCCCTGAGATCAAGTCCTCTTCTAGATCCTAAGAGGACCTTGCTGCAGCCTATCCAATAGGAGGTGTCAATCTCAGGTGGGCACTGCAATGCCCCCCTGAGATCAAGTCCTCTTCTAGGTCCTAAGAGGACCCTGCTGCAGCCTATCCAATAGAAGGTGTCAATCTCAGGCGGGCACTGCAATGTCCCCCTGAGATCAAGTCCTCTTCTAGGTCCTAAGAGGACCCTGCTGCAGCCTATCCAATAGGAGGTGGCAATATCAGGTGGGCACAGACGTGGACAGCTGAAGAAGGATCCAAACCAGGAAGTAAACATAAGAAGAGAAGACTCAGGGCTGGATTGTCACGTGACCGTGGTCACAGGTAAGTAAAAAGGGCTTTTAGATAGCTCTATGTTTTTTTATGTAGTCATTTCTTAGAGGGGGGGTGGGTGGTAAGGGGGTGTTGGCAGGGAGAAAGGCTTTATCTCCAAGTGGTGTAAGAAGGGTTGACATTTAAGCACCACGCCACTGCTAAGAGGTCCAGATCTAACTTTAATTCCATTAAAGGTCAGGGGTACAGATCAAGAAATAGCCAATGCATGTCAGGGGTATACGTGCCCCCTTCATCGGGGCTTGACTGGTAACCAAATTAACAAACCACTAGTGAACTTGGACATACAATGGTATTTATTCCAGTGTGAGTTGAAAGCACAGGCCTAGTCAGCAGCTTGTTTAGCAGCAACACTGGGTGTGGCTTTAAGGATCACCCACTACTGTTACCCACCTGATAAGGAGAAATTTCAACTTCTTGCACTTATCCCCATAAACAACATCACTCTCAGGTAAGTCCAAGGTTGCTGTGGTAACACAGGTGAACATCTGGAGGTGTCCAAGGTCCAAAGACACAAGGGGACCTAGCAGCAATGGGGGAGGTGCTCCACATAGAAGCTGGGTCTTCTGGGTAAACTGCATGCTATTGGGTTCTGGCCAAGCTGCCCACAAGCCAGTTCTGACAGTGGAGAGCCTCTCCCCTGGCTGAAGATCACTTGTCAAGCTACCTCGGTCTCATAAAGTGTGGCCTTTCTGAGCTTCTGAAGAAGGGAAACGGAGAAACTTATCTTTCCTGGATATACAGGAAACCAGGGAGTTGTGGAAGAAGGAGGAAAAGGGACCTGTACCTGTGGGTTCTTATTGTAGAGATTAACCTTCACTTCCTGTGTATATTAATGCAGCGCTAAGAACAAACTAGTACTTTGATAAAAAGGTACTGTTATGGTGAGTTTAAGCTTGATATCTTATGTGAGGGATATGCAAATAAAAGGGGGGAGGGAGAAGAGGAAGGATATTATGACGTCATACCAACCTCTAATACCTTAAAATGCATATAAATATAAAGCATAAAACCTTATATATAAAAAAACACATAAAATTAGCATGGATAAATTATTTTACAATAAAATAGCAATCGTGAGAACTAAAAGTAACAGGTATGAAAACACAATGTGATTACAAATTGGTGGATAAAAATCAAGTGATTGGATACCGTGGTGGAAGTATCGTGACAGATAAAATTATAAAAATTAATTAATTAATATTAGTGACAATATAAACTCAACGGCGGTTGAGGTAATGGGTGCTAGGTGAGAAAACTATACATATAAGTGTATAGAAGTGAAGTCCATAACATTGGTTGGTGATCAGGTGAATGACACTGTAGCAACAGATGGCTCTGTTCAGTGTGACGGTGGAGTGATGGTTGTCTGATGGCCCTCGAACCTAATGGAATGAGGCTTACCGGATGGATTGGACTTGAAAAGGCATATGCCTCACAAGTCGCGAAAGCTTTAACGTTTAGGGACTGGCAGATCTCAGCTCCGCATGGTGACTCCAAAACTCTTTCCGGTACCACATAGGTCAGTGGTTGGCAGGAAGGTAGGTATCAGGTGGGGAAATGAGCATCAAAGGTCCGTGTTGTCAAGCGTATTGTGTGGTCATATTAAAAGAAAAAGCTTGCATAGCGTAATACAGTTTGGAAACGTTTTTAATGTTGTGAAAACAGATTAAAAACACTCACATTTAGATGGTTAAAAACAGGCCTGTTTTAAAATTGGAGTTGGCGTGGTGCTGTCCTTGTAGTCCACCCTGTCCACGCTTTTTTAATCTAAATATATACAGCGCAGTATTCACCCCCCTTTTTCTAACCTTCACTTCCTGCCAGGATATAAAATGAGGGGAGATCTCTCCAACCAAAACACAAAAAAAAACATATTTTAGCAAGGGTTAGAACGTTGCCAATCTTTATTGTTGTCTGTGTCTTGCTGTCCCGTTGACAACCATTCCTCTGTTTGTTGTATGGTCTTGTATGTGTCACATGGTCAGGAAGTGAGTTAGTCTTTAAGTAGACACAGTATTTATGTGCGGTAAAGATATCTTGAGAACGTTTTTTCCTTGACAACTTAATACATCTTTGCAAAGACCGCCAGGGAGCAGTGCGAGAAGCTGACCACCATGCACAACAATATGGAGAAGCTGTACGACAACTTGGGAGAGTACTTCACCTTCGATCCCAGAGCGGTGAGCGTCGAGGAGTTCTTTGGGGACATCGCCAATTTCCGAACGCTGTTCTTGGTAAGCTCCTTTATAAGTTTCTGTTTCAGAGAAAGACTTATGTATGTTTTTTTATGTGTAGTTTGTGTGTACGTATGAATCTTGACACATCTTATCAACCTTCCTTTTGTATCTTTGTGGGACTAATTATAATACCAAATTCTAGGTTGGGGTCCACAGCTCTAAAGGTGGATTGGATGATGGACATCTCATGTCTATAGAAAGTGGGTTAAAGGCGCTGGAACCCTGAAGTTTTATTATATGTTGATATTGTATTGTTGATATCATCCAATAGTATGATGGTGGTATGTGTAGGGAGAATCCAAATATTTGTCCGGCAGCTTCTGCACAGCAAAGGATTTCCATGATCAGTTTGGGTTGTGATGAGAGTGAGCAAGTCTAGAACTGAACTGCCACACCCTAATGTTTAAGTCCAAATGTAATGCCCCGTGCACACGGTTGGAAATTCCGACGGAAAATGTCCGATCGGACCATGTTGTCGGAAAATCCGGCCGTGTGTGGGCTCCATCAGACTTTTTGAGATCCTGCTCTCAAATTTTCCGACAACAAAGTCCGATCGGACTTTTTCCGATCGTGTGTTGAGAATTCCGACGGACAAAGTGCCATGCATGCTCAGATCAAATTACGAGACCAAAGCTATTGGCTAATAGCCTCTATGTAGTTCCGTCGCACGCAACGAACGTCACCACGTTCAGAACTTTGTCCGACCGTGTGTATGCAACACCAGTGTCGGACAAAATCCGTCAGAAAAAATCCGACGGATTTTGTGGTCGGAATTTCCGACCGTGTGTACGGGGCATAAGTTTATTCCAAAGCTGAGTTATGTACAAAATCCAACGCATTTTGGGGGGGGGGGGGGTATACTCAGCCCCTTTATCAGGGCTGGAATGCAACATGAAAAGTAACACTATTTCTTCTTTATGTTACCACATCTGCTAAAGCATTGCGAAAGCCTGGAAGAAAACCAACCTTTCCACTCTCGAAACCCAACAATGGGTGATGCAAGCCATGATCCACTGCAAAATAGAGTCTACAATAATGGATCTTATCCCTAAGCAACAAAAAATCTGACAACCTTGGGTTGGTAATTACCTCCCCATGAATTTTGACCACTCCTTGCTTGAACCCTGAACCGGCTCGGTTATCTTGACCCCAGTGCCCTTAAGTCATAAGGAGTGAAGGGAAATATATAATACTTCCAGCAGGGGGCTCGCTCCTCTTCCTCTCACGTGACGGTACTGGTGCTTAGTGATTGGCTGCTCAAGCACCTAGTGCTGCCATGTTGGGTTGGGAAGAGAGTTTGGGAATATCTGAACAGGCAGGTTGTGCTCTATGTATTCATATCAAGGTTACATTTTAAAGACCTTTGGGAAAGCACTGAGCCCACCACATGATGATCATATTGATGGAAAGAAGAGAAGAGGTCTAGGAAGTCTCATACCAAACAGCTGCAAATGGAACTATAGTTGCAAAGGAGATACATTCAAAGTTGTTGGTTTGGCAAAATAATTGCTGGCAAAAAAAATAAATATATATATATATATATATATATATATATATAGATATATATATATATATATATATATATATATATATATATATATATATATATATATATATAATATTTTTTTTTTTTATAGTTTATTTATTTTTAATAATATTTAATTATATATTTTGTATCATGAGAATGGAGTGTTTTGCTTTTACAAGTATTATTTACGAGTCTTATTTCCTGCCCTCCATCTGTTCAATGTTCGATGACGCTCTCTTCTTAAAAGCCTCATCTACTTCATGCCTCCATTCCGGTCTTTTCTATGTTCAAATATTTATTCAAGCATTTTGTTTGCATTTGAAACATTTCTTTTGTCTGTCTCCATATTGATCTCATTGATTTCATGTTTTGCTATCGTATGAGGCACCAGCAGGTTGTCTGATGACTTAAAATTAGGCCTTTTGTTCCTGAAATAGATATAGAAGCTTCAGCCGCGTCTCGGCAGCCAATCGGCCAAGCATTCCAGAGCCCCCCCGCTATGAAAATGAGGGGAATTGAGCACCATAGAAAAACTTTTCAGACTTCTAAAGTCAATGTTAAGCAGTACCCGAGTCGGGAAGGCTCAAAAAGTCTTGTTGGAACAAGGGGGCGGCGTCCCAGGGGTGCCGGAAAAACACAATGGGTTTGGGTTTGGGACCCCACTGAGTTTCACCAGCACTAGGTTACGTCACATTTGCTATTCTTCTATGTGCTTCTTAGGTGGTCCTTTTGGCTAGCTCAGAGCAATCGTTGTGCCTGCCAGAAGAAGGTGTACACCACATGGCACTTTTTTATTTATAAATGTATTTATCACACTGCACTTTTGAAAAGTAACTCACAGAGATGGCGCATGCAGGTTTATTAGGGCCTGCCGTGATATCAGGCAGAGGATCTTTGGCCTTTAGGTCTTTTTCCTTTCTCCAACTGGGGGTCTATCTTCAGGATAGCCCTCACCATGTAATTGAAGGACCAGCTTTTTCATGTGGACCAAGAGTACCTTGCCCCTGTCAGGAGCCTTGCACCAAGGGGGGTTTAGGAACGGAGACCCTTTCTCCGGGCCTGAAACTATATTGGGGGGGGGGGGATCTGCATCCTTTTGGTTGTTTTCCTCTATCCAAATGTGGGTCTCTCACCATGTACTTGGAGGACCAGCTTTAGCATGTCCCAAAGGAGCAGGGTCCACCGTGCCTTTGGCCTAGGTGGACCAAGAGTACCTTGCCCCTTGCCCCTGTCAGGAGCCTTGTCCCCCAGGGGATTCAAGGATGGGGGCCCTTACTCTTTGGAGGTTGGTTCTAATCTGCACCCTTGTGCACTTTGTGTGCTGTGATTTCAGGGATCACAGGGATTTCACAAGCACTGCTCTGTAAAGAAAGAAAAAAAGTTATTGTTAGAACCTGGTGATTTTTTGCAACCCTGCACTGGTGTCAGAGGGTGAGGCTTTTGTCTGTGAGCACACACTGGATTCAGTGCCACTCATAACTCTTTCTCAACTTTTTTTTAATGTTCAATAGGTTTTTATTGAAATTTTGAGAATTTGAGAGACCCATGTATGGAGTTTGCTTAAGGGGTAAGAATAGGAACCTCAACTATAGTATTATACATCAAAGATAGAAGAAATGCACTTGCATGGGTATCTCCTCTATACATTAAAGAATGCAGGATGTACCCAAATGTGAGGAGTGTAAGCCCCCGTACACACGGTCGGAAATTTCAACCACAAAATCCTTTTTTTGATGGATTTTGTCCGACACTGGTGTTGCATACACACGGTCGGACAAAGTTGTCGGAAAATCCGATCATTCTGAATGTGGTGACGTTCGTTGCGTACGACGGGACTACGTAGAGGCTAGTAGCCAATAGCTTTGGTCTCGTAATTTGATCTGAGCATGTGTGGCACTTTGTCCTTCGGAATTCTCTACACACGATCGGAAAAAGACCGATCGGATTTTGTTAACGGAAAATTTGAGAGCAGGATCTCAAATTTTTCCCGTCGGAAATTCCGACAGAAAAAGTCAGGTGGAGCCCACACACGGGCGGATTTTCCGTCAACATGGTCCGATCGGACATTTTCCGTCGGAATTTCCGACCGTCTGTAAGGGGGCTAAGGGTAGGGATAAAAAGGTAGGAGTGGGAGGCAAGAAGGAGGGGGGAGGTGCGAGGAAAGTGAGAGGGGTAGGGGAAAAAACAAGAGATTGTTGGGAATGAACAAATAGCAACAGGAAATAATAGCAAAGAGGATATCACAACAAACATGTGCCAGTCAGTATGTAAACAATAGATTTGTTAATTGTGGTAGACAGGGATAGTTGGGTAACAGAGTTCCACAATCTAGCAACGTTAAATTGTGCTGCGAATAGTAAGTGGACAACAATAATTCAAGAACAAGGCCTCTCTTATCCACAGCACAGTAATTAACCCTCAGCACCACACAATTAATAACCCCCAACATTGCACAATAATAAACCCCCAGCAGTATAGCAATCAGTTGGTGCCATTCATTGTGCAACAGAATGAAGGTTAGTACTATATAGCGTATAGAGTGTGGGGGTAAGGACTACATACAACATTCCTTAGTGTGCCCTCTTACATTGGTGGTCAATACTCAAAGTGCCCCTTTACATTAGTGGTCACTGTGCATCTGCACAATGGTGGTTGGTGCTAGCATTGATATATGTCCCCACATCCAACATGAATCTATAAAAGCTAACAATGCAGTGCAGCCCTACACGCCCTCTATAAAATTGTATAAATGGACTTGTAAGTGCAATGGTAAAACCTATATATGAATATCCAGTGCAAATCAACCAACGTATTGCAATTCAGTAGGGCTCCTTGGATGGAGGAAATTCAACTGCAATTACACTAAACGGGCTCAGTCACCTATGTGCAAGAGTCGTGACTTGTTTCTAAAGAGTGGGAAACGGCATAAGCTGATTGACACCATACGACAAAATCCTTTTTCAATCCATTCATCTTGTACAGTATTGTGACACGAGCAATGTGTAGATTGAATGAATGGATGGACAGAACATACAGACATCATGCATTCTTTACTCCTTGGCAGTGTCTCTGTTAGAGACAGGAATGCAGGAAGTCTGTGTTTTGTTTGTCCCATAGAGGAGCTTTATCAAAAGGTTTTCTGGTGTCAGAATACAGCATGAATGGTCTTGTTCTCTCTATTCCTTCTATATCCCACACTTCATAAATGAGCATATTCTCTATTTTCTGCCTGTCTTTAGAATAAGTGTAGGGAAATAAAGCTCACTGTATATCACTGTAGGGGCTGAGCAATATCTGTGCCTCTAGTAGTCTGTGTCCCATAGCAGCCTGTGCTGTGCTCTCTCTCTCCCCCCCCCCTTCATTCCAGCTGCCAGCATCTCTTCCTATTACATCTTACTTTTAAGTCAAATAAGGCAGGCTGGGGAAGGGGGTGGGTACAATGCTTTCCCATTGGCTGAGGAGGCAGCAGAGAGGCTGTATATTAATCCGCCTCTGAAACCTGCCTGCCGGGTGTAAATAAGATTATCAGCTTCTGCGGCCACCACACCCTCCACAGAAAAAAAATAGTCCCCAGCTTCCTGGCATCAGTACAGGATTTGCAGGAACAATAAAATAAAATAAAGACCACCGTGGCACATACAAGTACTGGCATGTGAATTTTTGGGGTGCTATGGGGGTGCTTGAATATTTTTTTGGGGTGCTTTAGCACACCTAAGCACCCACCTGGCGCTGCCACTGTATCACACCTTCTTCTGTGATGCAACAAGGAGTGAAGGCTTCTGGGAGATGTCCTACGGTAAGTGAATGCTGAGAGAATCTACAGGAAGTGATGGAATCTGAAAACCATTTACAAAAAAAATAATAATTGACAAGATTTTAAACCTCCTGTGGACGAGGTAAGTGAGAGAAAAGCACATTGGGATGGCTGGGCCAGAAATTGCATTGTAGAATGCTTCTATTTATTATCAAAAGTGAAATTCTGCACGAAAAAGGTGAACTTATACTTTAACTAGGACTCACAATCTTTGCATGTACGAACATATCCCCTCGGGCTACTCTACTTCTTCCTTCGTTGCTGATCTCGATGCCAGTCTACAGGGATCACATGAGTTGTTTCTAACAGTTGTTTCCCTGGAATGTCTTTTTTTGGAAGGCAAGACGTGAGACTGTCTATTTTTTATCGCTAATCCCCCCCCCCCCACCCCCCTTCTCTCTTTCGTTACAATGTTGGAAAAAAAAATCCTTAACAGGCCTTACAGAAGAATGTGGCCTTATGCCCCTGTACACATGGTCGGAAATTCCGACCAAAAAATCTGTCAGATTTTTTCCAATGGATTTTGTCCGACACTGGTGTTGCATACACACGGTCGGACAAAGTTGTCGGAAAATCCGATCATTCAGAACGTGGTGACGTTCGTTGCGTACGACGGAACTACGTAGGGGCTATTAGCCAATAGGTTTGGTCTCCTAATTTGATCTGAGCATGCGTGGCACTTAGTCCGTCGGAATTCTCTACACACGATCGGATAAAATCTGATCAGATTTTGTTGTCGGAAAATTTGTGAGCAGGATCTCAAATTTTTTCCGACGGAAAAAAGTCCGATGGAGCCCACACACGGTTGGATTTTTCCGACAACATGGTCCGATCGGACATTTTCCGTCGGAATTTCCGAACGTGTGTACGGGGCATTATTTTCACATTCTTGTTCTTTTTTTTACCCTCTAGCTCTGTACAATATTTTTTGTAATAATCTTGAGTTTAAATGACGCAAAATAGATCCAGACAGAAAAAAAATTGTACTGTCCCCTATTATTCGTGTTCAGATTAGATTTGCCTCCTTGCATAGGTGGTCATTTTAGGTTATACTGTCTCTTATACTGTCCAAGCCCTACTCCATAGAAGCCATGGTTTCTATATACTGCCATCATACCTATAAGCCTGTTGGGATTTAGCATCGGCTACGCAGACCCTGAAGAAGGAGGAGGCTTTTTCCCCTTTTTTTTTTTTTTTTAATTTTTTTTTTTTTTTTTTTTTTTTTTTTTTTTTTTTTTTTTTTTTTTTTTTTTTTTTTTTTTTTTTTTTTTTTCCCCCAAAACGCATTGCTGGTATCTGATGTTCCTAACCAATAGATGTTTCAAAAAGTCCTCCAATTGAGATGAATAGGTGCTTCTCAGTACACATCCAAGAACTGATATACAAGTGACCACTGACGGGAGTCTTTACAGCTACAAAGAAATAAAAATGTGAAAGTCACAACTTCTGCAAAAGTAACTGAAAATGCATACTCACCAAAAGTGAGTATGCATTATAGTGTAGCGTTACCCCTGTAGGAGCCACTGGTTAAGGTCCTCTGTTCTCTGCCTTTTTCAAGAACCGATCATGTGTACACCAATCATGCGGCAGTAAAGTCTTATGCCGCGTACACACGATCGGAATTTCCGACAACAAAACCGTGGATTTCTTTCCGAAAGATGTTGGCTCAAACTTGTCTTGCATACACACGGTCACACAAATGTTGTTGGAAATTCTGAACGTAAGAACACGGTGATGTACAAGACAAACGACGAGCCGAGAAAAAGGAAGTTCAATAGCCAGTGCGGCTCCTTCTGCTTGATTCCGAGTATGCGTGAGCTTTTGTGCGACGGACTTGTGTACACAAGATCGGACTTTCCGACAACAAGTGAAGTTGGTGGAAAATTTGAGAACCTGCTCTCAAACATTTGTGGCCGGAAATTCCAACAGCAAATGTTCGATGGAGCATACACACGGTAGGACTTTCAGACAACAAGCTCACATCGAACATTTCCCATCGGAAAGTCCGACTGTGTGTACACGGCATTAATCTACCAAGTGCTGGATATAGACTGCCAGAGCACATTTATGGCAGCAATACTAGTCCTAGACTGACTGGAGATTGCAGATTGGTTTTTCAGGAGAAGCAATCCTTTGAGATGTTCTTCTTCCGGCTATCATTGGGGCCCTTTAAAAAGTGTGTGTGCACTTAATGACAGTTTATATAAACCAGCATGCAGTATAGATGTGATGAGGTATAGGCTTGGCACAGGTGCAATGTAGATGTGGATCAGATGAAGTAAAGGTTCAGTATAGGGTTGGTATAGGTGCGGTATAGGGTTGGTATAGGTGCGGTATGGGTTAGGTACCCTTGGTGTCCTGATTTCAGTGGCTCAGTCCCTGCTAACAGTATTGATTATGAGCGGATAGCCCTCTCATCAATCCCCAGGATGCTGTTGTGAATGTGAACTCTTGTGGTAGAAGGGGGCCCCCTGTGGTCCTTCCCCAAAAAGCATCCACAATATTCACTCATGGAAAGCAGAGGGTGAGCAGATGCTCCAATTCCCCTGAGGCAACAGTGCAAAGGTAGTGATATGATCTGTATTGCGCTGCCTCAGGTGTCTTTACTGTTCGTCTCAGGCTCTGGTCCCCATACCAACAGACAGGGGCGTTGCTAGGTCTATAAAAGATCTGGGGCTAGAGCCCATAGCAGCGTAGTAAAGAAAGTCATACGCTTGGGTGGGCATACACATGTATATACAGCAATATACGTGTACATGTGTGTATATATATCTCCAGAGAGCCCCCCACTTACATCAGGGTCCCCAGAGAGCACTCCACTTACATCAGGGTCCCCAGAGAGCCCCCCACTTACATCAGGGTTCCCAGAGAGCCCCCCACTTACATCAGGGTCTCCAGAGAGTCTCCCCCTTGCACCAGGGTCCCTAGAAAGCCTCCCCTTGCATCGGGGTCCCCAGAGAGCCCCCCACTTACATCAGGGTCCCCAGAAAGACCCCCACTTACATCAGGGTTCCCAAAAAGCCCCCCTTACATTAGGGACCCCAGAGAGCCACCCTCTTAAATTAGGGTCCCCTGGAGAGCCTCCCCCTTAAAATCAGGGTCCCCAGAGAGCCCCCCCCCTTAAAATCAGGGTCCCCAGAGAGCCTCCCCCTTCCATCAGGGTCCCTAGAGAGCCCCCCACTTACATCAGGGTCCCCAGAGAGCCTCCCCTCCCCCTTGGGGACCCCTACAGAGACGCAGGGCTATGGGCCCCAGATTCGGGGCTAAAGCCCCAAAAGCCACCCCCTAGCGACGCCACTGCTGACAGGTGTGCTTTCCTCAACTCCTGCGGCACCAAGAGAGCAAAGTTTTCCCGGGCAGTTCAATAAAAGCCATCACTCCACTCCTCCTACTGCACAGTGTCACTTGTAGTGTAGTGTAAATGGTCCATTGGCCCCATTATATGGCTACCGTCACGGGCTACAACTCCCATGATTCTCAGAACTCTGCATAGAAGGGGCTTGCTTGCTATAGCTCTCCCCCTGCGGGACAGAGGAGGAAGGTGCAGCCAGCATAACATCAGTATCACAGTATAGGTAGAAAATAACAAAGGGCAATGTCTCCTTCTCCATCTTGCTGTAGCCCAATGTCTGGCTACATTAGTGTATGTTAAAGATATGCAATGCGATGACAGGTCCTCTTAATCAGCCTGAATGTCACTAATAAGATGTACATAGACAGAAATTCCAACAGGCAACATTGTTCCATGAGACGGAATGAGGAATGAGATCCCTCGACAAATACTCTTATCAGGGCAAATCTCGGCTGCACAGAACATATCCGAAGCGCAAATTAATTTTTTAAAACAACTATCTAACTATTTAGGTGTTTTATCTCCACGTAAAATTGAAGGCTGTCAGGAAAAATGACAATCTTCACGGTGACACTCGGGGGCGACTTCACAAGCCTTTCCTCTCCTCTCATGTTCCAATCTAAAACAATCAGTGTCACTCCCAGAACTCTCTTTTATTCATCAAGCCCCGTTTGGAGGGAAAGAAATCTTCAATGGTCCCAATGGAGGCCGTACACTTTCTTCACAAAACATTTTTTAGCAAAATGCTTCTCCGAAAATACCTTGATGCATTATTACGGCTCGTTCACGAGCGTTCGCCACCGCGTTGGAGGAATAAGAAAAGCACATTGTTCTGTTTTCGGCACCTTTCTTTTTGGCTGTTTTGTATGTTTATGTAAATTTCCTAAACCACGTAAGAACAAATGCTATTTAATAGTAAATATATTTTTTTTAATATTTCTGACCAGAAGTCAGAGAGTGAGTAGGCATGGTGACTGGAGTTCAGGGAGTGGGTAGGCGTGGTGACTGGAGTTCAGAGAGTGAGTAGGCATGGTGACTGGCGGTCAGGGAGTGGGTAGGCGTGGTGAGCAGAGGTGAGAGAGTGAGTAGGCATGGTGACCAGAGATCAGGGAATGAATATGCCTGGTGACCAGAGGTCAGGGTGTGAGTAGGTATAGTGATCAGAGGTCAAGGAGTGAGTAGGCATAGTAACCAGAGGTCATATAGTGAAAATTCATGGCGATTAGAGGTCAGGGAGTGAGCATGCATGGTGACTGGAGGTCCGGGAGTAGGTAGACGTGGTGAGCAGGGTTGAGAGAGTGAGTAGGCATGGTGACCAAAGATCAATGAATGAGTATGCATGGTGTCCAGAGGTCAGGGAGTGAGTAGGTATGGTGATCAGAGATCAGGGAGTTAGTAGACATGGTGATTGGAGGTCCAGGAGTAAGTAGACGTAGTGAGCATAGGTGAGAGATTGAGTAGGCATTGTTACCAGGGGTTAAGGCGTGCGTAGGCATGGTGACTGGAAGTCAGGAAGTAGGTAGGAGTGGTGAGAAGAGGTAAGAGTGTAAGTAGGTATGGTGACCAGCGATCAGGGAGTGGGTATGCATGGTGATCAGAGACCAGGGAGTGAGTAGGCATTGTGCCCAGTGGTCAGGGAGTGAATATTTATGCTGACTGGAGGTCAGAAAGTAAGTAGGCGTGGTAAGAAGAGGTGAGAGCGGTGGGTAGGCATGATGAGCAGTGGTCAAGGAGTGAGTAGGCATAGTGACCAGTGGTCAGGGAGTGAGCATGCATGGTGGCTGGAGGTCCAGGAGTAAATAGATGTGGTGAGCAGAGGTGAGCATGGTTACCAGAGGTCAAGTAGTGAGTAGGCATAGTGACCATTGATCAGGGAGTAAGTATGCATGGTGACCAGAGGTCAGGGCGTGAGTAGGTATGATAATCAGAGGTCAGGGAGTGAGTAGCCATAGTAAGCAGAAGTCGGGGAGTGAATATTCATGGTCAGTGAAGGTCAGGAAGTGAGTATGCATGGCGACTGGAGGTCAGGAATTCGGTGTGATGAGCAGAGTTGAGAGAGTGAGTAGGAATGGTGACAAGAGGCCAAGGAGTGAGTAGGCATAAAGACCAGAGGTCAGGAAGTGAGCATGCATGGTAAATGGAGGGTAGGGAGTAAATAGGTGTGGGGAGCAAAGGTGAAAGAGTGAGTAGGTATAGTGACCAGAGGTCAGGGAGTGAGCATGCATGGAGACTGGGGGTCCAGGAGTAAGTAAACATGGTGAGCATGGTTACCAGAGGTCAAGGAATGAGTAGGCATAGTGAACATTGATCATGGAGTAAGTATGCATGGTGACCAGAGGTCAGGGATTGAGTATGCATGGTGACCAGAGATCAGGGAGTGAGTAGGCATAGTAACCAGAGGTCAGTGAGTGAGTAGGCATAGTAACCAGAGGTCAGTGAGTGAGTAGGCATAGTAACCAGAGGTCAGTGAGTGAGTAGGCATAGTAACCAGAGGTCAGTGAGTGAATATTTATGGTGACTGGAGGTCAGGAAATAAGTAGGTACGGTGTGCAGAGGTGAGAGAGTGAGTAGGCATGGTGACAAGAGGCCAAGGAATGAATGAGTAGGCATAGTAACCAGAGGTCAGGGAGTAAGCATGCATGGTGATTGGAGGTCAGGGAGTAAGTAGGTACGGTGTGCAGAGGTGAGAGAGTGAGTAGGCATGGTGACAAGAGGCCAAGGAATGAATGAGTAGGCATAGTAACCAGAGGTCAGGGAGTGAGCATGCATGGTGATTGGAGGTCAGGAAATAAGTAGGTACGGTGTGCAGAGGTGAGAGAGTGAGTAGGCATGGTGACAAGAGGCCAAGGAATGAATGAGTAGGCATAGTAACCAGAGGTCAGGGAGTGAACATGCATGGTGATTGGAGGTCAGGGAGTAAGTAGGTGTGGGGAGCAGAGGTGAAAGAGTGAGTATGCATAGTGAACAGAGGTAAGATTGTGAGTAGACAAGGTGACAAGGTCAGAGAGTGAGCATGCAGAGAAAACAATGGTCCGAGAATGAGCAGGCAGAGTTACCAGAGGTCTGAGAGTGAGTAAGCATGGTCACCAGAGGTCACAGAGTGGATGCACAGGATGACAAGAGGTCAGGGCATGTGCATTGCGACAAGGTCAGGGAGTTGGTATACTGTATATAGTTAAAGACTAAATCCACCTGTGCTAACAAAACAATGCACATATTTTTTTGCGTGAATTTTGTGGGATTGGGGGGGGGGGTGGTTTTGTGGGATTGGGGGGGGGGGGTCACTTGGCCCTAAATAGAGGTGTAACATGTAACATGTTGCAAAATGTGGAGTCCAGGATATTTTGGTTAAGTCACCTTTTCATTTTTCGTGAAAAGGGGAACTTGCTCTTCAAAGTCGATATAAAACCCTAATTGATCGACATTTAGTTTGATAAAGCACGCCATACTTTAGAAAACAAAATGCTAGTTTTCCCCTTTTTTTCATCCTTTATAACATCTCCTGCAGCCTCTTTGTATCTACTTTTACATGCACTCCAGCGATGGCTGCATGGCCTTTCTCTGGGACAATGGACCATGTCTGTATAACGTGTTTTGAAACTTGTAGTCTCCATTGGTTACATATGTGATAGGGTGACAACACAGAAGAACAATTAAAGAGGAAGTAAACCCTGATGGGTTCACTTCCTCTTTGTCTCCCTGCAAAGGTAAAGCATAATGGACTACTATACATCGCATAGTAGTCCATTATGTGTCACTTACCTGACACAGGAGCCAGCGAAGTCACCGCTGTCCCCTCGTGTACGGAGCCTCCATCTTCTTGGTGACTCTCGCTGCTCCGGCTCTGTCATTCGACGGAGCCGCAATGACGTCGCTCGCACGGGAGCCGCCACTCGCGGCATATCGCCGTTAACAGCGGTGCGCCGCTGTCTACGGTGCCTGTCTTTTGGCAAATATCTCCTAAACCATGTAGGTTTAGGAGATATTTCTTGGACCTACAGGTAAGTCTTATTCTAGGCTTACCTGTAGTTCAAAGTGGTTTGTAAGGGTTTACAACCACTTTAAGAGACAGGGATAGAGCCAGGGCTCAAGTCCTGCGGGAACGCATGGGGACGGAGTTCCTGTACTTTTTCCACAACAGGAACTCAGTTCCCATTAGCAGCCGTGTCCTGCAAGACTTTGAAGTATGCGAGCTGTGTGGCAGGTGCTACACCAGCAGCTGCCGACACAGCTCGCAATAGTAAGTGCCGCACACCTGACCATTCAGGCATTGCCAGTTGGGGGCCCCATGACAGCTTCCGCTTCGATCTACCTGTCAATCACAGCTAGCTGACAGGTAGATCAGGTCCCTGCTGCTAAGAGATTGTATTTAGTCAGACCTCACACAATACGAAAATTGGATAAAAAATACCACTTTTGAAGCGTTCGTGCATATGAGCGTATCATTTTTTATTGGTGGACGAGCGGATCTTCCCACACTTTTTTCCCCAGGACTTGCCCCCTGGATAGAGCGTTGTCACTAGGGTGACCACATTTCCAAACTGTTCAGGGACACCCCCCCCCCCCTTTCCAAAAAAGATGAGGTGGGGGGTGTAGTCTCGGGGTTGTCAGGATGATCAAACCACATTATTTATATTACTACATTGTGCCGCTGGCCACCCATAGCCTGCCACCAGATGCAGTGTGCCACTTGCCACCCATAGCCTGCCACCAGATGCAGTGTGTCACTTGCCACCCATAGCCTGCCACTAGATGCAGTGTGTCACTTGCCACCCGTAGCCTGCCACCAGATGCAGTGTGTCACGTGCCACCCATAGCCTGCCACCAGATGCAGTGTGTCACTTGCCACCCATAGCCTGTTACCAGATGTAGTGTGTCACTTGCCACCCGCAGCCATGTCACTTGCCAATGCCATCCATGTTCCCCTCTGTCACCTTCCCCTCACTGACCTCACTTTTCACCTTCATTACTGTCCAGTGTCCACAGTGGGGACAGTGAGTCAGGCTGTGGGCAAGAGAAGGAGAAGTCGGGCACTTGGGCAGCCTTTGATCTGATCCAGTAGCAGCACACAGAACAGACACCAGATGACCAGTCCCAGCTGCTGTCACTCCCTCTGCATGCCGCCAGGCGCCGGAGAAGGAGGTGGGTGGAGAGAGGAGACACTCACACTATCTGGATAGACGTTCACACCAGTCCCTGCTGCTTGCCTCGGGCACCGTAGAAGGAGGAGGTGCAGAGGTGGGTGGAGGCAGCAGTGCAGCACTAGGCATGGGCCTCGCTGCCGGCCTCACTGTCTAAGAGAGTGAGAGTCTGTGACATCACTGGTTGCTAGACGCCAGGCTGGGCCAGCCCTAGCAACCAGTTCTGGAAATGTAGTTACTAGTTAGTAGGGCTGTGTCCTCAATTTCATTCCGGGACACTATATTGTCCCAGAATGAAGGTGCCCGGGACCAGGGACAGAGATGGCAATTACGGGACAGTCCCGGGCAATCCGGGACACGTGGGCACCCTAGTTGTCACTCTATAACAGGAAGTGCCTGAATTAGGTACTTTATGGCAGGCTCATCGGGTATATTATTTTATGAAAGCTGCAGATGTTAAAAATGACTTTAGAAATGTATGCTTTACCTTTGAACCTGTTTTTCTGGTTGCTTTAACGTTAAAGCATCCAGATAAACAAGTTTGATGGCAATAAAGCGCATGTTAACTCTTTCTCTAAAAAATCTCATAATGAAAAGAAAAACACAAACACTTACAATTTCATTGCAATTTTAGCAGGTAGAAAACGCACTGAAATGAGGCTAGAAGAACACAAAGTGAAGTCAGTCCTAATGTGGTTCTAAATGTTCTGCCGCCTGATTGGGCGAGACATTAATTAATCTCATTCCATCAGCCAATACTCCCTTGTTTAAATGGTATTCCAGTGAAGCTTGGCTGTAAATTGAATTGATTAGATGAATTGTTTCAACCTCTGAAGGACCACACAGAGTTGATTTCAGTTCTGTGCTGTGACGTAGTTTATGGCTCGAAGAAAATCCATTTTTAGTGTCGCTAACTGCAGCACGTTAATGGAGTTAACGTTTTTTTTTCCCCGTGATCTCTTCATTGTGCGTCTTAGCCCGAACAGCTAAATGACCTAAAATACTTTTTTTAGTATTATATTTCACATCTATCTCTATGTACCAGTTATGGCATGACAACTATTTTATGTGTTCACTTCAGTCTCCCCGTTCGGCAAGGTTGTAAGCAGGTGGGCCCTGGGAAAGAAATTATATGTTTCTGGTTGGGTATTTTTATTTTATTTCGTTTTACTTGCAATGGCTATACTGATGTGGTGGGACCTGGAGGGCAAGGGTTAACACTGCTGGAAGAGGTTTTTCCATGCTTTTCTGTGGAACACTGCCCTCTACTGGTTGCACAGTATAAATATAGGGTACCTTGATTTCTTGGGGTTCAGGAAATCACCATGTAGCTGTCTGTCTGCCCCTAAGCGCCCTTTGCGGGAACCCAGTCAGGGCTCCAAGAGATATGGACTTACATATGGACTTATGTTGCTAGTCATGAACTTTCTACCTGTTATAGATTATTGCTACCAACTATGTAGAAAACGAAGAAGGGGGGTTTTTAGCCAACCTATCGGACTATCACGGTACCTGAACGGATGTATGTCTCAATACCAAAGATTGATTCTAAATAGTTTTATTAACACGTAGTATACAAAAAAACATATATAAAAACAGTGGGGATCATTGCGGTCCAAAGGTATACATATACATATAGCTTATTGATAAATCAGAATGTTTAGACAAAACTCGCTGATTCAGTGCTGGTTGACGCGTTTCGCTTAAAGCTTCTTCAGAACCAGAGCATAGCGGTTCATATATCTTACAATTCTTGTTGGAAAGGTAGGAACTGGTATATGTCAGTAGTGCCCGGTAGGTTATCTAAAAGTGAGTCTCTCGGGGAAGCCGTCGAGAACTCGCCGAGTTTGGGGTCTAGAGCCAGCAAACAAGGCATGGGATAAAAAGTTGAAGGAAGAAAGGATAGTAGTAATGGAACTTGGGTGTGCCGAGTCGGCCAATAACAGAATGGTATTGTGCGGACAGATCTGTGGTGCCAATGTCCTTAAGGATCCAATTAGGCCCTACTCATGGGTCTCCTTTGGGGGGTAGTGATTTCAAGGAATGGCATAAGCACTATACCAGGTCCAGCATCACGTGAATAAGCTGGTAGCCACTTGTAAAGGAGGGGAACACCCCAGCTGGGAAGGATCACCAGCTCTGCAGGGTCAAACTCCAATGGCTGGATCCCTTAGTTGCAGGCCCTGAACAGGGTATGGTGAAAGCAGCTTCCCAGCACTCCATCTCCAATGCTACCAACTATGAATTTACTGCCAATAATAGACTCTTGCCATTCAAGGGACTTTTCATTGACTTTACTACCTAAATAAGTTATGACTATTTCATGGGACATATCACGTACCTTACAGTGGAGTCCGGATGCTGGGGATGGCCTCGTGCACGGTTCTGGTCCAAGCACCCCTGGTGGTGGGAACAGGGAGTGCTGGGGCACAAAAGGGTGCAAGTGCCTGCGGCTGGTAGACTGGTGCTTGGAAGGACTGGTTCCTCTGGAGAGCTGGTGCACACGTTGGTATCCAAGGCTGTGCAGGAACGGCCGAACAGATGGGTGTAGGCACTGCGAGGTCAAGACGGAAACAGGTCGGCAACTGGCTGGCAAACAAGGTACAAGGCAGATGGCAAGTCCGTGGTCAAGGCAGGCAATAGGTTGGCAACAGGCTGGCAAACAAGGTACAAGGCAGATGGCAAGTCCGTGGTCAAGGCAGGCAATAGGTTGGCAACAGGTAAGTGATAAAGTACCGAATCAGAGAGCAGAGCCGTAGTCCAGAGATCCAAGCTGAGGTCAAACCAAAGGGAGCAGTCAGTAAGCGGGGTCAATCCAGGAAGGGAAACAGGAAAACCAGGTGAATCAGGACCAAGGTAGGCAGGAACTTCAGGCAGGTATTCAGGAGATAAGACTGAAGACGATCCAGCACTGATACCATGTGAAGGCCCTGTTTATATAGGGCGCCTTGTGCTGGGATTGGTGGAGGTACGGGTCCGTGCGTGATTACGCGCACACGTTCGTGCTGACGTGGAAGTGCGTGCCCTCGTTCGTATTGGCCAACGAGGGCGCGCACAAGTCAGCGTTGGTACGCGGGTACGCCCGCACGTTCGGTTCCGTCGGGAAGGCTGCGCATGGGTATTAGCGTTCGTAGAGTGAGGATTCACTCCTGCTGGACGAGGATAGGTATGGCAAGCGTGAGTTCTCTGACATTGCCCCCTCCTTAGGGGCAGCCTCCGGATGCCCCTTTGAAACGAACCCTGGGGGTGGGAACGGTAAAATACCGGATGTATCCTGAATGAGGCGGGGAGTTCAAGTTCATATGCCACCTGGGATGCGACCTCGCCTGCCCATCTGCTTGGCACGGTAGGAACTGTGACAGTTCCCCCCCCTTAAGTATGCCCCCCGAGAGCGAACAGACAGTTCGTCAAAAACGTCCATACCACAAGAGCCAATAAGAGTGCCATAGAACTTCTCCTTAACCCCTTTGGCCTCTTTCTTTGTCTTTGCTGGGGAAACTTTTGTCGCTAGTAAAGCTCCTTCAAAAAGCTCCAGATCCTGCTTACGGACCACGGTCCCATTTGAGGCATACGTGCAGTCAGGAGACAGATCTTCAAGCGGGGGCACAGAAACTTCAAGTGGGGATACAGGAACATGAACATCAAGAGGGGACACAGGAACATGAACTGGGGACACAGGAACAGGAATTTCAAGCGGGCACACGGGAACAAGAACTTCAAGCGGGCACACGGGAACAGGAACTTCGAGCGGGCACACGGGAACAGGAACTTCAAGCGGACACACGGGAACAGGAACTTCAAGCGGGCATACGGGAACTTCAGGCTGGATAGCAGGCAGAGATTCAAGGGTAGCAGGAAGGATCCTAATAGTACCCACTTGAAGAACCCTTGGCCGAGGTGGGCGAATTGGGCAGAGAGAGATAAGGTGCCCTCTCCCCCCACAGTAGAAACAAAGACCGCAGTCTCTTCTCCGCTCTCTTTCACCATGAGATAGCTTGGGCCAGATGACCCCGATCTCCATGGGTTCCACATCATCCAGGGTAGGGGAGGTGAAAACCTCAGGAGCGTCTAGGCTTTGAGGGCTTAGAACTTCATAGCTTGGCACAGACTGGGATGGCTTGGACTCATATCTGTACGGGATATTCCCGTCCCTGGGTACCCGTAGGCTACGTGTACTAGGAGCAGACTTGGGAACACTGGTTTTCTTAGAAGCTGTAATCTAAGAGTCCAGAGCAGACATGAAAGTTTCCCAGCTGTCCAAGACTGTACTCTTCTCCCGTAATAGCTGGAAAGCCCATGTCTTGATTAGCCCAGTAAGCAGATTGATGGATGCGCGAACCTTTATAAAGTCAGAGGCATAGGTCCTAGGCTTAAGAGCAAACAACAGCTCGCAATCCATCCTAAAGTTCAAGAATGATGCACGATTCCCATTAAACTTCTCAGGCATCACCACGAAAGGTTCCGGACATACAGGTTCCAGGGTTGGGCGTACTGGGTCTTTAAGCGAGCGGACTTCTTGCTGCAGCTCGGAAACTGTCTGGGCCAGGCCGGAGACTTGAAGGGCAAGGGAGGTCTGAGGAGTTGCAGAGCCTGGGGTCACGGATTCCACTCTCTGTTCTAGTTGAAGATAGTCATCTCGCAGGCCCTGTACTACCTGGATAAGGGCCGACATCTGTTGGCACAGAGCTTCCAAAGGCGAGGCACCCCCTTCGGACTCCATTCTGGCTGGATCGTACTATCACGTACCTTACAGTGGAGTCCGGATGCTGGGGATGGCCTCGTGCACGGTTCTGGTCCAAGCACCCCTGGTGGTGGGAACAGGGAGTGCTGGGGCACAAAAGGGTGCAAGTGCCTGCGGCTGGTAGACTGGTGCTAGGAAGGACTGGTTCCTCTGGAGAGCTGGTGCACACGTTGGTATCCAAGGCTGTGCAGGAACGGCCGAACAGATGGGTGTAGGCACTGCGAGGTCAAGACGGAAACAGGTCGGCAACTGGCTGGCAAACAAGGTACAAGGCAGATGGCAAGTCCGTGGTCAAGGCAGGCAATAGGTTGGCAACAGGCTGGCAAACAAGGTACAAGGCAGATGGCAAGTCCGTGGTCAAGGCAGGCAATAGGTTGGCAACAGGTAAGTGATAAAGTACCGAATCAGAGAGCAGAGCCGTAGTCCAGAGATCCAAGCTGAGGTCAAACCAAAGGGAGCAGTCAGCCCGCATGTCAATAGATTTGGAAACAGGATATTTCTGGTTTTGTCCCTTAGGTCAGGGGTATTCAGGAGAAACTTTCCAAAACAAAAGGCCAGTTCATTGTACTGGGATTGGTGGAGGTACGGGTCCGTATGAACGGGACTTGACTGTGGACAGTGAGAGTAGAAAATGGTCTGACATCAGTGGGAGTCAACAATCACTCTGGAGGCTTGGTGGTCATTGGGAGTAAAACGGCACTTAGAGAACTTTGTCAGAAATGTGTGTTGGAGATGTATTGGACAGAGAGAGTAGAAAATGTCTGACATCAGTGGGAGTCAACAATGACTCAGGCTTGGTGGTCATTGGGAGTAAAACAAATTCTGTGGCACATGTGGGCATTAGGAGGAGGAAGAGTGCCCTCCTTTGTCATAGGAACACACATTAATTCATTTAGACTGTGTACTGTCATTCTATTATGGCTCGAAATTTGTTGGCACTTTTAGTGGATTTTTTTTAAACAAAAACTGAAGACTAAAATCGAAATGTCCTATATTCAAGCCTTTTACATGGCGGAACTCCTACACCTCAAGACAATTAGCATAATGAGAAGACCTACGGTACCTGGTTTTGGTTCAGTGCTACCCCTGTAAGGGCCACTGGCTGATGATGGTCAAAGGTACAGTCACTGTACACTTCCAGCACAGATGATGACCAGAGTTCTCCCTCACTAATGCAGAGGCTGCCAGCACACACAGCATCGTCCAGGCACAATGACACAAAGAGCAGTCTAGGGGATGATGCATGGGCGTCCGCAGGTAGGGTCAAAGGGGGTCAAGTGCACCCCCCCCTGGGATCAGATCTTAAATTCAGCACAGTTGCGTCGCTACCGGGGGGGGGGGTGGGCAGCCCACACCCGGGTGCCACCTGCCAGTGGGGTGACACCATCAAGGCGCTGTTAAGCCCCCATCAGTGTAGTGTGACTTCAGCTGTTTTCCCGGCTCAGTCCAGCAGAGAACTCGGCGGCGCTGTGACAGGAGAAAGGCGAGCTGTGGGCTGTCAGAGGTTTCCCCCGCTCGCCCCCCCCCTTTCTCCTGTCAGGGAGAAGAGACGGCGGCTCTCACCAGTTCCCCGCCCAGCTTCCTACCTGCTCCGTTCCTTCCCTATTGGCCATAACTGAGGGCCAATCAAAGAAGACTAGGAGAGGAGAGCATCATGGGAAATGTAGTCCCAAAGATTGGCGGCTCTATTTTCCACAGGGAGGAGGCTACAGCTCGATCAAGAGAGAGATTGACAGACTGCAGCCTGGAAAAAAGCTGAGGGAGAGAGCGCTACAGGACAAAGAACGAGGAGTGTGCTGGGTGGAAGCCAGAGAGAGAGCCATCCAGCCGGAGGGATCGGCCATTATCCATTACTTATACTAGGGACTGTACTACGTCTGCAGTCTCTGACCATGATAATGTGATAATGACATTGTCGAAAAGGGGCGGTGCATAGTGGACCCTAAAATGATGCCCCCCTTAAAAAAAGTTCTGCGGGCGCCCATGGGATGATGTTTTGTGTTTTTATTGTTAAGTAACTTGGATGGGGTGTAGGGTAATATGGAATACTCCAGAAACACTAATAGAACAAGAAGACACTCCTTTCTAGGTTGCATACATTTGCAACAGTTATACTCAGCTCAGCAAACAATCCTCCCATGAGAGACTAGTAGAGGCCAGAGGTATGTACCACTCAAGTGGAGAACTGCTTGACCCAGCTTTCAATGACAGTCCTCCCACGAGAGATCAGAGGATATTAACGTATGTACTTCTCAGGAGAGGGACTATGAGGCCTAGCAATAGTACACAGTAACTAGGATCATGCAACAAATCAGTACTCACGAGGCCAGAGGAAACGGCTGTGCCCATTCAGCTCTTTCCAGGTGCCTTCCAGTTAAGCTATGGGGACTGGATCCCTAGTTAAAGTTTCAGGGTGTCCAATACCCTCTCAGATGTAAGCCCCTTCGGCTTTACCACAGGCCTGGACCTCAATGAACAGCAACTTGAGACAGCAGAATGGCTGTAGCCTAAACAGGTGGAATCCTATGAACAGGAATACACCTACCCTACAGCTCAGAATATTTATATGCTCCTCAGCAAACCTTCTGGGCACACCTCCCTAGGGATTGGCTGCAGCACCATATATATTCATGCTGCCCATTTGCCTTTCTCCACTCCTATGTTCCAAAACTTTATGGAAGGTAGGGGAGAGCAATCAAACTTGCAGCCTGTGAAACCCAGAACAGCCAAAAGAAATCAACAACTGTGCCAATGATTACCAAGGAGCCAAAATAAACTCAATTGACCTAACATCTCAGCAACCTAACTAGGCCCTCATGGTGAGGATATTTCAGTGTTGTCTAGTCGGTTACCAATTGGGTTTTACAGTGTGTGATAGCAACACGTTTCAGGTCATGGGTGCTCAAGAATGAAGTTTATAGAAGGCTTACAGAGAAGGGGGTGCACATGCAGGATCTTATTAGGGTGATGGTCATTCATAATTCAGTGAGCAGCCTAGAGGTAGGATACAACACAAACATCTGAAGATCCTAAATGGTGGGCCTGCCGTAAGACCCTGGATAGTTACCTCCTGGTAGGGCTGTGTTGATCACAACAGTTGTTGAATGGAATATTGGTGGGTAGAACATTTTATATACATTATATTTTTTTAGTTTTGCAGTTTAAGACTAAATGGAATAGACGGAAAAACGAGATTTTGTTTTGAATGGCTTTGTCACTTTCCTCCTAATCCTTGCTGAGGATAAGTTGCTCTCCGTTATACCTGCATGGCTTTCTTCTGCTCCCATGGGACATTCAACATCATCTCGAGCACCATGTACAGTGTGATCTCCTTTTCTCTGTTTCCTTTATTAATTATTCACCTGTTGAGATGTTTAGCAGCCACCCTCTGTGCCGAGTTGTGTTTACTTGTCAGAAATTCACATCCGTACACGAAAAGAATGTATTTCAGCCTCATTGGCTGCTTCTGGGCCATTTACTTTTATACTAAGAAACAAAAAAAAACTGCAACATGACAAAGGCTCGCTGTGCTCGCGTCACATTTCATTGTATCGCAGCGCAAGCAAGAAAAACACATAGGGATGGGAGAGGAGAGCTAAATGCTTTTTAATGCTTTATACTACATGACCGTAATTGGGTTGGCAGCTTTGGTGCAGTTAGAATTCAACCAGAAAATAGCGATTTAAAAGCTGTTTATTTTTTACATTCGCATCAGTGTCCAAAGTGGTGTTACATAGTCAGTCTGGTTGAAAAAAGACACAAGTCCATCTAGTTCAACCAAAAAAAAAGGGGGAAAAAAAATAGGGCTGTGGAAATTAAAGATTAATTCCTCGATTAATCGTTAATTTTTTTGATCGATCAAAATTCTTTTGATCGGTACTCACCTCTCCACTGGCTTCCGGGAGTTCCGTCGGAGATCTGGTGACGTCACCGGACTCATCCCCCCTTCCCCAAGTGCCTCCGTCTGCTAACGAAGGGAAGGGGGGAGGAGTCCGGTGACGTTGAAGTTCTGATTGAATGTAACGCGTACGGGGGAGGAGCTATGCATGACGTCACCCGCTGCTGCCCTACGGAACTAACACGATTGCCGGCTTTACATGCTGTGTTTTTATCATCTTTATGTGAGTAGTTTGTGTTTGAACACAAAAATCAAATCTTATACTTAAGCGGTGAGCACTGAGATCTTTTCTTTCTACCCATGACCTGCGTCCTTGCTGAGATCTAAGGAGACGTGAGAGAAGTTTATGGTCCGTGTTATACACTTTTGATACCCGCTTGCATGACCACCTGTTTGCACAGGGGTCCATGCCATAAGGTGAGATGTCATGGATTGTGGAAACTAACTAGTGTTGGGTGATTGTATATAGTGTATTCCACATTTACCACTGACTAATGCAGAGTTGCAATGCAAGGAGATCAGCTAAAAGTAGTTATAATTAATCGAATTAGTCCTCCTGATGGTGTACGATATTCCCACCAATGGATGAGTGACAACAGGAGGCTACAGGGTGGAAGATGGTACACTAGATGTAAGGCAAATATGTAGTTAGATCCAGGTAGATGTCTTGGGCAGGCAAGAGAGTGGTAAGGACCAGGCAAAGGTTGTTGGCAAGCAGCAGGAGAGAGTTGTGAAAGTCCTGATGGGGATTCGGGGAATTCTGTCAGGGATTCTGAAAGTAGGAGTTCTGGAGATCCTCAGTGAAGTCTTGGTGGATCTATAAGTATTGTAACATCCCTAGTTACATGGACCATGGAGAGTTCCCGAGCGAGAAAAATGGTTAAACCCACAAATGTTTTTTTTCACCAGTATTTTTCCTTTATTCAAGCTTTTCAAAATAAATGCACTAATAGAGAGGTTGGATTAAAGTTTTAGTGCAATGGAAAGGAATTGTATATGGAAAGATTATGTGGCCCTATGGGAGGTACCAACATCACTTAAAAAAAACACAAGCCTGTATGGGACTTTTAGGGTACTTTATTTGGGCTGTATCCATAAAGTGGCCTAAAAGGCACATTTAGGCATTCTATTCCATGCAAAGGGACAGACGAGTGGGTTTGATTTCAAAAGAGGGGACAGTTGGTACCATCACAGCATTTGTAATGGTGAAAGGGGTGTTGGGGTTGTTGGTAGTGGGATACACTTCAAACAAAAAGTACATTTGGACAACTTTGTTGTGACCCTCCAACAAAATGGGAAAATTCTATATAACTGGACTGTGATTTTTTTTAGTAAGTAATCGAGTGGTCAAGTTTTAGAACCCACTCTTATGCCACATTCCGACAACAAAATCCATGTTTTTTTTTCCCAATGGATTTTGGTATAAACTTGTCTTGCATACACACGGTCACACAAATCTTGTTGGAAATTCCGATCGCCAAGAACGCGGTGACGTACAACACGTACGACGAGCCGAGAAAAATGAAGTTCAATAGCCAGTGTGGCTCTTTTGATTCCGAGCATGCGTGGAACATTGAGCTTCGGAATTGTCTACACACGATCGGAATTTACACAACGGATTTTGTTGTTGGAAAATTTGAGATCCAGATCTCAAATTTTGTGTCGAAAATTCCGATGGAAAAAGTCTGATGGAGCCTACACATGGTCAGAATTTCCAAAAACAAGCTCCGATCGCACGTTTTCTGACGGAAAGTCCTACCGTGTGTACAGGGCATTAGGCTTTCATTGGTGTCTGTATTCCCACTAGCGAGATTCACTTTCTTTAGTCACCTGGCAATGGTCACCAGGACAAATAATGTAACATAAAAAAATCTTGTCACCGGAATAGGAATAGAATAGAGGGGAACTCTTCCACTGGAGATAACTATTTACAATAAAAATCGCTGATCGCCGCCATTACTAATAAAAAAAAAATTATTAATAAAAATGCTATAAAACTATCCCCTATATTGTAAACGCTATAACTTCTGCGCAAACCAATCAATCATCGCTTATTGCGATTTTTTCACCAAAAATATGTAGAAGAATACGTATCGGCCTAAACTGAGGAAAAAAAAATGTTTTTTTATATATTTTTGGGGGATATTTATTATAGCAAAAAATAAAAAGAATGCGTTTTTTTTTTTCAAAATTGTCACTTATTTTTGTTTATAGCGCAAAAAATAAAAACCGCAGGGGCGATCAAATACCACCAAAAGAAAGCTCTATTTGTGGGGAAAAAGGACGCCAATTTTGTTTGGGAGCCACGTCGCAGGACTGCGCAATTGTCAGTTAAAGCGACGCAGTGCCGAATCGCAAAAAGGGGCCTGGTCCTTTGGCTGCAAATTGGTCCGGGTCTGAAAGTGGTTAAGAGGATATTTCCCTCACTTTAGAGTGATTTCTTCTCATTCCTTGTGTCTAAAGAACAGAAAGAATAAGGCAGAAATAAAAAATAAATCTTTCAGGGGTTTTAAACCTTCCCTACTATATTCAAAATTGTTTTAAAACATTTGAGCCTTTGATATACTTTAATTCAGATCTTCATGGCACTACTGGTGTGGAAGTATTAAAACCCCTACTGTTGGGCCAAAGAATATGCTTTTAAATGGGAAAATTAGGACTTGCAGTCTAGTCTGTCTCCCATATTCTGTATATTCATCAGGAAAGTCCTTCCATTATCTCAGACAGAAAATCCTTGCACTGCACATTTCCAGGCCGTGCATTAGTTTAATGTAATCAGAACATGCGTGCTATTTACTCTTATCGGACATATGATTACATATAAATTAATCTCATTTCAATTTGTTTGAAGACTGTTCGGCCTCTCGATGACATTAATGTATTATAGATCAATGAAATATTGAAGGGAAATTTTAGAGCCTTTCAGCAGACTGGGGGCTGGCTTGTGCCGCCTTCCCGGGGATGTCAGACCCTGAACTCGTTCTGTGGGCTGTAACAGGCGCGCCTGTTATTAGGAGAGTCAGCCCTATCAATGGAAAAGGCATCTCAGGAATTCTATCCTATATATATTGCATGTGGTATAAACCACCAAGGCCAGATATTGATTTAACAGATGCTGTCAAACCATCTAATACAAATATTATAGATCAGGGGTGAGCAACCATTGCGTCTCCAGGTGTTGTGGACTCCCAGCATGCACTGCCCTCACCCTGCTTTTTTAGCACGCAAAACCCTAACTCAGGGCAATTTGCATTCAGGTGTAAAATTCGATAATCTATAAAAAATGTTTGCAACATTTGTTTGAACAGCACATAGTGTGCTTATTAGGTACATTTTCTGGCAGTAGATCTTCCGTTTGCTGGAGGGTAAATGTTGGAGAAGTTTTTTCACTTTCTGTTTCTTTCTCTCTTCCTCTCCCACTTTATCAGCTTCTCTCTCTCCCTATCCCCCCTCTCTCTCTCTCTCTCTCTCTCTTCTCTCTCTCGCTCTCTCTCTCTCTCGCTCTTTCTCTGTCTCTCTCCCCCTTTCTCTCTCACTCTCGCTCTCTCCTCCTTCTCTCTCCCCTTCTCGCTCTCTCTCCCCTCCCCCCTTCTCTCCCCCCTTTGCTCTCTCTCTCTCTTCCCTTTGCTCTCTCTCTTTTCCCTTTTCTCTCTGCCCCCTCCCCCATTCCTCTCCCCCTTCTCTCTCCCCTCTTCTCCCCCCCTTGTCTCTCCCCCATTCTTTGTCTCTTCCCTTCTCTCTCTCCCCCTCTTTTTACCCTTCTCTCTCTGCCCCTCCCCTCTTCTCTCCTCTCTCCCATTCTCTCTCTCCCCCTTCTCTCCCTCTCTCTCCTCTCTCTCCCCTCTCTCTCTCTCTCTCTCCCATTCTCTCTCTCTGCCCCTCTCTCCCATTCTCCTCTCTCCCCCTTCTCTCTCCCCCTTCTCTCTCCCCCTTCTCCCTCCCCCTCTCTCTCTCCCCCTTCTTTCTCTCTCTCTCCCTCTCTCTCTCTCTCTCTCTCTCCTTCTCTTTCTCTCTCCCCTCCTCTCTCTCTCTCTCTCTCCCCTCTCTCTCTCTCTCTCTCCCCTACTCCCTCTCTCCCTTCCGCTCTCTCTCACCCCTCCTCTCTCTCACCCCTTCTCTCTCTTACCCCTTCTCTGTCTCTCGCTCCCCCTCTCCCCCTCTCTCTCTCCCCTTCTCTCTCCTCTCTCTCCCCCCCTCTCTCTCTCTCCCCCTTCTCTCTCCCCCTCTCTCGCTCCCCTTCTCTCACTCTCTCCTCCCTTCTATCCCTCTCCCCCTCTCTATCTCTCCCCTTCTCTCCCCTTCTCTCTCTCTCTCTCTCTCTCCTCTTTCTCTCTCTCTCCTCCCTTCTCTCTCTCACACCAACTCTCTCTCTCCCTCTTCTCTTTCCCCCTCTCCCTCTCTCCCCACTTCTCTTCCCCCCCCTCTTTCTCTCCCCTCCCTCTCTATCCCTTCTCTCTCTCTCCCCCCTCCTCTCTCCCCCTTCTCTCTCTCTCTTCCCCTCTCTCTCCCCTCTCTCCCTCTTCTCTCTCTCTCCCCCCTTCTCTCTCTCTCCCCCCCCTCTCCCCTCTCTCTCCCCCTTCTCTCTCTCTCTCCCTTCTCTCTCTCCCCCTCTCTCTCCTCTTCTCCCACTCTCTCCCCCTTCTCTCTCCCCCTCTATCTCTCCCCTTCTCTCTCTCTCCCCTTCTCTTACTCTCTCCCCCCTTCCCTCTCTTCCCCTCTCTCCCCATCTCCCCCTCTCCTCCTCTCTCCCCCTCTCTCACCCCCCCTCTTTCTCTCTCTCCCTCTCACTCCCCTTCTTCCCCTCTCACTCCCCTTCTCTCTCTCCCCCTTTTCTCTCTATCTCTCGCTCTCACCCTCTCTCTCTATCTCTCTCTCTCACCCTTTCTCTCTCCCCCTTCTCTCTCCTCTCTCTCTCCTCTCCCCTTTCTCCCTCTCTCCCTCCCCCTTCTATCTCTCTCTCTCCGCCCTCTCTCTCTCCCCCTGCCACCCCCTCTCTCTCCCCCATTTTCTATCTCTCCCATTCTCTCTCTGCCCCCCTCTCCCTCCCCTATTTTCTATCTTGCCCCTTCTCTCTCTCCTCCTTCTCTCCCCCCTTCTCTCTCTCCCCCCCCTTCTCTCTCTTTCCTCTCTCTCCCCCCTTCTCTCCCCTCTTCTCTCTCTCCCTTCTCTCTCTCTCTCTCTCCCCTCCTCTCTCTCTCTCTCTCTCTCCCCTTCTCTCTCTCTGTTTCCCCTCTGCCCCCCTTCCTCTTCCTCTCTCTCTCTCCCCTTTTTGCTCTCTCTCTCTCTCTCTCTCTTATTCTCACTGCCTCTTTCTCTCTCTTTTCACCTTCTCTCTCTGCCCCCCCTCTCTCTCTTTTTCCCTTTCAGTATAATAATTGACAATGAGATTTCTCTTTCCTTGCTGCCTGCATCTCAATGCTGGTTATACACCAGTGATTCATTTGTTGCCAGAGGCCCTCTAAACAAGAGGTCACCAGCAGAGTAGAAAATACTATTTTAATATACACAAGTGTTCATGTTCCATCGGCATGTGCGGGAGTGCGGAGAGAGAGCGGGGTCCTGGGTTTATATCAACGCTACCAGGCGACAGACCACACTGCAGCTGGCTGCCTGACAGCTAAATTTATCATCCAAAATCTACATTGACTTTGCAAGGTGGCATGCATTGCCGCCGCTTGATAACGGAGAGGAGGTTGGAGGACCATTTAAAGAAGCAATTAGTGGAGAAAAGACTGGACGCCCGTGGAGGTGTCACCCTTGTCCCTGACCGGTGCAACGGCAAAACACGGCAAAATATCCCCCTGTCAATCACCACGGCCAATTTGTGTATTCAAAATCCCAGAAGAGCGATGTAGCGGCAGCAGGGGAGCCGCCAGGTACAATGCAGGACAGGAATTCATCAAGTTGTTTTTACATGCTACGGGAAGGAAAATAGTGCTGCTGTCATTTGCCTGAAAGGGAACAATGATTCTATTTGAAGCTTTTTAATAGATGAATGATTGGGGTCAGAGAACGCTTTCCCAACCAACCAACCCTCACCTCCATTTTTTTGTGTGCATTCCTTCAGTGTTGGAGAACAATATGTGGCTAATATGAATTCTCACAGCAGTGCAGAGGATTTCAGTAGAGGAGCGCTCTCCTCATGAAAGTGCCGGGGACAGTGCCGGGGACAGTGCCATGATCTGAGGAGGAACAACTTTGGGTGGTTGGTTAGGAGCGCCTAGTACCAGCTTCACACTTGGAATTCATTGTAAATATTAATTTGTTAGTAGCAGGGGTCCCCAAACATTTCAGTACGAGGGGCCACATTGTACGTTTTACAAATGTCCATGGAAAAAAAAAGTACATTTTATAAATAAAATCAAATTTAAATGAAAGAATGTTTTACTTTTTTACATTTTTTTTAAATCAGTATGACATGGTTTAGAGCAACAGAGAAAAACTTCAGTAAAACAAAGCCCAGAAATTCTAAATGTGAACACATCAGAATCACCACTTACATCATGGTCCACCTCAGAGTTCCTCTCTACATCATGGTCCCCATCAGGATCCCTCTCTACATCATGGTCCCCATCAGGATCCCTCTCTACATCATTGTTCCCATCAGGATCCCTCTCTACATCATGGTCCCCATCAGGATCCCTCTCTACATCATGGTCCCCATCAGGATCCCTATCTACATCATGGTCCCCATCAGGATCCCTATCTACATCATTGTTCCCATCAGGATCCCTCTCTACAGCATGGTCCCCATCAGGATCCCTCTCTACAGCATGGTCCCCATCAGGATCCCTATCTACATCATGGTCCCCATCAGGATCCCTATCTACATCATGGTCCCCATCAGGATCCGCCTCCTACATCATGGTACCCATCAGAGTTCCCCCTTACATCATCGTCCCCATCAGAGCTCCCCCTCCTTACATCATGGTCTCCATCAGAGCTCCCCCCCCCCTTTACATCAGGGTCCCCATTAGGATCCCTCTCTACATCATGGTACCCATCAGGATCCCTCTCTACCTCATGGTCCCCATCAGAGCTCCCCCTCATTACATTAGGGTTCCCATCACAGTCCCTCCTTACATCATGGTCCCCATCAGAGCTCCCCCTCCTTAAATCATGGTCCACCTCAGAGTTCCTCTTTACATCACGGTCCCCATCAGGATCCCTCTCTACATCATGGTACTCATCAGAGCTCCCCCTCATTACATTAGGGTTGCCATCAGTGTCCCTCCTTACATTATGGTCCCCATCAGAGCTCCCCCTCTTTACATCAGGGTCCCCATCAGAGCTCCCCCTCATTACATCAGGGTCCCCATCAGAGCTCCCCCTCATTACATCAGGGTCCCTCCTTACATCATGGTCCCCATCAGATCTCCCTCTCTTTACATCAGTTTCCCTCCTTACATAAGGGTGCCAATCAGAGCTCCCCCTCCTTTAATCAGAGTGTCTATCAGAGCTCCCCGTCCTTACATCAGGGTCCCCATCAGAGCTCCCTCTCTTTACATCAGGGTCCCTCTTTATATCATGGTCAGCATCAGAGCTCACTTTCTTTACTTTAGGGTCCATCATATTAGGGTCCCTCCTTACATCATGGTCCCTATTAAAGCTCCCTCTCTTTTAATCAGTTTCCCTCCTTACATTAGAGTGCCCATCAGAGCTCCACCTCCTTAAATCAGGGTCCACATCAGAGCTCCCCCCTTACACATATATATATATATCTATATCTATATATATATATAGATATATATATATATATATATATATATATATATATATATATATATATACATATATGTGTGTATATATATATATATATATATATATATATATATATATATATATATATATATATATATATATATATATATATATATATATATATACATATATATGTGTATATATATATATATATATATATATATATATATATATATATATATATATATATATATATATGTATACAGTATATACTGTGTAGTGTATAAAAACACATAAATTATAAATACATTGTTTGATTTGTGATAGGAAAAAAATACAAGTTAAATGAAAACCATATATTTCTCAGATTGTACAGTGCCTGTACAGGATATCCACTTACCCCAGATCATGTTGAATAAAAAGACATTGCCCCAGGCTTTATATATTACTGTGCTGTATTTAGGAACTACAGAATTAATAATATTTTTCCATGCTTCCAAAGAACGAAAACTGGGAGATTTGCGGTAAATATTGTTACATTCCTAGTACAATGCTGTTGAAGCTGAACTCCAAGCAGATATATGATCAGTGCAGCTCTGTAATCCTTAATATACCTTTAAATTAAATGTTTTTTTATTTATTTTTTTACATGAAAGTAGTGTAAATACCTGAATTTGGCTTGGTATCAGCCTATTGCAGTCCCTGTACAGCAGAGCTCAGAACGGGACAGGGAGAAGCAGCACAAGCAACAAGTTACCATGCTGTTGGAGGAGAGAGCGACACTCTTAAGTGCAATGCAGGTGGTTGCAGAGCAGTGGTACAGCATTTATGGAATTAAAACCGGTGGCAATGAGGCACCACATCTCCTCCTCACCACCTGTCTGACTACAAATCACTTTTCAGAGGTATGGTAGCCATTGTGTAGCTTGTGTAAATAAGCCCTCTTGCACTCTCATGCCCCGTACACACGGTCAGAATTTCCGACAGAAAAAGTCAGATGGGAGCTTTTGGTTGGATATTCCGACCGTGTGTATGCCCCATCGGACTTTTTCTGTCGGCATTTCCGATGGACTTAAAAAAACATGTTCTAAATTTTTCCGTCGGAAATGCAGACGGAGGTTATCCCCTTGGCAAGTCCGACCGTGTGTACGCGGCATTAGTCTGCTCCCCAGGTTTACTTACTGCTGAATACCTGAGTAGTATATCGGGACCACCCTAGCCTCACTGAAGCTTTGTTCAGGCTGTGGCTGGGGCCTAATCCCCTCCAGCCAATCAGGTTTCTCATACCCCATTTACACGGGCTGGATACTGTCCTGACTGTAGCAGCAGCCAATAGGGGTCCTCCTCTGCTCTCCCCACCCTGCACTGTAAGTCCAACACCAGATAGAGGAGCAACGTGCTGTGTGGCTGAGGATGAAGGCTCTTCTGGGCGGCTTAAAGGGGCTGCCCCCACTAGGTGCCACATCTGGAAGGGCTCATTGGGTCCAAAGGCCTACTCCATGGAAGCCATTTGTGTACACTACACTGCTAATGGCCCAAAACAGCTGCATGCAGTTTTCTATAATATTGTGTTATATTTGCACTATGCATCAGCAGTTCTGGATGTGTATCTGGCTGATGGGTTGTAAAGGAATGATTCGGTCCTAAAATGAGGACTAATCCTCTTGTTTTTGGGATATGTGATGGAATAAGACATGTGAATACCTTCTGTTCTAAGTAGGCTATAATGTTCCTCATAGTGGGCTTGCATGGCTGGGGATGAATGCTCTGCTAGGCAGCTTAAAGAGTCCGCTGCCTTCAGTGTGCCACACCTGTATGGTGTCTTTGGGTTCAAAGTTCTACTCCACACAAGCCATGGTTTCCATACACAACACAAATGATGGCCAAAAAGCCTGAAACAGCTGTTTGAAACAGCTGGCTCTATAAAATTAGGTTATATTGAAACTTTCTGCTCTCCGTGCGCATTTGGCTGTTGGGACCTAAGGGAATGATTTGAATGGCCCCACCCACTGTCCTGAAATGAGGAAGAATTCTCCTATTTTGGAATATGTGATGGAATGACGCATGAATATCGTCTGTTCTATGAAGACTTTACTGTGCTTCATTGTGGGTTACATGGCCGGGGATGAATGTTCTTCTGGGCAGCTTAAAGGGTGTGACACCCAGTGGGTGTTGCACCTGTATGGTCTCATTGGGTCCAAAGCCCTACTCCATACAAATCATGGTTTTCATATGCTGCCATGATGATGGCTAAAAAGACTGCAACAGCATTGGGTCATATTTGGACTATACATCAGCGGTTCTGTATGTGCATTTGGTTGATGGGATGGGATTTTCATGGCTCCACCCACTGTCCTGAAATGAGAAATGATCCTCTAATTTTTGGGTTATGTGATGGACTGAGACATGTGAATACCTTCTCTTCTAAGAAGGCTTTACTGTGACGCATTGTGGACTTCATGGCTGGGGATAAATGTTCTGCCGGGTGGCTTAAAGGGTCCACTGCTGAGTGGCTGTCACACCCGTATGTTCTGTTCTAAGAAGGCTTTACTGTGCTGCATTGTGGGCTTCATGGCTGGGGATGAATGTTCTCCCGGGTGGCTTAAAGGGTCCACTGCTGAGTGGCTGTCACACCCGTATGTTCTGTTCTAAGAAGGCTTTACTGTGCTGCATTGTGGGCTTCATGGCTGGGGATGAATGTTCTGCCGGGTGGCTTAAAGGGTCCACTGCTGAGTGGCTGTCACACCCGTATGTTCTGTTCTAAGAAGGCTGTACTGTGCTTCATTGTTGGTTGCATGGCTGGGGTTGAATGCTCTGCTGGGCGGCTTAAAGGTTCTGACACCCAGTGGGTGTCACACCTGTATAGTGTCATTGGTTCTGAAGCCCTACTCCATACAAACCATGGTTTCCATACACAATGATGGCCAAAAAGCCTGCAATAGCTGCATGCAGTTTGGAAGAGATGGCCCTATAGCGGATGAGCCTCTCTGCAGCTGCACAGGGAATCTGGAGGAGGAGTTCTGTGATACTCTGCTGCTGCTGACTGGCGAGATGAGGTAGGGGTGGAGATGAGGGGGGTGACGCAGCTGCATGAGGCATGCAAGGGCCACATGAAATGGTCTGGTGGGCCGGATTCGGCCCTCGGGTCTTGTGTTAGAAACATATGCCCCTATAATATTAGGATATACACTCGCCAACCACTTTATTAGATACACCTGTTCAATTGCTTGGTAACACAAAGTGCTAATCAGCCAATCACATGGCAGCAACTCAATGCGTTTAGGCATCTAGACTTGATGAAGTCAAGGATAAGTGACTTTGAACGCGGCATGGTTGTTGGTGCCAGACGTGCTGGTGTGAGTATTTCAAAAACTGCTGATCTACTTGGATTTTCATACACAACCATCTCTCTGGTTTACAGAGGTTTACAGAGAATGGTGGGAAAAGAGAAAATATCCAGTGAGTGGCAGTTGTGTGGAGGAAAATGCCTTGTTGATGTCAGAGGTCAGAGGAGAATGGGCAGACTGGTTCCAGATGATAGAAAGGCAACAGTGACCCAAATAACCACTCGTTACATCCAAGGTATGCAGAATACCATCTCTGAAAGCACAACACATTGAGCCCTGAAGCTGATGGGCTACAGCGGCAGAAGACCACACTAAGTGCCACTCCTGTCTGCTAAGAACAGGAAACTGAGACTACAATTCACACAGGATCACCAAAATTGGAAAAACCTTGCCTGGTCTGACGAGTCTGGATTTCAGCTTGAACATTCAGATGGTAGGATCAGAATTTGGTGTAAACAACATGAAATCATGGATCCATCCCGCCTTGTATCAACAGTCCAGGCTGGTGGTGTAATGGTGTGGGAGATATTTTCTTGGTACACTTTGGGCCCCTTAGTACCAACTGAGCATCGTTAAAACATCACCGCCTACCTGAGTTTTGTTGCTGACCATGTCCGTCCCTTTATGACTTCAGTGTCCCCATCTTCTGATGGCTCCTTCCAGCAGGATAATGCACCATGTCTCAAAGCTCCGATCATCTCACCACTGGACAATGAGGTCACTGCACTCCAATGGCCTCCACAGCCACCAGATCTCAATCCAATCATGGATGTGCAGCCGACAAATCTGCAGCAACTTGCGTGATGCTATCAATGTCAATTAGGACCAAAATATCTGAGGAACATCTATGCCACAAAGAGAATGAAGGCAGTTCTGAAGGCAAATGGGGGTCCAACCCGGTACTAGCAAGATGTACCTAATAAAGTGGTCGGTGAGTGTATTTACGCTAGACATGTGCAATTCGTTTCGTTTTTTTTTTCGTTTTTTCGTTAAAATTCGTTATATTCGTTCATTCGTTATCGTACGAATGAACGAACGATTCGCTAAAAATTTTAACGAATCGTTCGAATCGAACGAATCCGAAAACAACGAAAGTCCGAAATAACCAAATTAGAAACAACGAATCTACGAAAGAAGAGAATCCGAAAAATGAAAACAGGAACAACGAAAATCAAAATGAACGAAAAAATTCGTACATTCGTAACTTTTTTTTTTTTTCGATTTGTAATTTTCCGTGTCTCTTACAATGCCGCTGCTTAACGTGCTTCGAATGGATTGAATGAAAAAATTTGTACATTCGTAACTTTTTTTTTTCAATTCGTAATTTTCCGTGTCTCTTACAATGGCTGCTTAACGTGCTTCGAATGGATTGAACGAAAAAATTCGTACATTCGTAACTTTTTTTTTTCAATTCGTAATTTTCCGTGTCTCTTACAATGGCTGCTTAACGTGCTTCGAATGGATTGAATGAAAAAATTTGTACATTCGTAACTTTTTTTTTTCAATTCGTAATTTTCCGTGTCTCTTACAATGGCTGCTTAACGTGCTTCGAATGGATTGAATGAAAAAATTCGTACATTCGTAACTTTTTTTTTTTTTTCGATTCGGAATTTTCCGTGTCTCTTACAATGGCGCTGCTTAACGCGCTTTGAATGGATTGAACGAAAAAAATTCGTACATTCGTAACTTTTTTTTCGATTCGTAATTTTCCGTGTCTCTTAAAATGTAATACTAGCATACACATTACATAAAATTATGAATTATGCTCCGATTACGAATCTACGAAAACAATGTTACGAAAGTACGAATAAATCAATCTAACGAAAGTACGAATGTAACTAAATGTACGAAAATACGAATGCGTCCGAATTTCGAATAAACGAAAATTAAACTAACGGAAAAACGAATCAACGAAAAAATAACTCTTACGAAATTACGAATCGTTACGAATACGAACACCGACGACTTACGAATTTACGAATCGTTACGAATCAACGGAAACGAAAGAAACGAAACGAAAATAAACAAATTTTTCTATTGTGCACGTGTCTAATTTACGCTATACACCATTGGCTCTGTATGTGTTGGGTTGTAAAGGAATGATTTGTGTGGTTTCGTCCACCGTCCTGAAATGAGGACTAATCCTCACATTTTCGGGACATGTGATGTAATGAGATCTATGAATACCTTCTGGTCTAGGAAGTCCTTGCCGTCCTTCTGTGTTGTCCTCCAAGTACAGATCTAACGCCGGAGATTCTGGATACATTGTATTTAAATCTGATTTCAGACGGCTTACATTGTATCCTTGCCCTCTCCCCATCATTCCATGTCACAGATTTGAAGACTGGCGTCCCCGATCGGGAATTCTATTAGAATACAATCTCATTTCGGCTAAACGCTCGCACTGCGTTTATGTAGCACATCCAGAAGCTTTAAATATAACATCATCGCCGCCGGCTATTTACAAATCTGTCTTCTTGGGGGAAACATCTGCTTGGTTGGATCGTGGTCATTTAGGACTCCGACACCATCTGCTCATCCTGTATCCTGATATTGATATTTGATCGTATTATCGGGCTCGACGGATGACAAATTCGGAGAGGAACGGCAAAATTTATGAATATTTCACCGGATATATATATATTCTTTTGCCGGCTTTACTACAGGCCAGAGTGAGAGAAGGCGACATTCAGCTCATGTGGATTGTCACCGACAAACCATCAGATTAGTGTCGCCATGTGTAATCCGCTTACCCTATAACATTTCTTTTATGGGAAAGTTCCCCACCGTCCCTTCCACAGCAGCTGAAATTTCAAAGAAGGCTGGTAGTAGAGGGACCTAAACTGACCCACAGAATGAAAGGAATAGTGCAGGGGTGAGGGGCGCAGTGTAGGCAGTCAATGGGGGGGGGGGGGGGGGGTAAGCTTGACGTTCAGCATGATTTAGTTGGCGGGGCTGAGACTTTATAGAGAAATAATTAGAAGAGGGAGTCTCAGACTCTACAGGAACAATAGTGCCAAGCACTGGCTGCACAGGGAGAACATACGGTTTGATTGGTACTCAGTAGCCTGAAGCCCACGTTCACATCGGGCCATTTTGACATGTCGAATCGCCGCCTTTTGCCGTCTGAATCGGTGCGACGCCGACTTTGCGGCGCCGGCCCAATTCCCAAAGGTGGTTCCTATCTATCCATTTATCTATCCATATATCTATCCATCTATCTATCTATCTATCTATCTATCTATCTATCTATCTATCTATCTATCTATCTATCTATCTATCTATCTATCTATCTATCTGTCTATCTATCCCACATGTAGACTATATATCAGTCCAAATAAAGTCTATCTATCTGCAGACTATCTGTCTGTCTGTCTATATGCAGTCTATCTATCTATCTATCTATCTATCTATCTATCTATCTATCTATATATATATATATATATATATATCCCAAATGTTGACTATCTATCTGCAGACTATAAATCTATCTGTCTAAATACTATCTATCTATCTATCTATCTGCAGACTAGCTGTCTGTCTATATGCAGACTATATATCTATCTATCTATCTATCTATCTATCTGTCCATCCGTTCATCTATATATCTGTCTATCCAGGCTTTTTTTTACTAAGAGAAAAAGCTCAGGAACTCAACCTACCCCAAATGGACACGGCCGGCCCTCTGCATCAAATTTTGGGTGTGGCCAAATTGCACTAAAATTGGGGCATTGTTACATACAGAGTGCAGGGCCGAGGAGTGCGCTACATACAGAGTACAGGGCCGAGGAGTGTACTACAGACAGATTGCAGGGCCGAGGAGTGCACTACATACAGAGTGCAGGGCCGAGGAGTGTGCTACATACAGAGTGCAGGGCCGAGGAGTGTGCTACATACAGAGTGCAGGGCCGAGGAGTGTGCTACATACAGAGTGCAGGTCCGCGGAGTGCGCTACATATAGAGTGCAGGTCCGCGGAGTGCGCTACATATAGAGTGCAGGTCCGAGGAGTGCGCTACATATAGAGTGCAGGGCCGAGGAGTGCGCTACATATAGAGTGCAGGGCCGAGGAGTGCGCTACCTATAGAGTGCAGGGCCGAGGAGTGCGCTACATATAGAGTGCAGGGCCGAGGAGTGTGCTACATACAGAGTGCAGGGCAGAGGAGTGCGCTACATATGGAGTGCAGGGCCAAGGAGTGCGCTACATACAGAGTGCAGGTCCGAGGAGTGCGCTACATATAGAGTGCAGGTCCGAGGAGTGCGCTACATATAGAGTGCAGGGCCGAGGAGTGCGCTACATATGGAGTGCAGGGCCGAGGAGTGCGCTACATACAGAGTGCAGGGCCGAGGAGTGCGCTACATATGGAGTGCAGGGCCGAGGAGTGCGCTACATACAGAGTGCAGGGCCGAGGAGTGTGCTACATATGGAGTGCAGGGCCGAGGAGTGTGCTACATACAGAGTGCAGGGCCGAGGAGTGCGCTACATATCGAGTGCAGGGCCGAGGAGTGCGCTACATACAGAGTGCAGGGCCGAGGAGTGCGCTACATATGGAGTGCAGGGCCAAGGAGTGCGCTACATACAGAGTGCAGGTCCGAGGAGTGCGCTACATACAGAGTGCAGGTCCGAGGAGTGCGCTACATATAGAGTGCAGGGCCGAGGAGTGCGCTACATATGGAGTGTGCTACATACAGAGTGCAGGCCCGAGGAGTGCGCTACATACAGAGTGCAGGGCCGAGGAGTGCGCTACATATGGAGTGCAGGGCCGAGGAGTGCGCTACATACAGAGTGCAGGGCCGAGGAGTGTGCTACATATGGAGTGCAGGGCCGAGGAGTGTGCTACATATGGAGTGCAGGGCCGAGGAGTGTGCTACATATGGAGTGCAGGGCCGAGGAGTGCGCTACATACAGAGTGCAGGGCCGAGGAGTGCGCTACATATGGAGTGCAGGGCCAAGGAGTGCGCTACATACAGAGTGCAGGTCCGAGGAGTGCGCTACATACAGAGTGCAGGTCCGAGGAGTGCGCTACATACAGAGTGCAGGGCCAAGGAGTGCGCTACATATAGAGTGCAGGGCCGAGGAGTGCGCTACATACAGAGTGCAGGGCCGAGGAGTGTGCTACATACAGAGTGCAGGCCCGAGGAGTGTGCTACATACAGAGTGCAGGGCCAAAGAGTGCCCTGGAGGGGAAAACATAGAGCTGTGACTGACAGTCCCTGTTCTGTGCTCAGAGCGGACCCGAGATCTGAGCTATCTATCTATCTATCGATCTGTAAACTATATATATGTCTGTCTATCTATTCTAATGCAGATTATTTATCTATCTATCTATCTATCTAAAACTCTTCTAGACCGTTTTGGTATTTCCCCCACATGATTAGTGCTAGATTGGCGGACGCCATCGCCATGTTGTGCTTGAAGCCTGTGAGAGGCATGTTAATGAGTATTTTATGTTCACGGCTGTAAAAGCTTTATAGCTCAGGTGGCAGAAAGACCGTTCCAAAAATCAAAGTCTTCCTTAATTGCTTTTTAACAATTCCAGGGAAAGCCTGGCTCAGTTCTTGGATTTCCAGGAAATCCCTGCAGAGGACGCACCCAGGTAGAATTATCACAGGATGACATCCATCTGGGCGCAAAGAGAGCAATACAAACTGGAGTTTGAAGTCATTATCAGGGGAATGTCACTGAGAGAAGTACATGAGCTGCCAGTGCTGGCCTGTGCCCTAGAACCTTGGTGCCCAACCTGCGGCTCGAGGGCCACTTGCGGCCCTTTGGTTTTTCCTGTTTGGCTCTTGGCAGACCTGGAACTGGGTACTGGACTGGGTTTTGGGTGGGACTGGATATATTGATTTGTAAAGGAGCAGCAATGATTGTATCATGTCTGCAGTCTCTGACCATCTCTTGTAGTATGTCTGCAGTCTCTGACCGTCTCCTGTAGTATATCTGCAGTCTCTGACCATCTCTTGTATCATGTCTGCAGTCTCTGACCATCTCTTGTATCATGTCTGCAGTCTCTGACCGTCTCTTGTATCATGTCTGCAGTCTCTGACCATCTCTTGTATCATGTCTGCAGTCTCTGACCGTCTCTTGTATCATGACTGCAGTCTCTGACCGTCTCCTGTACTATGTCTGCAGTCTCTGACCATCTCTTGTATAATGTCTACAGTCTCTGACCGTCTCTTGTATTATGTCTGCAGTCTCTGAACATCTCTTGTATAATGTCTGCAGTCTCTGACCATCTCTTGTATAATGTCTGCAGTCTCTAACCATCTCCTGTACTATGTCTGTAGTCTCTGACCACATGGGCGTCCGCAGAACTTTTTCAGGGGGGGGCATCAATTTAATGTCACCCATGCTCTGATCCTTTTCGACAATGTCATTATCACATTAGCATGGTCAGAGACTGCAGACGTAGTACAGGAGATAGTCAGAGACTGCGGACATGGCCCAAGAGACAGTCAGTGACTGCATACATGGCTCAAGAGACTGTAAGAGACTGCGGACATGGCCCAAGAGACTATAAGAGACTGCGGACATGGCACAAGAGACTCTAAGAGACTGCATACATGTAGGGGCTGATAGAGAGAGACGGGGTGACAGAGAGAGGGGGTGACAGAAATAGACAGAGGGGATGACAGAAAGAGAAAAAGGGGGTGACAGAGAGGGAGACAGAGAGAGACAGAGGGGGGTGATGGGGGTCAGAGAGAGGGACCCCCTAGCCCTGTCTGCAGTCCCTCAAGTGCCCCTATGTCCCAGTGGTGTGTGTAATGCTCAGTACAATACCTTGCATGCCACTAGGATGCCCATGATGGCCAGCAGCTGGCAAGACCCGTTTTCATCCTGGGTGAGGAAAGGAGGTGCTCTGTTCCATCCATCGGATCTATTATGTGACATGGAGCGGTCCATGGCTGCTTGCATTTCCTGCCAGTCCTTGTTCTCTGAACCCCCGGTCAGTCTGTCCCCCAGGCCTGGGAGCAGTGATGAGGTTTAAGGAGTCCAGGGGTTCCAGGCTCTAGGAGGCGCCGGGGACGTTGTACCCACTGTTCCTGGCGTCTTGCTGCTCTCCTTTCCCATGGCTTCCGTCTCCTAGACCACTCGCTCGCACTATGTAGACTGGGTGATGTCATCCTGCCCACCCCTTGAGGCCTTCGCTGTCCCGCTCCTCGCACCAGCTGTCACTGGCCCTGCTAAACTGTGTACAGGTGCGCAGAGGCGTATCTAGTGAAAATGGCGCCTATGGCAAACACTGACACTGCGCCCCTGTCAAAACATTTGAAACCCATCTTTCAGATACTGTGGACAGGACACGGTTAGATGCTGTGGACATGGTAGTTTCCTTCTCTGTCCCCCCCCCTTCATATTACCATACCGTTTCACATCAGTCAGTGTCTGTCTTCTGTCCCGTTCACCTCTCCAGTCGGGCACTGTGCACATCAGTGTACTGTCTTCCTCTGCCGGGCCGGCTCCCCCCCCCAGTAATGTCCTCCTGTGGCCTGTGTCTCCTCTCTGCACCGTTGCACCACTGCGTCACCGCCGAGAACGAGTGCCTTCCATTTAAAAATGGTGCCAGGCGGCGACATCACGTTACTGCACATGCGCTGCCTGGTCAAGCCTGTACGATCTTTCCTGAGCCCTGCAGGCTTTGGAATCATTGCATGTCCGGCCCACGGCTATCGCTGCCCGTAACAGGCTTTTACGGCAGAAAAGACCATACCTCCCAACTTTGAACTTCAGAATGAGGGACACATGAGGGAGGAAGCATCCGATGGCACGTGGCAAAAGTGGATGTGGTCAAACTCTTAACAGTGAGGGGGGGGGCTTAATGGGCCTGGCTAAACAAAACCCAGGTTTCCTTGTACCTCTAAAATATGCTTTGATTGCTGTGCCACAAGATAAAGTCTCACGGACACATGCAAACCCCAGCACTATAATAAAAAAAAAAAAGAAAAATCTTCCATTACAAATGGTTTTGCATAAACTATGAAAGTGTGCATTACACAAAGTGTAGAAGGATTCAGGAATGCATTATGTACAGGGTAAGTGAAGTAAGGGAAAGTGGCGATCTGTGTGTGCAGGGTTACACAAGGCTGAAAAACCCCCCTGGGGAGGGGAACACACAATTGCTCCTGACACTTTCCATCTTTGTCCCAGCCAGCGATATATATGTCAACTTCTGGCTGAATTGGACCTGCAGCAGTGTGAACATCCAAGGATTGGTGAGCAAGTTGGCTGGATGTGCACTGTGCAGCTCCAATCAGAGACTTCACCTGTCAGATCCAAGCTGTGATGTCATTTATGGGGGGGGGGGCTGCTACTCAGACCCGCCCCCTCTGTCAAACAACCAATATAATGAAAGAATTGCCCAGAGCTGTCAGTTTTTTTTTCCATTCAGCCTGCTGGTTGAATGAGAAAAATTGAATAGTGTGTACCAAATTAAATTTTCGGGTAAATGTCAGCTTTAATGTGTCCCCACACCAGGGATGGGACTTGGCACAGAGCAAAGCATTCACCAGGTGCCTTACAGACAGACAGATGGCAGTTAAGTGCAGGGAGGGTGTCAGCTATGGAGGCGCTCAGCTCTAGTATTTATCATTTACTTTGATCTGAATGGACGATGACAGGTTCTCTTTACTGCCAGACACCCCTCTCAGATCTCCTGTAGGGGGCCCTGAAGCCCACACACTGGACAGGTCCAATCTTCAGAGAGATATAGATCCCACCAATACATACTGAGAGCTGAGGGGGAGGCCAGCCTGACACATCATCCCCCCCAGCACACTGAGTGGATGGAACATCACACAGCATGTTGTACCCAGGAAGTGATGTCCTCAGCACTAGTGATGGCACAATCACAAACCTCCCCAGAAAACAGCTGACATGCTGGGACCTGTAGTCCCTCCTGTGAATGTCTGATACCCCACTGTCCTATCAGAGCTCAGCCTCCTCTCACTATACACTCACCTTACATTCATGTGCAGTGTTGTCCCTGTGTATACTGACAGAAGCTGTTCATGCTGGAAAGGAGGGGGAGTTGCGGGGTTTAGATACAACGTTCTAGAGGGGAGGAGCTGCTGTGCTCTGTGAAAGGGAGGAATGGGGAAGTGTGGTGTGTGGGATGTGATAGGGAGGGGGAGGAGCAATACATGTAGTACCATGTGAGTTTGCTCTTTCATTACATTGGTTGTTTGACAGAGGGGGCGGGTCTGAGTAGCAGTCCAGCCCATACCCGACATCACATCTTGAATATGACAGGTGAAGTCTTTCATTGGAGTTGCACAGTGAACATCCAGCAGGCTTGCTGGCCAATGCCTGGATGTGCTGGGTGTTCACACTGTTGCAGGTCCTATTCAGCCACAAGTTGGCACATAAGCAACATAATTATGCAGGACAAAACCTTGCTGGAACTCCTGATATGATCCCTGATTCCAGGGGAGGGCACCCGCCCCCCCTTGCCCCTACCTGCGGACGCCCATGTCTGACCATCTCTTGTATAATGTCTACAGTCTCTGACCGTCTCTTGTATTATGTCTGCAGTCTCTGAACATCTCTTGTATAATGTCTGCAGTCTCTGACCATCTCTTGTATAATGTCTGCAGTCTCTAACCATCTCCTGTACTATGTCTGCAGTGTCTGACCATCTCTTGTCTGCAGTCTCTGACCATCTCTTGTATAATGTCTGCAGTCTCTGACCATCTCCTGTACTATGTCTGCAGTCTCTGACCATCTCTTGTATAATGTCTACAGTCTCTGACCGTCTCTTGTATTATGTCTGCAGTCTCTGAACATCTCTTGTATAATGTCTGCAGTCTCTGACCATCTCTTGTATAATGTCTGCAGTCTCTAATCATCTCCTATACTATGTCTGCAGTCTCTGACCATCTCCTGTAGTATGTCTGCAGTCTCTGACCATCTCCTGTACTATGTCTGCAGTCTCTGACCATCTCTTGTATAATGCCTGCAGTCTCTGACCATCTCTTGTATAATGTCTGCAGTCTCTGACCATCTCTTGTATTATGTCTGCAGTCTCTGACCATCTCTTGTATTATGTCTGCAGTCTCTGCCCATCTCTTATATTATGTTTGCAGTCTCTGACCATCTCCTGTATCATGTCTGCAATCTCTGACCATCTCTTTTGCAATCTCTGTACAACCAAGTTCAAACTGGGAGAGGGGAAGGCAGCACAAGGAGCCAGTTTGTTTTGCTGCGGTGCTAACACAGGACATGCTGACAGGAGGAGAGAGCAAAGTGAATAAGAGATGAGCCCCTTCACTCTGCTGCATTCCCTGTCATTGCACAATGAAGTGTTACTGCAGAAGAGAAAAAAAAATCAAGTCTCTTCCCCTACCAGACAGTGCTGTGCAGTGTAAATCCCAGGACTGGATGGGCAGAAATACAAATCCTTTGGCTGGTAAAGCAGCTCCCATATATATGTATTCTATCTGTATTTCGCTGCTTGCCCTGCAGTTCAGCTTTAAGGAAATACAAATGTTACTTTGTTTTGTACGGAATGTATTGGGCCAAAAAAAAGATGATTATTATTATTAGTAGTATTAATATTATTTCTAATATTATTATTATTTTTTTTTTTAACAATATTATTTCTAATAGTAATATTATTATTAGTTGAATAATAAATATGTATAATTTAATTAATACATTTTTTTTTAAATGTATTAGGAAAAATTACTTTTTTTTTTTTTTGCTGCATCCAGCGGATGCTAAAGCAATTTCCTCCGGTCTTGCAGGGTTAACCCCGGATATACCTTACCAGGCGGCATTTTCATGAAACTGTCACACGCTGCCCGTCCACCCGAGCCACCTCTCCTGTATGTCCCTCCAGCCAGCTAATTGGTCTCTGAGCACACAGAAAATTCAGGAATACAATAGCGGACTGCAGGGGAAATAAATAAATGATAACGTAAAACACAAGAGCAGCACTCACCTCCAGCACAATGCTTTCCATTTAACATTGCAGGAAGACAGGCTCATCCAGGATCGAGCTGAGACTGGAAGAAAATAAAGTTAGAAGTTAAACTTAAAGTAAAAAAAAAAAGAAAAGAAGATTATTTATATGTGTATACGTATATATATATATATATATATATAGATTTTTTTTTTTTTTTTTTACTTTAAGTTTAACTTTTAAATAATTTTTTTATATATAATATATATACATATATATATAATTAAAAAATCAAATGTATGTATATATATATATCTATATATATATATCTATATATATATATCTCTCTATATATCTATCTCTATATATATATATATATATATATATATATATATATATAATCTTGTACTTGTTTATGTATTTTTATGTGTCTGGTATACTTTTTGATCATTTAATTTAGTTTCAGTATTTTTTATTTTCATGTTTAAGTTAAACTGACGCTTTAGATATCTTTTTGCACTTTTTATACCAAAGCCTTTATTTAGTAACTAGACAGGTTCTGGTGAGGTGAAACCAAACGCCGCTACTAAACCAGTACTAAGCACAACATAATTATTATTATTTTTTTTTTTTTTGTATTTCATTTTTGTATAATAAGTCACTTTTATTTATTTATTTTTATATAGGAAATCTTTATTATAACTACAACGATTATAATGGTGAAGGGGAGGGGCTAAAAGGAATAAAAAGTCTCTGCACAGTAGAACTTTGGAAATTTGTTTATTATTTGTGTTATGGTTTAGCGTCATATTTTTTTTATTACATTTTTTTACATTAAACTGATATTTTAGATTTTTTTTTGCACTTTTTATAGAAAATAAAAGTAACCAAAAGTCTTTACTAAACTAGATCTAAGTGTAGCGCCCGCCACCTTTAGGTGAGTGCTAATAGGTAGAAGATAGGATAAATTACCAGTGCCTTACTGTTTAATTTGTTTAGGCCTGGATGTTTGATATGGGTTAGGGTGGAGCTGTAGAATAGAGGGGAGTGTGACCACATGTTCTTCACCCTGGAAACCCTCCCTTGCTTCTCCAGAGTAATGTTCTGGAAAGGAGGCGGGTCAGGGGATGAGGGACAGGCAGTGTATATGGCCCTGGTCCAATCCTTAATTTGTTTGGGCAGGGGCGGGTACATACATATACACTGAGGTCACATGCTTCCTGGGGGAGATGGGACGGGGAAAAATCCAGAAAGGCTGCAAGATGTAACCTTCAGGGACAGGGCTGGAAAGCCTGGGGGTTCAGAGACCCCAGCGCTGGAAAGCCAAGGAACTCAATGGGGATTAAACCAGCAGTACTGTATGAACTACCCACAGGGGCGGACTGACAACTCATGGGGCCCCCGGGCAATAGGAGATTATGGGGCCCCCAGGCAATCAGAGATTATGGGGCCACACAGTATACACACACACACAGTATACAATCACACAGTATACACATACATGTACACACAGTATACACAGACATGTTTATATTGGCTGAGAAGGTACTGGAGAGGTGGGGCAGCTATAATCTCTGGATTTTTAGACCAAAAGGATGTCGGTAAGGGACATTTCAGAAACAGATGTAAAAAAAACACAGATTTTTACATACTGTCCCTGGTTTTACTGAGGCTGGCAACCCTGATGGGGCCCCCTAGTGGCCCGGGGCCCTCGGGAAGTACCCGAGTGGCCGAATGGTCAGTCCGCCCCTGACTACCCACCAGCTCCCAAGGGAGTACATAGGTACAAGTCATTGTCATGCTGGAAGACCCATCCATGACCCATCTTCAATGTTCTGCCTGAGAGAAGAAGGTTCTCATCCAAGATTTTACAATACACGGCCCCGTCCATTGGCCCCCTCAATGCAACAAAGTCAGCCTGTACCTTTAGCAGAGAAACGACCCCAAAACATAACGTTTCCACCTCCGTACTTGACTGTAGAAATGGTGATCTTAGGGTCAAAGTCAGCATTTTTCTTCCTCCAAACATGACAATTCAAGTTAATGCCAAAGAGCTCAATTTTGGTCCCATCTCTCCCAATCCTTCTCTGAATCATTTCGATGTTCATTGGCATGACTGTACATGTGCCTTCTTGAGAATGGGGGACTCGCCGTGTTTGGAGGAAGACACATGCTGACTATGACCCTAAGAACACCATCCCTACAGTAAAGCACGGAGGTGGAAACACAATGATTTGGGGCTGTTTCTCTAATAAAGGTACAGACTTTGCCACATTGTAAAATCTTGGATGAGAACCTTCTTCTCTCAGGCAGAACATTGAGGATGGGTCGTGAATGGGTCTTCCAGCATGACAATGACTTAGATTTGCTTTAGTAAAGAAACAGCCCCAAAGCATAAAGTTTCCACCTCCATGCTTGACTGTAGAGATGGTGTTCTTAGGGTCATAGTCAGCATTTGTCTTCCTCCAAACACGGCGAGGCCCCCTCCTCAAGAAGGCACATGTATAGTCATGCCAAGGAACATCAAGATGATTTGGAGAAGGATTGGGAGAGATGGGACCAAAATTGAGCTCTTTGGCATTAACTTGACTTGTCGTGTTTGGAGGAAGAAAAATGCTGACTATGACCCTAAGAACACCATCTCTACAGTCAAGCACGGAGGTGGAAACATTATGCTTTGGGGCTGTTCCTCTGCTAAAGGTACAGGCTGACTTTGCCACATTGAGGGGCCAATGGACGGGGCCATGTATTGTAAAATCTTGGATGAGAACCTTCTTCCCTCAGACAGAACACTAAAGATGGGTCATGGATGGGTCTTCCAGCATGACAATGACCCAAAACATACCGCCAAGGCAACAAAGGAGTGGCTCAAGAAGAAAAAGCAAATTAAGGTCATGGTGTGGCCTAACTAGTCTCCAGACCCTAATCCTATAGAAAATGTATGAAGTGAGCTGAAAATTCGAGATGCCAAGAGACAGCCAAGAAACCTTAAAGAGGAAGTAAACTCCCCTGGTTTGTTTGTACCTAGAGTTAAGCCTAGAATTAGGCTTACCTCTAGGTACTGTAAATGTCTCATAAACTTGCATTGTTTAGGAGATATTTACTGTCTACCCCACTGGTTACGTCATCGGCGCATGCACTCTGAAGGAACGGCTGTGCCGTTTCTTCAGAGCAGTGAGCCGTGACCGGTGGCTCCCATGCACATGCGCAGGAGTGACGTCATCGTGGCTCCGGCCACTGACCGCGCCGGAGTCCGCAAACCCAAAAGGAACACCATGGAAGATGTCAGCTGTCTGATGGTGCGTTACGGGGGCTTCATTCTAAGTATTTCAGAATGAGCTAGTATGCAATGCTTACTAGCTCATTATGCTTTTGTCTCTACAGTTTTTTTTTTGGGGGGGGGGTTTACAATCTTTTCAAGGATTTAGAGAAGATCTGTAAAGAAGAGTGGACCAAAATCTCTCCTGAGATGTCTGCAAACCGGGTCACCAACTACAAGAAATGTCTGACCTATGTGCTTCCCAACAAGGGTTTCTCCACCCAATACTGTCATGTTTTGCTTGGGGATCGAATAATTATTTTCTCCACTGTATTTAATGTATATTTATTTATGTAGAACTTTATAATTTGTATTTATTTTTGTGTAATGGTTTTGGGTTAATTTCTCTATCTAATTTAAACTGTTATTTTAGAAATTTTGTGCATTTTTATAGAAGATATATGTAGCACTGACCCCCAAAGGAGCTGCTGGATTTATTTGGGCTTACCCTTACCTCACTTACTTGCTTCTCTGTCTTGGGGTTCCCGTGGAAAGTGGCCCAAAGTAATGTTGAGACTGACACTGAATCCTCTTTTGGGTCATTTATTTAGAAAAAGAAGACAAAGTCTCGTAATAAGAGGGTTAGGGGTGAGTTCAGGTACTTAAGATTGCAGGGTGAAGATACTAGACGAATCCAGAGGATATCACTATTCCACAAACTGGACTAAATTACCCCCCCCCCCCCCCCCCCGGATAGACCTCTCTCAATAGGCCTAGCAGCCGTTAGGATGCTAGGTAAAGTCTCTGCCACAGACTTGTAGGTTACACTTTAGCGTCACTGAGGGATTGGATGAACTTTTAGAGAACTAACATACGGTACCAGTTTCTCTCAGCCGATCCGGCGATACCGTATGCGTGTTGATCCAGGTTGCGTCCTTCAACTAAGTCTCCAGGCTCCGTCAGAGAAGCCAGCCTTGCGCACGGCCTTCTCCTGAGCGAGTCCTCCCCTGGGGTACTTCAGTTGCTTGTCTCTCCCTTCAGTTCAGACTGCACCGGACCTTCCTTGGATCAATAGGCCTCGAACTTCAGTCAGGCCTGTCCCTTCAGTTACGTTGCCTCGGGCTAGCCAGCCCCGAGACACAGGATGCATGGCTCCGCACCCCAGGCCAGGAGGGCCATAGGGCTGGGTCAGGAGGACCACCAGAACCAAACAGACAGAAAATAGTCCCCCCTCCAACATGGCGTCGGTACCTTAAATACCACCCCCCAGAATTCACAGCAGGAGAACACTTCCACTGGGCCTGTTCCAAGAGATAAGTGGCATTCAATGCATCCAGCTAGACTGCGTTTCTAACCTTGCCGGAGGTGACAGCGACACCTACGGTCAAGGAGAACCCAGTGCAACCCAGCTAGACTGGTACTGAAACCAGAAATTTAGTACAATTATCCTGAAGCCCAAATGTGGCTTCAGGCAACTTAATTTTCAAAAACAATAGCGCCTGCTCGTCAGGAGCCAGCGCTACATATATATAAAAATGAAATAAATACAAAAATAAGTAACTCGAAGTGTTTACCACACCAGATCTAAGCACAATAGAACTTTAATATTCTAGTTATTTAATTTGTATTTATTTTGCACAAATTTAGTATTTATAATTACAGATGCCTGTTGAGTTTCTAAAAAGGGAGCAAATAATTAGTTTCGGACTGTTTATTTGAGGCCAGAAAGTTATTTCAAGGTTTCCTCAATGGTAAAAAGGTTGAGCGAGGCCGCTCTACACTCTGTATTACAGTTTGTGTATTATGTTCTTGTATACTGTACAGGCTATCCTCTTTATGCTCACTTTATGCTTTTTTGCTTTGCTCAGTTCTGCTGTGCTTTTTGCAGCTGGGCTGGTCACACTATGACTCGGTGTAATAGTCAGTACTGAGCTGTACATTATAAATTGTAATTATCGCCAGTGAGTGAGCGGAGCCAGCACTCAGAGGCGCATTAAGAGCCCACAGGGGGCAATCGCTCCCAAATCCCACAGCAATCTAGGACAAGAAACAGCCAAGCGGGCGAGGAAAGGAAAACCTCGCTCGCAGGTAGGAAAAGTCACAGTATGTAAAACTCATTATAAAAATACTGGAGAGAGCCGCATCGGCTCTGTAACTTCAAAGAGACTTAAGACGACACGTATTAGGCACGGTTCCCCTCAACCAGATCTTCTTTTCATTCCAGTAATAAAACGGCTATTTTTAGAAAAAAAAAACCTAGAGACCCGAATTTTGCACCATTTGTACGGTCGGAAGAAATGGAGCATTCAAGAAGGAGAACCGTGCCTATCCCTGAGGGTCCACTCCTGGTGGACCCCAACCAGGTCACTTTGACGCCCATCAGGAATTGGTGTGGAAGGCATTTTTTACAATCAATGAATAATACAAAGACTCCATAAAAATGGTGATTGAGGTCCTGGGGGATATTTAGGCATGGACTGTCGTACAAGGCCCTGGGGGATATTTAGGCATGGACTGTCGTACAAGGCCTGGGGGGATATTTAGGCCTGGACTGTCATCTAATAGCCCAATATGGCAGTGACATAAATGACCAGTTACAATTAACCCCCCTTTAATATTGATAATAAAAACAAAAATCAAATACATTTAAAAATATATAATATATTTATAATATTATAAATTTTAAATATTATTTAAAATGTATATAATATATAAATATATATATTATTATAATATATATATATATTTATATATTATTTTAAATGTATTTGATTTTTGTTTTTATTATCAATATCAAAGGGGGGTTAATATATACAATATAAATATTATAAATATATATTATATTATATATATATATGTATATATAAATTATATGGCTGTATTATATGCCCCCCTCGGCCTATACTGGAGTCAAGCACTTTTCTGCAGCAGAGAATGACATTTTCCGAACCGACTTTGGTGTGCAAACCCAGTGGAACTAGCACTACAACATACCCAAGCTAGGGTTCCTAGCACCAAGTGGCCCCGAGATACGGGGCCCCAAAGTTGGTTCGGAAAATGTCACTCTCTGCTGCAGAAGTGCTTGACATTTTCCGAACCAACTTTGGGGCCCTGTATCTCGGGGCCACTTGATGCTATGAACCTCAGCTTTGGATATGTTGTAGTGCTAGTTCCGAGATACAGGGCCCCAAACGCAGTCAACTGTGTTCACCTGCAACAATGTCATTTCGGGACCCCTTGCCTGCAGCTAGAGGGCATCTAGGAACCCTTAACTACCGAGTTTGGGGGACCTATGGCTGCAAATGGACAGTGAGGCTGCAAATGGGCATTGTTGACCCTCTTTTCCACTTACAGTAGCTGCGCATTTCTCACCCTAGGCTTATACTCAACTCAAAATGTTTTTCCATTTTTTTGTGGTAAAATTAGGTGCCTCGGCATATATTCGTGTCTGCTTATACTCGAGTACAGTGGCGTCGCTAGGGGGTGGCTTTTGGGGCTATAGCCCCCAAGTCTATAGGGGGTCCCCAAGGGGAGGGGAGGCTATCTGGGGACCCTGATGTAAGTGGGGGGCTCTCTTGGGACCCTGATGTAAGTGGGGGGGGGCTCTCTGGGGACCCTGATGTAAGTGGGGGGCTCTCTTGGGACCCTGTTGTAAGTGGGGGGCTCTCTGGGGATCCTGTTGTAAGGGGGGCTCTCTGGGGACCCTGATGTAAGGGGGAGGCTCTCTGGGGACCCTGATGAAGTGGGGACTCTGATGTAAGGGGGGCTCTCTGGGGGCCCTGATGTAAGGGGGGCTCTCTGGGGACCCTGATGCAAGGGGGAGGCTCTCTGGGGGACTCTGATGTAAGGGGGGCCCTCTCTGGGGACCCTGATGTAAGGGGGAGGCTCTCTGGGGACCCTGATGTAAGGGGGGGGGGGCTCTCTGGGGACTCTGATGTAAGGGGGGCTCTCTGGGGGGCCCTGATGTAAGGGGGGCTCTCTGGGGACCCTGATGCAAGGGGGGGGGGGGGCTCTCTGGGTACTCTGATGTAAGGGGGAGGCTCTCTGGGGACCCTGATGGGGACCCTGATGCAAGGGGGAGGCTCTCTAGGGACTCTGATGTAAGAGGGGCTCTCTGGGGACTCTGATGTAAGTGGGGGGCTCTCCGGGGACCCTGATGTAAGGGGGAGACTCTCTGGGGACCCTGATATAAGTGGGGGTTCTCTGGGGGGACCCTGATGTAAGTGGGGGGCTCTCTGGGGACCCTGATATAAGAGGGGGGGGGCTCTCTGGGGACTCTGATGTAAGGGGGGCTCTCTGCTGCTGCTATGGGCTCTAGCCCCAGATCTTTTGTAGACCTAACAACACCCCTGCTCGAGTATATATGGTATTTTATCCACTGTGTGTGTGTGTGTATATATATATATATATATATATATATATATGTATATATAAGCACAATTTGTAATAGATAGAGTTCCTTTAGATAAGTCTGCCTTTATGTTCCTATCATTAGAAGGTCATGCCGGTAATGGGTATCCCTCCCATATTTTGCAGGAGGCAGTCAAAGAGAACAACAAGAGGCGAGAAATGGAAGAGAAGATGAAAAGGGCCAAGATAGCAAAGGAAAAAGCTGAACGTGAGAAGATGGAACGAATGCACAAGAAGAAGCAGCTTATTGATATGAATAAAGGTAAGACAAGGAGAGCAAACATTCCGCAGAGTATGTATATTACACCGTCTTCAAAGCGCGCGCCCACATTTCATTACACTATGCAGATTCACCGCCGCTCACACCTGTTTATTATCACTTCTTTTCACGATCTGCGCATTCATCTTCCTATTCATCGTGCCACAGATATGTCCTTTCATCATCCCCCACCAACCTTATCCTTGAATCGGCATCGGGGGCCCGAATATAGACCTTCAGCCCTTTGTTTTAGCGCTTTTTTTGAATTCCGCTCAAGCTCAGAGCATTTGTAAGCGCTTCCATCTCAAGGTTTGATGTGATTCATCATGGTCTTTTAATTAATCAGACTTTGATCTCTTCTACAAATATGAGAAATATTTCATTAATATGGTAATGCGGCTGTGTTTAATACGGTTATTTTTTTTATGTCACGCACAAAGGCTTCTGCGTAATGGGTCAGCGCGTATCGCTTCTTTGTAAAAACCCAGTCGTTTCATTTACTAAGGGCCTCATAGATAGAATATGTCTTGGTGACGCAATGGTTAGAATGTGATGCCGTGGAAGTATTAGTTATGGGATTGCTGTGTGTACACCAGATGAATTTCAGGAAGGATGTACACAAATGCCATAGGTTAGACAACGTGGAGATCAAGGATCCCTGTTGCACACGTGGTGGCGGTGTCCTAAAATATTTCCATTCTGGATCAAAATTTTTCAATTCATCTCCCCAGTAACTGGTTTGAATCTGGATCCAGACCCCGCACCAGCACTTCTCCTCCGAGTCCTAAACTATGAACACTGGCCCAAAAGGCATCTCCCCCTTCATCATACACTGCATAATCGCAGCCAGGAGATCTATCACATCTAAATGGAAGCAAGCAGAACCTCCCGATCTCTCCTCTTTTATGTATAACCTCAACACTCAGTCTCAATTTTAACTTATGTCCTCCATCAAGAATGGTGAAAGCCAATCCTTCGGGTCCCCTTGGTCACCTTGGCTTCAGCATCCATCCTGCACAGCGCATCTGTAATGGTGGCATGATAACATCCATGTTTCACTGGGAAGCCATCCTTTGTTTCCCAAGCCTACCCTTTAAGATCTCCCCTCTTTTAGAAGAACCCCGGATGTGCGCTCAACCTTTGCAGTAACTCCCTAGTCTTCTATGACGTGGATGGCAGAGATCTTTTGTTCGAAGAAGAATTTCGGGAAGGATGTACACAAATGCCATAGGTTAGACAACGTGGAGAACAAGGATTCCCTGTTGCACACGTGATGGCGGTGTCCTAAAATATTTCCATTCTGGATCAAAATTTTTCAATTCATCTCCCCAGTAATTGGTTTGAATCTGGACCCAGACCCCGCATTAGCAATTCTCCTCTGAGTCCAAAACTATGAACACTGGCCCAAAAGGCATCTCCCCCTTCATCATACACTGCATGATCACACCCGGGAGATCTATCACATCCAGGGGCGGACTGACCACTCATGGGGCCCCCGGGCAATAGGAGATTATGGGGCCCCCAGGCAATCAGAGATTATGGGGCCAGGCAGTATACACACACACACAACACACAGTATACACATACATGTACACACAGTATACACAGACATGTTTCTATTGGCTGAGAAGGTACTGGAGAGGTGGCCCAGCTATAATCTCTGGATTTTTAGACCAAAAGGATGTCGGTAAGGGACCTTTCAGAAACAGATGTAAAAAAACCACAGATTTTTACATACTGTCCCTGGTTTTACTTAGGCTGGCAACCCTGATGGGGCCCCCTAGTGGCCCGGGGGCCTCGGGCAGTGCCCGAGTGGTCGAATGGTCAGTCCACCCCTGATCACATCTAAATGGAAGCAAGCAGAGCCTCCCGATCTCTCCTATTTTATGTATAACCTCAACACTCAGTGTCAATTTTAACTTATGTCCTCCATCAAGAATGGTGAAAGCCAATCCTTCTGGTCCCTTTTGGTCACCTTGGCTTCAGCATCCATCCTGCACAGCGCATCTGTAATGGTGGCACGATAACACCCATGTTTTACTGGGAAGCCATCCTTTGTTTCCCAAGCCGACCCTTTGATATCGCCCCTCTTTTAGAAGAACCCAGATGGAGATGGGTTCTTCTCCCTAGAGTTGGTTAAAACCAGTTACTGCATTTATGTGCCAGCTCTCTTACATGCCTATTATATAACCCCCCCCCCCCTTTAAACAACTGATCAGCCTTACGGGAACTTGACATCCTGAACTTCATCCTACAGAATGTTTGGGTCATTCTCACTGGTTTCTTTTCTTTTTTTTTTCTTTTTCTTTTTCTTTTTCTTTTTCTTTTTCTTTTTCTTTTTTTTTTTTTTTTTTTCTTTTCTTTACTTTTCTTTTTCTTTTCTTTTTCTTTTTTTGTAAAAATGTTTTAAAAATGTACCATATGTCCAAGATTGGACACCAACTCTTTGAATGTTATTATTTGAAATCTATGTTCTTTACTTATCAGTAGCGTAATTGCATTGATAATACTTGTTATGCAACTTCAAATTTAATAAAATATGATTGATTCAAAATGCCATAGGTTGCAGACAAAGGGTACAGGTATGTATGCATTGGGGGAAGGTGGAGGAGGTATTTTAGGTTGAAGGGGCAAAAGTTCACATTGTTTGCAAGTGTCTCATGCACTAAACTTATGAGAGTGGAGGAATTTAATTTATATTTATCATTAATTATGCGGTATCACCATCTTATTCTGTCAGTCTGTTTTATCAGCAAATAGAAAATTAGATTTGGGGTTTTTCATTTAATTCAGCTCAAAATAAATATTTGATTATTTCATAAAGTATCTTTTATTCATGAATAATTTAAAACAATTCATTCTTCTATTCATAATAACAGACAAACCTTTTCCTCCGGCTCCTCTGACTCATCTTAACCTCTTCCCGCTACCGTACTGCATATTGTACATTTAGATTGAAGTCAAACTATACAGTTTCTGGAAAATCCCCATTGCAATTTCTTTGGAAACTACATTGATCCTTTAAGGTCAAAGGAAGGGGTACAGTTAAATATTAGGTTGAGGATAAAAGATGAACTTGAGACCAGGCATTCTCAACTCGGGTTCCTCCAGAGGTTGCTTTGGGTTCCTAGAGCTGTGGCTGATTGACCTCCCATCTGATGGTGCCTGCATAGTTCCTGGGTCATCATTACCACTTGGCAAAGACCACCACCAATGCAAAGAGGACATTCTTACCACTAGTCACCAATATTAGCAACATTTTTCCCATTGACCGCCAATGAATTGGTATTAACAGTGGCTTCCTGAGGCTTGAAAATTATTTCAAGGGTTCTTGGTTGAATGACACCCAACACATACAGTACATAATATATATTCCTACCATATAACACCTGTGTGTGGTGGTAGTGAGGGTGGCCATAATGCGCACACACTGCAAATATATGTCCATGGTGGCTGAGGTTTCTGTGCTGACAGTGTGCTCCCAGCACAGTGGCCAAGCTATCATTGATAGCTCCCAGTCTCTAGTTATGATTGGGAGATGACCAGACATCTCCCAATCATGTGACCACTGTGACAGCCAATCAAAGTAGTTACATGATTAGGAAGTCTGCCCTGGCCCCCACCTTAAGACCCAGTTAAATGGCCATGGCAGGTAGGGAGGGGTAACCCCTTTTCACAGCCTTCCACAGGACCTTCAAGGGTTTCTGAACAACAGGAGGTAGAGTTCCTAATTGTGTGATTGGCTGTCCACCCCGCTGGCTTATGATCATGAAACAGTGATCGCGAGCTGTTGTGACAACTCAGTCAGTATGCTAGATACCCATTTGATTTGTTCCACTGAGGGTGCAGGTCAGGCTAGGAGTCCATGTAATCCACAAAACAAATAGAGAAAAATCTCAGCCCAGCATGATAGCAAAATATAATTAGCTGGATGTGAATATCAATACCAGAAAACATGGTTGGGTGATGGCAGCCTTTGTTGCCCACTCAAACCCAGTCTGATTGACATTGGCCCTAAAAAATTTTTTTTTAAAATGGGGTCTTTTTGAGACACTTTTGATCTCCCAGGGTACCGTCATTTTCTCTCTCTTAGAATTTCAGAGAAGTTGGGTTTTAAATCTCCCCACCAGTTCTATCTCACTACCACTACCATTACAAGACCAAACATTGGTAACACTATACTACAAGGGGTTCTCCATATTTCATTACCTTTCACTATCTCACTACCACAGCCATTACAAGACCAAACAATGGTCAACCCTACTCCAAGAGTTTCTTCATAATATTACACAAATACTTAGGGTATTCAACTCTAAAGCCCGCTACAAATTAAAGGGAGAACGAAGATTCGCAGTACAGGGACCCCGGCTATGGAATGCTCTACCGAACAACATCTGCTTGGAAGAAAACCATCAGGCCTTCAGGAAAAAACTCAAGACCCACCTCTTCTAAACATGGCATCACAACAAGAGCAGTCAAGCGCCTTGAGGCGATTCAGTTCGCAGTTGTAGCGCTATACAAATCATTCATTCATTCATAAAAGAGTGGACACCACCATTTCATCAGTTGGAGGTAAAGATCAATACCAGAAGACACAGTTGGGAGATGGCAACCTTCTTTGTCAACTTGAACCAGGTCTAGTTGACGTTGGCTCTAAAATAATTTGATACATTTTTTGAGATGCTCTTGATCTCTGAGCACAATGTAATTTTCTCTATATTCTAAGAATATCAGAGAAGTTGGGTTTTAAATTTCCCCACCAGTTATATTTCACTACCGCAGCTATTACAAAATCAAACGATGGTGTCACTCCATACCGGTGCAATTGTACAAATACTTAGGGTGTCCAATTGTAAAAGAGTGGACACCATAATTTCATCAGCCTGAGGTAAAGATAAATCCCAATAGACACAGTTGGGTGATGGCAACATTCGTTGTCTACTCGAACCTGGTCTAGTTGACGTTGGCCCTAAAAAAGTTTAACAATGGAGTCTTTTTTTTGCGATGCTCTATGTCTCTGAGGGTACCATCATTTTCTCTCTCTTCTTAGAATCTCAGAGAAGTTAGGTTTCCCCACTGGTTCTATTTCACTACCACAGCCATGACAAGACTAAACGATAGTATCACTCAGGGTTTCTCCATTTCATCTCCTATCATTTCATTAGCCGGAGGGTGAAGATAAATCCCCAAAAATACAGGTGGGTGATGGCAACCTTTGTTGTCCACTTAAAGCAGGTCCAGTTGACGTTGGCCGAAAAATATTTGATGAATCCGATCTTTTTTTGAGACCCTTTTTAACTCTGAGGGGACTGTCATTTTCTCGCTTTTGTTAGAATCTCAGAGAAGCTGAGTTTTAAATCTCTCCACCAGTTCTATCTCACTACCGCTGCCATTACAAGACCAAATGTTGGTGTCACTCTACTAGTAGGGTTTCTCTATACTGTTGCATAAACATATACAAAAACTTGGAGTATCCAACTGTAAAAGAGTGGGCATCATCATTTTATCAGCCAGAGGTAAAGATAAATCCCAATAGACACAATTGGGTGATGGCAACCTTCGTTGTCCACTCGAACCATGTCTAGATAAAGTTGGCCTTAAAAAAACAAAAAATAATAAATGGGGTCTTTTTTTGAGATGTTCTTGATTTCCAAGAGCACCGTAATTTTCTATCTCTTCTTAAAAATCTCAAAGAAGTTGTTTTTTACATTTCCCCAGCAGTTCTATCTCACTACCATAGCCAAGACCAAACAATGGTGGTGTCCCTAAGGGTTTCTCCATAACGTTGCATACACAAATTCTTGGAGTGTCTAACTGTAAAAAAAATGGACATCATCATTTCATCAGCTGGAGGTGAAGATAAATCCCAATAGACACTGTTGGGTTATGACAAACCTTTGTTGTCCACTCGAACCAGGTCTAGTTGACGTTGACCCTAAAAAAAATTGATGAATGGGATCTTTTTTGAGACGTTCTTGATCTCTAAAGGCACCGTGATTTTCTCTCTCTTCCTAGAATCTGAGGTCCCGCAGTAACATATTACAGTGGTGTATCGCTGGCAAGGCGTGCGTGATCCTTCGCGTTTAAACAGTATTTCATCGTGCAGTCATGTTCTGTTTAGACGTGCACATTTTACGGGTCTGCCGGCTGGCTCCACGCCTAAACACTACACTGCATTAGACTTGCATTTTTTTCCACTTTCGTTTTTTTTTTTTTCTCTTTTTGCTGCGGATGTGGTTAACACAATGAACGAAACAACGTTATTAGGTTTCCATATCCCGGCGGTGAGAAGTCACTTTGTCAAAATGACAGCTTGAGAAAATATGTGCGCGATCTTTCCCTGGCCTGCGTGTCATATTTACTTAGTTTGGCCAGAAATAAGCTGCGCTGTGATTTTTTTTTTCTCTTTCCTCCTCCCTGCTCCTCGGTGCTGTCGACGCGACTTCGGCTTATGAAATTACACTTTCAGGGTTTTTTATTTTTTTGTTGTGTTTTTTTTTTTTTTTTATTGTCTTGTATCTTGTTGCAGTTTCGTAAAGAATATTATTGTTATAAAATCTGATCATGGTAATGGAGCGCTGAAATGCTGTTTAATAAACTGCGGTTTTAGAAAACGAGCCGCATACAGCTCAGGCATCGGATACTTTGTTTTATATTCAGCTTGTGGAACAGAAATGATAACATCGTGCTAATACAATTTGTAGATACAACAATTTTTTTTTTTTTCATTACATACTTTATTTTAGACCCAGTGATGTCATCATTAGTGCTCTATGCTCCTCTATGCAAAGCAGGTAGACCATCACCTGGTGGGAGAGTGCTTTACAGAGCTTCCTGAAAACATCACAGCACACTGCCTCAGTACTCCTCTCAAGAGCCCTCAGCCCTGATGCCAGAGGGCTGGATCTTGGGGGTTTTATTTGTTCGACCAAAATCATATATGTGGTTGGAACTCCGCTTTAAAGAAATCAACCGGTAGATCGACTTTTGTGCAACCACGGTGGCCATAAATGGATCGGAACTTGGCCACTCTTTGCTGAACCGGCTAAATTTAGATTCATGTATGGCCAGCTTTAGACACATGTGATGCGGATCCTCCATGTTTGAAGAACTTCAAGAAAAGGGGCAGGCCAGGGACAGTCAGGCTGGGGTGAAAAGCGTTAGATGATGCCCACTGTGAGAAGCTCACAGTGTGCAGCGAAAATCAGAGTAAGCCGCTTCAGAACAGGAGAGGAGCCTGTACAGCTGTGCAAGACTGAAGGGAAGGCTTTAGGTCAGATTTAGCCGAATTGACTTTTGAACAAAGTAGAGCAGGGAAATGGAGCGGCTGCCTGGTTGGTTTCCAAGAATTGTTGAATAGAGTCCCCTCACCTCCGCACAGCAAGGGTTACCTGCTCATTTATTCTAGGGGGTTAGGAATAAAGTTACATTCGTATTTTGTTCCTCGGTCATGCAGACTTCCACTTTGCTTAACAATTGTTTCCACAAAGTTGCTCCTCTTTGTCGTCATCCAGTTGGGACCTCACACACAATGCTGTCATACATTCTGTGTCAGGACATCAAAGGCCTGACCTCATCCCAGATTTTGGATAGTTGGCGGAATTGGAACCTCTGTCACGTTTGTATTGCCATCGCTTGCATTCACTTCCTATCCTGGTGTTATCTACAAAGGAATATGATGAGAAATTGCTTTAGATCAGCCTTTCTCAACCTTTTTCAACTTAGAGGAACCCTTGAAAAAACTCTCTGGTCTCAGGGAACTCCTGGCAAAAATGACTATATCTACAACTCATGATACATTAGTGTGATGGTCAGTGGGAAGAATGCTCCTTACACTTGTGGTCATTGGGAAGAATTACCCCCTTACAGATAGCTAAAAAGATCAATAAGGTCAGTGGAAACTTATCTGAGATGCATAAATTGCTCATGCTCAAGGAACCCCTAGCAACCTCTGGAGGAACCCTGGTTAAGAAATCCTGATCTACGGGGAGACAAAGGGGAATGTTATTTCACAGTTAAGCCTCGGTGGCCTCCAGGACAGAACGTAAAATATCAAAAATGACCAGCACACCAAGAGTAAAAGACCTCAAATCCTTACTGAGGTCTTCATTGTAATAACCAGTGTTGGTCATCTTACTTTAAAAAAGTAATTAGTTAAGTTACAAATTACTTCTCCCAAAAAGTAATTACATTAGTAACTCAATTACTACATTGGAAAAGTAATTAGTTACGCAGCAAAGTAACTGACTTTTTTAAAAAATATTCTATACGTGTAACCAAGGGGCTGCTCTATTATTACTCTAACCAAGGGGCAGATCTGTTATAGCGTGTAAGCAAGTGGCGGGTCTATTATTATATTGTGTAATGGGCGGATCTATTATTATTATATCGTGTAAGGGGCGGGTCTATTATTATTATATCGTGTAAGGGGCGGATGGCTACAGAAGAGGGCGAATATTAAATTAATGGGCAGAGCTCGATATTTAACAATAATAATAAATGTGCCCCTTGGTTACAGTAATACTAGACCCCGCCCCTTACTTACACGATAGACGCCCCTTGCAGAGTAGCACGCGCATCAGGAGTGTGCGGCATCGCCTCGTACAATTACATGTTTACTGCGCCTGCGCGGTGTAGAGCTCACTCAGAGCTGTTTAGGTTCGGCAATTTTCGGAAGCTCCATAGTCCTTCGTACTGCGCAAGCCCTGCGCCTGCGCAGTACAGGGGGTCCTTATCCGGTGGGGGAACTTTTTCGGCAGGACACCGGAATTACACTACTGCCATCTAGTGGCGGTAGATGTAATTGGGGTAACTAAGCCAAAGTAATGGGAACTGAGTTACCATGAGGGGAAAAGTAATCAGTTAGATTACTAGTTATCCTCTAAAGTAACTGCGTTAGGTAACTCAGTTTATTTTAACTCAGTTACTTACATCACTGGTAATAACAACATAACTTGAACGTAAAAACCATTGACATTTCGGAGACACTATGGTCCCTAATCCCAAGGGGACCAGGGCACCATAACGTCTTTGAAATGTCGGTGGTTTTTATGTGTACACTATGTTGTCTTTGCAATTGAGACCTCAGTAGAGATTTGAGGTGTTGCAGGCTGTTAATTCTATTTTGAATTCTCATGCTATCATTATTGGCTGTGCGCTCTCCTCAAGGCGCTAAAGGTGTAGGTGCAGGTTGGATTTCTGTTCAGGACAGGTAGTAGGACTATTTAATGGTGGGTCTAGGGCCGCTTTTCCAATTTTGTGTATCTTAGAGGAACCCTTGAAATAACTTTTAAGTGACAGGGAACCCTTTTTAAAACCAATTCAGTTGTGGTCAGTCGGAAAAATGTACCTTACATTGGTGGCAACAGGGAAAAGTTCCTCTCCTAAAGCCCAAAAAGATTGTTGGGTTCATGCAGCTGGTTATGCCAAGTGGCACTGACCCCAAAGTATGCAGGCACCCTCAAATGGCAGATCAATCACCCCCAGCCTCAGTTAAAACCAATTAATTGGTGGTCAGTGCGAAAAATGCAACTTACATTGGTTGCTACTAGGAAGAGTTCCCACAACCCGAGCACCACCCTTGCAGAAAGGCAAAAAGATCATTGGGTTCTAGACATGGGCGCCGTCTCGTTTCGTTCCGTACAAAAAAAAATCGTAATTCGTGTACGAAATTCAATTTGTATTCGTACGAAATATGAATTTTCGTTCGATTCGTAAACTTTTTTGTTAAAATAAAGAAGGTTCGTTATGATGAATTTATCATTATGAGGGGCTCCCACCATCCCTGTGCTGACTTTCTGGGTTTTTAACCTTTACTTTCGTTAATTTTTCGTAAAAATAATGAAAGTTCTTCATGATGAATTCATCATTATGAGGGGTTCCCACCATCCCTGTGCTGAGTTCCCAGGTCTGAGTGTACACACGCTGACTTCCTCTGATTGGTGAACAAAACACCAGTCATCTTTCTGTTAATTTAGATCCGAAATTCGTTAACGAAATTTCGTATTTCGTACAAAATTCGTAAGCATAGAAATTCCCATAGGGTTCCCACCATCCCTTTGCTGTGCTGACCTTCTGGGTTTTTAACTTTTAGGTTCGTTAACTTTTGGTAACAATTACACATTTTCATTATGAATTTGGATCCGAAATATGTAAACGAAATTTCGTATTTTGTACCGAATTCGTATGCATAAAAATTTGTATTTCGGATTCGTACGAATGTACGAATTTTTGGAAATTCGTACGAATTTTCGATTCGTACAAAACTAATCGCACATGTCTATTGGGTTCCAGCATCTGGTTCTGCCAGCTGGCATTGACAATAAAAAAGATGGCAGGCACCATCAAATGGGAGATCAGTCAGCAACAGCCCCTGGTAAAACCAACTCATTGGTGGTCAATGGGAAAAATGTCTCTTACATTGGTCGCCACTGGGAAGAGTGCCCCCTTACAGTGTCTGTCTGAGAATACCACCCTTGCAGAAAGCCAAAAATATCATTGGGTTCGTGCAGCTTGCTCTGCCAAGTGGCATTGGCCCCAGAAGTATGCAGGCACCATCAAATGGGGATTAATCAACCACAGCCTCTGCTAAAACCAATTCATTGGTTGTCAATGGGAAAAATGGACCTTACATTGGTCCCCACTGGGAAGAGTGCCCCTTACAGTGTCCGTCAGAGAATACCACCCTTGCAGAAAGACAAAAAGATTATTGGGTTTGTGCAGTTTGCTCTGCCAAGTGGCATTGACACCAGAAGTATGCAGGCACCATCAAATGGGGATTAATCAACCACAGCCTCTGCTAAAACCAATTCATTGGTTGTCAATGGGAAAAATGGACCTTACATTGGTCACTACTGAGTAGTGAGTAGTGGTCATAATACCACCCTTGCAGAAAGCCAAAATTATCATTGGGTTCATCTGCCAAGTGGCATTGACCCCAGAAGTATGCAGGCAGATGGGAGATCAATCTTCCACAGTTCATGGAATCCCTAACAACCTCTGGAGGAACCCTAGGGTTCCAAAGAACATTGGTTTAGAATGGCTGGTCTAGGCCTTCTCAAATAAAAAAAAAAAAAAAAAATATTGAATGTTGTTTTGCTTTAAAAAAAACATGCCTATTTTCTTCTCTTCTGCTATCCACGTTTCCGTAAATTGTTTGCGGGTTCTTGACAATTCCACTAGGTTCCTCGGACTTAGTTGTGTCGGAAAACCCATAAAAGCTCTTAGTGATTTTATAGGAACGCTAGTAAAATTTAGAGCAACTATCAATCACGTTCGCAAGCTGATAAAAGGGCATTTCATTATGAATTCAGAGCCAGCTGTTCGTCAATTATACTTGAGGGAGCAGAAGTGATGTCAAATCTCTGTACGTACTGCTTATTTGTCAAAGCTAACTGCCTCCACAAAACAGGAACTAAGTTTAGAGGCAGCAAAGCAGCAGAGACGTACAGTATGTGTATGAAAAAGAGAAAGTTTGAGGTTTCAAGAGTTACGAAAAAGCTGCTTCCTGAACCGAACGCGCCATTTCACAAGTCACTTTGAGGACATGGGCGTCCGCAGAACTTTTTTAGGGGGGGGGGGGGGGCATAATTTTAGGGTCACCCATGCACCGCCCCTTTTCGACAATGTCATTATCACATTATCATGATCAGAGAACTGCAGCCGTAGTACAGTCCCTAGGATAAGTAATGGATAATGGCCAACAGGCCCTCTTACCAGACCCAGCAAAACTATAGCAGTGATCCCTGCGGCTGGACGATCGCTCACTCTGGGTTCCCCGGGGGTGACACTGTTCAGCAGTGTAGCATGTCTGTACCCTGCTAGTGGCTCAGTCTTTCTCTCTCTGGTGGTGCTGGGCAGCGTGGCTCTCTCTCTGGTGGCACTGGGCAGCAAGGCTCTCTCTCTGGTGGCGCTGGGCAGCGTGGCTCTCTCTCTGGCTTCCGCCCAGCAAACTCCTCGTTCTTTGTCCTGTAGCGCTCTCTCCCTCAGCTTTTTTCCAGGCTGCAGTCTCTCAATCTCTCTCTTGATCGAGCTGTAGCCTCCTCCCTGTGGAAAATGGGGCCGCCAATCTTTGGGACTACATGTCCCATGATGCTCTCCTCTCCTAGTCTCCTTTGATTGGCCCTCAGTTATGGCCAATAGGGAAGGAACGGAGTGGGCAGGAAGCTGGGTGGGGAACCTGGTGAGAGTCACCGTCTCTTCTCCCTGACAGGAGAAGGTGGGGCGAGGGAAAACTCTGACAGCCCGCAGCTCACCTTTCTCCTGTCACACGGCCGCCGAGTTCTCTGCTGGACTGAGCAGGGAAAGAGCCGAAGTCACACTACACTGATGGGGGGCTTGACAGCACCTGGATGGTGTCACCCCACTGGCGGGTGGCACCCAGGTGTATGCTGCCCGCACCCCGATAGCGACGCAACTGTGCTAAATTTAAGATCCAATCCCTGATTCCAGGAGGGGGGCACTTGACCCCCCTTGCCCCTACCTGCGGACGCCCATGTTTGAGGAGTTTCTCCTTCTGCCCTGAACAACAATTCTCCATCAACTAAGTACAAATTAGGGGGCCCACGTAAAGAGTGACACACATAGAGAGAGTTTTTATTTTTGAGAATTATATTCTTTGCTCAGATCTTTTCAGTTTACTTAATATGCGTGAGTGATGCCATCATGTGTGAGTGGCAGTGACTGAATCCGTTGTCTCCCAGCCTTTTGATGTTGGTGTCAGAAATGTTTTGCTCGAAAGAGTTGTTGAAAGATTGTTTATTGTATTCAGATGTCTGTTGTGTGCTGATTTGTGCATTGGCGTTGTTTTCGTTTTTTTTTCTTTGAAGTTCAGTCCTATATCTGTTGTGCAGGGATCACTTGATGAATATAAAGACTATGTTAATGGATGTCTTAAAGCAAATCAGTGCTTTGACGATACTAAAAATAAGTCAACAGGTACCATTTATTGGCAGCCCCACCTCCAGCACACACGCATCTTCCCTTTAGTCTAGCGAATTGGGAACTAAAAAAATATCCAGTGAGAAAACACACAAGGATGGAGACGCTCAACTTCCTAAAGTTCAGAATATATATCATTTTGTTATTTATTTTTTACGAGGGGCATAGACGGCTTTGCTAAAAGTCTGAAGAAAGTGTTTAAGTCGGATAGTGCTCCAAAAGTCAAACGACGCATCAGAACAGGAGGAAAGTTCAGTTTGGGATGAAAGGTTACGGTGAGGCCAAAAATCCAGAAGGCAGGATTTCCCTGTCTGTGGTACGCACCTAAGATTTCTATTGCAGTGTAACCTAGGATTACGAGTATAATCCGTTCCAGGAGAATGCTTGCAATCCAAAGCACTTGCATATCAAAGCGATTTTGCCCATAGAAGTCAATGGAAAGTCAATGGAAACTAAGATAATTAATTCCGCATTGACTTCTATTGCATGCAATACCACATGTGGCCATAGGTGGGGGGGGGGGGGCGCCGGAAAGCCTCGGAAATACTCGGGGGCAGCTCGGCTGAACTTGGAAACCCTTGGAAAGGCTTGGAAACACTCGGGAATGGAGTATTTCTGAGGTTTTCTGAACGGCTTCTGAACGGCTCCGAGCGGTTTCGAGTGTCACCGGCGCCCCTGCACCTCTGGCCAAATGCGGTACTGCACACCCCATTAGCTTGAATTCTGCTCATTTTGCGAGACAACACTCGCAAACCAAGTCAAAAAAGTTGCTTGTCTTTCCAAACACTCTTCAACTGTGTTACTCGTTAACCAAGATTTCACTGTACTAAACCCAGGCAGGAAATCTGGGTGTCCTATAATAGGCATCATAGGCGATACAGGAGGTGAGATAACTCACTTATAGTTACATAATTAGATAGTTAGTCAGGTTAGTAAAAGCCGCCCTCACCACTAGAATGGAACCACCAATCAGGGGGTGGGTCTTCACTTCCATAAGGATCTGAGTCGTCAGCCAAGGCAGTCCTTGAAGTGGGCTAGGAGAGTCTTCAAGCTCCATGGATACCCATTGTTTGGCTTTACTGTTGTAATACCAGTCCTCTATATGTGTAAGCTGAACTGCCCTGGCCTGTAGTAGTGATCAATATCCGGGGAGGCCAATGCCCCCTCTGTCCTTAGGTCTATCCAGTGGCTGGGCATTCAACCTGGGTGCCTTATGTGATCACAGAAATGCCCTTAATAGAGACTCCAAAGAAAAGTGGAGACACAATCCGTCGGAAAAAAATCAGACGGATTTTGTGGTCGGAATGTCCGACCGTGTGTACAAGGCATTATGTCATGGACTGCTCCTGACGTCATCACGTATATAGACGTTAAGACATCAGGAACAGTCCACAGCATAAGAGGGTGCATGGGGATGGGTTGCAGGAGCCAAAGGGACCGATTTTGTGCTGGGAGGATCAGAGGATTAGGGGAGTGTATCTCAAACCCCTAGGGCAGAGATCTCCAAACTGGGGCCCTCCAGCTGTTGTGGAACTACACGTCCCATGAGGCATTGTAAAACTCTGACATTCACAGACATGACTAGGCCTGATGGGAATTGTAGTCCCTCAACAACTGGAGGGCCATAGTTTGAAGACCCCTGCCCTAGGGGTTTGGAGAGCTGAGATATACTCACCTAATCCTCCAATCCTCTCAGTGCAAGACCGGTCTCTTCGGCTCCTGCTCTCCCACAGTCCAGCTGTCTTATGCGATGGACTGTTCCTGATGTAATCACGCCCATAGACCAGCTCTGGATGTGAAGACATCAGGAACAGTCCACCGCTGGACATGGGGGAGCACCGTTTTCCAGAGGATTGAAGGATCGGGTGAGTATAGGCTCTGTGTTCACCCCTAGGACGAGCAGTTAACCCATGCAGTAGAGGCACTGCCCCACCGTATGGTAAAAAAAGTTTTCCGCTTTAAAAAAAACAAGTCAGTGGTTTCCATATTTTTTATCAGATTCTTTTTATCTGGCTCCACCAGGCTCTGGCGTTCCCCTCAGGGTACTGGTACTGAAGCAAGAGTCAGATATATAAGCGACGTCGGATGATCCTCATTATGGCACGGCTTGCCATCCCCCCAGTGGTACGTTGTTCCCGTCATCTCACATTTTGGGCCTTTTTTTTTCTCCGAACGTCGAGCGATGTGAAGCGCACTTTCATATTATGACATTCGAGGGGGGGGGGAAGTACATACCTGGCTTGGCAGTTTCCTGGCATCTAATGAACGGTGTCTGAAGCAGGAAGAGATTAAGTGGATCTCACAGGGCAAATGTGAGCTGACAGCAGATGGAAGTCGCGGGGCCGCGCTCAGACGCGGAGATGTCAGCCTCCAAGGGGGCCGGGGACTTTTTACATACGCCCGCATTCGGCACTGACAAAAAAAAAAAATGACATCTTAATGGAAATATGTGTTTTTATCAGGGAGGAAAAGTAGCGGCTCTATGAAGCTGGAGAAGTATAAATAAATAAAAAAAAAAAAATAAAAAAAAAAGGTTTTTGAAATGTAAAGTGGAGGAAGACGAGGGCGTCTTGACATGTAAATAACACAGACGGTCGCAGAGATGTGTCCTATCATGCGTGCTCAGCCGCACACCAATGCTGATGACATCTCCGTGTTACCCTAATGTCGTGTTCGGTAGCATGGGGCATTGCGGCCCCGGTTACAACGTATCAGTCACTTGTCTTTTCACACTGCCGGAATGCTTTAGTGACCCAAAGGGCTTTCTTATGATATATTGTTACCCCAAGTCCCTTTTTCCTTGCGACAGCCCTCATGTTTTGTTCCTGGAAAACATGCGTCCCGGTAGACATGTGCAATTCGTTTTTTTTTTTTTTTCGTTTTTTTTTTTTTCGTTATTTTCGTTCATTCGTTTTCGTACGAATGAACGAACGATTCGCTAAAAATGTTAACGAATCGTTCGAATCGAACGAATCCGAAAATAACGAAAATCTGAAAAAAACTAATTAGAAACAACGAATGTACGAATGAAGTAAATCCGAAAAACGAAAAAAGGAACAACGAAAATGAAAATGAACGAAAAAATTCGTACATTCGTAACTTTTTTTTTTTGGTTGAATTGGTAATTTTCTGTGTCTCTTACAATGGCGTTGCTTAACGTGCTTCGAATGGATTGAACGAAGAAATTTGTATATTCGTAACTTTTTTTTTTTTTTTTTCGATTCGTAATTTTGCGTGTCTCTTACAATGGCGCTGCTTAACGTGCTTCGAATGGATTGAACGAAAAAATTCGTACATTCGTAACTTTTTTTTTTCGATTCGTAATTTTCCGTGTCTCTTACAATGTAATAATAGCATACACATTACATAAAATTATGAATTATGCTCCGATTACGAATCTACGAAAACAATGTTACGAAAGTACGAATAAATCAATCTTGCGAAAGTACGAATGTAGCTAAATCTACAAAAATACGAATGCGTCCGAATTTCGAATAAACGAAAATTAAACTAACAGAAAAACGAATCAACGAAAAAATAACTCTTACGAAAATACGAATCGTTACGAATACGAACACCGACGACTTACGAAATTACGAATCGTTACAAATCAACAGAAAGGAACAGAAACAAAATGAAAATAAACAAATTTTTCTATTGTGCACATGTCTAATAGATGTCACTGATGGGCACTGATAGGTGGCACTGTTGAGCACTGGTAGGTGGCACTGATGGGCACTGGTAGGTGGTATTGATAGGCAGCACTGGTGATGAGGCACTGATTGGTGACATTTATAGGTGGCATGGTGGGCACTGATAGGTGACACTGTGGGCACTGATGGGTGGTACTGTGTGCACTGGTAGGTGGCGCTGGTGGGCACTGGTAGGTGGCGCTGGTGGGCACTGGTAGGTGGCACAGGTGGGCACAGAGGCCTCTGCCAAGGCTCTCCACGATCAGGACTGATGTCCCTCTCAAAGCCACCAGTGATTGGCCCTTTTTTTTTTTTATCCTCACTCTACCAGCCGATTACCGAGTCTGTTTACTTGACATGATCAGCTGTCATTGGCTAACAGCTGATCATGTGGTAAGGGGCCGGGATCGACCCCTTACTCCGATCTGTGATCAGCCGAGTCTCATAGACTGAACATTGTCCGCAATGTTTATAGCCCACTGAATGCCTTATTACTGCACTAGATATTTATTAACGCTGTTAATGCTGAGTTTGATCTTTGCATATTTGTTTTTTATATTCCTAAAGTGTGTTTAAAGAAAAAAAAAAAAGCATGAGGAAATGTTTTTTATTTATTTTTTTATTATTATTAATATTTTTTTTACTATTGTTTTTATTATTATTATTATTATTATGTTTTTATTTTATTTTTTCTTATTTTTATTTTATTTTTTTTTTATTTATTTTTTTTGCCTTGCCATACTGTAAACTGTGAGCCTGAATCCTCTCACTTAAATGTCTTTGCTCTATAATATATGATGATGTATGGAGCCTTTTTGTCATAAATGCATCCTGCTGGCCCCTTATCTCTGCTCATGTTGGCTCTCTCTGTATTTATTATTTTCTCTATTATCATTACTATTTGTTACATCCACATTGGAGATACACAAGATGTTTGTCTGCTGGGAACACGGCCCTCAGAAGCCATTTGCTGCTTTTCCCCCCTACCAGCGATTGAACGCTCTAATGTTTTTATTAGAATGACGAGAAGCCCCCCCGGCCAGGAAAAATAGGCTGCGGCGGTGCAATGCAGTCCGGGGCTTTTACTCACTTTGATTGCAAACACATGCAGCAATCTAAATATATTCAGACAAAATAAAAATACAATTCAATCTGTCTGAGATTACAGGGGATTAGAGGGGGGTTATTATTAAATATGTCTTAGGTTTTTTTTTGTTTGTTTTTCGATAAGTGCTTTCTCATTAATTCTGATGACTCCATGTCATTTTATTTTATTTTATTTTATTCGGCAACTGCTTACTGTCAAGGACAGGTAGGATTTGGATCTAATATTTTATTTTTATCTGTTTGGCAAACCACTTTCCAATTTAGAAGATGAACTCCAAACAGACATACAAGTATACCAGAAAAAAAAACAAAAAAAAAACAGACAAATAAATAGGAAGCCTCTTTCTAAATATTGTATACAAACATATACTACATATACTGTATATTTCTAAATAAATAAAAAAATATATATATTAAAATAAATTAATTATATATATATATATATATATATATATATTTATATTTATAATAAAAAAAAAAATATATATTAAAATAAATAAATATATATATATATATATATATATATATATATATATATATATATATATATATATATATATACACAGTATATGTAGTATATGTTTGTATACTATATTCAGAAAGAGGCTTCCCTGGTTGCCCCACCTGGTGGGAGTCCATCATTTAGAAAGAGGCTTGCTAAACAGATATTATGATTATATATATTTATTTAGATATACACTATATTACCAAAAGTATTGGGACACCTGCCTTTACACACACATGAACTTTAATGGCATCCCGGCCTTAGTCCGTAGGGTTCAATATTGAGTTGGCACACCCTTTGCAGCTATAACAGCTTCAACTCTTCTGGGAAGGCCGTCCACAAGGCTCTTTCGTCCCCCCCACCCCCCTTTTCCTGCGGCCTGCCAGGTTGTGTGCTCGAATTAGGGTCTGGTATGGATTTTGTGGGGGGGGACCACACCATTTTTTTTTTATTTTGGCGCGGGGTTAATATCCATACCAGACCTGAAGGGCCTGGTATGGATTTGCGGGCCGTTTTTTTTCTATGATTTTTTTATGTATATTGCTGGGATCCGGCAATACATTACAGCCACAAGCAATTTTAAATTACATTTTTCCTTTAGAAATATAATTTTGCTGCGGTACTGTTTATAAACATGGGAAAGATGCGCTACTTTACAGGCAGACTAAGGGGACCCCCAGGCACGATATTTAAGGGAATATTTCATTTTTATTGTTTCACTTTAAGCATTATTAAAATCACTACTCCTGAAAAACGTCAGTTTAAAAAACTTTTTTTTGAATTGATACATGTCCCCTGGGAAAGGACCCGGGTCCCCAAACACTTTTTAAGACAATAACTTGCATATAAGCCTTTAAATTTAGCACTTTTGATTTTTCATGTTCGTGTCCCATAGACTTTAACGGTGTTCGCACAAATCTTTTGCCTGTTCGCAGGTTTTGGTGCAAACCAAACCCAGGGGTATTCGGCTCACCCCTACTCACCAGTTACTGTCCCTGAGAAACTTGCACTATGCTGCCTCCAATGTACAGAATCTATAGAAAATCGCACACCAGTCCCTGCCCCTTCAGATCATAGACACAACTAGTTCTGTGGAGCTTATACTCTGCTGTCCCCAATATCCAGAATACATTAATCCATGCACGCTAGCCCTGCCCCTCAGAAACTAACACTATGCTGTCCCCAATGTATATTATCCATAGATCATTACACACTATGCTGATCCATTATAAAGACTCTATAGAACTTTGCACATCATACTTTGTCCCTGATGAGCCAAGTTGTGCAGAATTCAAAGACCTAGTACCTTCCCCTGAGAAGCTCACACTCCACTGTCCAGTATTTGGACTCCAAACCCAATGCACAGAATCTATAGAGCATTGTATTCCTGTCCCTGGGAACTCACATCATGATGTCCCTTTTGTGTAGAATTAAAAAAAAAAACATGCATATCAGTTCCTTCCCCTGAGGAGCTCACACTCTGCTGTCCCCAATCCCATGTCCAGAATCCTTAAAACCATGCACACCAGTCCCTGCCCCTGAGAAACTCACCCAATGTACATAATCTATAGAACATTGTACACCAGTCCCTGCCCCTGAGAAATTCACCCAATGTACATAATCTATAGAACATTGTACACCAGTCCCTGCCCCTGAGAAACTCACCCAATGTACATAATCTATAGAACATTGTACACCAGTCCCTGCCCCTGAGAAACTCACCCAATGTACATAATCTATAGAACATTGTACACCAGTCCCTGCCCCTGAGAGACTCACCCAATGTACACAATCTATAGAACATTGTACACCAGTCCCTGCCCCTGAGAAACTCACCCAATGTACATAATCTATAGAACATTGTACACCAGTCCCTGCCCCTGAGAAACTCACCCAATGTACATAATCTATAGAACATTGTACACCAGTCTCTGCCCCTGAGAAACTCACCCAATGTACATAATCTATAGAACATTGTACACCATTCCCTGCCCCTGAGAAACTCACCCAATGAACATAATCTATAGAACATTGTACACCAGTCCCTGCCCCTGAGAAACTCACCCAATGTACATAATCTATAGAACATTGTACACCAGTCCCTGCCCCTGAGAAACTCACCCAATGTACATAATCTATAGAACATTGTACACCAGTCCCTGGCCCTGAGAAACTCACCCAATGTACATAATCTATAGAACATTGTACACCTATCCCTGCCCCTGAGGATCTCACACTCTAATGTCCCTAACGGAGTCACACAGACATAGTAGCTGTCAAAAGACCAATTGAGCTACTAGAATGTTTTTGGAAACTGAAGCACCAGAAGTAAATCGCACCTCACAGGGGAACTGTACAAGTTGCTTACGAAGAAGAGCGTACCTGGTGGATTTGAACGCAAGGCTACCCAGCTGCTATACCAGTGAATGCAATAAACAAACCTTCCTTCAGCGTGCTCAACACTTGAGATTGCCTCGTCGGTTAAAGAGTTTAATGGCTGTTTTGTTTTTAATCGCAATCGCATGTCACGCTTGGATCTAAAAACACCTGAGCCTGGAGTTAATTCCCAAGTTTATGTCAAAATACGGTGATACTGGTGTGTTTAGTCACTGAGAGGACCTGAAACTGGGACATGTTAATGTATGCCCCTGTAACACACACATTTTTTGGAGGGGGTTCGAAGGGATGGGGGGTTAGCAAGTGCTGACGTTCCGCTTTTCAGCTCCGAAACAATGGATGCTTCCTTTCCATAAACACCAAGCTTGAAGAGGACAAAAGGATGCTGCGAACATTCTCACTAAGAGCTCGCCGGTTTCCAGTAAAATTAATAAAGTGATTAAACTCTCTTCTGTCTTCCTAATTAAATGCTCAAAAAGCTTTGCCATGGTGTGCCAGGTGTGAGTGCCGATTGCCAGGCAATGAAAACGTCTCTAGTTAATTCTGCTGCAACTTTATGCGCTATGTGAGGAAGAAAAAAAAAAATTCAAAGAAACGAAAGGAGCTAAACGATGCAAAATAGCAACACTACAATGTTTCATTGTAGACTTTTAAAGTGAACTTGCCAGCCATTTTTAAATATTTCACAATTAAAAAAACAACCTGAAAGCAGACACTACAAGATGGTTGCTTTTACCTTTGTTAGCCAGGAAACCCTCCTTGGTGTGCCTCTCTGAAACTGTGTAACGCTCTTGCTATGAGCTCAACGTCTTTGACTTTCCCTTCCCACCCTGAGATACCCTCTTGAACTCATCCTCTCCTAACCTGAGATTTGGCTCAACAAGCTTACCCTGGAATACCAGCTCCATCTACTTCTTTACTGAGATTCTGACCCACCCTTTGTTTGCCAGGAAACCCTCGTTGGTGTTCCTCTCTGGAACTGTTTCAAGATAATGTTCAAGAAGTTATGACCCTACGCTTTCCGTCCTGATCAGGAACCTTTCCCTATCACTAGTACTGTCCTTAACAGGCGGGGTAACTGTCCCTACTCTACCAACTCACCAAAAGTGCACAAAGCCAGGGAGCCAGGGCCTTAAGTACTGTAAGCTCTGCCTGACCCAAGATGGCTGTTGGAGTCACATTGGGCATCAGCATTCAATCGTGTGCTTCCCCAGTGGCCCAGGAAACCTTATGCCGCGTACACACGAAGGGACAATCCCGCGGGATTATCCTCTGGACTGAAGTCCAGCGGATAATCCCCTCGTGTGTGGGCGCCGGCGGACTTTTTGGCGCCAAAGTACGGCAGACTTTTTGGCGCCAAAGTTTGAAGTTTTGTTTTCAAATTATCCGCTGGACTTGGCAGTCCAGCGGATAATCCCGCCGTTAGTGGGCAAGTCCGCGGGACTTTTGAAATGAAGGGACTTGCCGCTCATCGGCAAGTCCGTTCATTTAGCACGTGACTTCAGGTTACGTAGCTAGCGTAGGCAGTAAATGCCGCCGCGCTAGCTCCGTGACCTGGCATGGATTTAAAGGGACTCCCCACGCCGAAAAAACGGCGTGGGGGTTCCCCCCAAATCCATGTCAGACCCTCATCCGAGCACGCAGCCTGGCAGGCCAGGAAAGGGGTGGGGACGAACGAGCGCCCCCCCCTCCTGAGCCGTACCAGGCCGCGTGCCCTCAACATGGGGGGTGCCCTGGGGAAAGGGGGGCCGTGCGGCCCCCCCACCCCAAAGCACCTTGTCCCCATGTTGATGAGGACAAGGGCCTCTTCCCGAGCACCCTGGCCGTTGGTTGTCGGGGTCTGCGGGCGGGGGCTTATCGGAATCTGGGAGCCCCCTTTAATAAGGGGCCCCCCAGATACCGGCCCCCCACCCTATGTGAATGAGTATGGGGTACGATGTACCCCTACCCATTCACCTAAGGTGTAAAATGTAAAGTAAAAAAAAACACCCACACTTTTGAAAAAATAGTTTATTGCACTGCTTCTTCCGTCTTGGGGGTCTTCTCGCCGGACTCCTCCGCTCTCTTCTGCTCTTTTACCTAGCTCTTTCACGAGGGGAGGAGTCCGGCTACCTTCTTCGTCGTCGCCGCCGCCGTCGTCTGGGGGTCTCGATCCGCCTCCGGGGGTCTTCCGGGGGTCTCTTCTGTTCTTGCGGCGGTCGTCGTCTTCCGCGCCGCCGGCGCCTTCTCCTTCTTGTCCTTCTTCTTGTCCTTCTTGTTCTTCTTCTTCTTCCGATGTTGACCCGATGCTCTCTCTGCCCGGAATGCCTGTGCCGCTCTGCGCTCGGACTTATATAGGGACATGGGGGACAGGGTCACATGCACAAGTCCGAGCGCAGAGCGGCACAGGCATTCCGGGCAGAGAGAGCGTCGGGTCAACATCGGAAGAAGAAGAAGAACAAGAAGGACAAGAAGAAGGACAAGAAGGAGAAGGCGCCGGCGGCGCGGAAGACGACGACCGCCGCAAGAACAGAAGAGACCCCCGGAAGACCCCCGGAGGCGGATCGAGACCCCCAGACGACGGCGGCGACGACGAAGAAGGTAGCCGGACTCCTCCCCTCGTGAAAGAGCTAGGTAAAAGAGCAGAAGAGAGCGGAGGAGTCCGGCGAGAAGACCCCCAAGACGGAAGAAGACCCCCGGAGCAGTGCAATAAAATATTTTTTCAAAAGTGTGTGTGTTTTTGTACTTTACATTTTACACCTTAGGTGAATGGGTAGGGGTACATCGTACCCCATACTCATTCACATAGGGTGGGGGGCCGGGATCTGGGGGCCCCCTTATTAAAGGGGGCTCCCAGATTCCGATAAGCCCCCGCCCGCAGACCCCGACAACCAACGGCCAGGGTTGTCGGGAAGAGGCCCTTGTCCTCATCAACATGGGGACAAGGTGCTTTGGGGTGGGGGGGCCGCACGGCCCCCCTTTCCCCAGGGCACCCCCCCATGTTGAGGGCACGCGGCCTGGTACGGCTCAGGAGGGGGGGGGCGCTCGTTCGTCCCCACCCCTTTCCTGGCCTGCCAGGCTGCGTGCTCGGATGAGGGTCTGACTTGGATTTGGGGGGAACCCCCACGCCGTTTTTTCGGCGTGGGGATTCCCTTTAAATCCATGCCAGCTTGCGGAGCTAGCGCGGCGGCATTTACTGCCTACGCTAGCTACGTAACCTGAAGTTACGTTCGAAATGAACGGACTGCTCCGTGTGTGGGCAAGTCCGTTCATTTTCAAAAGTCCCGCGGACTTTTGGCCGGCGGATTATCCGCTGGAGAAGTCCGTGCGTGTGTGGGCAAGTCCACACCCTCGGAAAGTCCAGCGGACCTAGCTGGAAAGTCCCGCGGGATTGTCCGCTGGACTAGGTCCGCCGGCAAAAGTCCCTACGTGTGTACGAGGCATTAGTGGAACTGTGTTCTCAAACTTTGGTGCCACTGTAGACAAGTGCCACCTGTAGTGGAGAAAGTAGACTGCACCTGCCTACATCCCATTCCATCCTTTGCTAGCCAGAGCACTCTCTTGGTCTGGCTTTCTGAAACATTTCCACAGTTTTGCTAGATGCCCAACTTCAGATTCTGCCAACACCCTCTCCTGAAAAAGAAAAAAAATATATATATATATATATTTCCCTCAACTCCCACCCTAAATTTCTGGTTCTGCCCCCTATTAATCTCAAATCCTGGCTCCACCCCCATTCCCTTGCGATTTTGGCCCACCTCCCCAACTCTAAACTTTTGTCTCCACATTCCATCACAACAGATCCTTAAGTGAAAGGGGGGTTATAAATTGGTAAGATAAAAATTTTACCTAAAACCAATTCATTGGTTTTAGCATGGACTAACACTTTAACCAAGCAGCGTTCTCTTGGGTCGTGTGTGGAAATTGGAACATGTGGAGTGTGTGCAGACATAGCATAAAATAATTTGCCAGTGTACCATTCTGTCTTTCCAACAAGGATTCCTCCAGAAATTTCTAAGGGTTCCTTTAGTAGTAAATAGAAATGGATAGACCTCCTGCCAGATGGTGCCCTCATAGTTCTGACAGCAACACCACATGGCAGAGGCATAGGATAAATTATGCTTTCTCTCTTTTTTGTCACATAAGGAACCACTGGATCTAATAAAGTTTTTTTTGTAAATGGTCATTCTTCTACTAATCTAGGGAGTGTTCTTCCCACTGTCCCCCAATTTATGACAAGTACACTTACCACCATATTTAAGAAGTATGGACTTGGAAAAAAACAAAAATACATACTCATCTCAATGCTGTAGCATTGGTATGAAGCTGCAGCTGTCTCATGTTATCTCTAAAACCGAGTATTGAGCGATCGCATGACACAGATTACTCAGTTCTTCATCCTCTTGGAGTGGAGAGCGATGACTGCTAGTCACCGCTCTTGGCTTTGCCCCTCCAGTGCTTACTGGAGCACCAGGCAGGCGAGGGGGTGGGCACAGCTGGCTTTGGCTCTCAGCCGTACACTGATAAATGGAGTCAGCTATCAAACTGGCAGCTGGGTGGATCCTGACAATATGGCCCTACCAGATCCTGGCGCAGCTCTGAGACATTAGTTGACGACAGACTTTAGCCCACTGTTGACTTTTTGGGTCATAGGAGAACAAAAGTAGGTGACCCTGTATCACATACCAGGAGCAGACTGGAAAATTGTGGAGGCCTCTCTTGCACCTCCTGCCCAACACTCCTAAAGGTGGAGACAGAAGGTGTAAAGGCAAGGAGTGGCACGAGTGCCGTAGTAGCTATCTGGTGATGTCCACTCCATAGGTGGGTAGACGTGGTAATTGCAGCCCTTGGAACCGAAGGCAACAACACCTTGGCGCCAGAGAGGGACACAGAAGCAGGACCTGGAGATAAGCAGCAGTCAGCAACAACCGGGCAGAGAGGGACTGAAGCAGCAGGGAAAACAAGTCCAGGAAGCAGGCCAAGGTCAGTTACAGCCAGGCAAAGCAGTACAGAATCAGCAGGCAGAGACAAGTCCAAAAAACAGGCCAGAGGTCAGAGTAATCAGGTAAACAGTGTTGAAGTGGGAACAGAAGCGAAGAGAAGGCAAGCCAGGTCAAGCACATGTGAGCAGGTACAGCTGATCAGGTTCCAGGATTCCCAGTGACAGACCAGTTTAAATAGGCCACTGGGTGGCAAGTACGCACGCTAATTGGTATGCAAACGCACACATACTGGTGTGCATGCGACAAACTGGCACAGTACATCCATCATTGCCCCTTTGCTCGGAAAAACGAACATTAGTGCAATGCGCACATGCATGAGCACGAGCGCACTGGTTTTCTGATGCCAGAAATCCAGTTTATCTTACACCCAGAAGAGAAGTAAGCTTTGGGCATACTTCTATTAATGAGCATTTTTCCCACTGAATGGGGGCTTTTTTTTTCCCACCAACCACCATGGTAGTACAGCTTATGTACTGTGGACTGTAAGCAGGGGTTCCCTGAGACCTAGGTTCCTTCAAAGTAAATAAAGTTGAGGAAGGCAGGGAGGCCCGGAACGGAGACAGCAAAAGGCAGAATAGTGTAGGGCCGTGCATGACTGTGTGTCTAGCAGGCACACATACAGTTAACCAGGTTCTTCCCTGAGGGGGGGGGGGGAGAACTTTTGAGGGGAGTGGCCGTATTTAAGAAGTGGGAGGAGCTACCACGGGACATCATGGTTGCAGAGAACACAGTAGAAGGTGTTTTGTTTTTCAGAATTCGATTTCGTTGGTCGTCATAACAGCTGGGGTTGGCTGGGTTTTTTGTCTGTTGGTCGGTGACGGTAGCAGTTACAGAGGGGGTAAAATGGGGTGGGGGGCTCAGCTAGGGCCCCTCCGGGTATTCCACCAAGAAATTGCTGGAATACGGGATGTGTTGCACTGCGAGTTGGGTGTTGTCTCCAAAAAGGTACAACTGGAGGCCGGTTTAAAGCAGTGTTCCGGCCGAAATTATACTTTTTAAATAAAAATACCCCTATAATACACAAGCTTAATGTATTCTAGTAAAGTTAGTCTGTAAACTAAGGTCTGTTTTGTTAGTTTTTAGCAGTAGTTTGTTATTTTATAAACTTGCAGCAGGCCGTGGCCATCTTAAGTGTGGGCATCTGAAGCCAGACTGTATTTCTTTCTGGATCTCATCCTTGCAGATCTCGTACATGCTCAGTGCAGCATAAGCAGTGTAATAGGTTTCAGGTCAGGTTTCCATAGCAACGGCAGTTTGAGAGGAAGTTGTTGCCCCTTCCCAGGAGGCATTGCAAACAGGAAATGATGCGATGGGCCGCGGCCAGGGAGGAGGAAGTGAAAAATGAATACAGCAGATATACAGTCTGTGCTGAAAAAAAAAATAAAAAAAATATCCAATTTGTTTACAGTGCACAGTTTAGTGAGGGATGCTGAAGAGTTGTAAAAGTGGGTGGAACTCCACTTTAAGTTTAAAAATGGGTACCGCAGTGCCCCTGGTGTTTACATGGTGGTAATAAGTGGGTAGCTCCGTCACTGGCCAACAGATTGTGTTGAAACATGTTGTTTCTAAGTTATGTTTACATTCAGTTTTATATTGGAGTTTTTATTCAGAGTGTTTTAATACAACAGGCTGTTATGGCCATTTATACTCCAGTGGAATGGTGTGGTCTCGTTACTATAGAATGAAGTATAGTAAAGGGTTGGAGTATATTTGGGTGGTTAGCCTGTGGGTGATACATCTGGACTACACGGGTCATGTGCTAGATGCAAAATGACCCTGTTACTTTTCTAGAAAATAGTTGGGTCATTTTTCTTTTTTTCTTTCACCGGTGGAAGGGTTAAGCTTCCTACGCCACCCCAGGGCCTACATTGATCTGAGTGAATTGGGCATTGTGCACACACAGACTTTTCTGAATTTCCGTGTGTCAGTCTCATATTCCAAACATCTTACATGCACCATCATCTCTATCTTTCGCATCACTCAAAAGGTGTTTCCATCAACTGGCCTTGACCTTGCTGGCTTTACAGATATGTTTAATGCTGCCTCCATTTTTTCTTTCTTAATCTTTCTTTAAGGCACAATAAGATATCTGTACGCTGCAAAATAAGATGACCTTGGCTTGATTTCCTGGAAACAGCTACAATTTTATTATTCTCTCAGATTGCATTTGTCAGGGCGCAATGGCCTAGCTGTGCAGGTTTTGGCTGGCGGGAAGAGGACCTGTCCAAACTAGAGCCACAGTCCATTAGACTTATGGGCAAAAAGGCCAGCTGGTCTGCCCCCGGCATAGCTACATCACCTCTGCATGATGTGCTCCCATCTCACATGGCAAAGTGTTGTACCTTTATTAAATGTAACCACATTGCTACACTTAGAGGCGCCTCTCTTCTCTTTTGTACTCAGTTGTGACATGACGCTATTTGTATATCAAGAAATCGCTTGTTTATCAAGTCAAAATGTATTCAAAAGTTTTGCTTGTCTTGCAAAACACTCTCAAACCAAGTTACTCTCAAACCAAGGTTGTACTGTATTTGTTTGGGCTATTTTATTTTCTCTTCTGGTTGAATTTTCTTGGGCTTTTGGTCAATTGTCATTAAGCTATTTTTGTTGGGTTATTTTCTCTTCTGGTTAAATGTTCTTGGGCTATTACTTGAGACTATGTATGGTCAAATGTCATCAAACTATTGTTTTAGGCTATTTTCTTTTTTGGTTGAGTGTCCTTGGTCTCTTGTCTTAGAATATTTACACATTCCGGTAAAATGTGTTTGAGCTGTTGTTTTAGGCTAGTTTCTATTCTGGTTGAATGTTTTTGGGCTTTTGTTTTAGGCTATTTTTGGTCCAAAGTTTTCAAGCTTTTTGGGCTATTTTCTCTTTCGGTTGAATGTTCTTGGGCTTTAATTTTATTCTCTAGAATATTTAGCATTCTGATTAAATGTGTTTGAGCAGTTGTTTTAGGCTAGTTTCTATTTTGGTTGAATGTTTTTGGGCTTTTGTTTTAGGCTATTTTTGGTCCAAAGTTTTCAAGTTTTTTGGGCTATTTTCTCTTTCGGTTGAATGTTCTTGGGCTTTGGTTTTAGGCTATTTTTGGTTAAATGTCATTAAGCAATTTTTTGGGATATTTTCTTTTTTGGTTGAATGTTCTTGGGCTATTACTCGAGACTATTTATGGTCAAATGTCATCAAACTATTGTTTTAGGCTATTTTCTTTTTTGGTTGAGTGTTGTTGTTTTAGAATATTTTTGCATTCTGGTTAAATGTGTTTGAGCTGTTGTTTTAGGCTAGTTTCTATTCTGGTTGAATGTTTTTTGGCTTTTGTTTTAGGCTATTATTGGTCCAGGGTTTTCAAGCTTTTTGGGCTATTTTCTCTTCTGGTTGAATGTTCTTGGGCTTTGGTTTTATTCTCTAGAATATTTAGCATTATGATTAAATGTGTTTGAGCAGTTGTTTTAGGCTAGTTTCTATTTTGGTTGAATGTTCTTTGGCTTTTGTTTTAGGCTATTTTTGGTCCAAAGTTTTTAAGCTTTTTGGGCTATTTTCTCTTTCAGTTGAATGTTCTTGGGCTTTGCTTTTAGGCTATTTTTGGTTAAATGTCATAAAGCTATTTTGTTGGGCTATTTTCTCTTTTGGTTGAATGTTCTTGGGCTATTACTTGAGACTATGTATGGTCAAATGTCATCAAACTATTGTTTTAGACTATTTTCTTTTTTGGTTGAGTGTCCTTGGTCTCTCGTTTTAGAATATTTTGCCTACCGGTTAAATGTGTTTGAGCTGTTGTTTTAGGCTAGTTTCTGTTTTGGTTAAATGTTTTTGGGCTTTTGTTTTAGGCTATTTTTGGTCCAAGGTTTTCAATCTTTTTGGGATATTTTCTCTTCTGGTTGAATGTTCTTGGGCTTTGGTTTTATTCTCTAGAATATTTAGCATTATGATTAAATGTGTTTGAGCTGTTGTTTTAGGCTAGTTTCTATTTTGGTTGAATGTTCTTTGGCTTTTGTTTTAGGCTATTTTTGGTCCAAAGTTTTCAAGCTTTTTGGGCTATTTTCTCTTTCGGTTGAATGTTCTTGGGCTTTGGTTTTATTCTTTAGAATATTTTGCATTCTGATTAAATGTGTTTGAGCTGTTGTTTTAGGCTAGTTTCTATTTTGGTTGAATGTTCTTTGGCTTTTGTTTTAGGCTATTTTTGGTCCAAGGTTTTCAATCTTTTTGGGCTATTTTCTCTTCCGGTTGAATGTTCTTGGGCTTTGCTTTTAGGCTATTTTTGGTTAAATGTCATAAAGCTATTTTTGGTCCAAAGTTTTCAAGCTTTTTGGGCTATTTTCTCTTCCGGTTGAATGTTCTTGGGCTTTGGTTTTAGGCTATTTTTGGTTAAATGTCATTAAGCTATTTTGTTGGGCTATTTTCTCTACTCAAAACAAATCAAAACCAAGATATAACTTCCTAGTGCAGGTGAGCCTGTATCAATACGTCAATGTTGACACAATAACACCTTGTGTAAAAATCGAAAGAGGAGCATGAATTTCTCTTTGGTGGACAAAAGCGCATAGGACAACCCATGAATAGAATGGGCTGGCCTATGTGCCACATGAGAAATCACATGCAAACGATCCAGCCAAGTGCGAATGCTTGTTCCCGCCACGTGATAGTGTGAATGCAGTTTGAATGAGGAAACATGGAAGAAGTGGAGAGGGTCTAGCCAAGACTTAACTAACTAGCCCAAAACAAGAGAGGAGGACAGAGGAAGATACAAAAATCACATTATTAAACAAGTTGCAGTGGCCCAAAACCACCACTTCATGCAGTTCAATACTAGACATAAAAAAAGACATGACAATGGGGCAGAACACCCAGGGTGGCATCGATGGTCGAACCAACTTATTGAGATATTATTATTTATATTATTTATTGCCATAACCTTCCCACAATCCTGCACCAATTTTTAAGCGGGGGTAATACTGTTTGAGTTTGAGAAGCTCAAATCTTAATGGCCGCCCCCAGCTAGTACTAGACCTTTAAAATCTAAAAGAACCTCGGCTTGCCGGAGTCAGGCTGACCTAAGCCGAATGTGTAAAAAAAAAGCCGGCCCAGGCAAGGCGAGGGACAACGTTGACTATTTTGAAGGATTGTGGATGAAAACACGTTGAATAAACAGATTCTCGATCTTCCTCTATTTCATGATGACACCGGGTTCCACCTTCCCCAACACATTCATCAAGGTTAATTTAGCAGTACATGGGCTATGCTAAAATAAATTGCTTTTCTACATTGTAGAAGCTTGGTTCGGCAAATACATTATGGCGCGTGTGTATAAGCAGAATGCGCTCGGAGCTGGAAAGAAAAAAAAATAGCCACCAGCGGTCATTGCAGATTTTTTTCTTTTTTTATTATTATTCTGCTGACGTTAAAGGGAATTTATCATCGTTTTTTTTTTTTTAAGTTCTTTTAGCACTCTGTCGGCACGTCATTAGATTTATGTCAGTTATCCCGTCCATGTATGTGAATATTAAAAGGCCTGTCCTTATTTATAGCCTATGACAGACCTGGGCGTTTTACGTACACCACACTTGGCCCTTTGGCTGTCCCTGTCCGGCCCGTGTGAGACCAATCAGAAATTTCTGGCCGACCAGTAAACCAGTAAGGATGAGCCAAACACCCCCCGGTTCGGGTTCGCTCCAGAACATCCGAACAGGCAAAAAACGAGACTATTTATCAAACTATTGTTTTAGGCTATTTTCTTTTTTGGTTGAGTGTCGTTGTTTTAAGATATTTGTGTTTGAGCTGTTGTTTTAGGCTAGTTTCTATTCTGGTTGAATGTTTTTTGGCTTTTGTTTTAGGCTATTATTGGTCCAAGGTTTTCAAGCTTTTTGGGCTATTTTCTCTTCTGGTTGAATGTTCTTGGGCTTTGGTTTTATTCTCTAGAATATTTAGCATTCTGATTAAATATGTTTGAGCAGTTGTTTTAGGCTAGTTTCTATTTTGGTTGAATGTTCTTTGGCTTTTGTTTTAGGCTATTTTTGGTCCAAAGTTTTTAAGCTTTTTGGGCTATTTTCTCTTTCAGTTGAATGTTCTTGGCCTTTGCTTTTAGGCTATTTTTGGTTAAATGTGATAAAGCTATTTTGTTGGGCTATTTTCTCTTTTGGTTGAATGTTCTTGGGCTATTACTTGAGACTATGTACGGTCATATGTCATCAAACTATTGTTTTAGACTATTTTCTTTTTTGGTTGAGAACAGGCGAAAAACGTTAAAGTCTATGGGACACATAGGGGAAAAAAAAACAAAGTTCGGCCCTAACTTATGCTTGGGCCGAACCATTCGCCCATCCCTATAAACCAGTTCACCATTGTCCACCCTAGGGGGGTTGCTGCCCCTCCTACAGTACATGGCCAAAGCTGCCCGGAAAGGACGGAAGTGGGACTGCAGCCATCTTTGAAGACCAACGAGGGTGAATGTACAGCCAGTACATCCACCCTTGTTGGTCTGCATAGATGGCTGAAGTCCCATTTCCATCCTTTCTGGGCAACTTTGGCCATGTAGGAGGGGCAGCAACCCCCCTAGGGTGGATAATGGTAGGGGGGGCAACAAGGTTATGATTTAAGTGAGGGTATGTGAGGAGGTGCTGCCAGGTCCTGCTCTCCACCCAACAGGCAAGGGGCAAAGTCTATGCCCTCCCCACTTGTCAGCCTTAAAGTGATACTAAACACACACTGTTGAGTTTACATTGTCCCTTCTATTTCGGTATTGGGATGATGGCACTGTAATTATTTTAATTAAAAACATCCAAGTACCTTTTTCCTTATCAATATACAGCTGTCACATGACCCAGCTCTCTCCCAGCCTGTCTGCAGGGAAACATAGTCAGGAGGAGATTCTAGTCCTCTGCTGCTGGTCACCTGTTCAAAAAAAAAAAAACATCCTTTAAAATACAGAGTAAAATTAAATAATTAATATCAAATAACTGTTTTATATTGGCTTACAAATATATATTTGAGATCACAACTTTATTATTTTTTGGCACTAACATGGTGTGAGCTGATTTCTGCCAGTCACAGGCTGCGTCACGCCCCTCCAGCCTGTGTCCTAGAATAAGAGGGAGGTAAAGCCTCCATTAATCTACATGAAATATCCCGCCCCTATTGTGTTTAGCTGGTTAGTGGGTGGGGAGGAAGGAGGAAGGGGAGTATCATTTACCACTGTGTATACGCCCACAAGTGTGACTCTATAGTCACATGGATTGCTCAGATGTGATAAGGAGGAAATGCTCAGCATAGAAACTCACTGAATACTGAGCATGTGCAAAGTTGGCAACACTGCTCTGCAAAATCCCTAGCTGAATTGGGGACAAGGACAGAAAGGGGAGATAGAGAGCAGCAGGATCAATCCAGGGAAGGCAAAATATAAGTAGATTAAAGTGTAAGTGTGCCCTTCCTCACCCCCCCTGGTCCCGCTGACCTGGACCGCCGCTATCTCCAGTTCTAAGCCCCAGTATATCCACACCAGCAGTCCGCGGCTTAGAAAAATTCTCTCCTCCCTCAAGTCTTCTCCATAGCTGACAGGACGGCTATGCGGCTGCTGATTGGTCGGCGCCGCCCATGTGACGGCGCTGACCAATTAGAATGCTCCAAACGTCCCTCCTGACAGGGGACGTTTTGGACATTCAGCAGAAAGGATTTCTAAGCCCCGGGCTCCTGGCGCGGATATACCGGGGCTTAGAACCCGAGATAGCAGCGGTCCAGGTTAGTGGGACCGGGGGGGGGGGGGGACCTGTGTAAGTTCACCTTACAGAGTTTTCTGTAAAGGTGAACTCACCCTTTAAACCTTAGCTGTAAATCTATAGGTCAGCTCAGACTTATAGAAATACAATACGATCTCTGGGTGACTTATCCTGCATTTATTTTAGCTTTGACAGGAATGTATTGTCTAATAATAGAGGTCACCTCTAGAGGGGGAAAAAAAATGCAAGCATTATTCTACTGTAGATGTAACTGCAGATAGACAGCAATACAGTATTAAAAAAAATAACATATTTAAAAAATGATATTAAAGTATATAAGTGATTTCATGTTGATATTTTATATATATATATATATATATATATATATATATATATATATATATATATATATATATATATATATATATATACATATACACACACATTTATTTAAAAAAATATATAAATAATCTATCAACATTTAATCAGTTATATACTTTAATATAATTTTTTAAATGTTATTCTGTATTTAACTTTTTTTTATTACTGCATTGCTATCTATCTGCAGTTACATCTACAGTAGAATTCTGCTTGCATTTTTATATATACATATATACATATATATATATATATATATATATATATATATATATATATATATATATATATATATATAATTATTTTATTATTATTATTTTTTTTTAATTGTTTTTTATTATATATATATATATATATATATATATATATATATATATATATATATATATATATTGTGACATTGGGGTGTTTAACTCAAGTGAAAAGATGCATTTTTAATGCAGTGAGTCCTCATCAGACAGGCGTATATAGTTAAGGGCCTGGTAGCCCACGTTTATTGAAAAAGGAAAAAACACAAAAGTCCATCCAGAAGTCCCACGCAGGGGTTTAACTTCATTAAGCACTCATAAATGAAAAACATACCAAGCCACCTGGCTCTCTCTTGTCAGCAGTTCCTCTGCTTGCTCTCAACAGAGTTGATTCCTTCCAGTCCCCTGGACTCACTGGCTTCCTTAGTCTTCCCGACTCTCAAAGCTGTCCATCCTTTCCCAGTCTCTGGGCAAAGAATCCCCCTTACACAGGGATGACCCCTCTACAGACACAGGTCTGTCTTCATACAGCACCAGCAGCAGCAAGCTGCTCACACTCCACCATCCTCCACTCACCAGACCCTCATTATATGGTCTGTGTGCAGCTGGGCACACACCTTGCTTGCTATCCTCAAGACCCGGACACAGGGTTGGAGATCCCATCCCACCCATGACTCAGGGGATCTCCAAAGTACAGACTCCCATCCAGAACTAGCAAAACCTGGAGAAAACTGACAGAGAAGTTCTCTCCATTTAAATTCTATAGTCTGTAGTCTTGCAGTCTGCAGATATGCAAACTCTGTGTCTCCTTTACCTCTAATTTCAAAGGGACAGAGCTTCGCTCTGCCACAATATATATATATATATATATATATATATATATATATGTAGATGTAACTGCAGATAGACAGCAATACAGTATTATAAAAAAATAACATATTTAAAAAATGATATTAAAGTATATAAGTGATTTAATGTTGATATTATATATATATATATATATATATATATATATATATATATATATATATGTGTAGCGGGGTTCTACCCCTTTTAGGGGAAGAGACTACATTTCCCATAATTCCCCAGGCTCCCAGGCTGCTTGCTTCCGCCCGGGAGGCTGCTGGGGGAGGTTATAAAAAGGAAGAGCGGAGACCGCCTCTTCCTCTTGGGACACTTCCTCTTCTGAGGCCTGACAGGACTGGCCTGCCTCTGCTGACAGAGCGTGTGACGCGGAGACTGCAGCCAGCAGAGACACCTGTGCGGACCGGAGCTGAAGGCCTGAAGCCTGGGCCTTGCAGCCGATGTAGTGAGACTCTCACCCCTCAGAGTCCACAGCAGCGGAGCGGAGACTTCCCCTTACTGTCGGTCGGACGGAGCTGATGACCGGAGTTCAGGACTGTGACTGAGGAGACCGGACGCCGCCATTGAAGAGACCAGAGCCACCATTGGAGGGACCGGAGCTGAGGACGGTACCCAAGGATTGGTGAGAGAGCCGAGAGGCTCATCCTGCATTGATACACACGTTTTACGCCTATTGAACTGCCTAGGCGCAATTTACCTCAGAGCAGCAATGTTACTTTTTGTGGATTACAAAGACACCATTTAAAGCTACATGTGCACCACCTCTACAGATTCATTGCCGGTGAAGAACACTGTACTAGTACAAGGACTGAGCTCTATTGCTAGGGATCAGGCCTGGTCCATTAGGTAGGCGCAGATAGATTTATTGCACCTCAGGGGTGCATAGCAGACGGTCGCCACACCGGGCGCTCCGTTTCCCCATTACCAGTTGTTACATATGTGTGTACATGTTAAAGTGCATATTGCAGGGACCTGCTAAAGTATTGTAAGTCATATGTTCAAACGCATGTTGCTATTTCTTTTCCTTACTGACAAAAGTAAAGCCAGTTATTCTTATTTCAGCAGTCTGCTTGTGAGTTCATACCAATTACACTTAGAGTATAAGCTAAGTTTTATGTGCATAGGGACGTACCCCTTTACTAACTGTGCCAGAGCGGGTAGAGCCAAATTGCCGGGGGTTGGTGGAGCTGTACTCAGGGACCCAAAACAAACCAGCGGCTCTCTTAACTGGGGTAGCGCTACATATATATATATATATATATATTTTTTTTTTTTTTTTTTAATGTGTGTGTTTGTATATGTATGTGTATATATATACACACCCACATTTATTTAAAAAAATATATATATATAATCTATCAACATTTAATCACTTATATACTTTAATATAATTTTTTAAATATGTTATTCTCTATTAAATTTTTTTTTATTACTGCATTGCTATCTATCTGCACTTACATGTACAGTAGAATTCTGCTTGCATTTTTATATATACATATATATATATAATTATTATTTTATTATTATTATATATACATATTATATTATTATTTCTTATATATATTATTTTTTTTTATTGTTTTTTATATATATATATATATTTTTTTTTATTATATATATATATCTATATATATATTAGTGTTATAATATTATTTTTTAAATATATATATATATATCTATATATATATTTTAGAATGTCGGGTACAGTTTTCTTTTTCTATTACCTTTTTCTTTTACATTAAGTCCTGCTTTCTAAATGTAATTCTCGCTGCGTTCTCCAACCATCGATCAGCGCGTGCCGCCAGTTGCGGGGAGCTGTGGCTGTCAGTCGGGATCCGCAGGGAATTCATTTACTCTTTTGAAGTTGAAAACGAGAAACATATGTGTCCATGTATGTCCTTCTTCTGAGCATATGACAGCTCTGCAGGATGTGGAATCCTCCTATACCTCTCACCGTGATAAATGCCGTATATATAGAACATGCATTCTTTCTTTTTCTTCAAACGTGTGTTTAAGATAATCATGAAAGATTTCCAGTATCTATGGAGAGAACCTACTGACAGAGACATGCATACATTTCATTGTTACCCCCTATGGGGGTCTCTCCTTCTTCTTGCTATCCGCTATATGTAGCCTGGAGATTGGCCATACATGTGGAGTTTTGATTTGAGATCCAAGTTTTATCAAAATCACAAAGTAGTACTGGATATTAGATGTTTTTTTTTTCTTTGATTAATCACAAAGAGATGGAAAAATCTGATCTGTCTGTAAACCACATTTCAGTTGTCAATGTATTGGTTATTTTGATTTTAGGATTCTGGTCGTCAATCAGACTCATGGGAGATACATGGATCACTTTCTAGCAATGACTTGTGATTGTACATGGATGCTGGTGGATGGAAAGTAGTTGAAATTGACTGAAAATTGGAAAACGTAGGACCAGCTTGGGTTGCCCATTAGTAGATCTCTTAAAGCGGAGCTACACTGCCCCTGACGTTTTTTTTTTTCAATGGTGATTAATTAAGAAATTCATTTGTAAATAAGTAACTCACCTGTCCTGTTTGTATCACTTGTGCCTTTTGTTTTTTTTCTCCTAAAAAGACTTTATAAAAATTTCCGGTTCGTTCTCCATCTTGCCTGTGGGCATTTAAAACCTCCAGGCATTCTCTTCCTGGATTTCATTGACGCCTCTCATTGTACTGCGCATGCGCGAGATTACAAAGTGCATAGGAGCGCCGTCAGCAGCTCCTGTTGCCATCACAATGGCGGCGGCATCGAAAGTCCCGCCCCGTTGTGATAGCAGAGACCGAACATGACTGTCGTGATGACATCACGTTCGGTTTCAAGTCTCGCGCGATCTCGGGCCAGGCCGCTGCACTGACTCCTGGGAGCTATGACACAAGCTCTCAGGAGACAGTGCGGGCTAGGGGATATTACGAAATAGCCGTAATATCCCCGCCCATATCCGAGGGAAGGAGAACCAGGAAGCGAAGAAAACAACTAAAGGTAAGTAAAAAAAAAAAACCTACCGTTTCGGATCGAGGAAGGTGAGTATTATTTTTTTTATATAGGTCTTAAAAACGGGTGGCGCTCTGCTTTAAGCCACGTCAGACAGGTGGTAAAAGGGGTGGTTTGGATGCATTTTTACTGCCCCTTGACCACCAAACGAAAGCCACACAAGGCCAAAGCTTTTTTGGTCAGACTTCTCTTGAGGGTCACAGGAGTGCACATACTTGTGCTCTATGGTGACCCAGAATCAGCCAACAGTTGACTAATGCTGGTCAGGTTCTCCCCCTCCCATGGGGTCTCCCTTCAGGTGAGCACCACCTAGTAATTGAGTAGGCCTTGCTTTGGCAGGTCTCCTAAATAAAGGGGCCCGCCTGGTCTCGGCTGGGTGGCCCACAGGTACCCTAGTTAGGAGCCTTGCACCTAGGGGGATCAGGACCATGTGCACACCCTGTGTACTTGTGGTCCACCCAGCCCGGAGGACCATGTGCACACACTGTGTACTTGTGGTCCACCCAGCCCGGAGGACCATGTGCACACCCTGTGGACTTTTTGTGTGCTCACTTTGCACCTGGTGTTCGGTCTAAATCAGCCTAATCAGCTAAATACATTCCAAGTAGTGCATCAAAACAAAAGATGTTCAAGGTCTGACAGTACATTTCTTTTTTTAGAAAGCAGCCACAGCTTTAAGTAGAAAAGCCTGCCCCCTGCAAGCAGTGCCAGGACAAAGGGGGCCAGGAGGGGTGGCAGCCCTGGGCGCAATGGTTTACCGTAGGGATGAGGGGGCCTTCCTTCTGTTACAAGGCTGACAGGAGTAGTGACAGTGGCAGTAATTTTAACACGTGAGAGACTGCTAGGTATAGGATCCCCTAAGCTTTCACATCACCAACTGGAGGGTGCAGTTGGTCACCTTTGCCCTGGGCACTGGATGACCTTGTTCAGGCACTGCCTGCCAGCATGTTGCAAAGTGGGACCCTTGCTCTCTGTGGAAAAAACAGTGGTCTCCCAGGTCTGACATGCCTCATGCTGAGTCAAAGCCAGGGCTCTCCAATCAGCAGGGAGCATGAGCTTTGCCGATTGGCGAGCTTTAACTCTGACCCTGCAGGGGGAGTGTTGGACCTCTGCAATGAGACGACTGCTTCCTCACAGAGAGCAACGGTCCTACTTTGAAGCATGCTGGCAGGGGATAGGCTTTTCTACTTAAAGGAAAGCTCATTTGGCTGTATTTCTCCTGTGGATCACAGGAGTGAAGTTCGTTCTGCACTCCTATGACTCTATTTTACTGTCTTACTTGTTATCATTAACAAATTCTGTGCAAATCACTAAGTAGCACAATATTATACTTGGTTCTTTATTAATAATTGGTTCTTTAATTCATTATTAAAACTGTACAAAAATGTACTTCATAGTCTCCCGCTGATAAGTAAATACAATAATGAATGCAGCACTTTGACACTCAAAAGGGTCCATGCACAGTCAATATTGTGAACTGGTGCTTGGTGCTTATACTGTTGCATTATTTGGAAGATCCCATCCCGATGCGTTTCGCAGCTAAAGCTGGCCATACACTATACGAAAAATCGGCCGAAAATTTGGTCATAGAACGTTCGTTCGATTTTTCGGCCAGTTAATGGACACAAAATCGATAATCATTTGGATGTTTTTGAGCCGAAAAAACGAAGGACAAGTTTGGAAATTTTCTGCCGAACGAACGATAAATTGAAAGGTTAATGTGTTTCCCGTCCGACCTGTCTGCACTAGGTATATGTAAAAAACGAACATCATTTTTTTTTATTTATGTTCACTGAACGATTTATCGGCCATTACATGATGGCACCATCGTTTGCGCTCGCGGCCGAACGTTCGTTTTTCGAAAATGGGTTCGGCCGATTTTTTGTATAGTGTATGGCCAGCATAAGACTGCTTTTTTTGGGGCGTTTCTTTTTTGTGAAACGTGTAAATATATTACCGAACAAAACAAACAAAAAAAAGGTTTTAAATATGAATAATTTATAAAATAGAAGTGAACAAAAAATTAAAATTAGCAGGAAAAAAATTATTAACTCCTTCAGATCCGCGCTATAGCCGAATGACGGCTACAGTGCAGATCCACTTTGCTGGGAGTACGTCAATAGACGGCCCCGGCCCCTTAGCCAATGACAGCTGATCATGTGATGTAAACAGAAGTTCGGTAATCGTTCTTTCTTTATCCTCACACTGACAGCGTGAGGAGAAAAAAAAGCCGATCACCGGGTTCAGTGCAAGGGACATCGGTCCCGAAGAGGAAGCGGCAATGCCAATACCGCTTTCCAGTGCCCACACAGTGCCATGAATCTGCATAAATGCCAGCAATCAGTGCCACCTATCAATGCCCACAAGTGCCCACAAATCCTCATCAGTGCCACCTAGCAGTGCTGCCTATCAGTGTCACCTACCAGTGCTGATCAGTGCCCATCACTGCCACCCATTACTGCCAACTATGAGTGCCACCTATCAGTGCCACCTATCAGTGACACCTATTAGTGCCCTTCAGTGGTGATCATGTACCACCAAAAAAAAAGCTCTATTTGTGGGGAAAAATCATTCATTTGGGTACAGTGTTCTATCACCGCGCAATTGTCGTTCAAAGAGTGACAGCACTAAAAGCTGAAAATTGGTCTGGGCAGGAGGGGGGTTTAGGTGCCCAGTAAGCTAGTGGTTAAATGGAGAAGGAAAAATAGGACTTCATTAAGGGTTAATAAGGGGTAAAACAAAGGAACAATTAATGATGCTTGACAGGTTGCTTTAAACTGACTCCATCTGCAGATTGAAGTTCATCCCTTTGATCTGTGGACGAATAAACAGAAAGATACAAAAAGTAACAATGTTATGTTTTTTTTAATGACGGCTCCAATTGCCGAGACTAATGCCGCGTACACACGGTCAGAATTTCCGATGGAAACAGTCCGATGGGAGCTTTTCATCGGATTTTCCCACCGTGTGTATGCCCATCGGTCTTTTTCTGTCGGCATTTCCGACGGACTTTGGATTGAGAACCTGTTCTCAATTTTTCCGACGGAAAACCTTTCTATCGGATTTTCCGATCGTGCGTATGCTATTCCGACACGCAAAATTCCGACGCATGCTCAGAAGCATTAAACTTCCCTTTTATAGTGCTGTCGAACGTGTTTTATGCGGCTGTGTTACAGACCGTCGGAATTTGGTGTGACCGTGTGTAGGCAAGACAGTTTGAGCGAAATTCAGTCGGAATTCCGACGGGAAAACCATCAGAGCTTTTTCCGACGAGAATTCCGACCGTGTGTACGCGGCATTAGTTTAAAAAAACAAAAATACAACAGCTTTTTTTACTTGACAGGTTGCTTTAAACTGACTTCATCTGCAGATTGAAGTTCATCCCTTTGATCTGTGGAAGAATAAACAAAAAGATACAAAAAGTAACAATGTTTCTTTTTATCTTTACATTTCAGCGCTAGGCAATGTTGTTGATAAACATTGCCCATCTGCTTTTTTTTTTTTTAATGACAGCTCCAATTACCGGGACTTAGTTTACACTTCAGCTGTCAACAGGGGAACCCCACTGACAGCTGAATGAGTCATTGGTTGTGCAGAACGCGGCGGCCCCGCTCCTTAACAACTGGTAATTGACTGCTTTTTTTTTTTTTTTTTTTTTTTTTTACATTTCAGCTGTCAGTGGGAGAAAAATAACTGAGCCTGAAAGTTTTTTCTTGTTCCAGGTACCGGAACATTTGCACAAGTGCCGATACTCTTGCATATGCTTAGTATCGGCACCGATACCGGTATTGGTGCAACCCTACTGTACGTGGAATGTATTTAGCTGACCACACGTCTCTGTGAGCCCCTGAAGTCCCAGACACTTTCTGCAGCATTCATACCTTCATTCCTCATATGGCGAGCCCCGCTGATGGACTATAGACCTATTTGGAGAGCCAAACTGCGCTCATTCATCAAGATGTCTGGAGTAATAATCCCACATCCAGCAATTTAGAAAAAAAAAACTTTGTTGGCCAAAATCTGATCTTGCACTAACCAAACCTCAGCAAGGAACTCTCAAGCTGGAATTGAAGGCGCCTGCGTTGCTCCATGATGACAGTTTTGAAGCTTTTTCCCAGATTGCATTTACGGCTTACGCGGTAAAAGACTGGAGTCCATTAATGTCAGGCTGTATAGCTTCTCCTGTGTAGCCATCTTACATTTGTTATAATTGATCTCGAGGTGCGGAGGACATAAAGAATCGTTGAAGCTGCCGGTCAATTTTGCCTCGTAAAGTGCAAAGAAACAAAAAAAAAATGGAAAGGAACTCCTTATTTACTATAAAACGTTGATGATGTTTTTTTTTTTTTCCATTAACCACTTTCAGACCGGACCAATTTGCAGCCAAAGGACCAGGCCCCTTTTTGCGATTCGGCACTGCGTCACTTTAACTGACAATTGCGCGGTCGTGCGACGTGGCTCCCAAACAAAATTGACGTCCTTTATTTCCCACAAATAGAGCTTTCTTTTGGTGGTATTTGATCGCCCCTGCGGTTTTTATTTTTTGCGCTATAAACAAAAAAGAGCGACAATTTTGAAAAAAAAAAACGCATTATTTTGTATTTTTTGCTATAATAAATATCCCCAAAAATATATAAAAATTTTTTTTTTTTCCTCAGTTTAGGCCGATACGTTTTCTTCTACATATTTTTGGTAAAAAAAAAAATCGCAACAAGCGATTATTGATTGGTTTGCGCAGAAGTTATAGCATTTTCAAGATAGGGGATAGTTTTATAGCATTTTTATTCATATTTTTTTTTTATTAGTAACACATTTTTGGGACCATTGTCATTTATACAGCAATCAATGCTATTTAAATGCATTGATTCCTGTATAAATGACACTGGCAGTGAAAGAGTTAACCAGGGGGTGGCAGTGTAGGGGTTAAGTGTGCCTAGGGGTGTGTTTTTTACTGTGGGGGGGCGTGGCTGTCAGCTAGTGAATGCTGAGCTCTGCTCCAATCACAGGGAGCAGAGATCGGCGTCACTAGTTGCTAGGCAGAAATACACAGTATCTCCACGTTCTGCCTTCCCGTGAGACGATCGCGGGTGTCCCGCGCCGATCGAGTCCGCAGGACCCGCGACCGGCCTCACGGGGGTCCCGACCGGCGCTGGACCGTGCCGCTCCCGGCGCGCTCCCGATGGCACGGACGGCATTAAGGAGGGACTTATATATACGCCCTCCTGCCTGTCCGTGCCATTCTGCCGACGTATATCATCGTGCTCCGGTCGGGAACCGGTTAAGCTGAACTGTAGGAAGATATAAAAGTATACAAATTAATACAGATCTGTACTCAATAATACTTAATAAACGTTGTATTATTTCAGTACAAGCACTGAAATGCCGCGTACACACGGTCAGATTTTCAGACGGAAAATGTTCGATGGGAGCTTCTTGGCGGAAATTCCGACCGTGTGTAGGCTCTATAGGACAGTTTCCATCGGAAACACAAAATTTGAGATCCGAAAGTTCCACACATGCTCGGAATCAAGCAGAAGAGCCGCACTGGCTATTGAACTTCAATTTTCTCGGCTCGTCGTACGTCACCACGTTCTTCTGCTGCTGAGTGAGGGTTGGGAAAATTACCTTTTTTAATATGGGAGTGGGAGAGACTGGTACTGGTAGTCGATGGGAGATTCAGAATCGGACAAAATAAGAATGTTCGTTAATTACGATTTTTTGTTAAAATGAAGTTAAAACCCCAGGAAGTCATCACAGCACAGGAATGGTGGGAGCCCCTCATAATGAGCACAGCACAGGGATGGGGGGGAACCCCTCATAATGAGCACAGCACAGGGATGGTGGGAGCCCCTCATAATGAGCACAGCACAGGGATGGTGGGAGCCCCTCATAATGAGCACAGCACAGGGATGGTGGAAGCCCCTCATAATGGGCACAGCACAGGGATGGGGGGAGCCCCTCATAATGAGCACAGCACAGAGATGGTGGGAGCCCCTCATAATGGGCACAGCACAGGGATGGTGGGAGCCCCTCATAATGAGCACAGCACAGGGATGGTGGGAGCCCCTCATAATGATAAATTCATCATATTGAGCGTTCGTAATTGTTTTTACGAAAAGTTAACGAACCTAATGAAAAATACGAAACGTAATGGAACGAAACAAAACAAATATATTGACAGTGCACATGTCTAATCTGCTCCCGAGCCCAGGCCTAAGGTCACCCCCCCTTCCCCCCAGACTGGGAAGCTCCCTCAAAGGCCCCGACAGCCTAACCATCCATCTCCATCTTCCACTCGATCAACTCCTCCCCAGCTGGGCTGACCCTGGGCATTTAAGGAGACCTGCCCCCTGCCAATTCAGATTGGGGATTGGTCGGGGCTCCTCAGAATACCCAAAAGTGGCTCCACGTCCCCTCTCCACCTCTCTTTCCAGAAAGCACAAGAAGATTCTGGAAAGAAGTGGGAGGGTCCTAGTGACACCATCTGTTGTGAGTCACCCAGCGCTACTCTACGTCACTCCCAACCCAGATCACAAAAAACCCACCTAGGCTGGAAATGTACCTGTTCTTTAAAAAACTACATTACTCTTCTAGCACACTAGAGGGTGCTACTTATATATATATATATATATATATATATATATGTGTGTGTGTGTATATATATATGTGTATATATATGTATATATATATATGTGTGTATATATATATATGTTTATATATATGTGTATATATATATATATATATATATATATATATATATATATATATATATATGTATATATATATATATTATTCCTTAGCCCCCATACCATGTAGCTCTTCCGTAATTCTTTTTTTTTTTTTTTGCCTCTCTCGTGAACTTAGCATGGCAGCCTCAGACCATCAGCTGTCAGCAGATCACGATTATTAAAATTTCTGATGGGCAATAACGGAGTCCGGTTTTATTTTTAGAGGCTTTAAAAAGAAAAAGCAGAGGGATAGTTTTGATGGTCTTAAAACACCCCCTGCCTGGTCCATGACATTTCAGGATATTAAATAGTTGCAGCCGAAGCTGATATATTTGTAGTATTTACAACGAGAGCCCAGCGGAAATAAACTTCACCGTGTGAACATGCCGAGGATTGATTTCATTAAATTAGGCCATCAATGTCTTGGTCGGGGGGCCCACTGGAAGGGACGTTAGGAACGAATCAGCGGCGCCTTATTAGCTGTATTTATATTAAATTTCGACAGGCTGTAAATTATACAAGAGACAAGGACCCCCCCCCCCCTTTTTTTTTTTTTTTTTTTTAGAGTTGGGCAAGAATTGAATTTTGTTCAATAGAGTCTCATAAAACTGAGCTGGAGCGCGGCCTACCCAGAGCGACAGCGCTCGAAACGCTAAAACTTGATGTATGCCTTTAATTGTATTGTCTTTATGAAAATGCGACCGTTGATGCACGCCTTTTTATTGTCCAAGTTTAATTGCACCGAGATTAATTTTGCTTTTTGTTCTTCCTTTTTCTCCCTTCACAGAGGGCGACGAGACAGGCGTGATGGATAGCTTGCTGGAAGCCCTGCAGTCAGGCGCGGCGTTCAGGGATCGCAGGAAGCGGACTCCGAAAGCAAACGGTGAGTGAGGCCCTCCTGACGCGCCTCCGTGCGCGATTCCTCCCGAATGTCGCTTAAGCAGCGTGGCTGCGCTCTGCCTCTCTTGTCTTGTGTGCGAGGGACCCAGCGGGTTGCCCGTGCGCCATCACACAAGGCTGCTCGTTGGCGGTGCTCTGTGCTGTGTAATATTAAAAGCCTTGTTTGGTTGTTCTTAATGCTACATTTAAATGCAAAATGCAGGCTTTTATTTCTTTCTTTTTTTTTTTTTCAAATGAGTTTGTTGGCTCGAAGCTTGGCTTCTGTTTAAAGGAAACCGGTCATGAGAAAAAATATTGGGTCTGCAATTACTGAGCTCTCCTCCCGAAATATGCTAGTTGTCTGGTGGTGAAGCAAGTACAGATGAGATGCTGGTTCCAGTTCAGTGATTCAGCTTTTTTAGAAGGAGTTCAAGTAGAACTATAGGCAAAACTTGGATAGAGTAAAGGCCCATACACACGATCGGACCGTGGACCAACTTTCCCGTGGATTTTTGTCCAAAGGGCGTTGGCCCCAAGTTGGTATTGCATACACACGGCAGGACTTTTTCAGCCAACTTTCACCAAATCACTTGTTTTTTCTGCTCTTTACCGCCACCTTTGTTCAACTTCTGTATTGTTGTCTGATCTTTTGCATTGGTTCTGCATTGATTTGTACACAAGTCCGTTGGTTTTGTGTACACACGGTCGGACTTTGGTCCATCGGACTTTTGTTGGCAGAAAGTTGGTCCGTTCGCACAGCCAACAAAAAGGCCCTTACACGCTATCGGACTTTTTGACAACCAACATGCAAATTAGCTGTTTTGGACCAACATCCGACCGTGTGTACGCTCCATCGGGCCAACTTTTTCCAGGTTTCATCGGACTTTTGTTGGCTGTACGAACGGACCAACTTTCTGCCAACAAAAGTCCGATGGACCAAAGTCCGACCGTGTGTACACAAAACCAATGGACTTTTGTACAAACCAATGCAGAACCAATGCAAAAGATCAGTCAACAATACAGAAGTTGACCAAAGGTGGCGGTAAAGAGCAGAAAAACCAAGTGATTTGGTGAAAGTTGGCTGAAAAAGTCCTGCCGTGTGTATGCAATACCAACTTGGGGCCAACGCCCTTTGGACAAAAATCCACAGGACAGTTGGTCCACGGTCCGATCACGTGTATGAGGCTTAAGGGAGAGTTATAACCAGGACTTTTTTTCAGCAGGAACTTGGGGGAACGCAGTTCCGGCACCTCCAGAACTGAATGGCAAGGGGTGCTGGGGTGTGCTGGACAGTCTATTGATGCTGGCTGTTGAGAAATCTATGGTTTCTGGAGGGGATCTATTTTTGGGGAGGAAGGAGGTCTACTGATGCTGGGGAGGACTTCTGTTGCTCGTGGGGGATATATTGTTGCTGGGTGTGGGTCCAATGTTGCAGGGGGGTCAATCATTGCTGAGAGGAATATACTGTTGCGAAGGAGTCTTGGTATCTGGCTGCTGGAGGGTCTATTGATGCTGGCTGCTGGGAAATCTATTGTTGCTGGATGGAATCTTTTTTTGCAGGGGGTCTATTGTTGCTGGATGGAATCTTTTTTTGCAGGGGGTCTATTGTTTTGCTGATGGGGGATTTATTCTTGATGGGGTGGGTCTTATGTTGCAGGGGATCAATCGTTGCTGGGTGGGATCTACTGTTGAGGGAGGGGTCTAATGTTGCTGGCTGCTAAAGGGTCAATTGATGCTGGCTGTGCGGTATGCATTGTTGCTGGAGGGGATCTATTGTCGCTGGGCTGTCTATTGTTGCTAGATCTATTTTATTGCCTTTCTTGTTACCATTAACAAACTCTATATAAAGTACTACTTTCTGTATTCTCTAAAAGGGGCAGTACTGGGGGGTGGGCAAGGGTTGGACCCAAGGAACGGTGCTCGGAGGTGAGTAGGGGGTGGAGTCAAGGGGTGACTCGGAAGGGGAGGGGGGTTTCTGTACCTTCCCTCTGAGAAAAAAAGCCCTGGTTATAACCAAGGGCAGATCTAGACTGTCTAATTTGGGGGTGCAGTCAAAAAATCAGGGGAAATACCATCAACACACTTTATAGTTCCTCTTGACATCAGAGTCCCACATCACAACAGAACCATCTGTCCCCCTCTTTACAATTAGTCCTACCTTCAAATCTTCATTGTGGATGCTTAAAAATGGCTCATAGGTTCCCAGGTGAGTTAAAAAGATACAAAGTAACATTGCTAATTTTGTATCTTCTCTGTTTCATTCAACTACAGATCAAAGTGATGAGCTTCTATTTTCCCCTACACATCAGAGTCCCCCTTTACATTATAATACCCCCTACACATTGGAGTCCTCCAGTCCCACATCAGAACAGAACCATCTGCCCCCCCCCCCCCTTCACAAATAGTTCTACCTTCAAATCTTCAACGTGGATGCCTAAAGTGGAGCTCCACATAAAAGGGGAAGCTGCGCTTATATCACTAATCCCCCTTCGCTGCCACGTTAGGCACCATTTGGGTGAAGGGGGAGCAAGTACCTGGTTTTAACAGGTACCCGCTCTCACTTCCGGCTGAGTGTGTCGCGGCAAACTCAGCCCGAAGTTTGGCCCCCATTCCTCCTTCCCTTACAGCTGGGCCATTCACAAAGCGCAGGCAGCATACTTTGCGCATGCGTAGTAGGGAACCGGTTGTGAAGATATAAGGCTTCACTGCCGGTTTCCATTAGCAGAGATGGTGGCAGCAGCACCCGAGAGACGATTGAAAAATTGGCTCAGGTGAGGACACCGCTGGATTCGTGGACCGGTACGTGTCCTAATATTGAAAGTTACATAGTTACAAAGTTAGTCAGGTTGAATAAAGACACCAGTCCATCGATTTCAACCTGAGTGTGTGTCTACAATTATCACATCGGTCCCTACCCTCAAGGAGCCCGCAATCCAATGTCCCCAACTCATATTCATATGCTAGGGCTGATTTTGGACAGAAGCCAATTAACCTACCAGTATGTCTTGAAAGTCAGCAGCTAAGTCAGAGTCCCCCTTCACATTAGAATAACCCTACACATTGGAGTCTCCCTTCACATCAGAGTCCTAACATCACAACAGAACCATCTGTCCCCCCTTCACAAATAGTCCTACCTTCAAATCTTCAACATGGATGCTAAATCATTGCTCATAGGTTCACAGGTGAGATTTATTCCCTCTTGAGAAGAGGAGATTAAGGGGGGATATGATCACCATGTATAAATACATAATTGGTCCATATAGTGATCTTGGTGTTGAGTTATTCACTTTAAGGTCATCACAGAGGACAAGGGGGCACTCTTTACGAATAAAGCAAACAGTGGTCCACTGAAGCCAAAACTTGTATTAGAAGCTGGTTGGTAAATTGATTTTTTGATGCTCATTTCAAATTTTCAGCAAAAATGTGCAGTATATGGATGTACACGTCAGTTTCTAATTAGCTGGTGATGTCATCAAGATTGTTGTCTGTCTCAGCTTTCATACAGATTGGCTCTAGATAACCAACCTCATTTTCTGTGAAGATATTATCATGATGAAGGTACAGAATAATGTTCTTAAGGATAAAGCTAATGATGGTCCATTATTGTCAAAACATAATTAGAAGCTGGTTGGTGATTTGACTTTTTAGTGCCCGTCTCAAAATTCCAGTAAAACTGTGCAACCTGTGGATATACACTTCCGTTTTTGAGTAGCTTGTGATGTCATCAAGATGAGTGGGCTGTCATAGATTGGCTCTTGACAACCAACCTAATTTTTTGTGAAGATAAGCAGATATACAACATAGCAATGATAAGAATAAAACAAATGGTGTTCCATTGTGGTCAAAACATTTATTAGAAACGGGTTGTTGATTTGAGTTATTGGTGTCCATCCTGAAAATTTCAGCAAAACTGTGCAACATGTTGATGTGCGTTTCAATTTTTGATCAGCTTCTAATGTCATCAAAATGGGCAGACTGTCATTGATAATCTTCATGCAGATGCGTTATTAAAGCGGAAGTAAACCCATCGATTTAACAGTCTAAAAAAAAAAAGGCATGCCGTGAATGCTAACTGCACATTGGCTGTGCTCTCAACCAAACAGTCAAACCATCCAATGGCTGGTGTCATAATGGATCACATGTGCAGCACTGTGGCAGTTGAAGATTAAACAGAGGCAAAGATGGCAGCTTCCTTGGCTGAAAACGATAGGGGGGTTTAACAACCAACCTCATTTTCTGTGAAGACAAGCAGCTATAGCAAATCAAAAGAACAAAGCACAAATGGTTCATTGTTGTCAAAATGAGTTATTGATGTCCATCCTGAAAAATTTGACAAAACTGGGCAACCTGTTGATGTACACTTCAGTTTTGGTTAGCTTGTGATGTAATCAAGATGGACAGGCTGTCATTGATGGTCTTCATGCAGATGGGCTCTTCTTGACAACCAACCTAATTTTCTGTGGGTAAGGAGGTACAATGTTCATAAGAGTAAGGCAAATGGTGGTCCACTGTGCTGCTTGTGATTGTCCACAAATGGTGACTTGACTTATCAGTGCCCATACCAAACAAATGCTAGTCCCTTGTGGTCAAAACTTTTATTAGAAACTGGATGGTGATTTGACTTATTGGTGTCCAGCCCAAAGATTTCAGCAAAACTATGCAAAATGTTGATGTACACTTCAGTTTTTGATTAGGGTCTAATGTCATTAAGATGTCTGTCATAGATCTTCATGCAAATGAGCTCTTGACAACTGACCTATATTTCTGTGAAGATAAGCAGGTATTAAATGCATAAGAATAAAGCAATGATGGTCCATTGTGGTCAAAATGTTTATTAGAGGCTGGATTTTGATCTGACTTGTTGATGCCCATCCTGACAATTTCAGCAAAAATGGGAAACCTGTTGATGTACACTTCAGTTTTGGTTAGCTTGTCATGTCATCAAGATGGGCAGGTTGTCATTGATGGTCTTCATGCAGATGGGCTCTTGACAACCAACCTAATTTTCTGTGGGTAAGCAGGTACAATGTTCATAATAGTAAGGTCAATGGTAGTCCATTGAGGATCATTGCTGCTTGTGATTGTCCACAGATGGTGACTTGGCTTATCGGTGCCCATACCAAGCAAATGGTAGTCCATTTTGGACCAATGCTGCTTGTGATTGTCCACAGCTAGGATGTGACTTGACTTATCAGTGATGATCATGCCAAGCAAATGCTAGTACATTGTGGACCAATGCTGGTTGTAATTGTCCACAGCTAGTTGGTGACTTGGCTTATCAGTGATCATACCAAGCTAATGATAGTCCATTGTGGTCAAAACTTTATTCCAGCACTTTTTTAAGACAATTTTACTAGAAATATTATATATGTGGCTGTAATTTCTTTGGCATCCTGTTAAACATTTTGGGGTTCTGTTTATGCATATTGAAAAAACATTGACCATTCCTTGTCTGCTCATGCTTGTTGGGCGTAGCCATGGAACGTCCAGAAAATGTCAGCTGACAGACAAATAATTGTAGCCAAGATGTCGTACGTGATGTATGAATTATGAGCTTGCGGTTTTTCCATGAGTGAAATCCATCAGTCATCAGTCTCTGGCAAAGCACGGTTGGATATTTTGTTGAAGATATTCTTAATGGCCTTGCAATTAAAGGAACGCTTCCATAAGTTGTGATTATCCAGGGTCTTCAATCTTCAATCTATCGATGGGTTACAATGTTTCCACTCGTCCCCTAGCGTGACGTACGCCATCCTGCAATCTGCATTGATAAGTAGTTGTAGCACGGCTAATGTAAAGGAGTCCCCTGGCGCTACGTGAGATGGTATAATTAATGCGCGGTCCACAGCCATCTCTCACAGGTATTGTAATATGGCGTATGTCTTATAGTCACATAGATGACAAGGCAGGGTGAGAGCGGGACTCAGCAATTCATTAGGGCTGTTAGCATGCAAATCACGACGCTTAAAAGAAGAATCTCACGTTTTTTTGTATTTGTACTCCCCGGCATTATAATACTCTTTTCAAATCATTATTGCATTTTCTGATGCTGATTGGTGGACTAAATGGCATATTTTAATGTCCTTTTTTTAAGTTATTTGCGTGCTGCAGATGTTTTAAGACATGTCATCACTAACTACATTGTTAAAGAAGCAACTCTATAATAAAATGACATCATTATATATATATATATATATATATATATATATATATTGGGGCTGTGGAAATTAAAGATTAATTCCTCGATTTATCGATTTATTCTTTTGATCGGACTCCTCCCCCCTTCCCTTCGTTAGCAGACGGTGGCACTTGGGGAAGGGGGGAGGAGCCCGGTGACGTCAATGTCCGTGACGTCACCGGGCTCCTCCCCCCTTCCCCAAGTGCCTCTGTCTGCTAACGAAGGGAAGGGGGGAGGAGTCCGGTGACGTTGAAGTTCTGATTGAGCGTAACACGTACGGGGGAGGAGCTACACATGACGTCACCCGCTGCTGCCCTGCGGAACTAACACGATTGTCGGCTTTACATGCTGTGTTTTTATCATCTTTATGTGAGTAGTTTGTGTTTGAACACAAAAATGAAATCTTATACTTAAGCGGTGAGCACTTAGATCTTTTCTTTCTACCCATGACCTGGCGTCCTTGCTGAGATCTAAGGAGACGTGAGAGAAGTTTATGGTCCGTGTTAACCCTTTTGATACCCGCTTGCATGACCACCTGTTTGCACAGGGGTCCATGCCATAAGGTGAGAGTGATTAGTTAGACCGGAGGGGGAGGGATTGTCACGCTACTGTGGAAAAAAAAAATACTTACGTCAGAGCTACAGTTTGAATTTAAAACGTATTTGTGTCAACTGTGAAGTTAAGTCATGGATTGTGGAAACTAACTAGTGTCGGGTGATTGTATATAGTGTATACCACATTTACCACTGACTAATGCTGAGTTGCAATGCAAGGAGATCAGCTAAAAGTAGTTGGATCTGTATGTGCGTTATAATTAATCAAAATTAGTCGATTAATTGATTAAAAAAAAAAAGATTAATCGAACACAAAAATTTTAATCAATAACAGCCCTAATATATATATATATATATATATATATATATATATATATATATATATATATATATATATATATATATATATATTAAATAAAGCAGGATAAGTACCTCCATTTGACCGAATATCAGTTTTTTTTGTAGTCCCTACAGCAGTGTTGAGGTGCAAGAGGAAGAAGCAGCACAAGGAGCCAATCAGTTCATCAGAAGCAAGCTGATAGGAGGTGAGAGCAGTGTAACAGAGAGATTAACTCATCAGTCTGCTTCTTCTCCTTGCACAATTCAATCACAGACTGGTGGCATGTTCCGGATGACCTGGGCTCAGAGAAAGAGAGTTAAATGATGCCAGTCATCAGACTGGGGGCATCTAGTGGCAGACAGGGGTACTGCAATGGATATTTGAACTATTTTATCTTTTTCTCATCTTTATATTAAGGATACATATATACAATATTATTTTTATATTGCTATTTTTGGCTGGCATTTTGATTCAAAGACCATTTGAATTCAAGAAGCTGTACCCAAGGCAAGCTGTGCCAGAAGGCAAAGGATTAGTTATCGGTATTACCCGTGGTCTCCCTTAGGCTGACCGTTTCCACATTCATCTAGATTGTTCTTTAACATGACAGGGTTATTACTTTCATGTGCAGAATGCAGAGCAATTCATTATTTTTTTTTTACTTTTTGGTTAAGTTGGAGTTAGGCTTCAAGGCTACATTCATAAGGGTGATAAAGCACCTGTGTTGTTGAACTCTCTCTCCAGTCAACTCTGATTGTCCCATCTGGGGGAAACCACCAAAGTAAAAGCTTAAACAATGTATGCAACCTTACGGTCAGTGTGGTGCCTTGTCCAATGGACGGATAAGTGTGTACTAATCCAATCTGCCGGTTACACCTTTCAAGATGGTGTCAGAAACCATGAAATCAGACCGAGACAGAAGTACAGTTAAATAACACTTGTTTAATAATAAAAGTAAAAAGAACAAACGTAGTCAAAACATAGCCTAAGTTCAGTAACTGGAACGGATAGTCAGCCAAGACAGATCTTAGGGATCAATGTAGTGGAACTGCAAGTAGTGGAACTGCAAGCAGGATCTGGAGCCAGAAGGGATGTCAGCAAAGCAAGTCTTTAAACAGGAACACAGGAGAATGTCTCTGTGATGTTGACCAAGGCGAAGGCAGAGATCCTCTGGACTTGACAGCTTAAGTAGGCAGGACTGATGAGCAGGATATCATCAACAGGTGAGTAACTGTGGGGAGATAGGAGCTGGCAATTAGCCGACAGCTGAGTGGCCAGCTCAGAAAAGAAAGGGCTGAGCCCAGCCCTGACAGATGGTTGGGTTGAAAACTCAAACAAAACACCTCCTTGTGAGCTTAGCCTAACAGTGCTCACTTCTCTCCATAGCGTGGCCAGACACAACATGGCACTGCTTCTATTGACTCTCATGTCATAAGGTTGGAGCCCAAAAGGAGAGTTTTCTACAGATCAAATGGAATGGGTGGAACACAGGAAGAAAGGAGAAGGGGGTAAAATAAAATAAAATAGATAAAAACAGCACAGGAAAAAATAACAGGAAGTTAAAAATCATAGTCCTGGAGGATCCGGAGCATTAAAGGTGTAGATGAGAGAGCCATGTGCCTCGAAGGTACTAGCGGTTGAGTGAGCAGGTAAAAAAAATGGCCAGTTATCAGCTTGTCAGTGAAATGGGGACAGCAGGGCGTCTTTTTTTCAAATTGGGTAGGGCAAGATCAATAAATGCTTGTCATTTGGTTAAGAAACCACGAATGGAGATGGAGTGAAATAGATCCATGTAAAAATTCTCTCTATAAGATAGGGTTTTCAGCTAATGCTTGATGTCTGAGATAGTCATGCGTGAGGTCCATTTTTTAAGTATGGCTCTACATGCGACCAACAGGTAGGTGTATATCCATTGCAAACAGAGCGAGAGTCTTTGAAAATGGCTTGGAGCAGGCTGGGTTGGTGAGTTATAGCTCAATATAATTTATAGAGGATCTTTTGGGCGGTGCATTGGGTGACCCCAAAGATGAAATTTATCATCTGATCTCAGAAATTAGATATGCGTTGGTATGACCAGAAATTGCTTTTTGTATGGTTTTAGAAATCAGCTAATTTGCAAATTATCAGCCTTTTAAGCGTAAGAATCAAAGCTATAATATTTGGGAATCTATACCGCTTCGCCTTAAGAAACGACTTAAAAGGTTTTGATGAGACGGGAGTAGTTATTTTAATATAATATGTTCTGGACCCCCATTGGTTACTTCCACCGAGGAGCTTACAGATTTTAATCCCACTGTGGAAAGGAGTCAGGTTGAAGATATGTAAAGCAGATATGAGCAACGGTGCACCATGTCAGAGCCGAACTGCCGCTTATACCAACCTCAACTGCCTCATTACTGCCGAGCACTTTAACATGGCAATTTTTAACGTGTATGCAAAAGAAAAACGGCCACTTAAAAGTTTCGTAAAGTACTGAAGGAATCGCAAACTTCACAACCACTTAGAACAGCAAAAAACGAGTAACGACTTTGCTTCCAAATTACTCGTTGAACAAAGAGAGCTCAAATTAATGCAATTTTTGATGACCTTTTCTTTTTTTTTTTATATTTGGTTTTTATTGTATCTCATAACCTAGGTAGCCAAATGATGACATTACTTTCTAGGAGGCAGAATAAAGGATAGGCAGCATTTGTAAAGGTTATACTGTACACTGCAGCGCTGGAAAATTCGAAACCGTTAAAGTGGAACGCCCATCGAAAGCATTAATTTCTTTAGTTGTAATGCATATGGATTATAAGTAATATACTTTTTACTATATAACTATATACTATATAACTATAAGTCCATAATTGTACCGCTTATACATTATATAGCCAAATGTTTGTGGAGACCTGACCATCACACCTATAGGAGATTGTTGACCTTCCCATTTCAGAGCCATAGGCATTATTGTAGAGTTGGTTCCCCTTTGTGGCTGTAATTGCCTCAACCTTCTGGGAAGGCTTTCCACAAGATTTTATAGTGGGTCTGTGGGACTTTATGCCTAATCAACCAAAATAAATTGGTGAGGTTGGGTACTGATGGTGGATGAGAAGAGCTTGCTCACAATCCTTCTAATTCACCCAAAGGTGTCCAATAGCGGCCAACAATTAGTGGTCACCTACCAAATGACCAAAAATATGTGGACTACCCTGGCAAACTCTTGGGTTCAGGTGTACCTAGTGAAGGGTACTGTTACGGCTACAGTATACAAAGCAATTGTTCCCAAACTGTGGGCAATTAGTATGGAGTTGTACCCCCAAATTTGCATCTATTACAACCTCCACTCTGCCGGGAAGTCTTTACACAAGATTTTGGAGTGTGTCTGTGGAGCTATAGGCATTAATGTAGCATTGGTTCCCCTTTGTAGCTATAATAGTCTTCCTTCTGGGAAGGCTTACCACAAGATTTTGGAGTGTGCCTGTGGAGCCATAGGCATTGATGTAGAATCGGTTGCCCTTTGTGGCTGTAATTGCCTCCACCCTTCTGGGAAGGCTTTCCACAAGATTTTGGAGTGGGTCTGTGGGAATTTATGCCTAATCAACCAGAATAAATTGGTGAGGCTGGGTACTGATGGTGGATGAGAAGAGCTTGCTCGCAATCCTTCTTCTAATTCACCCCAAAGGTGTTCAACAACAATTAGTGGTCACCTATCAAATGACCAAAAATCTCTCTTGGGTTCAGGTGTTCCTAGTGAAGGGTACTGTTAAGGCTACAGTATACAAAGAATTTTTTCACAATTGTTTCCAAACTGTGGGCAATTAGTATGGAGTTGTACCCCTAACTTTGCATCTATTACAACCTCAACTCTGTCGGGAAGTCTTTCCACAAGATTTTGGAGTGTGTCTGTAGAGCTATAGACATTAATGTAGCATTGGTTCCCCTTTGTAGCTATAACAGCCTTCACTCTGGGAAGGCTTACCACAAGATTTTGGAGTGTGCCTGTGGAGCCATAGGCATTGGTGTAGAGTTGGCTCCCCTTTGTGGCTATTACAGCCTCCATTCTTCTGGGAAGGCGTCCCACAAGACTTTGAAGTGTGGGTGTGGAAATTTGCCATTCAGCCCAAACAACTTTTGTGAAAGTACTGATGATGGATGAGAAGACCTGGCTCACAACTGGTGTTCCAATTCATTCCAAAAAAGTTTAGTAGGATTGAGGTCAGGACTTTCACTTTCCTCCACACCAAACTCATTAAACCATGTCTTTATCGAGCTGGCTTTGTACACAGGGGCACAGTCATTCTAGAACAGAAAGGGGTCTTCTCCACACCACAAGGATGGAGGTGCACAATTGCCTAAAATGCAGGGGCGGACTGACCATTCTGCCATTAGGGCACTGCCTGAGGGCCCCGGGCCACTAGGGGGCCCCATCAGGGTTGCCAGCCTTAGTAAAACCAGGGACAGTATGTAAAAATCTGTGTTTTTTTTTTTTTTACATCTGTCTCTGAAATATCCCTTACCGACATCCTTTTGGTCTAAAAATTCCGTGATTATAGCTGCCCCACCTCTCCAGTACCTTCTCAGCCAATAGAAACATGTCTGTGTATACTGTGTGTACATGTATGTGTATACTGTGTGATTGTATACTGTGTGTGTGTGTGTGTATACTGTGTGGCCCCATAATCTCCTATTGCCCGGGGCCCCATAATCTCCTATTGCCCGGGGGCCCCATGAGTCGTCAGTCTGCCCCTGCTAAAATGTCTTTATTTTGGGGTAGCTGTTGGCCATTTCACTAGTAGAGAGGCTAGGAGGGCCTGTTAAATCCAGCAGCTCCTTCGGGTGAGTGCTACATTGTTATACAATATAAAACAAGCTTAGGGGAATAAAAAGGAGGAAGAGAACTCAGTATAAGAAATCTACTACTAACAACCCATGCCAGCCAATTGATTGTAGGTAGGAGGGAAATACTCTTTTGTTAGGTTACATGCTATTTGGTAGTTTAGAGTTTGGCTTTCCTATAGTGCACTTGCAACTAACAGAGGCCAACCAGTAGTGTGTGTGTAGGAAGTCCGTAGTAAAAGTTTATTAGTGGCATCCTACCATGCAAATCTCTATATTGCAGCAGTACACTAAAAATCTATCTATCGCCCTGATGCTCCTACATTTTTCCCTTCTCCATCCTTGACATTGCTGACTCTTTGTCGGACATCTCCATCCTTGACATTGCTGACTCTTTGTCGGACATCTCCATCCTTGACATTGCTGACTCTTTGTCGGACAAAAATCGCAAACTAAAATAATGCATTCTGTCTGACACAACCCCGCTTTAAAATGTTAAAAAAATATATATTTTAGCAGTGTCTGAAAGCCTATAGACATTGATTTCCCCAGTTTCATACTGCAGCAATACACAACGGGGGTGCAGCATGAACTTAATTGCTTTGTGACCTAATTATGCTGTGCAATGTATGACATGTAACCAGTCAAAGTCCCTGCAAGTCCGGAAGAGTCTCTGAGAGTGGAAGGAGCTGAGAAACCATAAAAAAAAAACAGAGAGGGAACATTTTCCTGACCTTATTTTCTATGGCAGCTTTATCATTGCAATTAGCATTTATATAGCAGCAACACTGAACACAGTTTACTGCAACATGGGAGTCGCAATATCACAAGTTCTGCATGATAACATCTGGGTTGTGTACATAATTAAATAGCAGTCTGATGTCTCAATGACACCAGTGTGCAGACAGATGAACTGGTAAAAAAGGAAGTGTTAAAGGAGTTGGGACTCGTGCTGAGATTGGACCAGATAACAGTCGATATAAACAATGCTTAGTATAGATAGAAGACCACTTGGAGCTTTAGGCAACCAACACAATTCCAAAATGAATTACAGATCTGTTCAATATGATCTAAACCAACCATTCTTAACCAGGGTTCCATGGAATTCTAGGGTTCCTCCAGAACTTTCTAGGGATTCTTTGAGTTGTGGCTGGTTGACTCCCATCTGATGGTACCTGGATAATTCCATGTCCAATGCCACTTGGTAAAGCCAGCAGCATATATAATGTTTTTAGCTGTTGGTAAGGATGGTATTGTGACCACCGCTGTAAAGGAGGCATTCTTCTCTATGACCACCAATGTAAGGAGCATGCTTCCTAATGACCTTCAATGTAAAGGCCCATACACACGAACTGACTTTTTGACAACAAACGTGCAAATTAGCTGTTTTGGACCAACATCCGACCGTGTGTACGCTCCATCGGACCAACTTTTTCAGTTTTCATCTGACTTTTGTTGGCTGTGCGAACGGACCAACTTTCTGCCAACAAAAGTCCGATGGAGCAAACTCCGATCGTGTGTACACAAAACCATCGGACTTTTGTACAAAGTACAAACACGCATGCTCAGAACCAATGCAAAAGATCAGACAACAATACAGAAGTTGACCAAAGGTGGCGCTGGAGTATTCAAACGTCCTCTTTTGAAGTGTCGTCAGTACGTTGAAACGTCACTACGTTCATGTTTGTTGCCTAAAAAGTCAGATCGTGTGTATGCAATACAAACTTGGGGCCAACGCCCTTTGTACAAAAATCCACAGGAAAGTTGGTACAAGGTCCGATCGTGTGTATGAGGCTTTAGGCACATTTTTCACACTGACCACCAATGCAAGGAGCATTCTTCCTAATGACCTTCAGTGTAAGGAGCATTCTTCCCACTGATCACCAATGCAAGGAGCATTCTTCCTTATGGACTTCAGTGTAAGTAGCATTCTTCTCACTGACCACCAATGTAAGGAGCATAATTCCTAATGACCTTCAATGTAAGGAGCATTCCTCTCACTGACCACCAATGTAAGGAGCATTCTTCCTGGATTGTACAACTGGTTCTCAAATTTCCTTTAGACTACCAATCAGCAGGGGACCTGGAAGGGTAGTGGAGCTCATTGGGGTAGTGGTGTCTACTACAGTGATTTCCAGATTCCACAGGGTTTGGCCCGGTAGGGTACAGTATATTCATAGCTACATTGGTCCAAAGATGTAAAAATATCCTGATCTGGTATTCATCTTTAAAATATATATTTTTTTAAATATTTCCAATGCTGTGTTTTACACTGGTTCAGTGGACATGTTTTGGTTCCTTTAGGTCCACCTCGCCACAACCTGTCTGGTTTTACTTTTCTCAGTGAGTGTAAAGTGTTCTCCAATTGGGTGAGGTGGAGACGTGGGGCAGTGATGCCACCATCTCCATCTCCTCTCCTTTTACTTTTCGTAGTGAGTGTAAAGTGTTCTCCAATTGGGTGAGGTGGAGACGTGGGGCAGTGATGCCACCATCTCCATCTCCTCTCGTTTTACTTTTCTCAGTGAATGTAAAGTGTTCTCTAAATGGGTGAGGTGGAGACGTAGGACAGTGATGCCACCACCTCCATCTCGTCTAGTCAGAACACTTTTCATATTCATTGAGGAAATGAAAAGTGTTCTCTGAATGGCACCCCTGTGGGTGACCTTCTATGTCCAGTAAGCAGCAGGGCAATAAATTGCAACAAGACCCAGGAGCTAGTGGAGATCACTGGCGTAGCTGTGCCTACTACAGTGATTTCCAGCTTTCACAGGGATCCCACAGGTATGGCACATACATAATTACATTAGTCAAAGCTGTACCTATGTAACCGTCATGGTCAGGGGTCATGCTTTGAGACCAGGAGCTATAACAGCAGAGAGGATCCCACCGATCAGCTAGATAGGTGTACAAGCAGGTCATCGGGGCAGATGATGTGGGCTCACCCAAGGTGCAGGGTCTGAGTACCAACCAGTGTTTACCAGAGCTCCTGATGGTAGAGATGGGTTTTGTTGCATGTTAGTACCAGGTTGCGGTCCTCAGCATCACCCCACCAGGAGGTGACCAAGCCGGGGTCCAGTAGCAGATATAGCAGGTAAGGATCAAGCAGAAGTTGGAACCCAGGGACGTACACACACGGTTACTAAATGCCAGTCTTAGAAATAAGTATCGACGTGTCTATACAGCGTTTGTCCTTCGGAATTGAGTTCACTGCAGAACTTGTTTTTTCGGTCCTTGAATGCCCACCTATGGTCACCTGTAGCACATGGTTTTCCAGACGCAGATAGACACCTGTGACCCTTTGTAGTGATTTGATTAACATTTCAAGAGACTTAGAAGGCTTGTACCTCTAATTGGACAGCATCCCCTGAAGAAGCCCCACATATGGGGCGAAAAAGTTTGGGAGCTCCATTCCATAGTGCTGTATCCATGAAACTTTGTTGATTTGTACTTGCCAATTGTTATGTTTTAACAATTTTTTATTTTGCTCTTTAAAATGGAAAAAGGTCTTATACATTATAGTTGATACTACTTCAATTTATTCTGCACCTTATATCTAATCAAGCAGAAGCATAGTCGGTACATAAGCCAAAGGTCGGTAACAAAAAGTTGCAGGTTGGGATCAAGCAGAAGCATAGTTGAGGAACAAGCCAAAGGTTGGTAGTGAGTGGTAGGGAAGATACGGACAGCAGCAAGAGTGAAAAGAGTGGGATATTGGCTAGAGAGAGAGCACAATTTTTCTGCCAAACAGGAAGTGCAAAGGCATGGCTTAATAGGAGGAGCAAAGACTTGAAGAGAAACCAGTGTGACAGTACAGTACTCAAATAGGCAGGTTGAGGGGCTCCAGGAGTATTCAATGTGGAGGAATCTGTTTTATCAGTTTCCTCCAAAGTTTTCAAAATCCAGTTTTGAACCTGTAGCCTGGAGATTCCATAGCGTTATGTGTGGGATGGAATCTCCAATCCTGGGACCGGGTTTTGGGACCAGCCAGGAGTCTGGCTGGTTGATTGAGCAGGTGGGTCCTGGGCTTATAGCAGAGTCAGGATTAGGGTTCTGGGCTCCACCCTCCCGAGGAGTCCAGAGAGTGCAGGCAGGACTGTTTTTAAGCAGGGCAAAAGGGGCAGCTGCCCTGGGCCCCATCATTAATGTGGGGCCCAAAGTGGCTGCCTCATACTTGCCAACTATCCTGGTTTAAATTCCCTTATTCATTATACTAATTCTGCCCAGCTTTGCGCTACATGATTCTGAACCCCCTTGGCAGTCAGCACCTCTCATCCAGATGTATCTGAGGCTGCTGGACTTCAAATTTCCAGCCCCCACTTTCTTTTTCTGAGGCACAGCCCTGGAGATTGGAGTGTGGGCAGAGGTGGAGGGGCGAGAGGAAGAGGTGCAGATCAAGCCCTCTATCCTCTCCTGTCTGTGTGTGTGTTTGGGGGGGGGGGTTGTTAGTGTTGGCTTTGGGTAGCATGAACTACTCTCAGCTTAGACAACTGCAGCCAGCAACCCTGCTGGGAAGCCATAGTCAAGTCTGAATAATGTGTCCGGGTTTCAGGCAATCTGAAACCTGGACGCATGATTCCAAACCCGAACTGTCGGGGTGAATCCCGGACAGGTGGCAACCCTACACCCGACATAAGGCAAAGTTGTCTAAGCAATCAGGCAAAGAGCTGTTTAGCATCTCAGGTGTCTCCGTAAGAAGACTTACTGCCAGACAAAGGTCCCGGGTTCAGATCCAGGCCAGACAGTAGCTATGTGAAAATTGTTATACCCGGACTTCATCTCTAAGGCAGGCATTGCAGTAATAACTCTGAATATATACTCACTTAAACCCAAGAATAGCTTCCCAGTTTTCTTGTCAATTGAGCTTTGTACTCCTGTTTACTCTCCCGCCTTTTTTGCTCACTCCGTGTGACCGAAAAAAAAAAGCCAAATCCGCTCAAATGAATAAAACATCAAACGGGGCCGAACTAAGACATATTTCATTCTCGCTAACTTTAATTGTTTTCCACTTTCCACCGTCTGTAAGAAAATCTGTTGTATTAAACGCTCTCCCCACCGCAGCGGCACAAATCCATCGCCTCATACAGAGCCATTGATATGCAGGATTTCCACTTTCATTTTCCCCAACAACAAAAAAAAAATGACACCTTCTTGGACGATTCTCCGCGTATTACGCTTTTATCACTGCCGTAATGTACATCAATTACTAGTAACAAGGTTCTGGCTCCGTATTTTTGTACCTTTAAAACAAATTCTCTCCCTCCCCACTTTTTTTAAATTGGCTGTTAAACCTGAACGTGGAAAAAATACGCAATTAGGCAGGTTGCTTAATGTTTTTTTTATTTTGTATTTTTCTGTTTATTTTTATTTTTTTTATTATAGTCACTTTCTCTACTTTTGTAACAGAACACCAACCTTGCTACAATGCAAAAAGGTCACCCGGTTAAGTGACATCCATCCTTAGGTAGCGCGAGCCCGGTGCCTACGTCGCCAATTAGCCATGACCTTTAGATGCAGCCTCAGGATATAATAAAAAGCAACTGTGGTACTAAAATAAAAAAAAAAAAAAATATTCTTTTTAATGTTAGTTTAAGCAAATTTCTTTTGCAGCCTTATCTGTTTCATTTTTTTGTTCCCTTTTCCTCCGACCATTAAGCTAAATCTGTGAAATCTTGGCGGATGGAATTATACGTAATATTTTCAGAAGCCCGTAATAGCCCGTGCCCTTTTTGAAGTGTCCTACTTCAGATATATAGCTACTGCATTATATTTTGTCCTTTTTCCTTAATGACTGCGTCTGCGGGGGGAATGATACGTTTTCTGTGCCTCGGCCAGGCTTGGGGAAAAATGAAGATTTGCTTTGCGAGTGCGTCTGTGCTTTACCGCGTTACCGTCTTTTGCGGCAATTTATTTCAGCCGGATTACGTGTCACACGAGCCACTTGCTGGTGGCTGAAATGCATTTTCCCGCTGTTCGCCCAAAATGAAATCAGGCCCCACTTTGGAAAATGGGTTCTCCTTCGGAAGTGAGTCACGTATTTGCAAAACTGAAATATCAGAGGAGAGACTGGGTCCTTTCTTTTATTGTATGATAAGAAAAAAATATGAATATATATACGGTGTATATATATATATATGAAAATAAATAAATATATATATATATATATATATATATATATATATATATATATATATATATATATATATATATATATTTATATATATATTTATATTCACACACACACATTATATACATTAATTTTTTTCTTTCTAAATCTGATAGAAAAAAAAAATCATGTACATACACAAAAAAAAGTACAATAAAAAAAGATGTAAAATCTGAGGAGTCTTTAAAAAGTTCCCACTATTTAGTTAAAAAAAGGGGCAGATATATATATATATATATATATATCCATGTGTGTGTGTGTATATATATATATATATATATATATATATATATTCATGTGTATATATATATATATATATTCATGTGTATATATATATATATATATATATATATATATATATATATATATATATATATATATATATATATATATATATATTTATATTATATTTTTATTCATATATATATATATATATTATATATATATATATATATATATATATATATATATATATATATAATATATATATATATACACACATACATTATATACATTCATTTTTTTCTTTCCAAACCTGATAGAAAAAAAAAATCATGTACATACACAAAAAAAAAAGAACAATAAAAAAGATGTATAATCTGAGGAGTCTTCAAAAAGTTCCCACTATTTAATAGAGTTAAAAAAAGGGGCAGAGTCCCTTGTATATGGAAAAAAATATATATATAAATAAATAAAATATATATATATATATATATATATATATATATATATATATATATATATATATATATACGGGCCTTGAAAAATTATTCACACCCCTTGAGATTTTCCAAGTTTTGTCATGTTACAACCAAAAACATAAATATATTTTATTGGGATTTTATGTGATAGACCAACACAAAGTGGCACATAATTGTGAAGTGGAAGGAAAATGATAAATGGTTTTCAAAATGTTTTACAAATAAATATGTGAAAAGTGTGGCGTGTATTTATATTCAGCGCCACAATAAGGAGTCAATACTTTGTAGAACCCCCTTTCGCTGCAATTACAGCTGCAAGTCTTTTTTGGATGTCTCTACCAGCTTTGCACATCTAGAGAGGACATTTTTTTCCCATTTTTCTTTGCAAAATATCTCAAGCTCTGTCAGATTGGATGGAGAGAGTCTGTGAACAGCAATTTTCATGTCTTGCCACAGATTCTCAATTGGATTTAGGTCTGGACTGTGACTGGCCCATTCTAACACATGAATATGCTTTGATCTAAACCATCCCATTGTAGCTTTGGCTGTATGTTTAGGGTCGTTGTCCTGCTGGAAGGTGAACCTCAGTCTCCAACAAGTTTTCTTCTAAGATTGCTCTGTATTTGGCTCCATCCATCTTCCCATCAACTCTGACCAGCTTCCCTGTCCCTGCTGAAGAAAAGCATCCCCACAACATGATGCTGCCACCATCATGTTTCACAGTGGAGATGGTGTGTTCAGGGTGATGTGCAGTGTTAGTTTTCCCCACACATAGCATTTTGCTTTTAGGCCAAAAAGTTCTATTCTGGTCTCATCTGACCAGAGCACCTTCGTCCACATGTTTGCTGTGTCCCCCACATGGCTTCTCGCAAACTGCAAATGGGACTTCTTATGACTTTTTTTTAACAATGGCTTTTTTTCTTGCCACTCTTGCATAAAGGTCAGATTTGGTGGAGAACACGACTAATAGTTGTCCTTGTGGACAGATTCTCCCCCCTGAGCTGTGGATCTCTGCAGCTCCTCCAGAGTTCCCATGGACCTCTTGGCTCTTCTCTGATGAATGCTCTCCTTGCCCAGCCGGTCAGTTTAGGTGGACGGTCATGTCTTGGTAGGTTTGCAGTTGTGCCATACTCTTTCCATTTCCGGATGATGGATTGAACAGAGCTCTGTGAGATGTTCAAATCTTGGGATTATTTTTTTTTTATAACCTAACCCTGCTTTATACTTCTCCACAACTTTATCCCTGACCTGTCTGGTGTGTTCCTTGGCCTTTGCGGTGCTGTTAATTCTCTAAGGTTCTCTGACAAACCTCTGAGGGCTTCACAGAACAGTTGCATTTATCCAGAGATTGAATTACACACAGGTGAACTCTATTTACTAATTAGGTGACTTCTGAAGGTATTTGGTTCCACTAGATTTTAGTTAAGCCCCATACACACGGTCGGACTTTTTCATCAATTTGGTCCGATCGGACAAGGTTGTTGAAAAATCAGACCGTGTGTATGCACCATCGGACAGTGTTCGTCGGTTTGTCCGTCGGACAAAGTCTTATCTCCTGCTGGAAAGATTTCCCGTCAACCCGGTCCGATCACACCAAATCCGATCGTGTGTACGGTTGTCCGACCGGACAAAGTGCTACGCATGCTCAGATCACATTACAAGACCAAAGCTATTGGCTACTAGCCTCTACGTAGTCCCGTCGTAGGCAACAAACGTCACCACGTTCAGAATGATCGGATTTTCCGACAACTTTGTCCGATCGTGTGTACGCAAAACCAACATCAGACAAAGTATGACGGACATGGTCCGACGGACCTGGTCCACGGATTGTCCGCGCGTGTGTATGGGGCTTTAGGGGTATCAGAGTAAAGGGGGCTGAATACAAATGCTTTCCTTCCACTTAATAATTATGTGCCACTTTGTGTTGGTCTGCCACATAAAATACCAATAAAATACATTTACGTTTTTGGTTGTACCATGACAAAATGTGGTAAATGTCAAGGGGTATGAATACTTTTTCAAGGCACTGTGTGTATATATATATATATATAGATAGAGAGAGAGAGAGAGAGATAGAGAGAGAGAGATAGAGAGATAGATAGATAGATAGATATATAGATATCTATATATATATATATATATATATATATATATATATATATATATATATAATTTTGTATTACTTTTATTACAATATATAATATTATATACTGACGTGTGTAAAGGAACTTAGGGAAGGATTAGACCCCACTGGAGATATGTTCCTTCTATATTCAATCCAATCATTTTGAGTTGTAATCGGAGCAAGAGGTGAGGGAAATCCTCCAATGGGGACGCCAGTTTCTGTGACAATGGGAATTCTGTTCACTAGGGAGAGATTTCCTCTCATTTTCCTGTTTGTATCCATGACAGGGTAATCCCCCCCAGAAAGACACAGACAGCAAAAACTAGCTTGACCAGTTTTATTTTATCCCTATCCTATTAAAAAAAACTAAAAAAATAAAAGTAATTTGCTTTACAAATATGTTTCAAAATGGTAGTAGCTTTTATATATATTTTTTTTTTTGTTTTAGTTTTTCTAAACCTTATACATGTTTCAGCTGATGTATGTTTAAAATAAATTAAATATCTTAAATATATATCTTATTCTATTTCTCACTCCTACGAAAAATATATATATCTTAAGTGTGATGGGGCTCCATAGCAAAACCAATCAGGGGCCCCGTCGCCTCTCCAATCTCCATCATGGAGGTCATGATAATGATGAAGATACATGATGATATAAAATACCAATTGTTTTCTTAGGAGTTGTATAGAGGTTCCCAATCTTGACATAACGTATTTGTCAAATGCTATTGATTGCATAAATCGCATTTGTAGCCAGGTAGCTCCAGGCCCTATAGCAGTCCAATGGTCTGCTATACCTATAGTTAGGCTCTTGTTCATGAATCATAACCATAGATGTTCCTAGATTGCAGGAAAGGTAAGATAAGGCACAACCACAGTGTCACATTTAGTGTAGTTGTCCTTCAATGTCCTTTATCTCCTTAATGGGAACCGCTGTTATGCCCCGTACACACGATCGGACTCTCCGACAACAAATGTTGGATGTGAGCTTGTTGTCGGAAAGTCCGACCGTGTGTATGCTCCATAGAACATTTGCTATCTGACTTTCCGCCAACAAATGTTTGAGAGCAGGTTCTCAAATTTTCCGACAACAAAATTTGTTGTCGGAAATTCTGAGCGTGTGTACACAAGTCCGACGCACAAAAGTCCACACATGCTTGGAATCAAGCAGAAGAGCCGCACTGGATATTGAACTTCATTTTTCTCAGCTCGTCATACGTCTTGTACATCACCACGTTCTTGACGGTCAGAATTTCCGACAACATTTTGCCGCGTACACACGATCGGAACTTGTTGTTGGAAATTCCGACCGTGTCCATTGGACATTTTTTGTTGGGATTTTCGACAACAAAAATTTCAGAGCTGGTTCTCAAATTTTCCGACAACAAAATCCGTTTGGACGCTCGGAATCAAGCAGAAGAGCCGCACTGGCTATTGAACTTAATTTTTCCGGCTTGTTGTACGTCACCGCATTCTTGACATTCGGAATTTCCGACAACATTTGTGTGACCGTGTGTATGCAAGACAAGTTTGAGCCAACATCCGTCGGAAATAAATCCAGGATTTTGTTGTCGGAATGTCCGACCGTGTGTACGCGACATTTGTGTGACCGTGTGTATGCAAGACAAGTTTGAGCCAACATCCTTCGGAAAAAAATCCACGGTTTTGTCGTCGGAAAGTTTCATCGTGTGTTTAGGGCATTATTCTTATGGTTGGAGCTGTGCACTCTATTTCGCCTTTATTCGAGTGCCAACTTTTAGCTTTGCAAATAAATACTAGAGTATAAATAGTGCGCAATATCAACCTTAGTCTATTTAGATCAGCAGGTGAGGTTAAAAGACAAATGTCGTGGTATAGTAAAATATAAAAGTGCTTGCGTGACAATCCCAGGTGCACAAAAATATATATAAACTTCAAGTTACAATGAGGTTGTAACCAATTTAATAAATAAATAAATACACAATGTGTTAAAAGTAGATACAATGTGTTTTAAATAAATAAAGTGCTTCAAAATGTGAGTAAAAACAAGTATGTGTTATAATGTGTCAAAGAAAGGAAATATCCAGTTTATGCCAGTGATGCATATGGGGATATATAACTTCCAAAAGCCAATACAGGCTGGACCTGATGGATTAGCCAATTAATTGATGAATTAATGGGTAAACGGCCGCCAATTAAATATTATATTAATCCCATAGGTGATAACAGTCCATTAAATGAGTTAGATAGTTAATGAAATAACTCTTCACATCCACTAATGATATCTGGGACACAATTAGAAATGCTAGAACTGAAAAAAAAAAGAGAGAAAAAAAAAAACTTCCCTTTATGCTGGGAATGTGGGGCTTTTTTCCTTTTGGTTCCTCCTGATATCTTGCTCCGGTATGATATAAAAGAGAAAAAGACACAAACAAAAAACCATTGCGCAGCGCTCTATTCAACCATCAAACAAAGAAAATCTTTTAGGGAGTTGCCTACAGCTATACAACTCACATGTACCCAGTAGGTGTTTGCGCGTTCAAATCCTGCTAATGGTCAGGCTCAGATAGGGGGCTGTCAGCCCTTTCCTCCTCGCTGTGCTGTGCTTAGCACTGTCACTTGGGCTCCTCCTCCCGACGCGTATCATCACAGGTCACGTGACTTTCCTTGAGCAAGTCACGTGACCTGTGACTGCCTAAATGGCAGTTTGGAAATGTGGTCACCCTAAACACCCCCCCCCCCACCTCTCATAGCCAAGTCATAGCCCTCACCTCTTCCAGGAGTGCCGCATTACTGACTCACCTCCTTATATAACTTTTTTTTTGTAGTAGCTGAGGGAGAAGTGAAGAAGAATACTATAGAGAAGCCATTTTCAACCATATTTTCTTGGAACCTTAGAGTTCCTCTAGAGATTACTAGGGGTTTCTTGAGCTGTGGCTGATTTGCTTCCCATTTGATGGTGCCTGGATAGTTTTGGGGTAAACACCACTTGGCAGAGCCAGCCACATGAACCCAAAGCTGCCTGTAAGGGTGGAGTTCTGTGTCCACTACTTCAAGGAGGTCATTCTTCCCATTGACCACCAATAAATAGTTTTTTGCAAGGGTTCTCCGAGACCTGAAATCTATTCTAAGGGCTCCTCTGTGGTAAAAAGGTTGAGAAAGGCTGCTATAGAGTATCACCTGAGTCTGCTTGGGGCTGCTGACATCACATCCAAGATGGCGGCACCCACCAGCAGTCTCATGGCTTTTGGACGGAGACTTTTTCAAGTAAATTGGTTGAACTAGGTGGACATGTTTTTTTTTTTTCAACCTGAATAACTATGTAAATAACATGCCTAAAATGCCTACATACCTACGTGCACATATAAAATTATGGGACGAACATTGTTGAAATTAGTGTTCCTCTAGGAATGTCTAGTAAAGTTAATTTTTGCAGTTCAGTCAGTTCTAATTAGACATGTGCACAACAAAAAAATTTGTTCATTTTCGTTTCGTTTTTTTCGTTTCCGTTGATTCGTAATGATTCGTAAATTTGTAAGTCGTCGGTGTTCGAATTCGTAACGATTCGTATTTTCGTAAGAGTTATTTTTTCGTTGATTCGTTTTTCTGTTAGTTTCATTTTCGTTTATTCGAAATTCGGACTCATTCGTATTTTCGTAGATTTAGTTACATTCGTACTTTCGTTAGATTGATTTATTCGTACTTTCGTAACATTGTTTTCGTAGATTCATAATCGGAGCACAATTCATAATTTTATGTAATGTGTATGCTATTATTACATTGTAAGAGACACGGAAAATTACGAATCAAAAAAAAAAAGTTACGAATGTACGAATTTTTTCGTTCAATCCATTCGAAGCACATTAAGCAGCGCCATTGTAAGAGACACAGAAAATTACAAATCGAAAAAAAAAGTTACGAATGTACGAATTTTTTCGTTCAATCCATTCGAAGCACGTTAAGCAGCGCCATTGTAAGGGACACGGAAAATTACCAATTCAACAAAAAAAAAAAGTTACGAATGTACGAATCTTTTCGTTCATTTTGATTTTCGTTTGTTCCTGTTTTCGTTTTTCGGATTTTCTTCTTTAGTAGTTTCGTTGTTTCTAATTTGGTTATTTCGGATTTTCGTTGTTTTTCGTATTCGTTCGATTCGAACGATTCGTTAAAATTTATAGCGAATCGTTCGTTCATTCGTACGATAACGAATGAACGAATATAATGAAAAAAAAAGAAAAACGAAAAAAAACAAAACTAATTGCACATGTCTAGTTCTAATTAATGTACATCACCGAAGCTTTAATTTGTGTGTATCCCTACTTGTCTGCACCACCGTTTGACTAGATCCCCGAACATCATCCTGGAAACAAAGACGCCCTGCCACCATTCACATTTATAGCAAGCACCGCGCCGTTCAGCAGGCAGAGAAATCTTGAAACAAACTCGCTTTGCTCAACTTTGACACTAAGCAGAATATTTTATGCATGCGTTTGAGAACCTGTCACGACTTGTTTTTGTTTTCTATAGGTAGATACAAGGGATTAAAATCTTCGGCAGATATAAAGTGTGCTTCGTCTTCCAGCTGATTTTCAGAGTTGTCGAAAGTTAAAGCGAACCTGTGAAGATGGAAATATAAAATGAGTGGAACTATGGGCATTAGTGGAACTTACCGACACCATCAAATATGACATATATGACACAGTCAACACGGCAGTTTTTGATTTTGTTATTAGTTTCTCTCACAACAAAGTTTAATTACCTGTTGATTCTGGGTGTGAGTGAGTGTGATCTGGGTGGGGGTGACAGTGGGTGTGGATGAGTGTGATCTGGGTGAGGGTGACAGTGGGTGTGGGTGAGTGTGATCTGGGTGGGGGTGACAGTGGGTGTGGGTGAGTGTGATCTGGGTGGGGGTGACAGTGGGTGTGGGTGAGTGTGATCTGGGTGGGGGTGACAGTGGGTGTGGGTGAGTGTGATCTGGGTGGGGGTGACAGTGGGTGTGGGTGAGTGTGATCTGGGTGAGGGTGACAGTGGGTGTGGGTGAGTGTGATCTGAGCGGGGGTGACGGTGGGTGTGGGTGAGTGTGATCTGGGTGGGGGTGACAGTGGGTGTGGATGAGTGTGATCTGGGTGGGGGTGACAGTGGGTGTGGGTGAGTGTGATCTGGGTGGGGGTGACAGTGGGTGTGGGTGAGTGTGATCTGGGTGGGGGTGACAGTGGGTGTGGGTGAGTGTGATCTGGGTGAGGGTGACAGTGGGTGTGGGTGAGTGTGATCTGGGTGGGGTGACAGTGGGTGTGGGTGAGTGTGATCTGGGTGGGGGTGACAGTGGGTGTGGGTGAGTGTGATCTGGGTGGGGGTGACAGTGGGTGTGGGTGAGTGTGATCTGGGTGGGGGTGACAGTGGGTGTGGGTGAGTGTGATCTGGGTGGGGGTGACAGTGGGTGTGGGTGAGTGTGATCTGGGTGGGGGTGACAGTGGGTGTGGGTGAGTGTGATCTGGGTGGGGGTGACAGTGGGTGTGGGTGAGTGTGATCTGGGTGGGGGTGACAGTGGGTGTGGGTGAGTGTGATCTGGGTGGGGGTGACAGTGGGTGTGGGTGAGTGTGATCTGGGTGGGGGTGACAGTGAGTGTGGGTGAGTGTGATCTGGGTGGGGGTGACAGTGGGTGTGGGTGAGTGTGATCTGGGTGGGGGTGACAGTGGGTGTGGGTGAGTGTGATCTGGGTGGGGGTGGGGGGGGTGGGGGTGAGTGTGATCTGGGTGGGGGTGACAGTGGGTGTGGGTGAGTGTGATCTGGGTGGGGGTGACAGTGGGTGTGGGTGAGTGTGATCTGGGTGGGGGTGACAGTGGGTGTGGGTGAGTGTGATCTGGGTGGGGTGACAGTGGGTGTGGGTGAGTGTGATCTGGGTGGGGGTGACAGTGGGTGTGGGTGAGTGTGATCTGGGTGGGGTGACAGTGGGTGTGGGTGAGTGTGATCTGGGTGGGGGTGACAGTGGGTGTGGGTGAGTGTGATCTGGGTGGGGGTGACAGTGGGTGTGGGTGAGTGTGATCTGGGTGGGGGTGACAGTGGGTGTGGGTGAGTGTGATCTGGGTGGGGGTGACAGTGGATGTGGGTGAGTGTGATCTGGGTGGGGGTGACAGTGGGTGTGGGTGAGTGTGATCTGGGTGGGGGTGACAGTGGGTGTGGGTGAGTGTGATCTGGGTGGGGGTGACAGTGGGTGTGGGTGAGTGTGATCTGGGTGGGGGTGACAGTGGGTGTGGGTGAGTGTGATCTGGGTGGGGAGAGTATTGCAAGTATTAGGACTACTATGTTGGTGGACATGGCTTAGCTCTGTGAAGACCAGGTGGTTGGGCGGCCAGACAAATTCATATTAATGTAAACAAATGTTCATCTAGAAATGGATTGGTCTGAAACATGTTCTGAGCTAGCGATGGGATTCACCTCCCATAAGCGACAGCATGAAATCTTAAATTCTTCCTGAACTGGATCTTTCTATTGGTGATTGGATAGATTTATAGATAAACCAGAAATTCTCGTCAATGATAAGCCCCCCCACCCATTTATTTCCATATTAATAAAAAGAAAACAGTTGACTTTGTCTAAATGGACTGAAGCTCTTGATTAATGGGTCATGGGTGGTGGTCAGGTGGAACCGACTAAAAAGTGGGTGTGATCTGTGCAGGGCCTGGGACTAATATGTTGGTGGGGCATGGCTTAGCTATGTGAAGACCAGACGCATAGGCGACCGGACAAATTCATATTCCTTTAAACAAATTTTCATCTAGCGATGATCTAAAACATGTTCTAAACTAACGGTCGGACTCACCTTCAAAGAGGTCATAGCATGAAATGTTAAATTCCTCCTGAACTGGATGCTTCTATTGGTGATTAGATAGCTTTATAGATAAACCAGAAATATTTTTTAACGATAATGCCGCGTACGCACGACCGGTTTAGCCGTCGGAACAAACTCTGAAGGTTTTTCCGACACTCAAGCTGTCTTGCATACACACGGTCACACCAAATTCCGACCGCCAAGAACGCGGTGACGTACAACATGTACGACGGGACAACGCGTACGACGTCTCGTACTTGCTTCAGACCATGCGTCATTTTTGGAAAGTCGGTACAGCATACAGATGATCGGTTTTCCCGATAGAAATTGATTCCGTCGGAAAAAAATAGAGCATGTTCTCTATCTAATGCGGCGTACACACGGTCGGAATTTCCGATGGAAACAGTCCGATGGGAGCTTTTCATCAGATTTTCCGACCGTGTGTATGCCCAACGGTCTTTTTCTGTCGGAATTTCCGACGGACTTTGGATTGAGAACCTGTTCTCAATTTTTCCGACGGAAAACCTTTCTATCGGATTTTCCGATCGTGTGTATGCAATTCCGACACGCATAATTTCGACGCATGCTCGGAAACAATTCGACGCATGCTCGGAAGCATTAAACTTCCCTTTTATAGTGCAGTTGAACGTGTTTTATGCCGCTGTGTTATTGACCGTCGGAATTTGGTGTGATCGTGTGTAGGCAAGACAGCTTGAGCGGAATTCCGTCGGAAAAACCGTCAGAGGTTTTTCCGACGAGAATTCCGATCGTGTGTACGCGGCATTAGTCCATCTGATATTTTCAACGGAAAAAGTCAGATGGGGCATACACACGATCGGAATAAAGGATGAAAAGCTCCCATTAGACATGTGCAATTCGTTTCGTTTTTTTTTTCGTTATGTTCGTTCGTTTTCGTACGAATGAACGAATCATTCGAATCGTACGAATCCGAATAACGAATCGTAACGAATCATTCGAAAATCCGAAAAAAAATAATTAGAAACAACGAATGTACTAATGAAGAAAATCCGAAAAACGAAAACGAACGAAAAAATTCGTACATTCGTAACTTTTTTTTTTTGTTGAATTGGTAATTTTCCGTGTCCCTTACAATGGTGCTGCTAAACGTGCTTCGAATGGATTGAACAAAAAAATTCGTACATTCGTAACTTTTTTTTTTCGATTCGTAACTTTTTTTTTTTCGATTCGTAACTTTATTTTTTATTTTTTTTCGATTTGTAATTTTCCGTGTCTCTATTGAACCCAAAAATTCGTACATTCGTAACTTTTTTTTCGATTCGTAACTTTTTTTTTTTTTCGATTCGTAACTTTTTTTTTTTTTTTTTCGATTTGTAATTTTCCGTGTCTCTATTGAACCAAAAAAATTCGTACATTCGTAACTTTTTTTTTTCGATTCGTAACTTTTTTTTTCTTTTTTTTTTATTTGTAATTTTCCGTGTCTATTGAACCAAAAAATTCGTAACTTTTTTTTCGATTCGTAACTTTTTTTTTTTTTTCGATTCGTAACTTTTTTTTTCAATTAGTAACTTTTTTTTTTTTTTTTTTTGATTTGTAATTTTCTGTGTCTCTATTGAACAAAAAAATTCGTACATTCGTAACTTTTTTTTCGATTCGTAACTTTTTTTTTCGATTCGTAACTTTTTTTTTCAATTCGTAACTTTTTTTTTTTTTTTTTTTTTTTGATTTGTAATTTTCCGTGTCTCTATTGAACCCAAAAATGCGTACATTCGTAACTTTTTTTTCGATTCGTAACTTTTTTTTTTCCTTTTTTTTTTTGATTTGTAATTTTCCGTGTCTCTATTGAACCAAAAAATTCGTAACTTTTTTTTCGATTCGTAACTTTTTTTTTTTAGATTCGTAACTTTTTTTTTCAATTCGTAACTTTTTTTTTTTTTTTTTGATTTGTAATTTTCCGTGTCTCTATTGAACCAAAAAAATTCGTACATTCGTAACTTTTTTTTTCGATTCGTAACTTTTTTTTTCTTTTTTTTTGATTTGTAATTTTCCGTGTCTCTATTGAACCAAAAAATTCGTAACTTTTTTTTCGATTCGTAACTTTTTTTTTTTTCGATTCGTAACTTTTTTTTTTCAATTCGTAACTTTTTTTTTTTTTTTTGATTTGTAATTTTCCGTGTCTCTATTGAACCAAAAAAATTCGTACATTCGTAACTTTTTTTCGATTCGTAACTTTTTTTTTCGATTCGTAACTTTTTTTTTCGATTCGTAAATTATTAAAATGTAATATTAGCATACACATTACATAAAATTATGAATTATGCTCCGATTACGAATGTTACGAATGTACGAAATAAATACGAATGCGTCCGAAAATGTAACTAACGAAAAAACGAATCAACAAAAAAATAACTCTTACGAATGTACGAATCGTTACGAATACAAACACCGACGACTTACGAATGTACGAATCGTTACGAATCGACGGAAACAAAAAAATAAAAAAAAAAAAACAAAAAAAACGAAACGAAAATAAACAAATTTTTTTGTTGTGCACATGTCTAGCTCCCATCGGACTTTTTCTGTCGGAATGTCTGACTGTGTGTACGCGGCATAAGACCTCTGCCCGTTTCTTTGCATATCAGTAAAAAGAAATCAGTTGACTTTCTCTAAATGGACCAGAGCCCTCGATTAATGGCTGCTCCCTCATCAGCCCTAGATGGCCTACATGCAATAATATTACCTCCTCTTCCACCGCGGTCGTCAACTTTCAGGGTTTGCGGAAGGTGCCGTCTTGTCTAAACCTCTGGACAACCACCAGCCAAAACAATAAAATCTCAGTACACTTCAGGCTGGCACTTTAACATCATAAACCCGTCTGCGGTGGGGTGGTGGGGGGGGGGGGGTGTTAAACTTTTATTAACTCCAAATAATGCGCAACTTGACGCAAGTAATGTACCACGTGACCCGCGACCCCCTACTCTGTTTATCCTGTTCTTCCTTTTTATTTTCTTTGGTTGACTCTCCTCCCAAATCTCGGTTCTCCATCGGCGAAGCGGCTGCTTATTACGGCGGAGTCACGCGGCCTAATGAGTGATTTACTCATATCATCTGAGCACTTGAGAGCCATCCCAAATCTAATAGCAAGAGATAAAGTCAAGATCGAAGATAATAAATTTGCCTCGCTCACTCTGCCAAAGCGTTATTGCAAGACTCGTGTCTCTGCTTTTATTGATAAACAGAAAGAAAAGGATGGGGGGGGGGGGGGGGGGGGGGGGGGGGGGGGTTATATAAAGAAAGTCTATTTATAAAGGTGCACAAATAGAGTTGAGGAATCGTGTCCGCTAAAAAAAAAAAAAAAAAATTAGAAAGGGAGCTTTGAAAATGGTCCCTGGATGGTTGGAAGGACACGTTTGTTGGATAATCTGTTTTTATTGCATCTGGGTTTTATTTGATTTGATTTTTCTTTTTTGTAATTAAAGCAATAAAAATGAAGTGTTATGTCCTGGTAGGGAAGATGGTGAAAATTAATCTCGGTGCGTCAACGCAGCGGGACTTTTACTCCCTAAATATTTTACGTACCTGCAAAGCCAAAACTTTTTTTTTTTTTTTAAACTTATAAATACCGTATTTATCGGCATATAACACGCACCGGCGTATAACACGCACCCCAAGTTTAGGAGGGCATTTTAAGGAAAAAAAGTTTTAGGAGGGAAGTTTAGGGAAAAAAAAAACTTAAGCGTCATTTGCAGCTTGCCCAGCGTCATTTGCAGCCTTGCCCAGCGTCATTTGCAGCCTTGCCCAGCGTCATTTGCAGCCTTGCCCAGCGTCATTTGCAGCCTTGCCCAGCGTCATTTGCAGCCTTGCCCAGCGTCATTTGCAGCTTGCCCAGCGTCATTTGCAGCTTGCCCAGCGTCATTTGCAGCCTTGCCCAGCGTCATTGCAGCTTGCCCAGCGTCATTTGCAGCTCGCCCAGCGTCATTTGCAGCTCGCCCAGCGTCATTTGCAGCTCGCCCAGCGTCATTTGCAGCTCGCCCAGCGTCATTTGCAGCCTTGCCCAGCGTCATTTGCAGCTTGCCCAGCGTCATTTGCAGCTCGCCCAGCGTCATTTGCCGCCTGCCCAGCGTCATTTGCAGCTCGCCCAGCGTCATTTGCAGCTCGCCCAGCGTCATTCGCAGCCTTGCCCAGCGTCATTTGCAGCCTTGCCCAGCGTCATTTGCAGCCTTGCCCAGCGTCATTTGCAGCCTTGCCCAGTGTCATTGTAGCCTTGCCCAGCGTCATTGCAGCCTTGCCCAGCGTCATTGCAGCCTTGCCCAGCGTCATTGCAGCCTTGCCCAGCGTCATTGCAGCCTTGCCCAGCGTCATTGCAGCCTTGCCCAGCGTCATTTGCAGCCTTGCCCAGTGTCATTTGCAGCCTTGCCCAGTGTCATTGTAGCTTGCCCAGCGTCATTGCAGCCTTGCCCAGTGTCATTGCAGCTTACCCAGCGTCATTTTCAGCCTTGCCCAGTGTCATTGTAGCTTGCCCAGTGTCATTGCAGCCTTGCCCAGCGTCATTGCAGCCTTGCCCAGCGTCATTGCAACCTTGCCCAGCGTCATTTGCAGCCCTGCCCAGTGTCATTGTAGCTTGCCAGCGTCATTTTCAGTCTTGTCCGGGTTTAAATTTCCCACCGCCGAGACGCTCTGTCGCGTGCACCGCCGAAAAAGACTGAAGCGCCCCCGGGAAAAGCCGAGCCGACTGTTCGGCTACGCTCGCGGTCCCCCCTCCCTGCTGTTTCCGGAGCGAGCGCAGGGAGGCGGGACTATGAGCAGAGCCGAACAGTCGGCTCGGTCTTTTCCGGCGCCACTTTTTTTTTCGCCCGCGATTCGGTCTTTTTCGGCAGCGCTCGCTATTTTTTCGGCGGCGCTTGCCATTTTTGACATTTTTTTGGGGGTATCGGCGTATAACACGCACCCACGACTTTACCCCCAATTTTAAGGGGAAAAAAGTGCGTGTTATACGCCGATAAATACGGTAAGTTAAAATTAGGGAATGGTTAAAACTTTCCTTTTTTATTTACCATTGTGAGATTTTCCTTCACTCCTGATTTCCCTGCCCTTGTGACAACAGGGAGTGAGCCTGTGAAGGTTCTCATTTATCCAGATGATGTTATACTATAATGCAAAAAGTATTGGGACACCTGCTTTTTACACGCACATGAACTTTAGTGGCTTCCCAGTCTTATGCCCCGTACACACGGTCGGAAAATCCAACGGGAACAGTCCGATCAGATTATGTTGTCGGAAAATCCAACCGTGTATGGGCTCTGTCCGACTTTTTCCGTCGGAAATTCAGACGGAAACAATTTGAGAGCAGGATCTCAAATTTTCCGACAACAAAATCCGATCAGACTTTTTCCGATCGCGTGTCGAGAATTCCGACGGACAAAGTGCCACGCGTGCTCAGATCAAGTTACGAGACCAAAGCTATTGGCTACTGACGTGAACGTAGTCCCGTCGTAACGAACGAACGTCATCACGCTCGGAATGATCGGATTTTCCGATAACTTTGTCCGACCGCGTGTATGCAACACCAGTTTCGGACAAAGTCCGACGGAAAAAAATCAGACGGATTTTGTGGTCGGATTTTCCGACCGTGTGTACGGGGGCTTAGTCCGTAGGGTTCAATATTGAGTTGGCCCACCCTTTGCAGCTATAACAGCTTCAACTCTTCTGGGAAGGCCGTCCACAAGGTTTAGGAGTGTGTCTATGAGAGTGTTTGACCATTCTTCCAGAAGCGCATTTGTGAGGTCAGGCACCAATGTGGACGAGAAGACCCGGCTCACAGACTCCTCTCAAAATCATCCCAAAGGTGTTCTATCAGGTTGGGGTCAGTCAAGTTCCTCCACCCCAAGACTTCATGGACCTTGCTTTGTGCACTGGTCCAAATCATTTGGTGGAGGGGGGATTATAGTGTGGGGCTGTTTTTCAGGGGTCGGGCTTGGTCCCTTAGTTCCAGTGAAGGGAACTCCTAAGTCGTCAGCATACCAAGACATTTTGGACAATTTCATGCTCCCAACTCTGTGGGAACAGTTTGGGGACGGCCCCTTCCTGTTCCAACATGAGTGCGCTCCAGTGCACAAAGCAAGGACCATAAAGACATGGATGAGCGAGTTTAGGGTGGAGGAACTTGGACATCCCTCCCCTCCCTGGTGCTTCTTGGGCTTCACTTTACAGCCGGTTTCGCCCAAGATCAAGCCAAATACACAGAGTACCCCAAAATACCCAAGCTCTGAGATCAAGCCAAATACACAGAGTACCCCGAAATACCCAACCTCTGAGATCAAGCCAAATACACAGAGTACCCCGAAATACCCAACCTCTGAGATCAAGCCAAATACACAGAATACCCCGAAATACCCAAGCTCTGAGATCAAGCCAAATATACAGAGTACCCCGAAATACCCAACCTCTGAGATCAAGCCAAATACACAGAATACCCCGAAATACCCAACCTCTGAGATCAAGCCAAATACACAATACCCCGAAATACCCAACCTCTGAGATCAAGCCAAATACACAGAATACCCCGAAATACCCAAGCTCTGAGATCAAGCCAAATATACAGAGTACCCCAAAATACCCAACCTCTGAGATCAAGCCAAATACACAGAATACCCCGAAATACCCAACCTCTGAGATCAAGCCAAATACACAATACCCCGAAATACCCAACCTCTGAGATCAAGCCAAATACACAGAGTACCCCGAAATACCCAAGCTCTGAGATCAAGCCAAATATAAAGAGTACCCCGAAATACCCAACCTCTGAGATCAAGCCAAATACACAGAATACCCAGAAATACCCCAACCCCTGCAGCCATCTGGTCCCATAGGCAATCTAAGGCCGCGTACACACGAAGGGACAATCCCGCGGGATTATCCTCTGGACTGAAGTCCAGAGGATAATCCCCTCGTGTGTGGGCGCCGGCGGACTTTTTGGCGCCAAAGTACGGCGGACTAAAGTTTCAGGTTTTGTTCTCAAATTATCCGCTGGACTTGGAAGTCCAGCGGACAATCCCGCCGTTAGTGGGCAAGTCCGCGGGACTTTTGAAATGAACGGACTTGCCGCTCATCGGCAAGTCCGTTCATTTAGCACGTGACTTCAGGTTACGTAGCTAGCGTAGGCAGTAAATGCCGCCGCGCTAGCTCCGTGACCTGGCATGGATTTAAAGGGAATCCCCACGCCGAAAAAACGGCGTGAGGGTTCCCCCCAAATCCATGTCAGACCCTCATCCGAGCACGCAGCCTGGCAGGCCAGGAAAGGGGTGGGGACGAACGAGCGCCCCCCCCTCCTGAGCCGTACCAGGCCGCGTGCCCTCAACATGGGGGGTGCCCTGGGGAAAGGGGGGCCGTGCGGCCCCCCCACCCCAAAGCACCTTGTCCCCATGTTGATGAGGACAAGGGCCTCTTCCCGACAACCCTGGCCGTTGGTTGTCGGGGTCTGCGGGCGGGGGCTTATCGGAATCTGGGAACCCCCTTTAATAAGGGGGCCCCCAGATACCGGCCCCCCACCCTATGTGAATGAGTATGGGGTACGATGTACCCCTACCCATTCACCTAAGGTGTAAAATGTAAAGTAAAAAAAAAAACACCCACACTTTTGAAAAAATAGTTTATTGCACTGCTCCGGGGGTCTTCTTCCGTCTTGGGGGTCTTCTCGCCGGACTCCCCCGCCATTTACCAAGCTCTTTTACCGAGCGAGGGGAGTCCGGCTACCTTCTTCGTCGTCGCCGCCGTCTGGGGGTCTCGATCCGCCTTCGGGGGTCTTCTTCCGTCTTGGGGGTCTTCTCGCCGGACTCCTCCCCTCTCTTCTGCTCTTTTACCTAGCTCTTTCACGAGGGGAGGTGTCCGGCTACCTTCTTCGTCGTCGCCGCCGTCGTCTGGGGGTCTCGATCCGCCTTCGGGGGTCTTCCGGGGGTCTCTTCTGTTCTTGCGGCGGTCGTCGTCTTCCGCGCCGCCGGCGCCTTGTCCTTCTTCTTGTCCTTCTTGTTCTTCTTGTTCTTCTTCTTCTTCCGATGTTGACCCGACGCTCTCTCTGCCCGGAATGCCTGTGCCGCTCTGAGCTCGGACTTATATAGGGACATGGGCGACAGGGTCACATGCACATGTCACATGGTGACCCCGCCCCCTTGTGTTGTCACAGTCCCGGAGGATGCTGGGACTGTGACATCGCAAGGGGGCGGGGTCACCATGTGACATGAACATGTGACCCTGTCGCCCATGTCCCTATATAAGTCCGAGCTCAGAGCGGCACAGGCATTCCGGGCAGAGAGAGCGTCGGGTCAACATCGGAAGAAGAAGGACAAGAAGAAGAAGAAGGCGCCGGCGGCGCGGAAGACGACGACCGCCGCAAGAACAGAAGAGACCCCCGGAAGACCCCCGAAGGCGGATCGAGACCCCCAGACGACGGCGGCGACGACGAAGAAGGTAGCCGGACTCCCTCGCTCGGTAAAAGAGCTTGGTAAATGGCGGGGGAGTCCGGCGAGAAGACCCCCAAGACGGAAGAAGACCTCCGAAGGCGGATCAAGACCCCCAGACGACGGCGGCGACGAAGAAGGTAGCCGGACTCCCCTCGCTCGGTAAAAGAGCTTGGTAAATGGCGGGGGAGTCCGGCGAGAAGACCCCCAAGACGGAAGAAGACCCCCGGAGCAGTGCAATAAACTATTTTTTCAAAAGTGTGGGTGTTTTTTTTTACTTTACATTTTACACCTTAGGTGAATGGGTAGGGGTACATCGTACCCCATACTCATTCACATAGGGTGGGGGGCCGGTATCTGGGGGGCCCCTTATTAAAGGGGGCTCCCAGATTCCGATAAGCCCCCGCCCGCAGACCCCGACAACCAACGGCCAGGGTTGTCGGGAAGAGGCCCTTGTCCTCATCAACATGGGGACAAGGTGCTTTGGGGTGGGGGGGCCGCACGGCCCCCCTTTCCCCAGGGCACCCCCCATGTTGAGGGCACGCGGCCTGGTACGGCTCAGGAGGGGGGGGCGCTCGTTCGTCCCCACCCCTTTCCTGGCCTGCCAGGCTGCGTGCTCGGATGAGGGTCTGACATGGATTTGGGGGGAACCCCCACGCCGTTTTTTCGGCGTGGGGATTCCCTTTAAATCCATGCCAGCTTGCGGAGCTAGCGCGGCGGCATTTACTGCCTACGCTAGCTACGTAACCTGAAGTTACGTTCAAAATGAACGGACTGCTCCGTGTGTGGGCAAGTCCGTTCATTTTCAAAAGTCCCGCGGACTTTTGGCCGGCGGATTATCCGCTGGACAAGTCCGTGCGTGTGTGGGCAAGTCCACACCCTCGGAAAGTCCAGCGGACCTAGCCGGAAAGTCCAGCGGATTGTCCGCTGGACTTAGGTCCGCCGGCAAAAGTCCGTACGTGTGTACGAGGCATAAGAGTTAACACTTTTTGAACGACTCTATGGCCTTGGAGGACTGGAGTGATGTCATGACGTCACTTGTGGTCCAGGCTGAAAAAATAAAAAAAGTGTAAAATTAAAGCTTTTGCTTTAAAAGGTATAGATGAGAATTGAGGTCCTTTTGACCCTAGATCTCTTCATAAAGAGGACCTGTCATCCTTTCTTATATTACAAGGGATGTTTACATTCCTTGTAATAGGACTAAAAGTGATCAAAGAAAAATGAATAGGACAGTGTAAAAATAAAAAGATAAGAATTAAAAAACACTTTGTGCCCCCATCCCTCCGTGCTCGCGCGCAGAAGTGAACACATAAGCACGCATATGTAAACGGTGTTTGAACCACACATGTGAGGTATTGTCATGAACATTGGAATGAGAGCAATAATTCCAGCGATAGTCCTCCTCTGTTACTCTAAACTGGTATCCTGTAAAGGTTTTTAAAACATCTCCTAAGAAGATTTTTAAGCACTGTAGGTTGTCGCCATTCCACGAGCGTGTGCAATTTTCGAGCGCAATGTGTTAAGTATCTATTTACTCGGCGTAACATCATCTTTCGCATTATACAAAAAATTGGGGTAACTATTGTGTTTATTTTTTTTTTAATTCAAGTGTTTTTTTGCTAAAAAAGTGCGTTTGCAAAACCGCTGCGCAAATACTGTGTGACATAAAAAATTGCAACGATCGCCATTTTATTCCTTTAGGGTCTCTGCCAAAAAAAGAAGTATAACGTTTAGGGGTTAAAATAAAATTTCTAGTAAAAAATACTGATTTTTAACTTTTATACGTTGCCAGAGCAGCATCTGATGAAGGGGGTGACTGTTTGGCAGAACAGTGGTGCAGACAAGTTTAGTAGAGCCTGGATAATCCCAATCGGCCGATGAACTGGGCTGTCACTGGAATCCTGGAGGATTTAGAATGCTTCCGGCTCCTCTCCCGATGGTGTCAGCCGTAAGACGGAAACCACTGGACAACTGCCGTCAGTCAGATGTTGATATCCCAATCATATAGATAGTTCAAACAACCGGAGGAGTAGAAGTCCCATTAGGACGAAACGCGTCGGGCCAGGTACACCACTCCCCATATTGCTTTTATCGAACTGTGATCCCTTTTTATCCTTGTATGTCAGTTTTTATCAATTAAAACCTACCTTCTGACCTGCACCATTGGAGCCCCCTTTTTTTCTTTCCCTTACATATTTTGTGGATGAGAGTGTTTTGGGTTTCAGTATTGGGTCCGTGCCACCCCTATAGGGGGAAATTTACACCAGCTTCCATCTGTCGTCTCTGGATTTCTCGTTGACACCTCTGGTTGTTTGAAACATCTACATGATTGGGATATCAACATCTGACTGACTGCAACAAAAGCTCCTCTTGACCTCTATTCTTTCTGCACAGCTGCTGCCAAAACAGCGCCACCTACCGAAGGGAGGCTGAACTGCACTTGCAACTACAAGCGTGCATTACATTCACTTGAGTGGGTCACATTCGATGGTGGTATCATCCACCTAATGCAGGGTTCTCCAAACGTTCTAAACAAAGGGTCAGTTTACTGACCTTCTGGCTTTAGGGGGTGGGACTGTGGCCAGTGGGAATAGAAACATCCCCCTGTGTCATTAAATTATATTCCATCATTGATTTTAAAGGGAGGAATAGTGCCCTATTATTGGTGTCAGTTGGAGGGATAGTGCACTATTGGTGGTGTCAATGCGAGGAATAGTGCCCCATCACTGGTGTCAGTTGGAGGAGTAAAGCCCCATTGATGGTGTCAGTGGGAGGAATGGTCCCCCATCATTGGTGTCCGCTGGTGTCAGTTTGGGAAGTAGTGTCTCATCGATGGTGTCAATAGGATGAATGCTGCTTCATCATTGGTGTCAGTTGGAGGAATGGTACTCCATCATTGGTGTCAGTTGGAGGAGTAAAGCTCCATTGATGGTGTCAGTGGGAGGAATGGTCCCCCATCATTGGTGTCCGCTGGTGTCAGTTTGGGAAGTAGTGTCTCATCGATGGTGTCAATAGGATGAATGCTGTCTCATCATTGGTGTCAGTGGGAAGAATGGGGCCTCATCATTGGTTTCAGTGAGAGTAATGGGTCGAAACGCGTCAGGTTCACTTTTACCCCTAATATCTGTAAAACTACATTGATGTAAAAGCTTTTTGTCTGTTAGTGTAAATCTGTTTTAAAATTTCTGTATTGTTTTATCCAGTTGGGACCCATGTCTCCTATTTTTATCTTTACCCATATGTCACATGCGACATCTTTAATATAATAAAGATTCATATTTTTGAATACAACAATACCTCTCAGAGAACTTATTTTCTAAACGCTGCCTAAAAACCCCATCAATTCCCTCTTGGGGGGACCTTTTTCTTTTCTTCAGTGAGAGTAATGGTACCCCATCATTGGTGTCAGTTGGAGGAGTGAAGCCCCATTGATGGTGTCAGTGGGAGGAATGATACCCTATCATTGTGGTCAGTGGGAGGAATGGTATCCCATCATTGGTGTCAAGGGGCGGAATGGTGCCCCATCATTGGTGTCAAGGGGAGGAATATAGTGCACCAGAGGCCTGATAAAGGCAAACAAAGGGCCACTGACCTAATATGACAGGGGGTACAAATATTGTTGTGGCATGTGTACACCCCCCTCTAACTGCTATTATTGAAGTCAGTTGGAGGGATAGTGCCCCATCATTGGTTTCCGTTGGAGGAATAAAGAATAATTGATGGTGTCAATAGGAAGAATGGTGCCTCATCATTGGTGTCAGTGAGAGGAATGGTACCCCCATCATTGGTGTCAGTTGGAGGAGTAAAGCCTCATTGATGGTGTCAGTGGAAGGAATAGTACCCCATCATTGGTATCAGTGGGATGAATGGTACTCTATCATTGGTGTCAAGGGGAGGAATGGTGCCCCATCATTGGTGTCAGTGGGATGAATGGTACCCCATCATTGGTGTCATTGGGATGAATGGTACCCTATCATTGGTATCAATGGGATGAATGGTACTCCATCATTGGTGTCAAGGGGAGGAATGGTGCCCCATCATTGGTGTCTGTTGGAGGAATAGTGCACCAGTCAGTTGGAGAAGTAAAGCCTCATTGATGGTGTCAATGGAAGGAATAGTACCCCATCATTGGTGTCAGTGGGATGAATGGTACCCTATCATTGGTGTCAATGGAAGGAATGGTACCCCATCATTGGTGTCAATGGGAGGAATGGTACTCCATCATTGGTGTTAAGGGGAGGAATGGTGCCCCGTCATTGGTGTCTTTTGGAGGAATAGTGCACCAGTCAGTTGAAGGAGTAAAGCCTCATTGATGGTGTCAGTGGAAGGAATAGTACCCCATCATTGGTGTCATTGGGATGAATTGTACCCTATCATTGGTATCAATGGGATGAATGGTACTCTATCATTGGTGTCAAGGGGAGGAATGGTGCCCCATCATTGGTGTCTGTTGGAGGAATAGTGCACCAGTCAGTTGGAGGAGTAAAGCCCTTATTGATGGTGTCAATGGAAGGAATAGTACCCATCATTGGTGTCAGTGGGATGAATGGTACCCTATCATTGGTATCAATGGAAGGAATGGTACTCCATCATTGGTGTCAATGGGAGGAATGGTGCCCCATCATCGGTGTTTGTTGGAGGAATAGTGCACCAGTCATTTGGAGGAGTTAAGCCTCATTGATGGTGTCAGTGGAAGGAATGGTACCCCATCACTGGTGTCAGTGGGATGAATGATACCCCATCATTGGTGTCAATGGGAGGAATGGTACTCCATCATTGGTGTCAAGGGGAGGAATGGTGCCCCATCATTGGTGTCTGTTGGAGGAATAGTGCACCAGTCAGTTAGAGGAGTAAAGCCTCATTGATGGTGTCAGTGGAAGGAATGGTACCCCATCATTGGTGTCAGGGAGAGAAATAGTGCCCCATCATTGGTGTCCATTGTGCGCTAGGGGCCTGATAAAGGCAACCAAAGGGCTGCATCCGGCCCCTGGGCCACAGTTTGGAGACCACTGACCTAATGAGACAGGGGGGGTATAAGTAGTGCTGTGGCATGGGTACACCCCCCTCCAGCTGCTGTTTTTAGTTTAAGGGGGCAGTTGGGGGTGCTAAAACCGCAGCTCAGACACCTGTTTTTACCGTTGCAAGTAATAATTAGGATAGCGATCGACATGTTTCCCTTGACACAACACACACGAGGGTGGGGGGGGGGCATCAAACTGCTCCAGCTGTTGGCAGATACACCCAACATGCCTACGAGAGGAGCGAATGAAGAAGAGTTTTGTGTTTTCCTCCACATTAGATAAAGCTGGAGCCATATATATATATCTGTAGGGAGTGCCGTGCTGTCACAGCTCCTCAAACTTTGCATCTTCTGGTTAGTGGGAGTTTCTGCTTGACTGGTCCTATTAGAGTGACACCAATAATCCAGTGCCACTAATTAATGGCTGATAAGATGGAGAGGAGCAAGTCGGAGGCTCCTGGTCTTGTCGGCGATGGCCATCCCGGGAGGGGGGTGGAAGGGAGTCTAGATTAAAGATTACACAGTGTTATCTGTATGGGAGGGAGGGGAGGAGGTAATGGAGAGACGGCGACAATATCACCGCCAATTACAATGTTCTCCTCTTACAGAATCTATCGGCGCGGCATCCTGTGCATACTGATACGCCGCGCTCCGGTGTTCGCCGCTTCCTTCCCTCTTCTACCAAGGAGATTATAGGACCCGTTATAGTTTTACATCTCCTATGCATGTGAAAGACACTTTATTGTATTTGTTTAAAGCTGAAGTTTAATCTGCTTATACTGTATTTTACTGTTCCTGCCCCCCTCCTCCTCCCCCCCAATCAACATGCCAAAGAAATGTTTACCCACTTGCTTACCGGGCGCTCCCTCCCTCCCCCCTTCCTGCCCAGGCCAATTTTCAGCTTTCAGTGCTGTCACACTTTTATTATTATTTGTTTTTTTATTAGTAATGGCGGCGACATTGCGGTGGACAGATCGGACACTTTTTTGGGATCATTGACATTTAGACAGCGTTCAGTGCTATAAATAGCCACTGATTACTGTATAAATGTGACTGGCAGTGAAGGGGTTAACCACTAGGTGGCGATGTAGGGGTTAAGTGTGTCCTAGGGAGTGATTCTAACTGTGGGGGGGGGGTGTGGCTATGTGTGACACGTCACTGATCACCAATCCCGATTACAGGGAGCTGTGATCAGTGTCATTAGGCAGAACGGGGAGATGCTTTTTTACATCAGCATTTCCCCGTTCTTCCTCTCCGTGAGACGATCTCGATTTCTGTGGGACCCGCGATAACGCTCACAGAGCCGCCTCTTAAAGGGCAACGTTACGTTAATTACGTTAATCTGCCTGTACGTGCCCTTCTGCCACAGTATATCTGCGTGAGGCGGTCGGGAAGCGGTTACGGGGGCGTGGCGGGAGGCGTGTCCTATGCCTACATACGTTTGCTAGTAGGTGTCCCTCATTCCCATCTCAAAGTGCTCCCGGCGGGCGCGCCCGCAAGCCACCTCTTAAAGGGCAACGTACAGGTACGTTAATCTGCCTGTACGTGCCCTTCTGCCACAGTATATCTGCGTGAGGCGGTCGGGAAGCGGTTAAGGGGGGCGTGGCGGGAGGCGTGTCCTATGCCTACATACGTTTGCTAGTAGGTGTCCCTCATTCCCATCTCAAAGTGCTCCCGGCGGGCGTGCCCGCAAGCCGCCTCATAAAGGGCAACATATAGGTACGTTAATCTGCCTGTATGTGCCCTTCTGCCGCAGTATATCTGCCATGAAGCGGTTAAGGGGGCGTGTCGGGAGGCGTGTCCTATGCCTACATACGTTTGCTAGTAGGTGTCCTTCATTCCCATCTCAAAGTGGTCCCGGCGGGCGTGACCGCAAACCGCCTCTTAAAGGGCAACGTACAGGTAGGTTAATCTGCCTGTACGTGCCCTTCTGCCGCAGTATAGCTGCGTGAAGCGGTCGGGAAGCAGTTAAGGGGGCATGTCCTATGCCTACATACTTTGCTAGTAGGTGTCCTTCATTCCCATCTCAAAGTGCTCCCGGCGGGCGTGACCGCAACCGCCTATAAAACGTACAGGTAGGTTAATCTGCCTGTACATGCCCCTCTGTCGCAGTATATCTGCGTAAGGCGGTCGGGAAGCGGTTAAGGGGGCGTGGCGGGAGGCGTGTCCTATGCCTACAAACGTTTGCTAGTAGGTGTCCTTCATTCCCATCTCAAAGTGGTCCCGGCGGGCGCACCTGCAAGCCACCTCTTAAAGGGCAACGTACAGGTACATTAATCTGCCTGTAGTGCCCTTCTGCCACAGTATATCTGCGTGAAGCGGTTAAGGGGGCGTGGCGGGAGGCGTGTCCTATCCCTACATACGTTTGCAAATAGGTGTCCCTCATTCCCATCTCAAAGTAATGGGAGGTATGCAAATTTATTGTTCCTTCTCTCTGACTTTCTGCAGCTTCTGATGCACACGGCGAGAAGCTCACCGTGTGCAGTGAAATCAGAGGAAAGCCGCGTCGGTTCGGCAGAGGAGCCGGTAGAACGGTGCAAGGCTGGAGAGAAGGCCGGAGTTCGGCTCTAAATCCAGGTGGTCCGTCTACCGTTTGATTGCGCGTTCGCTTGTTTTCATCACGTCTCCAAAAATGTAAAAATAATACAAATCTGTATAAAAGAACGAATCACACGGCTGCAGGTGTTTGTCTTCAGAGGAAGGCTCCCCAAGCATAGAGAGCAGAGGTCCGTGTTTATCGGCGTGCTGAGAAAAGCGCGATTGTAATAAGCGCTCGGTAAAATTGTCTATTTTGTTTAACATCGAACCTTTTTTTTTTTGCTTTCTCTATCAAAAATTCCGTCTGCGGAATCCAAAATAAAAATAAAAAAAAACGATCGTGTTCACAAGTAACGACTCCGGCCAGCTGCAAAGCTATTAAGCGACGAATAAAATATTGTTTTATTTTTTTCCCCACATTTGCTGTATTGTTACAATGTAACGTTTGGCCTGTTTACATTGGCGCTACAGATGTTTTAGTAGAAGCCGCAGCCGATGGCGGTGATATTTTTATAAGTTGGTGCGGCGGCGTGTTTGTTGCCGCTGAATGCGGTAAACATTGCACAGAGCTCAGATGTGTTCTGCAGGAGAAGAGACAAAAGACATTGGCGGAGGGAAACTCTCAGGCCCCAGCTCACACTTTGCCAATTTGGAACCGCGGGCAAGATCGGCGCGATTTCTGCCTGCGATCCCGAATCACGGCAGAACGCTGAATGCGCTTTTTGGTGTGGCATTATTCTTCGAGCGACGGTAAAATGTCATGCGCTTTTGCAGCGATCATCGGAAAAACACTTGCCTACTGGGCACTTTCACCCCCTTTCCTGCCCAGGCCAATTTTCAGCGCTGTCGCACCTTGAACGACAATTGCGCGGTCATGCAACACTGTACCCATATGACATTTTTAGCAGTTTTCTTTTGGTAGTATTTAATCACTACTGTGGTTTTAATTTTTTTGCTAAACAAACAAAAAAAAGACCAAAAATGTTGAAAAAAAAAATTATAAAATGTTGCAATTAAGTATGTTTTCTCCTTCACTGATGGGCACTGATGAGGTGGCACTTTTGAGGCCGCATTAATAGGCGGCACTAATAGGCAGCATTGATAGGTGACACTGATGTTGAGGCACTAATTGGCAGCACTGATGGGCACTGATAGATCACGGGGAAAGCCATAGGGAAGTCCCCGTGAAGTCTCCGTCCATCAGAGGGGGGCGGGGTCACCGGGTGGCCCCGCCCTCCATTATATAAGACGTGTCAGAAGAACTGAAGCGTCACACAGCGGAAGACTCCCACTGAGGCGGATCGTGCAGGCAGAGCGGAGAAGAAGCCGGAGCAAGATGCGGGACGAGAAGAGCGGAGGAAGAAGAAGATGAAGAAGAAGCGGAAAGAAAAAAAAATTAATAAAGGACTTGTCAAAAAACGTCTCTTGTGTTTTTTAGCCCTTTTGACACTTTTTGTCTGAAATGGTAGGGGTATATTTGTACCCCATTACCAATTCACACGAGGGGCCGGGATCTGGTGGCCCCCTTCTTAAAGGGGGCTTCCAGATTTCGATAAGACCCCCACAACCACTGGGCAAGGGTTGAGGGGATGAGGCCCTTCTCCCCATCAACATGGGTACAAGGTGTTTTGGGGGGCTTCCACAAAGCACCCTCCCAATGTTGAGGGCATGTGGCCTGGTATGGTTCAGGAGGGGGGGGGGGGGGCGCTCTCTCGTCTCCCCCTCTTTTCATGTGGCCTGCCAGGTTGTGTGCTCAGATAAGGGTCTGGTATGGATTTTTGGGGGGACCCCACAACATTTTTTTAAAAAATTTTGGCGCAGGGTTCCCCTTAAAACCCATACCAGACCTGAAGGGGGACCCCCACGCCATTTTTTTTATTTTGGCGCAGGGTTTCCCTTAATATCCATACCAGACCTGAAGGGCCTGGTATGGAATTTAGGGGGACCCCACGCATTTTTTTAAATTTTGGTTCAGGTTTCCCCTGTGGGGAAATTCCATGCCGTTTTTATCAATGAACTTTAATGTGTATTGTAGCCGCGAGTAGTTTTAAATGACTTTTTTTCCTTTAGATATGTAATTTTGCTGACAGTCTGTTCAAAACACTGGAAACATGCGCCCCTTTACAGGCATACTATAGACACCCCCCAGGTACAAAATTTAAAGGAATATTACACTTTTATGGTTTCACTTTAAGCATTATTAAAATCACTGCTCCCGAAAAAACTCCAGTTTTTAAACTTTTTTTTGCATTGATACATGTCCCCTGGGGCAGGACTCGGGTCTTTTTATGACAATACCATGCATATAAGCCTTTAAAATTTGCACTTTTGATTTCTCCCATAGACTTTTAAAGGGTGTTCCGCGGCTTTCGAATTTGCTGCGAACACCCAAAATTGTTCGCTGCTCTGCTAACTGGCGAACAGCCAATGTTCAACTCGAACATAAAGCTCATCCCTACTTTAGTGTAGCGTACACACGGCCAGAATTTCCGATGGAAACAGTCCGATGGGAGCTTTTCATCGGATTTTCCGACCGTGTGTATGCCCATCGGTCTTTTTCTGTCGGCATTTCCGACGGACTTTGGATTGAGAGCCTGTTCTTAATTTTTCCGACAGAAAAACTTTCTTTCGGGAAAAATTCCGATCGTGTGTATGCAATTCCGACACGCAAAATTCCGACGCATCCTCGGAAACAATTCGACTCGGAAGCATTGAACTTCCCTTTTATAGTGCCGTTGAACGTGTTGTATGTCGTGGTGTTATTGACCGTCGGAATTTGGTGTGACCGTGTGTAGGCAAGACAGTTTGAGCGGAATTCTGTCGGAATTCCGACAGGAAAACCATCAGAGCTTTTTCCGACAAGAATTCCGACCATGTGTATGTGGCAAAGGACATTAGACATGTGCACAATAGAAAAATTTGTTTATTTTCGTTTTGTTTCTTTCGTTTCTGTTGATTCGTAACGATTCGTATTTTCGTAAGAGTTATTTTTTCGTTGATTCCTTTTTCCGTTAGTTTCATTTTCGTTTATTCGAAAATTCGGACGCATTCGTATTCTCGTAGATTTAGTTACATTCGTACTTTCGTTAGATTGATTTATTCGTACTTTCGTAACATTGTTTTCGTAGATTCGTAATCGGAGCATAATTCATAATTTTATGTAATGTGTATGCTATTATCACATTTTAAGAGACACCGAAAATTACGAATCGAAAAAAAAAGTTACGAATGTACAAATTTTTTCGTTTCATCCATTCGAAGCACATTAAGCAGCGCCATTGTAGAGACACGGAAAATTACGAATCGAAAAAAAAAAAGTTACGAATGTACGAATTTTTTCATTCAATCCATTCGAAGCACGTTAAGCATTGTAAGAGACACGGAAAATTACGAAAAAAAAAAAGTTACGAATGTACGAATTTTTTCGTTCATTTTGATTTTCGTTGTTCCTGTTTTCGTTTTTCGGATTTTCTTCTTTCGTAGTTTCGTTGTTTCTAATTTGGTTATTTCGGATTTTCGTTGTTTTTCGTATTCGTTCGATTCGAACATTCGCTATTCGTTAAAATTTTTAGCGAATCGTTCGTTCATTCGTACGATAACGAATAAACGAATATAACGAATTTTAACGAAAAAAAAAAAAAAAAAAAAAACGAATTGCACATGTCTATAGGACATGCATTCCTGATAGCCACTGATGGTACCTAAAGAACCTCTTGTAGAACTTCCAGCATAACCATATAGTACAGGCATCCTCAAACTACAGCCCTCCAGCTGTTGCAGAACTACACATCCCATGAGGCATTGTAAAACTCTGACATTCACAGACATGACTAGGCATGATGGGAATTGTAGTTCCCGAACAACTGGAGGTCCGTAGTTTGAAGACCCCTGATCTAGTACTTGCAATGGTGCTATAGCTGTGCAATCGGCTGATCATTTGCTTTATTATAGGAGTGCAGTCAAGCAAATGATCAGCAGATTGCACAAAAAAAAAAAATGCATGTTGACCAAGAAGGAGTAAGGAACAAGGGATGATATTATATGTATGCATCACACTTCACACATAGGTTGGACTTGATGGACTTGTGTCTTTTTTTGACCTCACCTATGTATGTAACTTCAGCTTTTATCCACAGAAAGTGTTAACAAACAGAACATATATGTGTTTATTCAGACAAATCTATATATTTTATCTAGATACCGAGAAGAAGCCAATCGATGGGCTGTATTTATTATTTAGATCTTTTATCTCTTTTATGTTTCCATCTTCCTTGTAGCACCTGGTCTTCTGTGTCCTTCCTTCAGCCTCTCCGTGATGGATAGATTTGCTCTTCTAATAACCCGGGCCCTTTGCATAAAGCCAAAGCCAGGAAATAAGTGCAAATTCTTTCAGTCTCCCGCAGTTTGAAGGCAGTAATTCCCCCCCCTTTAATATTTATATTTGCAATAAAATGCTCCTGACCTTTTGGTCACTTCAAGTGCAAGGGAAAAAAAAAAGAAAAGAAGGTTCCCTCAAGGCAACAGAGAGATGCATTAAATAATACATTATTGAATATATTTCTAAACCTCCGTATTGAATCCCGATCAGAGTTCAGCGGCGGTTAGAACAGAAAAAATGTCTTTATAAGTCGAAAATTTCTTTACCTAGCTTTAAATGTCATTTAAATATATGGCAATGGAGGGTTTTTTAAAAGGGAGGGTACTAAAAATCGGAGTCAGCTTGCCTCGGACACCTGAGAGGAGATTTTCATTGGCCTCGTAAACCCGGGGCCGAGTCTAATGCGCCGTTCCGTTGCTTTTACTGCTTAACGACTGGAATAAGAGATTATAATTCTATTTTTTAATATTCAATTTAACCTTACAATATTTTCCCCCATTAGAAAATGATGTTTATGCAAAAGCTTCAGCTGATCCAGCAAGTTGGCACACGTCGAGCGCTGGGCTTGGCTGCGATGGAATGTAGTAAAGTTTGACACGGCGTAATTGAACCACTTAACCACTTCAGCCCCGGACCAATTGGCAGCCAAAGGACCAGGCCCCTTTTTTGCGATTCGGCACTGCGTCGCTTTAACTGACAATTGCGCGGTGGCTCCCAAACAAAATTGGCGTCCTTTTTTTCCCACAAATAGAGCTTTCTTTTGGTGGTATTTGATCGCCCCTGCGGTTTTTATTTTTTGCGCTATAAACAAAAATAGAGCGACAATTTTGAAAAAATGCAATATTTTTTGCTTTTTGCTATAATAAATATCCCCAAAAAATATATAAAAAAACATTTTTTTTCCTCAGTTTAGGCCGATACGTATTCTTCTACATATTTTTGGTAAAAAAAATCGCAATAAGCGTGTATTGATGGGTTTGCGCAAAAGTTATAGCGTTTACAAAATAGGGGATAGTTTTATAGCATTTTTATTAATATTTTTTTTTTACTCGTAATGGCGGCGATCAGCGATTTTTATTGTGACTGCGACAATATGGTGGACACATCGGACATTTTTGACACATTTTTGGGACCATTGTCATTTATACAGCAATCAATGCTATTTAAATGCATTGATTCCTGTATAAAGGACAGTGGTAGTGAAAGAGTTAACCACTAGGGGGCGGGGAGGGTTTATGGTCTGTGACGTGTGTGTGTGTTTTTTTACATTAGGGGGCGGGGCTGACGTGTGACGTCATTGATCGGCTTTCCCGATGACCGGGAACAGCCGATCAATGACAGGCAGAGTAGGAAGCGCGGGGAGAGGTTTGTTTACACAGACCTCTCCCCGTTCTTCAGCTCTGTAAACCCAATCGCAGGACACCAGCGGCGATCGGGTCCGCTGGTCCCGCGGCCGGGGTCACGGAGCTCCCGACCGGGTCGCGAGCGCGCAACCCACGGGCAGGCAATTAAAGGGCCACGTACCGGTACGTGATTTTGCCTGCCTGTGCCATTCTGCTGCAGCATATCTGCGTGAGGCGGTCGGGAAGCGGTTAAGGACCGAGCCTCTTTTTGAGATGTTAAAAACTGTTTTTTTTTTTTTTGCTAGAAAATTACTTAGAACCCCCAAACATTATACATTTTTTTTTCTAACACCCTAGAGAATAAAATGTCGATCGTTGCAATACTTTCTGTCACAACGTATTTGCGCAGCGGTCTTACAAGCGCACTTTTATTGACAACAGTAAAGTTAGCCCGATTTATTTTTTATATTGTGTAAGATGATGTTACGCCGAGTAAATTGATACCAAGCATGTCATGCTTCAAAATTGCGCCCGCTCGTGGAATGGCGACAAACTTTTACCCTTAAAAATCTCCATAGGCGATGTTTAAAAAATTCTACAGGTTGAATCTTTTGAGTTAGAGGGAAGGTCTAGCGCTAGAATTATTGCTCTCGTCCTAACGATCGCGGAGATACCTCACATGTTTTTTTCTTATTTAATTTACCATTTATTTTTATTTTTTTTACACAGTTTTTTTTTTTAATTATTAATTATTTTTATTTATTAATTATTATTTTTAAAAAAATATTTAAATCGTGTCACTTTTATTCCTTTTACAAGGAATGTAAACATCTCTTGTAATAAAAAAAAAGCATGACAGGACCTCTTAAATATGAAGACCTCACATGTGTGGTTTGAAATTGATACCCAACATGTCACACTTAAAAAATTGCGCCCGGTCATGGAATGGCGACAAACTTTTACTCTCAAAAATCCCCATAGGCGACGTTTAAAAAAAATTCTACAGGTTGCTTGTTTTAGGTTACAGAGGAGGTCTAGGGCTAAAATGATTGCTCTCGCTCTACCGATCGCGGCGATACCTCACATGTGTGGTTTGACCACCGTTTTCATATGCGGGCGCTCCTCACGTATGCGCTCGCTTCTGCACGCGGGCTCAGAGGGACGGGGCGCATTTAAAAAAAATAATTTTTTTTCTTATTTATTTTACCTTTTATTTTTATTTTTGACACAGTTTTTTTTTTTTAATTGTGTGACTTTTATTCCTATTACAAGGAATGTAAACATCCCTTGTAATAGAAAAAAAAGCATGACAGGTCCTCTTAAATATGAGATCTGGGGTCAAAAATCCTGTGAAAGAATGTGGTGAAATTTCACCCATTTTGGTGACATCTCGGAGTCAATGGCAAAGGTGGCTTTGGATGCTCTCAGGGGTTCAATGTGCTTTAGATACCTCCAGAGCAGCCATTCTCAACCAGGGTTCCTTTGAACCCTAAGGTTCCTTCAGAGGTGGCTAGGGGTTCCTTGAGCTGTGGCTGATTTTCCTCCTGTTTGATGGTGCCTACATAGTTCTAAACCAATGCCACTTGGAGGAGCCAGTGGTAGGACACCAATGATTTTTATAGCTCTCTGTAAGGGGGCCATTCTTACCAACACTGTAAAAAAAAGGGCATTCTTCTCACTGAACACCAAAGGAGAAAGGCTTCTCCAGAGGGTTCCAGAGGCTAACTTCACCTAGCCAGAAGCAGTTGTTGTGCCAAAAAGATACCCCTCATTATCTTAATTATTTTAGGTTTTTTTTTTCTTTTTTTACACAAAAATAAAGTAAAAATACAAATTTTATGCAAAAGTACACAAATAGAGATCAAATACAAACATAAAAGGAAAAAACACAAATCAAAGAGCACCAACTGATATTAAACTACCATAAATTACCACTCCACTTAGGGTTCCATATAGGGTTAATTTCCCCATAATTTTACAGAAAATTGAAAGAACGTGGTGAAATTTCACCCATTTTGGTGACATCTTGGAGTCAATGGCAAAGGTGGCTTTGGATGCTCTCAGGGTTTCAATGGGCTTTAGATACCTCCAGAGCAGCCTTTCTCAACCAGAGTTCCTTCGAACCCTAGGGTTCCTTCAGAGGTGGCTAGGGGTTACTTTAGCTTCGACTGATTTACCTCCTGTTTGATGGTGCCTACATAGTTCTGAGCCAATGCCACTTGGAGGAGCCAGTGGTAGGACACCAATGATCTTTATAGCTCTCTGTAAGGGGGCCATTCTTACCACCACTGTAAAAAAAAAGGGTATTCTTCTCACTGAACACCAAAGTAAGTAAAGAGGCTTTGTTCCCACTGACCCCCAATGAATGGGTTTTTATCAGGGGTTCCCAAGACCTGAAAATTATTTTAAGGGTTCCCCTGGGGTAAAAAAAGGTTGAGAAAGGCTTCTCCAGAGGGTTCCAGAGGCTAACTTCACCTATCCAGGAGCAGTTCTTGAAATTTCACCCATTTTGGTGACGTCTTGGAGTCAATGGCAAAGGTGGTTTTGGATGCTCTCAGGGGTTCAATGGGTTTTAGATACCTCCAAAGCAGCCATTCTCAACCAGGGTTCCTTCAGAGGTGGCTAGGGGCTCCTTGAGCTGTGGCTGATTTTTATAGCTCTCTGTAAGGGGGCCATTCTTACTACCACTGTAAAAAAAAAAAAGGGCATTCTTCTCACTAAACACCAAAGTAAGGGTCATTGTGCCCACTGACCCCCAATGAAAGGGTTTTATCAGGGGTTCCCCCGAGACCTGAAAATTATTTTAAGGGTTCCCCTGGGGTAAAAAGGTTGAGAGAGGCTTCTCCAGAGGGTTCCAGAGGCTAACTTCACCTAGCCAGGAGCAGTTCTTGAAATTTCACCCATTTTGGTGACGTCTCAGAGTCAATGGCAAAGGTGGTTTTGGATGCTCTCAGGGTTTCAATGGGCTTTAGATACCTCCAGAGCAGCCTTTCTCAACCAGGGTTCCTCCGAACCCTAGGGTTCCTCTAGAGGTGGCTAGGGGTTCCTTGAGCTGTGGCTGATTTACCTCCTGTTTGATGGTGCCTACATAGTTCTGAGCCAATGCCACTTGGAGGAGCCAGTGGTAGGACACCAATGATCTTTATAGCTCTCTGTAAGGGGGCCATTCTTACCACCACTTTAAAAAAAAGGGCATTCTTCTCACTGAACACCAAAGTAAGGGGCATTGTTCCCACTGACCCCCAATGAATGGGTTTTATTAGGGTTTCCCCCGAGACCTGAAAATTATTTTAAGGGTTCCCCTGGGGTAAAAAAAAGGTTGAGAGATCCTTCTTCAGAAGGTTCCAGAGGCTAACTTCACCTAGCCAGGAGTAGTTGTTGTGCCAAAAAGATACCCCTCGTTATCTTAATAATTTTAAGTTTTTTTTTTTTTTTTTTTTTTACACAAAAATAAAGCAAAATAATAAATGTAATGCAAAAGTACACAAATAGAGATCAAATACAAACATAAAAGGAAAAAAAACACAAATCAAAGACCACCAACTGATATTAAACTACCATAAATTCCCGCCCCAGTTCGGGTTCACGTCTACTTTAACAGTTTTTTTCCCGCGATCGGGTCACGGATCTGAAGAACGGGGAGAGGTCTGTGTAAACAAACCTCTCCCCGCGCTTCCTACACTGCCTGTCATTGATTGGCTGTTCCCTGTCATCAGGAAAGCCGATCAATGACGTCAGATGTCAGCCCTGCCCCCTAATGTAAAAAACACAACACACGTCACAGCCCATAACCCCTCCCCTCCCCTAGTGGTTAACTCTTTCACTACAACTGTCATTTACACAGGAATCAGTGCATTTAAATAGCATTGATTGCTGTATAAAGGACAATGGTCACAAAAATGTGTCAAAAATGTCCGATGTGTCCGCCATAATGTCACAATCACAATAAAAATCGCTGATCGCCGCCATTACTAGTAAAAAAAAAAATATTAATAAAAATGCTATAAAACTATCCCCTATTTTGTAAACGCTATAACTTTTGCGCAAACCAATCAATAATCGCTAATTGCGATTTTTTTTTACCAAAAATATGTAGAAGAATACGTATCGGCCTAAACTTAGGAAAAAAAAAATTATATATTTTTTTGGGGATATTTATTATAGCAAAAAGCAAAAAATATTGCATTGTTTTCAAAATTGTCGCTCTATTTTTGTTTATAGCGCAAAAAATAAAAACCGCAGGGGCGATCAAATGCCACCAAAAGAAAGCTCTATTTGTGGGAAAAAAAGGACGCCAATTTTGTTTGGGAGCCACGCCGCACGACCGCGCAATTGTCAGTTAAAGCGACGCAGCGCCGAATCGCAAAAAGGGGCCTGGTCCTTTGGCTGCCAATTGGTCCGGGGCTGAAGTGGTTAACAGTTTTTTTCCCAGGCTGTATGACACGACAACCCGTGTTAATAGCATTTTCTGAAGCTATTAATTTCCCTTTTTATTTATTGTTCTCCTCACACTAGTGGTCCATAACCGGTGATAAATAGTTTTTTCCGGAGGATTCCAAGACTGGAAGCGTCGGCGGATACCTTGACTCTGTCGGAAGCTCCACGTACTAAATTAATATTTTTAACTTTTTTTCCATTTGCTTTGCGACGCAAAAGGTATAATCACAAACTACCGGCGTCCCGCGGCTCGCTGGAAATGAGAAATACAGGAGGGGAGCAGGAAAAATAATTCTCCGCTTTGGGCAGAGAGATGATCCGAAAAAGGGCCCGTCCACTCCGGAAAACCCATCTCGCTAAAGAATCGTTATCTGCTAAACGCCCCCCCCCCCCCCCCCCCGGGGGTCACCGACTCCTTGATTCCTTTTTAACGATACAGAGCTGGAGTTATTCCATGATATTGTTTAACGAAATGATGAATGCTTTCCGAGGAGATTAAGCAAACCATTTGGTTTGGAGGTTACTGCTAAGGGGGGGGGGGGGGGGGGGGTTCAAAAAATTGTTTCAACAAGCAGTTAAAGTGGTGTTTCCACACAAAAAAAAAAAAAAATAGCTCAAAATTCCTAAAAAATAAAAAATTATTGGAAATTTTTGTTTTTTAACTCACCTCTAAATGCCTGTTGCTAGGGGGTCCCTCGTAGTCTGCCTCCTTCAGTGCCCGGGCTGGTGACATCACTTCCCCTCGGCACAATCAGTCATCTGGGACATGTGATCGTATCACGGATGCGCAGTGGGTGCCCGGCTGTGAAGCCACAGCCGGGTGCCCACAGTTGCAATGCTGGCACCGTCGAGCGGAGCTTTGACCCCCCGATTTATTAAAAGTCAGCAGCTGCAGTATTTGTAGCTGCTGACTTAATTTTTTTTTTTTTTTTTAGGGGAACACCTCTTTAAATAAAAAAAAAGATTCAAAAATAGTTTCAACAAGCAGCTAAATAAAAAAAAAAGAAAAAAGGGGGGGGGGGGTTGAAAAATAGTTTCAACAAGCAGTTAACAAGCAGTTATATAAATAAAAAAATAAAAAAAAAATGGGGGGGGGGTTGAAAAATAGTTTCAACAAGCAGTTAAATAAATAAAAAAAAAAAGGGGGGCTTCAAAAATAGTTTCAACAAGCAGTTATTTAAATAAAAAAATAAAAAAACAAAAAAAGGGGAGGTTCAAAAATAGTTTCAACAAGCAGTTAAATAAATAAAAAAAAATAAAAAAGGGGAGGTTCAAAAATAGTTTCAACAAGCAGTTAAATAAATCAAAAAAAATATGAAAAAAGGGGAGTTCAAAAATAGTTTCAACAAGAAGCTAAATAAATAAAAAAAAATAAAAAAATAGTTTCAAAAAGCAGTTATATAAATAAAAAAATATCAAAAATTAAAAAAAAAAAGGGGGGGTTCAAAAATAGTTTCAACAAGCAGTTACATAAATTAAAAAAATGAAAGGGGGGGGGGTTCAAAAATAGTTTCAACTGGAAACATAAAATCTCCTAATTTCTCCTTCTTTTTATCAAAAGTTTAGTATGACTAATGCCTCGTACACACGTAGGGACTTTTGCCGGCGGACCTAGTCCAGCGGACAAGCCCGCGGGACTTTCCAGCTAGGTCCGCTGGACTTTCCGAGGGTGTGGACTTGCCCACAAACGCACGGACTTCTCCAGCGGATAATCCGCCGGCCAAAAGTCCGCGGGACTTTTGAAAATGAACGGACTTGCCCACACACGGAGCAGTCCGTTCATTTCGAACGTAACTTCAGGTTACGTAGCTAGCGTAGGCAGTAAATGCCGCCGCGCTAGCTCCGCAAGCTGGCATGGATTTAAAGGGAATCCCCACGCGAAAAAACGGCGTGGGGGTTCCCCCCAAATCCATGTCAGACCCTCATCCGAGCACGCAGCCTGGCAGGCCAGGAAAGGGGTGGGGACGAACGAGCGCCCCCCCCCCCTCCTGAGCCGTACCAGGCCGCGTGCCCTCAACATGGGGGGTGCCTGGGGAAAGGGGGGCCGTGCGGCCCCCCCACCCCAAAGCACCTTGTCCCCATGTTGATGAGGACAAGGGCCTCTTCCCGACAACCCTGGCCGTTGGTTGTCGGGGTCTGCGGGCGGGGGCTTATCGGAATCTGGGAGCCCCCTTTAATAAAGGGCCCCCAGATACCGGCCCCCCCCCCACCCTATGTGAATGAGTATGGGGTACGATGTACCCCTACCCATTCACCTAAGGTGTAAAATGTAAAGTACAAAAACACACACACTTTTGAAAAAATATTTTATTGCACTGCTCCGGGGGTCTTCTTCCGTCTTGGGGGTCTTCTCGCCGGACTCCTCCGCTCTCTTCTGCTCTTTTACCTAGCTCTTTCACGAGGGGAGGAGTCCGGCTACCTTCTTCGTCGTCGCCGCCGTCGTCTGGGGGTCTCGATCCGCCTTCGGGGGTCTTCCGGGGGTCTCTTCTGTTCTTGCGGCGGTCGTCGTCTTCCGCGCCGCCGGCGCCTTCTTCTTCTTGTCCTTCTTCTTGTCCTTCTTGTTCTTCTTCTTCTTCCGATGTTGACCCGACGCTCTCTCTGCCCGGAATGCTTGTGCCGCTCTGCGCTCGGACTTATATAGGGACATGGGGGACAGGGTCACATGCACATGTCACATGGTGACCCCGCCCCCTTGTGTTGTCACAGTCCCGGAGGATGCTGGGACTGTGACATCGCAAGGGGGCGGGGTCACCATGTGACATGAACATGTGACCCTGTCCCCCATGTCCCTATATAAGTCCGAGCGCAGAGCGGCACAGGCATTCCGGGCAGAGAGAGAGCGTCGGGTCAACATCGGAAGAAGAAGAAGAACAAGAAGGACAAGAAGAAGGAGAAGGCGCCGGCGGCGCGGAAGACGACGACCGCCGCAAGAACAGAAGAGACCCCGGAAGACCCCGAAGGCGGATCGAGACCCCAGACGACGGCGGCGACGACGAAGAAGGTAGCCGGACTCCCTCGCTCGTGAAAGAGCTAGTAAAAGAGCAGAAGAGAGCGGAGGAGTCCGGCGAGAAGACCCCCAAGACGGAAGAAGACCCCCGAAGGCGGATCGAGACCCCAGACGGCGGCGACGACGAAGAAGGTAGCCGGACTTCCCCCGCTCGGTAAAAGAGCTTGGTAAATGGCGGGGGAGTCCGGCGAGAAGACCCCAAGACGGAAGAAGACCCCCGGAGCAGTGCAATAAACTATTTTTTCAAAAGAGTGGGTGTTTTTTTTTACTTTACATTTTACACCTTAGGTGAATGGGTAGGGGTACATCGTACCCCATACTCATTCACATAGGGTGGGGGGCCGGTATCTGGGGGGCCCTTATTAAAGGGGGCTCCCAATTCCGATAAGCCCCCGCCCGCAGACCCCGACAACCAACGGCCAGGGTTGTCGGGAAGAGGCCTTGTCCTCATCAACATGGGGACAAGGTGCTTTGGGGTGGGGGGGCCGCACGGCCCCCCCTTCCCCAGGGCCCCCCCATGTTGAGGGCACTGGTACGGCTCAGGAGGGGGCGCTCGTTCGTCCCCACCCCTTTCCTGGCCTGCCAGGCTGCGTGCTCGGATGAGGGTCTGACATGGATTGGGGGGAACCCCACGCCGTTTTTTCGGGTGGGGAGTCCCTTTAAATCCATGCCAGGTCACGGAGCTGGCATTTACTGCCTACGCTAGCTACGTACCTGAAGTCACGTGCTAATGAACGGACTTGCCGATGAGCGGCAAGTCCGTTCATTTCAAAAGTCCCGCGGACTTGCCCACTAATGGCGGGATTATCCGCTGGACTGCCAAGTCCAGCGGATAATTTGAAAACAAAACTTCAAACTTTAGTCCGCCGTACTTTGGCGCCCAAAAGTCCGCCGGCGCCCACACACGAGGGGATTATCCGCTGGACTTCAGTCCAGAGGATAATCTCGCGGGATTGTCCCTTCGTGTGTACGCGGCATATTTTTTTCTAGCATGGTGATATACTGGAACATTGAATCTGAACTTAACATATATTTTTTTCTAGCATGGTGATATACTGGAAAACCATTGAACAGAAAAAATTTAAAAAAATAATAAATAGTTTCAGCAAGCAGATAAATAAATAAAAAATACAACAGAAAAAATTTAAAAATTAATAAATAGTTTCAGCAAGCAGATAAATAAAAAAAAAGGGTTGGGGGTCAAAAATAGATTTAACAAGCAGTTAAATAAAAAAAAAAAAAAAAAAAAAAGGGGGGGGGTTCAAAAATAGTTTCAACAAGCAGTCAAATAAATAAAAAAATACAAAAAAAAAGGGGGGGTTTAAAAACAGTTTCAACAAGCAGTTACGGTAAATAAAAAAAAAAGGGTTGGGGGTCAAAAATAGATTTAACAAGCAGTTAAATAAAAAAAAAAATAAAAAAAAAGGGGGGTGGTTCAAAAATAGTTTCAGCAAGCAGTTAAATAAATAAAAAAATACAATAAAAAAAGGGGGGGGGTTTAAAAACAGTTTCAACAAGCAGTTACGGTAAATAAAAAATAAAAAAAATGGGGGGGGGGAGTTCAAAAATAGTTTCAACAAGCAGTTAAATAAAAAAAATAAAAAAAGGGGGGTGGTTCAAAAATAGTTTCAGCAAGCAGTTAAATAAATAAAAAAATACAATAAAAAAGGGGGGTTTAAAAACTGTTTCAACAAGCAGTTACGGTAAATAAAAAATAAAAAAAATGGGGGGGGGGGAGTTCAAAAATAGTTTCAACAAGCAGTTAAATAAAAAATAAAAAAAAAGGGGGGTGGTTCAAAAATAGTTTCAGCAAGCAGTTAAATAAATAAAAAAATACAATAAAAAAGGGGGGGGTTTAAAAACTGTTTCAACAAGCAGTTACGGTAAATAAAAAATAAAAAAAATGGGGGGGGGAGTTCACAAATAGTTTCAACAAGCAGTTAAATAAATAAAAAAAGGGGGTTCAAAAGTAGTTTCAACAAGCAGTTAAATAAAAAAAAAAAAAAAAAAAAAAATCTGAGTTTTGAAAAGTAAATAAAATTGAATATTCCCAAAAACGAAAATTAAATAAGCTAAAAAAAAAAATAGTGTTTTTCGTTTGCAGGAGTTTTAAGACGAGTCGGGAAATGGTTTATGCAAATGGTAAAGTGGAGTCGATAGCGGCTCAAAAAATTATTCTATCTGGAGTCAAGATGGCTGCAACTTTTTAAATCCTCGGCTCGGAGGCTTGATTAGGTTGTTTACACTTTCTATAAATAAGCTGTAGGCCAAGATTCGCGGCGCGGGAAAGAGACGGCAAAGTCTAAGCTTCTTCTCTCAGATCTCGCTAGAAATTAGCTGTATTATAGGTAATAGAATGAATTATAATGTGAATTCTGAGTATAAAGTCTTCGGGGAGGTCAGGAATGGATCCTCTGTAGAAAGTTCGCTCCACTGAGATTAAAAAATAAAATAAAAAATAGAACTTAAATGAATGTTGGAGCAAAATAAATGTGTTCAGTAAACAATGTTTTGATATACACATCCCCCTCCCCCCCCATGTTTTATCCCTTTAACTACCGTAGTTGTGGAGAAGGGGCGTGCTTCACAGACTCCTGAAAGCTCCATTGAAGCACGCGGGACGTGTGGAGTACATCCCGTCCTTCCACCTCGCTGCTCCCCCTTCCCCCTCCTCACACTTGCTGGCAATTTCTAAATGTATAAAACAAGAAGTATCAAGAGATACAAAATCATTTTATAAACATTGCTCAGGTGGGAGGTAGAGGGATACAAAGCAACATTGTGTATAAACATTGTTCAGGCAGGAGATATAGAGATACAAAGTAACATTGTTTATAAACATTGATCAGACAGGAGATAGAGAGATACAAAGTAACATTGTTTATAAACATTGATCAGACATCAAATAGAGATACAAACTAACATTGTTTATAAACATTGTTCAGGCAGGAGATATAGAGATACAAAGTAACATTGTTTATAAACATTGATCAGACAGGAGATAGAGAGATACAAAGTAACATTGTTTATAAACATTGTTCAGGCAGGAGTTAGAGAAATACAAAGTAACATTGTTTATAAACATTGCTCAGACAGGAGATAGAGAGATACAAAGTAACATTGTTTATAAACATTGATCAGACATCAAATAGGAGATACAAAGTAACATTGTTTATAAACATTGCTCAGACAGGAAATAGAAAGATAAAAAATAACATTGTCTGTAAACATCAATCAGACGTGAGATAGAGAGATACAAAGTAATGTTGTTTATAAACATTGATCAGACAGGAGATAGACATGCAAAGTAACATTGTTTATAAACATTGCTCAGATGGGAAATAGAAAAATAAAAAGCAACATTGTTTATAAACATCAATCAGGCATGAGATGGAGGGATAAAAAGTAACATTGTTTATAAACATTGTTTATACGGTAGATAAAGGGATACACCGTAACATTGTTTATAAACACTGCTCAGATGGGAGATGGAAAAACACAAAGTAACATTGTTTATAAACATTGCTCAGATGATAGAAATCCAAAGTAACATGGTTTATAAACATCTGTCAGACATGAGATAGAGGGATACAAAGTGACATTTTTTATGAACGTTGTTTAGGCGGTAGATAGAGGGACACAAAGAAACATTCTTTCTGCATATCCAGCAGACAAAAGATAGAGACATACAAAGTAACATTGTTTATAAACATTGCTCAGATTAGAGAAATCCAAAGTAACATTGTTTATAAACATTGATCACACAGAAGATAGAGGAATACAAAGTAACAGTGTTTATAAACATTGATCACACAGAAGATAGAGGAATACAAAGTAACATTGTTTATAAACATTGATCACACAGAAGATAGAGGAATACAAAGTAACATTGTTTATAAACATTGATCACACAGAAGATAGAGGAATACAAAGACGGAATTTCGCTCAAACTGTCTTGCCTACACACGGTCACACCAAATTCTGACGGTCAATAACGCAGCGGCATACAACACGTTCGACGGCACTATAAAAGGGAAGTTTAATGCTTCTGAGCATGCGTCGAATTGTTTCCGAGCATGCGTCGAATTGTTTCCGAGCGTCAAATTGTTTCCGAGCATGCGTCGGAATTTTGCGTGTCGGAATTGCATACACACGATCGGAAAATCCGATAGAAAGGTTTTCCGTCGGAAAAATTGAGAACAGGTTCTCAATCCAAAGTCCGTCGGAAATTCCGACAGAAAAAGACTGATGGGCATACACACGGTCGGAAAATCAGTTGAAAAGCTCCCATCGGACTGTTTCCATCGGAAATTCCGACCGTGTGTACGCCGCATAAGAATTGATAAAAGGTAAATGTTATATAAGCCATTTTTAAAAGCAATTTTATAAAAAAAAGGACTGAAAACAGCGTTTTAAGACACGCCGCCTCAATTAATGGAAATTCGATGGCATTTGGAAAGTCCGGCGCGCGGCGAGCAGAAGTTGTGGAGCGTTAGACGTCGAGCTGTTGATCATCAGGGGAACATCTGAGAGGTCTCCAGCTGAGCGCCCGGTGCTGACGCTGGGGGGGGGATCTTGGCATCGTCTCCGGCGATGACGCCTTTGTGCCGCAGCTCCCTGTTTGTCGCTGATCACCGATACGTGGCGCGGCTTTAGAGCTGGAGGGCTCATTAGGTTCACCAACAAAGGATGTCACTCAAGCCAGGCAGCTGAGGGTTTGTTTGCCGAGGCGGTGGGACCTCCATCATCAACCCCCTGCCGGCGCAGCTGCTGTGCGACTCCGCAGAAGAATCTTTTATTTCTCCGGGACAGAAGGCGAGATTTACTGGGCTCTATATTTCATCCTTTTCATCTGAGCGACGGCTCGCGCGACCTTGATGCGGCACGAAAAACTCTCTTATTCTCCGGAAAACACACCAACCCACGTCCTACATAATCTCTGCACTCCCAATCCTATTGGCGATTAGTAATCGGCTATTATATGATTTCCACGCATGTAATCTATAGTTGGGTTATTAATGAGCAGATGGAAAGGGGGGGGTTGGGTGGGGTCCGGGAAGGGGGGAGGGGCAGTTTGATCTGGAGTGACACAGGTGTTAGAGAGGCTCCCAAGTTTTTCTTTGAGGGCTCATTCACATCACGTTCAGTGTTCTCCATTTTTGTTCACCGGATAAACGCAGATCTCACGCACGTCGCTCATATGGCAGCCCATTCACTAGAAGACCAGTGGCGGCTGGTGCTCAATATTTTGGGAGGGGGACAGCAAACCAACGCCACCCCCCCCCCCCCCCACCGGGGAAGTAGGACGGTAAAGAGGCGATCACTCCCCACAGGAGATGGATGGGAGGGCGGCGATCCCCCCCCCCCCCCCCCCATCCGCAGGAGACGGAGGATCAAAGGCCTCCTTACCTTAGGAGGCAGATGATAAGAATCCATCTACGGTAGAGCTGCTGCTCCTCACTGCTACTCTTTGCTCCGCCGGGGCCATTGCTTCTCCTCGCTCCGGGGCCAGTGGTTCTCCTCGCTCTGGGGCCGTTGCTTCTCCTCTTGGCTGAACAGGAAGTGGGTCTTGAGACCCGATTGGCCTGGGAGTCTTAAGACTCCCTGGCAATTGGGCCTGAGGGTCTGATTGGCTGGGATTAGCCCGGGAAAGTATACAGGCAGCAAACCAACGCCACCCCCCCCCCCCTCCCCGCGGAAGTAGGACGGGAAAGAGGCAATGACAACCTCCCCCCACAGGAGATGAATGGGAGGGTGGCGACCCCCCCCCATCCACAGACGAAGGATCAAAGGCCTCCTTACCTTAGGAGGCAGATGATAAGGATCCATCTAGGGTTGGGCTGCTGCTCCTCACTGCTACTCTTTGCTCTGGGGCCGTTGCTTCTCCTCGCTCCGGGACCAGTGGTTCTCCTCGCTCCGGGACCAGTGGTTCTCCTCGCTCCGGGACCAGTGGTTCTCCTCGCTCCGGGACCAGTGGTTCTCCTCGCTCCGGGACCAGTGGTTCTCCTCGCTCCGGGACCAGTGGTTCTCCTCGCTCCGGGGCCAGTGGTTCTCCTTGCTCCGGGGCCGTTGCTTCTCCTTGCTCCGGGGCCGTTGCTTCTCCTCGCTCCGGGGCAAGTGGTTCTCCTCGCTCCGGGGCCGTTGCTTCTCCATGCTCCGTGGCCAGTGGTTCTCCTTGCTTTGGGGCCAGTGGTTCTCCTCGCTCCCGGGCCAGTGGCTCTTCTCGCTCCGGGCCCAGTGGTTCTCCTCGCTCCAGGGCCGTTGCTTCTTCTCGCTCCGGGCCCAGTGGTTCTCCTCGCTCCGGGGCCATTGCTTCTCCTCTTGGCTGAACAGGAAGTGGGTCTTGACACCTGATTGGCTCGGGAGTCTTAAGACTCCCTGGCAATTGGGCCTGAGGGTCTGATTGGCTGGGATTAGCCCAGGAAAGTATTGGGACGCCTGCCTATACAGGCAGCAAACCAACGCCCCCCCCCCCCCCCCCCCCCCCACCGGGGAAGTAGGACGGAAAAAAGGCGATCACAACCTCCCCCCACAGGAGATGAATGGGAGGGTGGCGCTCCCCCCCATCCACAGGAGACGGAGGATCAAAGGCCTCCTTACCTTAGGAGGCAGATGATAAGGATCCATCTAGGGTTGGGCTGCTGCTCCTCACTGCTACTCTTTGCTCCGGGGCCGTTGCTTCTCCTCGCTCCGGGACCAGTGGTTCTCCTCGCTCCGGGACCAGTGGTTCTCCTCGCTCCAGGACCAGTGGTTCTCCTCGCTCCGGGACCAGTGGTTCTCCTTGCTCCGGGGCCAGTGGTTCTCCTTGCTCCGGGGCCAGTGGTTCTCCTCGCTCCCGGGCCAGTGGTTCTCCTCGCTCCGGGCTCAGTGGTTCTCCTCGCTCCAGGGCCGTTGCTTCTTCTCGCTCCGGGCCCAGTGGTTCTCCTCGCTCCGGGGCCATTGCTTCTCCTCTTGGGTGAACAGGAAGTGGGTCTTGAGACCCGATTGGCCCGGGAGTCTTAAGACTCCCTGGCAATTGGGCCTGAGGGTCTGATTGGCTGGGATTAGCCCAGGAAAGTATTGGGACGCCTGCCTATACAGGCAGCAAACCAACGCCCCCCCCCCCCCCCCCACGGGGGAAGTAGGACGGAAAAAAGGCGATCACAACCTCCCCCCACAGGAGATGAATGGGAGGGTGGCGATCCCCCCCATCCACAGGAGACGGAGGATCAAAGGCCTCCTTACCTTAGGAGGCAGATGATAAGGATCCATCTAGGGTTGGGCTGCTGCTCCTCACTGCTACTCTTTGCTCCGGGGCCGTTGCTTCTCCTCGCTCCGGGATCAGTGGTTCTCCTCGCTCCGGGGCCGTTGCTTCTCCTCGCTCCGGGGCCGTTGCTTCTCCTCGCTCCGGGACCAGTGGTTCTCCTCGCTCCGGGGCCGTTGCTTCTCCTCGCTCCAGGACCAGTGGTTCTCCTCGCTCCGGGGTCATTGCTTCTCCTCGCTCCGGGGCCGTTGCTTCTCCACGCTCTGGGGCCAGTGGTTCTCCTCGCTCCGGGGCCGTTGCTTCTCCTCTTGACTGAACAGGAAGTGGGTCTTGAGACCGGATTTGGCCCGGCAAAAAAAAGACTCCCTGGCAATTGGGTCTGAGGGTCTGATTGGCTCGGATTGGCCCGGGAAAGTTTTGGGACGCCTGCCTTTACACGCACACGAACTTTAATGGCATCCCAGTCTTAGTCCGTAGGGTTCAATATTGAGTTGGCCCACCCTTTGCAGCTATAACAGCTTCAACTCTTCTGGGAAGGCCGTCCACAAGGTTTAGAAGTGTGTCTATGGGAATGTTTGACCATTCTTCCAGAAGCGCATTTGTGAGGTCAGGCACTGATGTTGAACGAGAAGGCCTGGCTCGTGGTCTCCACTCTAATTCATCCCAAAGGTGTTCTATCGGGTTGAGGTCAGGACTCTGTGCAGGCCAGTCAAGTTCCTCCACCCCAAGCTCACTCATCCATGTCTTTATGGACCTTCCTTTGTGCCCCGGTGCGCAGTCATGTTGGAACAGGAAGGGGCCGTCCCCAACCCACAAAGTTGGGAGCATGAAATTGTCCAAAATGTCTCGGTATGCTGACGCCTTAAGAGTTCCCTTCACTGGAACTAAGGGGCCAAACCCACCCCTGAAAAACAACCCCACACCATAATCCCCCCTCCACCAATGATTTGGACCAGTGCACAAAGCAAGGTCCATAAAGACATGGATGAGCGAGTTTGGGGTGGAGGAACTTTACTGGCCTGCCCAGAGTCCTGACCTCAACCCGATAGAACACCTTTGGGATGAAATTGTAAAACATAATAAAATAATGCAAACAAAAACTACTGACACCATGCACTGCTCTACGGACTTCATCAGTATATATACACATGCACACACACATACCGTGTTTCCCCGAAAATAAGACCTAGCGTTATTTTCCAGGAAGGCTGCAATATATAAGCCCTACCCCGAAAATAAGCCCTAGTTTAAAAAAGCTTGTAAATTCCTATAATCCAATGTGTCTGTTTCTGTAATATAAATGCGGGGAAGAGAGCTTCAGCGGGTCACAGAAAGGCAGGGCGGCGCTATAACGAAGGTATTTGTCACAATTATATTACAGAAACACACATTGTACATTATATACTCCTGTAATAGAGTGGATTATAGGATTTTACAAGCATTTTAACTCAGTTCAGACTGGGGATTCCTTTCAGGCAGGGAGGGAGAGAAGAAAGCACATTACATGGTAAGACCTACCCCGAAAATAAGCCCTACTGTGTCTTTTGTTGCCAAAATTAATATAAGACCCGGGGCTTATTTTCGGGGAAACACGGTATGTGTTCTAGCTTTGAGGTGCACACCCCAATGCAATAGGCTGTGCACACCTATGCTCATGGAACTTAGACCCCTTTCACACTGGGGCGTTTTTCAGGAGTTTTTCAGGCGCTTTAGCGTTAAAAAAAGTGCATGTAAAGCGCTTGAAAGAAGCCTCATCTGCAACCCTAATGTGAAAGCCCGAGTGCTTTAAGAGCCCTTTCACACTGCCAGCGCCTGAAAAACGCTCATAAAGTGCCGCTTAAACTAGCGGCGCTTTACCATCGTTTTTCTAGCGCTAGTGGGGCGCTTTTAACCCTGCTAGTGGCCAAATAAAGGGTTAAAAGCGCCCACAAAGCACTGATGCCAAAAGCGCTTTTCAGGCGTTTTGCAGGCGCTTCCCATTGATTTCAATGGGAAGGGGCGCTTTAGGAGCCGTGTATTCACCGCTCGAAAAGCGCTGCAAAGAAGCTGCTTGAAGGACTTTTTTTGACGCCCCGCCAGCGCAGCGCCTCAGTGTGAAAGCACTCAGGCTTTGACATTGGGATTGCAGTTGCAGCTTCTTTCAGGCGCTTCACAGGCACTTTTTTTAACGCTAAAGCGCCTGAAAAAACGCCCCAGTGTGAAAGGGGTCTTAGGCCCCTTTCACACTGGGGCGTTTTTTCAGGCGTTTTTCAGGCGCTTTAGCGTTAAAAAAGTGCCTGTAAAGCGCTTGAAAGAAGCTTCATCTGCAATCCCAATGTGAAAGCCCGAGTGCTTTAAGAGCCCTTTCACACTCCCAGCGCCCGAAAAACGCTCGTAAAGCGCCGCTTAAACTAGCAGCGCTTTACCAGCGTTTTTCGAATGCTAGTGGACGCTTTTAACCCCTGCTAGTGGCCAAATAAAGGGTTAAAAGCGCCCACAAAGCGCTGATGCCAAAAGCGCTTTTCAGGTGTTTTTCAGGCGTTTTGCAGGCGCTTCCCATTGATTTCAATGGGAAGGGTCGTTTTAGGAGCGGTGTATTCACCGCTCCAAAAGCGCTGCAAAGAAGCTGCTTGAAGGACTTTTTTTGACGCCCCGCCAGCGCAGCGCCTCAGTGTGAAAAGCACTCGGGCTTTCACATTGGGATTGCAGTTGCGGCTTCTTTCAGGCGCTTTACAGGCACTTTTTTTTAACGCTAAGGCCCCTTTCACACTGGGGCGGTTTGCAGGCGCTATTGCGCTAAAAATAGCGCCTGCAAACCGACCCAAAACAGCTGTTGCTGTGTCTTCAGTGTGAAAGCCGAGGGCTTTCACACTGAAGCGGTGCGCTTGCAGGACGCTGGACAATGTCCTGCAAGCCGCATCTTTGGCTCGCTATAGGAGCGGTATATTTACCGCTCCTATAGCGCCCGTTCCCATTGGAAACAATGGGGCAGCGCTCCGAACCCGCCCGCAAAACGCCGCTGCAGCGGCGGTTTGCGGGCGGTATTGACCATTTTTCGGCCGCTCGCGGGGGGTAAAACCACCCCGCTAGCGGCCGAAATGCGCTGCTGAAACGCCGGTAAAGCGGCGCTAAATATAGCGCCGCTTTACCGCCAGCGCCCCACACCGCTCCAGTCTGAAAGTAGCCTAAAGCGCCTGAAAAACGCCTGAAAAACGCCCCAGTGTGAAAGGGGTCTTATAGTTCTACAACAGCTGGGGTGCCGAGGTTGCCTATCCCTAATACAGATGATAAGAAAGATCCGTAACGCTACAAAGTATCTATGTATTGCAAAGCTTACTTTAAACTTTGATACTTTTATTGTCTAAGTGCCTCCATACTTCTAGCCACCTCAGGAGCACCTTAGCAAAGGGTTCCATTGACTGTGTGCCACCTCTCTCGCTCTTCCTAGTAGGGGGTGTATGGGTTTAATTATATATGTCTGTGTCACAGGAGGAAAGGCCTTTTCGCACAGTGACCAGAAGCGTAAATGGATGGAGATGCTCAGGAAAGGCTTTTTCTTCTCAGACGTTTTTTTTTTTTTTTTTCCAATGTCTTCTCCAAGGGAAATACTTATGTTTTTATTTTTACATTTGTTCTGTAACGTGTTCCATCTTGTAAAAAGCCATTTACTTGCGTCTGTCTAAAGAGTACTCTAATGTGATTGCTTCCAGAGAGGATTACCGACTGCAGAGATGTACTTTGTAAAGTAGTTACCGCAGGAAACTTTTTATTTTTTACATTTGTAACGACACTCTACGATCGAAGGTTTCTGGATAGCCGACCATCACATGAGTGTAGCGCACCCCTTAGGGAGCTACTGGACCTTCTGGTTCTCTTTCCCCTAGACATGTGCACAATAGAAAAATTTGTTTAGTTTCATTTCGTTTCCGTTGATTCGTAACGATTCGTAAATCGTCGGTGTTCGTATTCGGACTCGTTCGTATTTTCGTAGAGTTATTTTTTCTTTGATTCGTTTTTCCGTTTTTTTTTTCGTTTATTCGAAATTCGTATTTTCGTATTTTCGTTGTATTTTGTATTCGGACGCATTCGTATTTTTGTAGATTTAGTTACATTCGTACTTTCTTAAGATTGATTTATTCGTACTTTCGTAACATTGTTTTCGTAGATTCGTAATCGGAGCATAATTCATAATTTTATGTAATGTGTATGCTATTATTACATTGTAAGAGACACGGAAAATTACGAATCAAATAAAAAAAAAAAAAAGTTACGAATGTACGAATTTTTTCGCTCAATCCATTCGAAGCACGTTAAGCAGCACCATTAAGAGAGACACGGAAAATTACGAATCAACAAAAAAAAAAAAAGTTACGAATGTACGAAATTTTTCGTTCATTTTGATTTTCGTTATTTTTGAATCTTTGTTCGGTATTTTCGTTGTTTCTGTTTTCGTTTTAGGATTTTCATTCATTCGTAGTTTCGTTGTTTCTAATTTAATTATTTCGTATTTTTGTTGTTTTTCATATTCGTTCGATTCGATAATTCGTTAAAATTGTTACTAAATCATTCGTTCATTTGCACGATACGAATGAACAAATATAACGAATTTGAACGGAAAACGAATTCGTAACTAAACGAATTGCACATGTCTACTTTCCCCTCTTCGGAGCACACACCACCAGGCACAGGGCATTTTCTTTGTTTTTCATTGGCTCCAAAGGACAGTCTAGGGGTTTCTTTTTGTGGGTTTTTTATTGGAATGATGAACTGGATAAGGAGAGGGAGCATGGGATACCCCAAAACTGCAGAACTACATAACTTCAACCTCTAGTTGCACTTCACAGACTGCTGAATGTCCCAAAAGATCTCTATGCTGTTGGTGACCTGTACCACTTCCAGGGTTTAAAAGCTACACACAGTCACTGACTCCTCAACAATAGGGTTACTACTCACCTAGCCACAGGACCCTCGGTTGCCTCCTGCCGCTATCCACCAGGCTGTTCCTAGTGAGCAAGATGTAGGCTCACACCACCATAAGACAGTTGGATTCTTTCCCACCAACTTCCTCCCGGCTCTCTCCGGTGAGATTCTCCAGGCACCACTTGATTCTTGGTTTTCAGCTTGCGAATAGAACCCCCCCCCCCCCCCCCCCCCTGGTAAGCCTAGCAGGGACCTTGGGGTCTTACTCACAGATCCTTCTAGAAAGGGGTTTCCTCCAGCAGGACTGGACCCAGGAAGTCTGCCCCTGCTGCTTAGGCCTCAAAATATTTATGAGCTGTTCCTCCACCTTCTGGGCACACCTCCCCAAGGAATGGCTGGAGTCCCATAAACAGTCAGGCTACATGCCCTGTTCTTCCTCCCACTATGATTCTAGAATTCTCTATAAGACAGGGGGAAGTAACAGAACAGCAGTTGTGGGACACTGAGCAGGTCTAAACAATCAACCCCTGCTTCACTGATTACAGGAGAGCTAAATTAAATTTACCTAGCAGCCTACACTAGGGGGATACTATGGCAGCGGTGGGCAAATGGGCGTACCTGTATGTCCCCTTTAATTGGCGGGGCTAGCGCGCGCAGCCGCCACATACAGCTTGACCGTGCCCACGGGCCCGCGGACTCGATGTCTGTCGGTCTTCCGGCGATCGTGTCATGGAGCCCCAGAACGGGGGAGGGCCTATGTAAACAAGGCATTTCCCTGTTCTGCCTTGTGGCATGACAGAGATCCTCTGCTTCCTGTCATCGGGAGCAGTGATCGCTGTCAAGTGAGTTGAAGCCCATTCCCCCCACAGTTAGAATCACTTCCTAGGACACACTTAACCCCTTGAATGCCCCCTAGTGGTTAACCCCATACCTTCCAGTTTTGTTTACACGGTAATCAGTGCATTTTTATAGCATTATTGCTATATTTTTTTTTTTACCAAATATATGTAGAAGAATATGTATCGGCCTAAACTGAGGAAAAAAAAAAAAAATTTTATATGTTTTTGGGGAACATTTATTATAGCAAAAAAGTAAAAATATTGCTTTTTTTTTTTCAAAATTGTGGCTCTTTTTTTTGTTTATAGTGCAAAAAATAAAAACCGCAGAGGTTATCAAATACCACCAAAAGAAAGCTCTATTTGTGGGAAAAAAAGGACGTCAATTTTGTTTGGGTGCAACGTCGCACGACCGCGCAATTGTCAGTTAAAGTGACGCAGTGCCGTATCGCAAAAAGTGCTCTGGTCAGGAAGGGGGTAAAATCTTCCGGCGCTGGAGCGGTTAAAAAGTGCTCTGGTCAGGAAGGGGGTAAAATCTTCCGGCGCTGGAGCGGTTAAAAAGTGCTCTGGTCAGGAAGGGGGTAAAATCTTCCGGCGCTGGAGCGGTTAAAAAGTGCTCTGGTCAGGAAGGGGGTAAAATCTTCCGGGGCTAACGCGGTTAATGTGTATTCCTATTTGTATATATATATGGACATTATGTGTGTAATCTTGTTATTTATGGAATATTAAATATCTTAATTTCAACCAAGTGCTTCGTTCAAAGTCCCACCCTCTTGCTCCTAATTTTAACAATATCAGTTACCATTATGTTAGGGAATCTTTGTGAATCTATGCGCCGTCCGTAACTATTCCATCGCACATTTACATTTTATGACCTTAATTTTCCATACTTTATAGTGTCATTTGTAGCTCTCTCCCCGTTCATGAGGAGGGAAGTCCCAGATCAATTATATGTGGGATTCTTTAGCTCTTTCATTTCCGTCTCAGAAGTAGTATTTCCACTTTTAGCTTTCTACGCCGCGTGCCCTTCAGCCATCACAGGGACATGCGGCGCGCCGTACAGGTCTCTCTCCTGCCACCAGGAACGGCTAAAGGAGGGGAAATCAGTCAGAAGCTTTTACATCCAAAAGTCCCAAAATCCAAACACCGGGGAAGTAACTTGCAGTGCAGTTTAGTGAGGAATTCAAAGACCTGTCCATTGGGGAGACCAAACAAACTCCCGACTAGACATGTGCAATTCGTTTAGTTTTTTTTTCATTTTCCGTTAAAATTCGTTATATTTGTTCATTCGTTATCGTACGAATGAACAAACGATTTGCTAAAAATTTTAACGAATAACTAATTATCGAATCGAACGAATATGAAACACAACGAAAATCCGAAATAACCAAATTAGAAACAACGAAACTACGAAAGAAGAAAATCCGAAAAACGAAAACAGGAACAACGAAAATCAAAATGAACGAAAAAATTCGTACATTCGTAATTATTTTTTTTTTGTTGAATTGGTAATTTTCCGTGTCCCTTACAATGGTCGCTGCTTAACGTGCTTCGAATGGATTGAACGAAAAAATTCGTACATTCGTAATTTTTTTCTTTTTTTTGCGATTCGGAATTTTCCGTGTCTCTTACAATGGCGCTGCTTAACGTGCTTCGAATGGATTGAACGAAAAAATTCGTACATTCGTAACTTTTTTTTTCGATTGGTAATTTTCCGTGTCTCTTACAATGTAATAATAGCATACACATTACATAACATTATGAATTATGCTCCGATTACGAATCTACGAAAACAATGTTACGAAAGTACGAATAAATCAATCTTACGAAAGTACGAATGTAACTAAATCTACGAAAATACGAATGCGTCCGAATTTCGAATAAACGAAAATTTAACTTAAAATTAAAATTAAACGGAAAAACGAATCAACGAAAAAATAACTACGAAAATACGAATCGTTCCGAATACGAACACCGACGACTTACGAAATTACGAATCGTTACGAATCAACGGAAACGAACAGAAACCAAACGAAACTAAACAAATTTTTCTATTGTGCACATGTCTACTCCCGACAAATGAATGTCCAGTTGCAATCAGTATAACCCGCATTGTAGTACAGACAGAACTTGTATTGTAGAAAAGGCAGAACTTGTATTGTAGTTGAGGCAAACAATTCACAACAAACCCAGTGGGAGAGGACCTAACTGGGAGCACTCAGGAATACCAACAACGTGTAGCAGAACTGACAGCGTCTATCCGGGGGGAGGTCAGAAGGCCTGGCCGTCTTGTACCCAAACAGGAGGAAGTCCAAGGCAATTGCGGGCCTTAAAGCGGAGCTCCACCCGCAGCAAAAATATTAAAAGTCAGCAGCTACAAATACTGCAGCTGCTGCCTTTTAGACACTTACCTGTTCCAGGTTCCAGCGGTGTCGGCAGAATGTGACGAGCGACCGCTCGTCTCTCGGCTGCCCCGCCGCCATCCTCTGTCAGGGAATCAGGAAGTGAAGACACAACGGCTTCACTGCCCGGTTCCCTACTGCGCATGCGCGAGTCGCGCTGCGTGTCTCTATTGGTCCCCGTTGTGTCCTGGGAACTGTGTTTCCCAAGACACAACGGGGCATCTTTGGATATGGGCGGGACAGCTCCGGCTATCTCGTCCCGAAAGTGGGTGCAGATACCTGTATTATTATGCACCACCATGGCCGCTGCTGGGAGGATGAAGGGGGTGGCAGAAAATTCTTGGTACTGCCGCAGCCAGGAAATGACAGATGTGAACCTGAAAGTGATGTACTACATATCCACTTCAGGGTTCATTAATTGCAGAGGAGATTGGAGAATGGGTGTTGCTCCATGGAGGAACGGGAGAGCCCTGGGAACCACTGTGGCCCCTAGTGAGGAACCTGGAAGTGGCAAACTAAACATCACTTCAGGTTTCATTGATTGCAGAGGAGATTGGGGAATGGATGTTGCTCGGTTTACTCCCAAACAACAGGATGGGGCATTTTACTGCAATTCCAGGCTCCATGGAGGAACGGGAGAGCCTGGGAACCACCATGGTCCCTAGTGAGGAACCTGGAAGTGGCAAACTACACATCATTTCATGGTTCATTCATTGCAGAGGAGATTGGGGAATGGATGTTACTCAATCTACTCTGAAACAATGGGTTGGGGGCAGTTTACCACAGTTCTGGAGATACGGGAGAGCCCGGGCACCACCATGGCCGCTACTGGGAGGATGAAGGTGGTGGTAGCAACTTCTTGGTACTGCCGTAGCCAGGAAATTACAGATGTGAACCTGAAAGTGATGTAATACACATCACTTCAGAGTTAATTAATTGCAGAGGAGATTGGGGAATGGATGTTGCTTAGTTTACTCCCAAACAACAGGATGGGGCATTTTACTGCAATTCCAGGCTCCATGGAGGAACGGGAGAGCCTGGGAACAACCGTGGTCCCTAGTGAGGAACCTGGAAGTGGCAAACTACACATCACTTCAGGGTTCATTCATTGCAGAGGAGATTGGGGAATGGATGTTACTCAATCTACTCTGAAACAATGGGTTGGGGCAGTTTACCACAGTACCACAGTTCTGGAGAAACGGGAGAGCCCGGGCACCACCATGGCCACTACTGGGAGGATGACGGAGGTGGCAGCAACTTCTCGGTACTGCCACAGCCAGGAAATGACAGATGTGAACCTGAAAGTGATGTACTACATATCCACTTCAGGGTTCATTAATTGCAGAGGAGATTGGGGAATGGGCGTTGCTCCATGGAGGAACGGGAGAGCCCTGGGAACCACTGTGGTCCCTAGTGAGGAACCTGGAAGTGGCAAACTAAACATCACTTTAGGTTTCATTGATTTGCAGAGGAGATTGGGGAATGTATGTTGCTCAGTTTACTCCCAAACAACAGGATGGGGCATTTCACTGCAATTCCAGGCTCCATGGAGGAACGGGAGAGCCTGGGAACCACCCTGGTCCCTAGTGAGGAACCTGGAAGTGGCAAACTACACATCACTTCATGGTTCATTCATTGCAGAGAAGATTGGGGAATGGATGTTACTCAATCTACTCTGAAACAATGGGTTGGGGCAGTTTACCACAGTACCACAGTTCTGGAGAAACGGGAGAGCCCGGGCACCACCATGGCCACTACTGGGAGGATGACAGGGGTGGCAGAAACTTCTCTGTACTGCCACAGCCAGGAAATGACAGATGTGAACCTAAAAGTGATGTACTACACATCACTTCAGGGTTCATTAATTGCAGAGGAGATTGGGTAATGGGCGTTGTTGCATGGAGGAACGGGAGAGCCCTGTGAACCACTGTGGCCCCTAGTGAGGAACCTGGAAGTGGCAAACTAAACATCACTTTAGGTTTCATTGATTGCAGAGGATATTGGGGAATGTATGTTGCTCAGTTTACTCCCAAACAACAGGATGGGGCATTTTACTGCAATTCCAGGCTCCATGGAGGAACGGGAGAGCCTGGGAACCATGCCATGGGCCCTAGTGAGGAACCTGGAAGTGGCAAACTACACATCACTTCAGGGTTCATTCAATGCAGAGGAGATTGGGGAATGGATGTTACTCAATCTACTCTGAAACAATGGGTTGGGGCAGTTTACCACAGTTCTGGAGAAACGGGAGAGCCCCGGGAACCACCGTGGCCGATATTGGGGGGGGGGGGATGACGGGGGGGAGGCAGCACCTTCTCGTTACTGCTGTGAGCTTGTTTCAACCTCTTGAATACCAGGACGTTTATAAACTTACCTTTGTAGGCTACATGTTAACCTATCTGCCTGTTCAAAATATGGAATTTTGCACTTCCACAGGTTGTCCATCACCACCTATTGGTTTCTGACCTTACTCTTTGAATGTACAACCTCCTGTAGATCTACCAACCACTGCCAAGGCCTGCATTACTGAATTGGATAGACTAGGTAGGTCCTCATTGTACAAAATGTTGGTAAATCTAAAATTGATTTATTGTACGATCAGATGGTAATGTGTATGATGACCCCCCATGCACTAAACTCCTAATTTTCATGATTCTACTTGTCCTCTCACAATGTACACAATAGTAAAGTTTACTTTTTCTATCCATATTATCGTGAAAAAAAAAAACCATACAAGTCGTTGAGATAAAATAAGGAGAGAATCTCGGTCGCCCGTGCAGATGAAGGCACGCCCCTGTGTGTTTTCCTGACGCTTGATAGATGCAGGAAATGAAAGCCGATTCTATAAATAGAAGGTAAGGCTAGTCGGACATTATTTCGGTCTCGTATAATGAAAATAGATGCACGGCGAGGTCTCTGGAGATGATTCTTCCTGCCCTGTCGTATTTCTCTCGTCATGCCGCAGCCCGTGTGGCAGAACAATTCCTGGAAGTGGCCGTCCGCAGTGACTTATTGACTTCTACATATATAGACCCTCCGTGGCTGGTGTGACAGCGAGACGCTTCATCTCAACAAGTTCCCGGCGACATACATAACGCCTTCTTCTAATCCCCCATACACAATGTATCGGACAATGTTGTCGGAAATTCCGACCGTGTGTAGGCTCCATCGGACAAAGTTTTATCTCCTGCTCTCAAATTTTCTGACAACAAAGTCCTATCAGACTTTTTCCGATCGTGTGTAGCGAATTCCGACGGACAAAGTGCCACGCATGCTCAGATCACCAAAGCTATTGGCTACTAGCCTCTACGTATTTCCGTCGTACGCAACAAACATCACCACGTTCAGAATGATGGGATTTTCCGACAACTTTGTCCGACCGTGTGTATGCAACACCAGTGTCGGACAAAATCCGTCGGATTTTGTGGTCGGAATTTCCGACCGTGTGTACGGGGCATAAGAAAGGTTTGCTCCTCCTCTACAGGTATCCACCGGCTGCCGTACCGCTCTTTGCATAAACAAGGCGGTTTTATTGCCGGGATCACAATTTCTATTTGATACATCGTTATCTACAGAGTCTTGGAAACTTCTCACTTCAATACGTCTGTCTATATAGCCAGGGGCTGGATGAAGAGCATCATGGGCCTGGTGCTGAGGATTTTGAAGGACCTTTTTATGGAAATAAATAAAATATAAAACGCAAACAATATTTTTTTTAAAACAAATTTTTTAACCCCCCCCCCCCCCCCCCCCCCCCACATGCCCCCGGCTGTACTTGCTGTATAATGGGATGTTGAAGGCCAGGATGTGATGCTTTTGGATACCAGTTCAAACAATGTAAAATAAAAAAACGCCATAAAAATGAAAAAAAAAAAAATTAAGTATTTTAAACAAACTGCTCATTCAAAAAATTGTTCTCATTCACACAGGTGCTCTTGCGCATACAGACCATTTTTTTTTTAAATGTTAATACATTTTTTTAATACTTTTTAAAAAAAAAATGTTAGATTTTTTTATTTATTTATTTTTGGAGGGGGCAGTGGATGGTGTCAGTAGAGCAGTGTCAGTGTTTTTTTTTTTTATTATTTATTATTTTTATTATTATTTATTATTTTCAATTTAATGTTTTTTACTTTGCTTTTACAATTTTATTTTTTATTCTGCTTTTTTTGTGGGGGAAGGCAGTTGATAAGTCAGTAGGGCAGTGGATAAAGTCAGTAGAGCAGTGGATGGTGTCAGTATTTTTTTTTTTTTACAATTTAATGTTTTAATTATTTTTTACAATTTACAATTTTTTATACTGTAATTATTTTGAAAAAGGTTTTTAGAGGAATTGGCAGTGGATGTAGTCAGTAGGGCAGTGGACAGCAGCAGGGCAGTGCCCGAGTGCCCGAATGGTCCACCTCTGCTGAGCCTATATTAAGGTAGCAGCCTGGAGCTGCAGTTCCAAGAGCCCCTATGTTAATCCAGCCCTGTATATACCTGCTGGGAATAATGTTTCTGAAACTCTTTAAGGCCTCATGCACAGTGGACACTTTGCTGTCTCTCCTATATGCCTTTCCTCCTGGCCGCAGTGTTTTGGCAGAAAAAAACGCTTGATGCCTGTATACATGTGTAACTCAAGAAGTAACTGAAGAAATGTAAAAAAAATAATAAATAAATAAAAAGTAAATATAATATACCGTCCTATCTATTTTAGAATGCTAGCAGTAGACATGTGCACTGACAAAAAAATTGTTAGTTTTCGTTTTTTCGTTTCATTCTTTTTTTGCTTTTTTCGTAAATTCGTAAATTAAAAATCTGAATTTTCTGAATTTAATTTTTTTTGAATTTTTGAATTTTAAAATTTTTTAATTTCTGAAATTTCGAAGTTCTGAAATCTCGAACTTTCCAATTTCCGAAATTTAGAATTTTGGAAATTTGAAAATATGGAAATTCTGAAATTAAAGAATTTTGACAAATTCGTTAATTTCCGAATTAAAAAACGAATTTGGAACTGAACGAATTGCACATGTCTAGCTAGCAGCATAATGATTAAACATCGTCAATGGTGATAGAGTTTAGAAAGTGGAAACATCTTGGATCTACTGGCAGGATCCACAGGTAATTAAAATTATGTTGAGGGGGGGGACTCAGAAAAACAAAAACTGCTCTGCCCCAAGCTACATCAGCAGCCTCGTCTCTGGATTTGACCCAACCCATCCATTTCCCTCCTCCCGGGACTTCCTGCTCTTTAGCTCCCTCGTCTCCTCCTCCCATGCTCACTTCCTGGACTTCTCCAGAGCCTCTTCCATCTTCTGGAACTTCCCACTCCAATCTGTCCGGCTGCCTCCTACTCTGTCTGCCTTTAGGCGATCCTTGAAAACTCTTTTCAGGGAAGTCTATCCTGCCGCCACCCAAAGGGCTCATTCATACTAGTGCTGGCCTCTGAAGAGCATTCTGCATGCGGATCGCTCTATAGAGAGCATTTGATAGGTGGTAAAAAGGCCTTCTTTAACCTCTCAACCTCACACTAGCGTGCCACAGCTGCAGACATTGCATGTGGTTTGCGGGGCACTTGTAGGACGGCCCCTTTCACTTGAACAGGTCACGATAAGCGGGGGGTACCACTCACCCAAAGCAACAAGGGGTATGATTCTTGCCATGACTTCAAAGTGTTGTGGCCATGGCATGGGGCATAATAGCGCGCCACATCCGTAGGCATTGCATGTGGTTGCAGGGCACTTGCAGGGCAGCCCCTTTCAATTGAAAGGATCACGATCAGGTGGTACCACACACCACACTCACACATTGCCTATGGTTGAAGGGGGCACTTGCATGGTGGCCTCATTCACTTGAAGGGTTACGATCAGCGGGTGGTACCACTCGCCAAAGCAACAGGGGGTATGATTCTTGCCATGACTTCAAAGTGTTGTGGCCATGGCATGGGGCATAATAGCGCGCCACATCCGTAAGGCATTGCATGTGGTTGCGGGGCACTTGCAGGGCAGCCCCTTTCAATTGAAAGGATCACGATCAGGTGGTACCACACTCACACATTGCCTATGGTTGAAGGGGGCACTTGCAGAAGGCCTCATTCACTTGAAGGGTCACGATCAGCAGGTGGTAACACTCGCAAAAGCAACAGGGGGTATGATTCTTACCATGGCGGCAATTCATTGTGGACATGGCATGGGGCCCACTAGTGACTCTGTGCCGACAGTTCAAGTTCCTCTACCTCAAACTGGCTCATCCATGTCTTTATGGACCTTGCTTTGTACACAGGTGGGCAGTCATGTTGGAACAGGAAGGGGCCGTCCCCAAACTGTTCCCACAAAGTTGGAAGCATGAAATTGTCCAAAATGTCTTGGTATGCTGAGGCCTTAAGAGTTCCCTTCACTGGAAATAAGGGGCCAAGCCCAACCCCTGAAAAACAAACCCACACCATAATCCCCCCTCCACCAAATAAATTGCACCAGTGCACAAAGCATGGTCCATAAAGACATGGGTGAGCGAGTTCGAGGTGGAGGAACTTGACTGGCCTGCACAGAGTCCTGACCTGAACCTGCTAGAACAGGTTTGGGGTGAATTAGAGCGGAGACTGCGAGCCAGGCCTTCTCGTCCAACATCAGTGCCTGACCTCACAAATGCGCTTCTGGAAGAATGGTCAAACATTCCCATAAACACACTCCTAAACCTTGTGGACGGCCTTCCCAGAAGACTTGAAGCTGTTATAGCTGTAAAGGGTGGGCAAACTCAATATTGAACCCGACGGACTAATGCCGCGTACACACGATCGGAATTCTCGTCGGAAAAAGCTCTGACGGTTTTCCAGACGGAATTCCGACGGAATTCCGCTTAAATGCGGCATACACATGGTCGGAATTTCCGATGGAAACAGTCCGATGGGAGCTTTTCATCGGATTTTCCGACCGTGTGTATGCCCAACGGTCTTTTTCTGTCGGAATTTCCGACAGACTTTGAATTGAGAACCTGTTCTCAATTTTTCAGACGGAAAACCTTTCTATCGGATTTTCCGATCGTGTGTATGCAATTCCGACACGCAAAATTCCGACGCATGCTCGGAAATAATTTGACGCATGCTCGGAAGCATTAAACTTCCCTTTTATAGTGCAGTTGAACGTGTTTTATGCCGTGGTGTTCTTGGCGGTCGGAATTTGGTGCGACCGTGTGTAGGCAAGACAGTTTGAGCGGAATTCCATCGGAAAAACCGTCAGAGTTCTTCCGACGAGAATTCCGATTGTGTGTACACGGCAAAACTGTCTTGCCTACACGCGGTCACACCAAATTCCGACCGCCAAGAACGCTGTGACGTACAACACTACAACGTGCCGAGTTCAATGCTTCTGAGCATGCGTCAAATTGTTTCCAAGCATGCGTCAAATTGTTTCCGAGCATGCGTAGGAATTTTGCGCGTCAGAATTGGTACAGACAAACGAAAATTTCCGATAGAAACCTTTTCCCTCAGGAAAAATTGAGAACATGCTCTCCATTCTTTGCTGTCGGAAATTCGGCCAGCAAAATTCCGATGGAGCCTACACACGGTCGCATTTTCCGATGAAAGGGTCTCATCGGTCTTTTTCTGGCCGGAATTCCGATCGTGTGTACGCGGCATAAGACTGGGATGCCATTAAAGTTCATGTGTGTGTAAAGGCAGGCGTCCCAATACTTTTGGTAATATGGTGTATAATTCAATACAAAAGGGTTAGGAGTTCCCTGCTCATAAGGGCTTACAATCTAATAGGAAGTGGTAAGTGTAATAAATGTGTGGGGGATGAGGCGTCCCAATACTTTTGCTAATAAAGTGTATTGTATTGTAACGGTACTGTCTTTCTTTATATGGTAACGCTCAAATTGTTGGCGTCGTATAAATCCAGTACATTATAATGAAGCATCTGATAACTGCGCCGTTAAGTGGAACTTGGCTTTACTTCCACTTCTTTGGGTTACACTGAAAATGAGGTCACGCGGCTCTAGACGGCATCATTGTCAGGGTGGCGGAGGATGCTTTGCCAGCTGAATTCCGACAGCCGCCTGAGCCTTGTGTAATGTATTTCGAGTCAATGAAAAGTGCTGAACAAGCCGTTTCCCCCAAACACATGGAAATTTCGGCATTCTATTCCACACCAACTGCTCTCCGTTGTGTGCCGAGGTCTCCCTTCCTTCCAAGGGCTTAACTTCTTCTGGCAGAGGGGAAGATTTCCTAAACAGCCGCATACAAATCCCTCATCATTCAGACCTCAAAGGCGTTTAATGGGCCTCATTTATGAAAGCGTCTGGTAGAAGGAAAATTGTGCAGTGGATGGGATGATGATTAGAGGTCCTCCAGCAAAGAGTTAACCATTCTTCAGATGGGGGCTGTTGAGTGAAGCACGGTCGGACTTTCCGACGGGAAATGTTGGATGTGAGCTTGTTGGCTGAAAGTTCCGACCGTGTGTACGCTCCATCGAACATTAGTTGGCGGACTTTTCGCCAACAAATGTTGGCTAGCAGGTTCTCAAATTTTCAGCCAACAAAACGTTGTTGTCGGACTTTCCGATCGTGTGTACACAAGTCCATCGCACAAAAGTCCACGCATGCTCTGAATCAATGCTCACCAATAGGGATGAGCCCAGTGTTCGATTCGAACCCATGTTCGAATCGAACATCGGGCGTTCGCCCGCTTGGCGAGCCCAGAACAATTTGCGTGATGCGAGCGGCCCGCAATGAACTGCGCCAGTCACAGTGCATTGATGGCTGATGATTGGCCAAGCATGCACTGTGACCCGCATGCTTGGCCAATCAAAGAGCCAGCGGCGAGGAGAGCAATAATTGGCCGCAGGATGCCTGTGGCCAATTATAGCTCAGGGGGGGTTTAGTACACGCCCCACAGTATAAAAGGCCGCCGCGCCGGCGGCCTCGTATATGGTGTTGTGTTCCAGCGTCAGTGTTATGTGCTGCTGACTGCTGACATTATGTTCTGTGATTCTGGGGATTAGTGTGTGTGTGTGCTGTTAGTACAGCATTGCAGTATCACATCTGGGGGGTGTCTATAGTATGCCTGTGAAGGGGCGCATGTTTCCTGTGCTTAGAACTGTCCCTGCAAAAAGTGTAATTTTTGCAGGAAAAAAAGCTATTTAAAATCACTCACGGCTAATGAATTGACGGGTCCCGTAACACAGAGAACAGTCATTCATTGAAAGCCATTGATAAAAAAAAAGTAATTGATAAAAAATAAAAAAAATAAAAAATAAAAAGCGTGGGGGTCCCCCCAAATTCAATAACCAGGCCCTTCAGGTCTGCTATGGATATTAAGGGGAACCCCAGCCAAAAAAAAAAAATGGCGTGGGGTCCCCCTCAAAATCCATACCAGACCCTTATCTGAGCACGCAACCTGGCAGGCCGCAGGAAAAGAGGGGGGACGAGAGCGCCCCCCCTCCCTCCTGAACCGTACCAGGCCACATGCCCTCAACATTGGGAGTCTCAGACCCCCAAAGCACCTTGTCCCCATGTTGATGAGGACAAGGGCCTCGTCCCCACAACCCTTGCCATTGGTCTGCGGGCGGGGGGCTTATCGGAATCTGAAAGCCCCCTTTAACAAGTGGACCCCAGATCCCGGCCCCCCTGTGTGAAATGGTAAGGGGGTACCCCTACCATTTCACCAAAAAAGTGTCAAAAATGGTAAAAATGGTAGGGGGCGGGGTCACCAGGTGGCCCCACCCTCCGTTTTAAAAGACCTGTCAGACGCAGCAAAGCCTCACACAGCGGGAGCCTCCCATTGTGCGGAGCAGCCCAGAAGAGACGCCGACGCCATGGAAGAAGATGCCGGACGAGAAGACCAGAGCAAGAAGAAGCAGATCGGAGGAAGAAGATGATGGAAGAAGAAGATGGAAGAAGATGCCGGATGGAGAAGATGAAGAAACCGAAGGAAGAAGAAAGGAAGAAGGAAGACCAGAAGAAAGAAGATTTTAATAAAGGAATTGTCAAAGACCGTCTCCTGTCATTTTTACCATTTTTGACACTTTTTTGGTGAAATGGTAGGGGTACTATTGTACCCCCTTACCATTTCACACGGGGGGGGGCGGGATCTGGGGGTCCCCTTGTTAAAGGGGGCTTCCAGATGCCGATAAGACCCCCGCCCGCAGACCCCCCACAACCAATGGCCAGGGTTGTGGGGACGAGGCTCTTGTCCTCATCAACATGGGGACAAGGTGCTTTGGGGGTCTGAGACTCCCAATGTTGAGGGCATGTGGCCTGGTACGGTTCAGGAGGGAGGGGGGGCCGCTCTCGTCCCCCCCTCTTTTCCTGCGGCCTGCCAGGTTGCGTGCTCGGATAAGGGTCTGGTATGGATTTTGAGGGGGACCCCACGCCATTTTTTTTTTTGGCCGGGGTTCCCTTAAAATCCATAGCAGACCTGAAGGGCCTGGTTATTGAATTTGGGAGGACCCCCACGCTTTTTTTTTTATTTTTTTTATTTTTTTTTATCAATGACTTTTTTTTTTATCAATGACTTTCAATAAATGACTGTTCTCTGTGTTACGGGACCCGGCAATTCATTAGCCACGAGTGATTTTAAATAGCTTTTTTTCCTGCAAAAATGACACTTTGTGCAGGGACAGTTCTAAGCACGGGAAACATGCGCCCCTTCACAGGCATACCATAGACACCCCCCAGGTATGAAATTTAAAGGAATATTACACTTTTATTGTTTCACTTTAAGCATTATTAAAATCACTGCTCCTGAAAAAACGGGCATTTAAAAAAAAAAAATTTGCATTGATACATGTCCCTGGGGCAGGACCCAGGTCCCCAAACACTTTTTATGACAATAACTTGCATATTAGCCTTTAAAATTAGCACTTTTGATTTTGAACGTTTGCATCCATTGTAACTAATAGGGTTCTTATGCTCGCGCGGACTTTAGCTCCGTTCGCGGGTTCTGGTGCGAACCGAACCCGGGTGTGTTCGGCTCATCCCTAGTCACCAAACACAACATTAGCAGAAGGAGCCCAAAGGGTGGTGACATGACTATTAAACTTCCTCTTTATCGGCTTGTCGTATGTTTTGTACGCCACCGCGTTCCCACTTCGTAATTGTTGGCCAACATTTGTGTGACCACGTGTATGCAAGACAAGTTGGAGCCAACAACCTTCGAACAAAAATCCATGTTTTTTTGTCGTCGGAAAGTCCGATCGTGTGTACGGGGCATAAGCCCCCGTACGCACGGTCGGAAATTCCGACCACAAAATCCGTCAGATTTTTTCCGACGGATTTTGTCCGACACTGGTGTTGCATACACACGGTCGGACAACTTTGTCGGAAAATCCGATCATTCTGAACGTGGTGATGCTCGTTGCGTACGACGGAACTACGTAGAGGCTAGTAGCCAATAGCTTTGGTCTCGTAATTTGATCTGAGTATGCGTGGCACTTTGTCCGTCGGAATTCTCTACACACGATCGGAAAAAGTCTGATTGGATTTTGTTGTCGGAAAATTTGAGAGCAAATTTATAAACCTAGAGTCCAGGGGCGGACTGACAACTCATGGGGCCCCCCGGGCAATAGGAGATTATGGGGCCCCCGGGCAATAGGAGATTATGGGGCCCCCGGGCAATCGGAGATTATGGGGCCCCCGGGCAATCGGAGATTATGGGGCCCCCAGGCAATCAGAGATTATGGGGCCACACAATATACACACATACACAGTATACAATCACACAGTATACACATACATGTACACACAGACCAAAAGGATGTCGGTAAGGGACATTTGTAAAAAAAAACACAGATTTTTACATACTGTCCCTGATTTTACTGAGGCTGGCAACCCTGATGGGGCCCCCTAGTGGCCCGGGGCCCTCGGGAAGTGCCCGAGTGGCCGAATATTCAGTCCGCCCCTGCTAGAGCCTCAAGCTCTAATCGCATGCTTGTAAAAAAAAAATGGCAGACCTCATAGAAAGCTATTAGTCTGGCACCCCACATGCAAACTAGGGGGGGGGGGGGGCCTGTGCCCCTGGGTCCCTTTTGGACCGGCCGCCACTGCGTGCTCATATACTTCTTATAGAGCCAAAACCTTTTTTCCCCACAATAGACATTGTATTTCATGAGTATTCAATAGCGTTGTGAAAATAATTCGGTGGCCTTTAGGTGGAAAATGACTTGCAGCATAGATTTTCCAAATCATTTGTTGCTGGATGGAGCTTTCGGCAGATAATTTCGGCTTAGTCCGACTCTTGTGTACGGCGCTGTGTTTCAGTGATTTGCAACAGAAGAAATGGCAATTACACGAAGACTCCGAACACCAGAGTCATGCATCTGTTTTAAGATAAAAAGAGACGAGAACACAGATAATCCACTATTTTTATTATGTACAGGTTGGGAGGTATTAAAGTCCAACTCCAGCCAAAATGTTTCTCTTCTTCGTTGTGGATAGAGCAGGGGAAAGCACTGATGTCCGTTACCTTCCCTCTTTTTCCTTGCAAGGTCAGCGGCGCTTCTGGGTTCCTCCCGAGGCATCATAGCCAATGATGTCATAGTGCATCTCTTAAAGGGGCTGCCTCTATTTAACCACTTAAGGACCGACCCACGTACATGCACACCTCCTAACTTTTTGAGATGGGAATGGGGGACACCTATCAGCAAAAGTATGCCCCTTGCCACGCCCCTTTCCACGCCCCCTTAAAGGAGAATTGTACAAAAAAAGCAAAATTGGTTAAACCCACAAGTGCTTTTTTTTTACCACTACTATTCCTTTATATTGTCTTTTGGAATTTACAAATGCAGCAATTTAGAAATCAGAAGGTTTAGCGCTGGAAAACGCTTTTTGATAGATAAAAAGTGCATTTTATATACAACTATATAGATCAGAGCAAAATGAGGGACAATTCAGGAGCAATGAGGGACAGAGGGACATTATTCCAAATCAGGGACAGTCCCTCGAAATCAGGGACAGTTGGGAGCTATGCGTACATGCACTGCTGCAGGGCAGCCCTTAACCACTTAAAGCGGAGTTCCACCCTAAAGTGGAACTTCCGCTTATCGGATTCCTCCCCCCCTCCGGTGCCACAATTGGCACCTTTCAGGGGGGAGGGGTATAATACAGGTATCTGCACTAACTTCCGTGACGAATTATCCGGAGCTGTCCCGCCCCTATCCGCAGATGCCCCGTTGTGTCTTGGGAAACACAGTTCCCAGGACACAACGGGGACCAATAGAGACACGCAGCACGACTCGCGCATGCGCAGTAGGGAACCGGGCAGTGAAGACGTTGCGTCTTCACTTCCTGATTCCCTGACAGAGGATGGCGGCGGGGCAGCCGAGAGACAAGCGGTCGCTCGTCACATTCTGCCGACATCGCTGGAACCTGGAACAGGTGAGTGTCCATTTATTAAAAGTCAGCAGCTGCAGTATTTGTAGCTGCTGACTTTTAATATTTTTGGTGCCGGTGGAGCTCCGCTTTAAGCCCCGGACCATTTGGCTGGCCAAAGACCAGAGCACATTTTGCGATTCGGCACTGCGTCGCTTTAACTGACAATTGCGCGGTCGTGCGACGTTGCACCCAAACAAAATTGACGTCCTTTTTTTCTCACAAAATAGAGCTTTCTTTTGGTGGTATTTGATCACCTCTGCGATTTTTATTTTTTGTGCTGTAAACAAAAATAGAGCGACAATTTTGAAAAAAAAAAAACGCATTATTTTTTACTTTTTGCTATAAAAAATATCCCCCAAAAAAATATATATAAAAAAAAATTTTGTTCCTCAGTTTAGGCCGATACGTATCCCTCTACATATTTTTGGTAAAAAAAAAAAATCGCAATAAGCGATTATTGATTGGTTTGCGCAAAAGTTATAGCGTCTACAAAATAGGGATTAGTTTTATGGCATTTTTATAAATATATATTTTTTTACTAGTAATGGTGGCGATCAGCGATTTTTATTGTGACTGCGACATTATGGCGGACACATCGGAAATTTTTAACACATTTTTGGGACCATTGTAATTTTTACAGCAATCAGTGCTATAAAATTGCACTGATTACTGTAAAAAATGACACTGGCAGTGAAGGGGTTAACCACTAGCTGGCTAGGAAGGGGTTAAGTGTGTCCTAGGGAGTGATTCTAACTGTGTGGGGGGGGGGGGGGCTACGTGTGACACATCACTGATTATAGCTCCCGATCACATGGAGAGATGATCAGTGACCTGTCACTAGGCAGAACGGGGAGATGCTTGTTTACATTAGCATCTCCCCGTTCTTCAGTTCCGTGAGACGAACACGGGTATCCCCGTGGAAATCGAGTCCGTGGGATCGTGATCCTACTCACAGAGCTCGCGGCAGTGTCGCGCCGCCGCTGTCGCGCACGTGACCACACGGCGGCAAATTCAAAGGGACGTACCTGTACGCTCATTTGCCCAGCCATGCCATTCTGCCAACGTAAATGCACATGCGGCGGTCAGCAAGTGGTTAAAGTAGAACTATTGCAGAGATTTCCCTTCACTTCCTGCCCCATAGCCAAAACAGGAAGTGAGAGGAAATCCCTGCAAATTAAGGGAATTCCTTGGGGATACCCAGGTAACCTGAACTAGTGTCCCCAATAGGAAGATTTCCCCTCTTTTTTACTTTTCTGGGGACACCTTAAAATGTGGGATTTTAATTTACTTTCACTTTCAATGATGATGGTAAACCAGGACAAATAGAGAGGAGGAATCCCCTTAATGGGGGCACAGACAGCAATAAAAACTGACAGGTGTTCTAACCCACCTCCCTTCTATCCAAAACTAAAAAAAAAGTTTTGCCTGTAGTTCTACCTAAAGCACATAATTACGTACCTGTATGTCATCTCCTTGTCAGCTCGGGAACGCGTGCGCACGTGCGCCACCGGAGCCGCGTTTCCGCTGTGATTGAACACGGCGGGAGCCAATCAGTGGGTCCGGCGGGCCGCGATGCCCACCGGCCACCCGCGATCATTTAGAGGAGAGACAGAACGGCGGTCTGTCTATGTAAACAAGGCAGACCGCTGTCCTGTCAGAGAGAAAGAGAGAGATCTTGTGTTCCTGCTAATCAGGATCACATCTGTCTCTCTTCCTCCAGTTAAACCATCCCCCCCACACACACACAGTTAGAAAGCACTCCCTAGGGAACACATTTAACCCTTTGATCTCCCCCTGATGTTAACCCCTTCCCTGCCAGTGTCATTTTTTATTACAGTTACAGTGCATTTTTTTAGCACTGATCACTGTATTGGTGTCAGTAGAAGGAATAGTGCCCAATCATCTGTGTCAGTGGGAGGAATAGTGCCCATTCATTGGTGTCAGTGGGAGGAATAGTGCCCTATCATTGGTGTCCGTGGGAGGAATAGTGCCTCATCATTGGTGGCAGTGGGAAGAAAAGTGTCCCATTTTTGGTATCAGTGGAAGGAATAGTGCCCCATCGTTGGTATCGGTTGGAGGAATAGTGCCCTATCATTGGTGTCCATGGGAGGAATAGCACCCCATCATTGGTGTCAGTGGGAGGAATAGTGTCCCATCATTGGTGTCAATGGGAGGAATATGTCCCATCATTGGTGTCAGTGGGAGGATTAGTGTCTCCTCATTGGTATCAGTGGGAGGAATAGTGTCCCATCATTGGTGTCAGTAGAAGGAATAGTGCCCAATCATTGGCGTCAGTGGGAGTAATAGTGCCCCATCATCGGTGTCAGTAGAAGGAATAGTGTCCCATCATTGGTGTCAGTAGAAGGAATAGTGCCCCATCATTGGTGTCAGTGGGAGGAATAGTGCCCCATCATTGGTGTCAGTAGAAGGAATAGTGCCCCATCTTTGGTATCAGTGGGAGGAATAGTGCCCCATCATCGGTGTCAGTAGAAGGAATAGTGTCCCATCATTGGTGTCAGTAGAAGGAATAGTGCCCCATCATTGGTGTCAGTGGGAGAATTAGTGCCCCATCATTGGTGTCAGTGTGAGGAATAGTGTCCCATCATCGGTGTCAGTAGAAGGAATAGTGCCCCATCATCGGTGTCAGTAGAAGGAATAGTGTCCCATCATTGGTGTCAGTGGAAGGAATAGTGTCCCATCATTGGTGTCAGTAGAAGGAATAGTGTCCCATCATTGGTGTCAGTGGGAGGAATAGTGCCCCATCATTGGTGTCAGTGGGAGGAATAGTGTCCCAAGGGCCCGACAAAGGCAAGCAAAGGGCCGCAATCTGGATACTATTGCTTTATACTGTGATATATCTGGGAATGATTTATACAGAATTCAGTAATGTTATTGGAAGTTCCATTTGAATAAGTTTCAAGCTGATTTTTGCATAAAAAAAAACCTCCTTTTTAATACTTTCACAACCCATTAGTGTAATAATGACAGAACCCCCAATAGTGCAAAACTGTATAGCAGCAAAGAAAGAAACTCGTCTCCGCGCTCCAAAATAACCGAGTCAAAAGGTCAGCGTGACGGATTTCACAGCCACAACGTCTGCGGCTTCATTTTTCTCCTACAATTTTGACTCAGCAAATGGTGAAATGTTTTTCTCAGATCATCCGACAATGGCACCGCAGACAGCAGGGGGAATGTGCGACCAAACTGGCTGCGCACAAAGAAAAAAAAAATCTCTGAAAAAAAAAAAAAAAGAAAAAGACGAGAAATTTTAAGAAACAAGAGAGAAAAAAATAAAATAAAAAATAAGCAAAGAGAGATTGGAGGTGGGGGGGGGGGGGGGGGCGGAGGCGGTAAAAGATTTACATCGCCAATGACAAATCTAAGCTGAAAGTTTTTGTGCCTGTTGTCATTCACTGCCATTCATATTTAGAAAACCGACCGCTGTGATAATTGATTTGATGGTCCGGCTTGAGTGGAAGCACTTCTGGGCATAACAGGGCTCTGCGACGGCGAGGAAAAAAAGAAAAAGGTGGGAACGGAATGATGTTTCTACTTTCTCTTGAGAGGCATGTGGCCCACTTTTGCAGAGCATTAAAAACATGCTTTTTGCAGAGGGTAAAAAAAAAACAGAAAAAAAAATAAAAAAACAAACATACTCACAAATAGACAAATAAATAAATAAAAGTAACAAATGTGTGAAAAAAAAAAAAAGGCGAGCAGCAAGCTCAGAGAATAAAATGGTCGCATTAATAACATTCAATCGGCTAACACTGAGAGATTTGTAAGCTGTAGAATACATTTTAAATTTTGATACATTTGATTTTTGTTAAATGATTAAAAAATGATTTTTGTTAAATGATTAAAAAAATATTTTTGTTAAATGATTAGTTTTTCTTTTTTTGTTAAATGATTACTTAAAAAAAAAAAAAAAAAATATATATATATATATATATGTATGTATATACAGTATTTATCGGCGTATAACACGCACCCCAAGTTTAGGAGGGAATTTTAAGGAAAAAAAAGTTTTAGGAAAGAAGTTTAGGGAAAAAAAAAACTTACATTTAAGCGTCATTTGCAGCTTGCCCAGCGTCATTTGTAGCTTGCCCAACGTCATTTGTAGCTTGCTAGTGTCATTTGCAGTTTGCCAACGTTTAAATTTCCCGCCGCGAGACAAACCTGCGCATGCGCGGCCGAAAAAGACCGAACCGCGCCTGAAAAAGGCCGAAGTGCGGCCGAAAAAGACCGAGCCGACTGTTCGGCTCCGCTCGGAGTCCCCCTCCCTGCTGTTTCGGGAGCGAGCGCAGGGAGGCGGGACTACGAGCGGAGCTGAACAGCCGGCTTCGGTCTTTTTCGGCCGCGCTTCGGCTTTTTCCGGCCTTTTTCGGCCGCGGTTCGGCGTTTTTCGGCCACGGTCGCCATTTTTCGGCGCCGCAACCGTTTTTTGTCATTTTTTTGGGGGGTATCGGCGTATAACACGCACCCACGACTTTCCCCCGATTTTAAGGGGGAAAAAGTGCGTGTTATTTGCCGATAAATACGGTATATATATATGTGTATATATATACCGCATATACTCGAGTATAAGCCTTTTTCAGGACATTTTTTTTGTGCTGAAAATGACCCCCCTCGGCTTATACTCGAGTCAAGCATTTTTCTGCTGCAGAAAATTACATTTTTTAACCACTTTCCGACCGGCGCACGACGATGTACGTCCCTTTTTTGAAGAGGGATATCTCGGTAACGGCAGCAGCTGCTGCCACAACCGAGGTATCCATCTCTTTAGGCGCCGGTCGGCTGTCCGATAATGGTGGTCATCGCGGCGGATTCGCCGCGAGATCACCGTTATCGGCGGCGGGAGAGGTGCCCCCCCCTCCCGCCGCTCTCCCGCGCCTTCCGCCGCTTACCGGAACCGTCGGCAGCGCCGGAGGCGATCGGGTCCGTTCCCCTCCTGTGTCTAGAGATGAGTGACGCTAAGATGGCCGCCACTCATCTCTATACCATAGGAGGGCGGAAGCGACGTCAAAAACGTCACTTCCGCCCATACCTCTTAAAGAGGAATTTTCAAATGTCATTTTTTTAAATGACATTTTTTTTTTTTTTTTTTTTCATTGAAGTCCAAATATGAGATGTGAGGACTTTTTGACCCCAGATCTCATATTTAAGAGGACCTGTCATGCTTTTTTCTATTACAAGGAATGTTTACATTCCTTGTAATAGGAATTAAAGTGAGCCAATTAATTTTTTTTAAAAAAACAGTGTAAAAATAAATAAAATCAAGAAAAATAAATAAGAAAAAAAACAAAAAAAAATTTTTTCAAAGCGCCCCGTCCCGACGAGCTCGTGCGCAGAAGCGAATGCATACGTGAGTAGCGCCCGCATATGAAAACGGTGGTCAAACCACACATGTGAGGTATCGCCGCGATCGGTAGAGCGAGAGCAATAATTATAGCCATAGACCTCCTCTGTAACGCAAAATATGTAACCTGTAGAATTTTTTAAACGTCGCCTATGGAGATTTTGAGGGTAAAAGTTTGATGCCATTCCACGAGCGGGCGCAATTTTGAAGCGTGACATGTTAGGTATCAATTTACTCGGCGTAACATTATCTTTCACAATATATAAAAAAATTGGACTAACTTTACTGTTGTCTTATTTTTTTATTCAAAAAAGTGAATTTTTTCCAAAAAAAGTGCGCTTGCAAGACCGCTGCGCAAATACGGTGTGAAAAAAAGTATTGCAACGACCGCCATTTTATTCTCTAGGGTGTTAGAAAAAAAACAATATATAATTTTTGGGGGTTCTAAGTTTTTTTCTAGCAAAAAAAACTGTTTTAAACATGTAAACACCTAAAATCCAAAACGAGGCTGGTCTTAAAGTGGTTAAACCCACTTTGGGGCCCCGTATCTCGGGGCCACTTAGTGCTAGGAATCTCAAATGTAGTGTGCAAACCCCAGTGGAACTAGCACTACAACATATCCATCTGGGGTTCCTATTACTAAGTGGCCCCGAGATAAGGGGCCCCAAAGTTGGTTCGGAAAATATCATTCTCTGCTGCAGAAAAGTGCTTGACAAGAGCTCTAAGTGGCCCCGATATACGGGGACCCAAATTCGGTCAACTGTGTCCATCTGCAGCAATGTCATATTGGAACCCTTTGGGTCCAGAAACCCCAAAGGCTGCAGCTAGGGGGCATCTAGGAAACCTTAACTACTGAGTTTAAAGTTCGGGGGACCTCTGGTTGCAAATGGGCACAGTGAGGCTGCAAATGGGCACAGTGAGGCTGCAAATGGGCATTGTTGACCGTCCTTTCCACTTACAGTAGCTGCGCATTTCTCACCCTAGGCTTTCACTCAAGTCAATAAGTTTTCCCATTTTTTTTGTGGTAAAATTATGTGCCTCGGCTTATATTCGGGTTGGCTTATACTCAAGTATATACGGTGTGTATATATATATATATATATATATATATATATATATATATATATATATATATATATTTGAAAAAACTTGTTTTAATACATTTACAACCCATTAGTGTAATAATGACAGAACCCCCAATAGTGCAAAACTGTATAGCAGCAAAGAAAGAAATATAAATTATTTGTTTTTATTTTTGTTTTTATTTTTTGTTAAATGATTTAAAAAAAAAAGATTTTTTAAATGATTACATTTCCTAAATTAGATTTTTTTGCTAAATGATTACTGTTGCTAAATATTTACACAACTGATCCCTAAAACCTTGTCAGTTTTTAGTAATTCAATTATGTGTTGTCTGAACAGTCTACTGACTGGAATGGTACCAGCCGAGAAAAGCCAATGTAGCACCAATCTTTAAAAAGGGCCCAAAATACATCCCTGGGAATTACAGACCAGTTAGCCTAACATCAATAGTATGTAAACTCTTGGAGGGGATGATAAGGGACTATATACAAGATTTTTAGTAATGAAAACGGTATCATTAGCAGTAATCAGCATGGATTCGTGAAGAATTGTTCTTGCCAAACCAATCTATTAACCTTCTATGAGGAGGTGAGTTGCCATCTAGATAAAGGAAGGCCCGTAGACGTGGTGTATCTGGATTTTAGAAAAGCATTTGACACAGTTCCCCATAAATGTTTACTGTACAAAATAAGGTGCGTTGGCATGGACCATAGGGTGAGTACATGGATTGAAAACTGGCTACAAGGGCGAGTTCAGAGGGTGGTGATAAATGGGGAGTACTCAGAATGGTCAGGGGTGGGTAGTGGGGTCCCCCAGGGTTCTGTGCTGGGACCAATCCTATTTAATTTGTTCATAAACGACCTGGAGGATAGGCATGGGGGAAACAGTTCAATCTCTGTATTTGCGGAAGACACAAAACAGTTGCGGTAGGAATCGGTAATTGGTATCGGCGAGTAGTAAAAAAAAAATAATGCATTTGGGTGGCAAAAATATGAATGCAATCTATACACTGGGGGGAGAGCCTCTGGGGGGATCTAGGATGGAAAAGGACCTGGGCATTATGTAAAAAAAAAAGTATCGTTACTCGTACTCATTGTAAAAAAAAGTCCAGCTGAACGTAACCGACTTCCACCAGCTTTCTTTAACCATTTGCCGACCCGCACACACCGATATACATCGTCAGAAGGGCACATGCAGGCAGATTAAACGTACCTGTATGTTGCCCTTTTAAGAAGTGGTTTGCGGGCGTAGGCGTAGAGTGATACCCGCGATCGTGTCATAGAGAGGAAGAATGAGGGAAATGCTCTGTTTTTTTTTTCTTTTAATCCTTCACGTCTGCCAATCATGTTGGTAAACGCGAAAATCCATTTTAATATTTAAACCGAGCCTTCTGTAGTGCAGACGTTCTATATTAAAAAATAATTTCGGAAACACTGGAAATTAATTATGGCAACAGGAAAAGCAAAAAAAAAAAAAAGCCGCGTTCGAAAGACGATATGCCGCGTTTTATTAAGCTCAAGTGTAGGCTCCATGCTTGTGTTTAGTTGGAATAATAGATCACGCAATCCTCCGAGAACTAATTATATTGTTTCAGATGAATTACAAATGCATCATTTAGCGGTATTATCACTCTGCATATGCCACTTACAATAAATCTTAAAAGAGCATTACAGAAAAAAAAAACAAAAAAAAAAGACCTGAATGTCATTGCCGATCTTTCTAATACAGCTTTTTAGACTTGTTTGGAACGTCTGGATGGGACGTGGGGCATCGTCCGGGATATGTCTGTGGGCGGATCCTCCGTCTGTAGTGTTCCTTCTAAATCCGTGTTGTGTGGATGATCAGTGCCCCTAATTATCCTTCTTCTGTACGGCCTGCTGTCATTGGTGCCCAGGGGCCTAAAGCAACTCAGTCAACAAATAATTAAAAAAACGGAAGCCTATAAAGATAAAAAAAAAATAATACTTGCTGTGACAGAGGCTTTTGGAGGGGACTGGATGATAGCCTCTTGCCTACCGATTATGGGCCCTGGCATTTGGGGGAACTGTGCTCTTTATGAGCTGTATGCCTGGGGACCCCTGAGGTGGTGTTACTTTGGATTCAGGTCCATGTCCCCCCAAGACTCACAGACTCTGGGAACTCTGTATATGCCATATTATAAATAGTCAATAAAATGGAAAAGATTTTGGGGGAAGGTTAGGGACTTTCAGGAAGCCATGGCCTGGTGAGGTCATGTATTTTCATCCATTAGGGACTTTAAATAATATCATGATCTGGTAAGCTATGGGGCTCATAGAAGATGCTGATGTCATCAACTCCACCCACCTGTCTGTTGTCTGCTATAATGTGTTTATTGTAAATAAGGCTAGTGTGGGCTCTAAGAGTCTTTCACCCATTGTTGTTTGTGTTAATTAACTGCGCTATTGTGAGAAGGTTTTCTGTGTTCTATTTATGATAATGTTGATTGTGTCTTCTGAGCTAAAAGACGGCAAGTCTGTCCTAAAGGTCATGTCTCTGAGTCACCTAGTCTGGGTAAATGATTTAGTAAACTAGCTCATGTTAATTAGGTTTCTGGTTACAGGTGTATTGTTAGAGTAATATGAGCAGGAGGTAGGAACCTCCTCTTTAACTGTATATAAAGACTTGTATTTTGGTTCTAATAAAACAGTCCATGTTCAGCAACTACACAAGGCTCGTCTTGTTTTGTGCTTGTGAGCAGTTGGAATATCTGTTATCTATATTCAGACTGGAAGGAAGTGGTATATGACGAAAGCACTCAAGCATTGTGGGGGACGTTTCGTTACACTTGCGATTTCATTGCACACTGTGAGCTTCTCACAAAGTGCATTAGAAGCTGCAGCAAGTCGAAGCCCAGCATCATTTAGCCTTTTCCTTACCGGCTTGACTGCTCCACGCCTCTTTCTTCATTGGTTTTCAGTTCTTTTCATCTTGTAGGCTCAGCGTCACATGTGGACGTTACCTAGGATGGGCTGCATGCAAATCCAGCCTTCCTAGGAATACACCCACTCCTCCAAATTAAAATTAAAAGGTTTTATATACATTTTATCATTATGTTGATGAGAGAGGAAAAGGAGGAACAAGGAAGGCAACATATAAGGTATACTGAAAATCAGAGGTCTCTAAATTGAAGCCTGGGGACTGGATGTGGCCCTTTGCTTGCTTTTATCCGGCCCTTGGGGCATTATCCCCCCCCCCCACTGTCAGAAACAGTGGGGCATAGTTCCTGCCACTGGCATTGACAACGGGGGAACTGTTCCTCCTACTGACACCAATGATGGGACACTATTCCTCCTACTGACACCAATGATGGGGGCACTATTCCTCCCACTGACACCAACAATGGGGCACTATTCCTCCCACTGACACCAATTATGGGGCACTATTCCTCCCACTGGCACCAAATATGGGGCACTATTCCTCCCACTAATACCAAACATGGAGCAGTATTCTTCCCAGTGACACTGATGGGACACTATTCCTCCCACTGATACCAATTATGGGGCACTATTCCTCCCATTGACACCAATGATGGGGCACTATTCCGCTCACTGACACCAACAATGGGGCACTATTCCTCCCACTGGCACCAACGATGGGGCACTATTCCTCCCACTGGCACCAATGATGGGGCACTATTCCTCCCACTGACACCAATGATGGGTCACTATTCCTCCCACTGGCACCAATGATGGGGCACTATTCCTCCCGCTGGCACCAATGATGGGGCACTATTCCTCCCGCTGGCACCAATGATGGGGCACTATTCCTCCCACTGGCACCAATGATGGGGCTCTATTCCTCCCACTGACACCAATGATGGGGCACTATTCCTCCCACTGGTACCAATGATGGGGCACTATTCCTCCCACTGATACCAATGATGGGGCACTATTCCTCCTGCTGACACCAATGATGGGGCTCTATTCCTCCCGCTGACACCAATGATGGGGCACTATTCCTCCCACTGGCACCAATGATGGGGCACTATTCCTCCCACTGATACCAATGATGGGGCACTATTCCTCCTGCTGACACCAATGATGGGACACTATTCCTTCCGCTGACACCAATAATGGGGCACTATTCCTCCTACTGATACCAATGATGGGGCACCATTCCTCCCAGTAACACCAATGATGGGGTACTATCCCTCCCACTGATGTCAATGATAAGGTACTATTTCTTCCAATGTTACGGCTCTTTTCCTCCCACGGACACCAACTATGGGGGCACTACTTTTCCCAGTGACACCGATGATGAGGCTCTATTCCTCCCACTGAGTCACTGACACCAATGAGGGGACACTATTCCTCCTACTGACACCAATGAGGGGACACCGTTCTCTCCCTTTGGCCACAGTCCGGCCCCCATAAACTTTGAAGTACAGTAAACTGGCCCTTTGCGTAGAAGGTTTGGAGACCCCTGCTATATATTGTAAGGCAACTTAGTCATAGCGTTATTCTCAAGCTAACCATTCCATACTGATTCTAAATTTGGTTTCAGCATTCAGGTTTAATAAAAAGGGTTCAACGACCAAAGTTCCCGGATTTACATGCGTAGCTCCGCTCGTTAATAAGTCGCCATAACAATGTATATGAATCCTGAACATCCAATTATGAAAAAAATATATATATTTGATTTTCTGTGGCACCTTGTGAATCTCTAGAAGGTGAAAAGTATAAGCCGCCCCCCCCCCCCCCCCCCGCGCTCTCTCTCTCTCCACATTAGCGCGCTGTCCCGGATGAAACTATCGGAAAAGAAATATGAGTTTTTTAGCACTGCAAATAATGAGACCGTTAGCCGTCCTCATTAGCGATCTGCCATAAAGAAGGACATTTTAGAAAGTGAGCTCTGTAATGTATAATGACACCTCGCCATATAAAGAAGATAAACCTTACAACTCAATTAACCAAATGTCAGAGACGGGCAAGAGCCGCGCATGAATCAGTTCAAAAAAAGGGACGACGGTTCGGCTTTGAATAAGAGCGACGATCGACGGAAAGACAAAAAGTAAAAAAAAAATCTATTTGCTGAATGACTCGGAGAGGACTGAGGATAGGCAGCGAATAATTGACTTTTATAGGAATGATTCTTATTTCTTTCTTAGTATCTTTTTGTTTAATAACAATTGTTCCCGGCCGGTGCATTCCAAAATAGGAGGAGATTACCAAATGTCTCCCAATATAATACATTATAAGCATCCCAAAATTCATACATATATATATATATATTGTGAACTTTGGGGACAATAGCTCCACGGGATTAAGTGCATAAACCGTCAGATTTATAATAAAAGACATTTATTTGTAAGAAAAAATCTAAAATAAGGCTTTCTTCAGCGCACAGGCAAAATACAAAAACAAAGTCCGCTTATCTTCAGCATAAAAACAAAGTTAAGGAAAACACATACAGTTTTGCAGCAGGTTCTTTAGCAGCCTCCAGACATCCACACAGCTCAACCGACAGGTGTAATCACCTACTCCTCCTCACACCAACAACTCTTCCCTACTTCCTGTCTTATGAGCTGTCTTCCTGGAGGCCCTTAACCCCCTGTGCGCTGAATCCCTGTGGTCAGGGAGGGAGGCTCTTTCCCACCCGAATATCTCTTCAGAGCCTCTCAAATTCCGGGTCCCAAATAACTTACTATTAAACAAAGAGAGGACTGCGAGTCAGTCCTCTCCTGCTTGGCTACTCCCGGAACCCCTCACCCATTTTGGGTGACCCCCTGAGCAACGCTGCGACTCCTTTAAAGGGACCACAGCCCAAATACTGGTGCTATATAGCACCCGTCCAGGACCCAACCTTGGCGTCCTGTACAATATATATATGTGTAGCGGTCACACTTTACTAAGCGTGCGCTATCAGTACAAATTCGTTTTTCTCAGAACTGTAATGGAGTTTTGGGGGGTTACCGTATATACTCGAGTATAAGCCGACCCGAATATAAGCCGAGGCACCTAATTTTACCACAAAAAAATGGAAAAACGTATTGACTCGAGTATAAGCCTAGGGTGAGAAATGCGCAGCTACTGTAAGTGGAAAAGAGGGTCAACAATGCCCATTTGCAGCCTCACTGTGCCCATTTGCATGCCTCACTGTGCCCATTTGCAGCCATAGGTCCCCCAAACTTCAAACTTGGTAGTTAAGGGTTCCTAAATGCCCCCCTATCTGCAGACAAAATTGGGTCCCTGAGCATGCGCACTGGCGCTCACACGTCCGCATCTAATCAGTGACGTCAGACGCTAACTCGATGGAGGACACTACCTAACCGGTCCTTCAGACATCCAGTCTATCAGAACCGGAGGGGTCTTTGGACCCAACGGGTCCTGAAATAACATTGCTGCAGATGGACACAGTTGCCCGACTTTGGGGCCCCCAACCAGCCCCAGAGGCCCTCATGGTCTGGGGTGGGGATCCGTCTGTTCCCGTGTCTCGGAACTGGCTAGTTCGAGGCCCAGTAACTGAAGGAGGATTCTGAGGCGTCCCGGTGTGCTCTCGGTATTGGAGGGACACGACAACTCATACAAGTGACCAGGGGAGGACTCTTCGGAGGAGGGCCAACAAGCTGGCTGCTCGGTAAGAGCCTGGGAGCTGAGTTGTATGGACACTAAAGAATCCACACTTCCCACAGTACTGCCAAGGAGACAGAGAAAGTTCCAGGTACTGTGAGAAAGGTTCCTACTTATCTTCAGTTACAATCTAGTCTGTGGCAGAGACTTCGCAAAGTTTCCGGATCACATGTTGGCTGCTAGATCTCTGGCTAGAGGTTTATCCGGCAGTGAAGCGCCCAGTTGCGAGTGGCTGCTCTCTGGGTTAATTAGAGACATTCAGTGGATGTCAGCAGTTCAAAGTGCCTGAGTTTTATCACCCGTGCCCTCTATTCCCACCTGAGACTGTGTTATGTTGGATGTTACCCCCTGCAAAAAAAAACCTTGAAAAGGACTTTTATGTGTCAGCATCCGAAGTCACTGGGTACTAACCCTGGGAACCCCTAGACAACAACCGACAAGCCACAAGGAGGTAATTGGTAAGCCCAGAAAGTCAAGGCCGCCCCTCCAAGTTATGGCCAATACATATATATATATATATATCTATATAGATATATATATATATATATATATATATATATATATATATATATATATACATATGTGTGTGTTTGTCATCATTTCCCAGGAGTCACTGGGCAGCGCCGAGGGCTGTAATTATCTAAGTTGTCATAACAATGGAGCGGGACCTTCCACCATCGCCGCCCGTTGTTATGGCAACGTTACAAACAATCGGCGCTACGGCCGCCGTTGAATCGCGCATGCGCGAGATAGAGGTGCATGCTGGTTACCCAGCATGCACCTCTCCATGCATATTCCAGGACGCAATCTCGATTGGGCTTCACATGTCCACATTAATGATGGAAACGGCCACAAACGGAGAAAATAAATATTACAGTAACTAATTTATATCTTTCAATAATCTATCTAGATCATTGTAAAATGTTATTTTAATTTTCGTTAGCCATAATACTAGGACCCAAAAAAAAATGTTTTCGTCTGAACTCTTTAAGCTGGAGCTCCAGGTCATTTCTTCCAAAAAAAGTACAAATATATTAAAAATATACTGTATACTGTTGTGGTACATTGTTACAATGTAAACCTATAAAATCAGCTAAATATATAGAATACATCTAATCCAAATAAAAGAATAAATCTAGAAAAAAAATATTTTTTTTTAAAGATTATTTCCATCATGCTTTAAATCCTGCGCCCGTTCCTCGGACCGCTCAGTTCGGTTTCTCATACGCGGCCTATTTTTCCTCGCTGCTTTGTTAACTTACCTACAGAGACAGGAAATAAAACATAACCTCTGCGTTCCGGCAAACCTTTTATACACCCTTCTAAGATTCCACCAAGGACGGTGTAATAAAATGTGTTTACTTAAGTGCCGCCGCCGTTCCTTTATGTAATCTTTTCAATAAGTGACTTGCTCGCTCTTTTGTTTCAGCTGTTCAGGCGTCCGCGCTGTAATAAACGGCGATGTAATATCCAGTATTTTCCACACGTGGCTGTTTAACGGTGGACTAGCCTTTCTTTCACCCCGCATGCATGTTCGTTTTATTACCTAGCTGGTGGTGAAATGTACCTGGGCCCTTTCTACAACGCGTACGTATTGGCTTCGGGGATCCCATGAAAAGTCACTGGGCTACAGATGTGTTATAATATAATGCGAACTCTTATTGTAACATTACATTTCCATTTTGATGTCTTGTAGGACCTTTAAAGATCCCTTTATGGTGCCGAAGAGTTGCATTGTTCTTGAAATTTACCTTTTTACAGATAAAAGTGGGCTTTAGTGCTCAGCCGTCGCACAGGCGTGAGTCCGCGGTGAACCTGAAGTTGTGTGCTGAGAGTGTATCACCGCTAGCGTCTGATGCAAGGGCAAGGCAAGTGGATTGCTTAAATAGCAGTTCCAACAACTGCACAGCTTCCTTTTACTAGGCAGGACCATGAGGAGCAAAAATAAATATTCATTTAGTGACTAACCCCAAAACCAGCTTTTATCTGTGAAGGTTCTCATTTATCTAGGTCATGGTCCAGGTCAGCCATTCTCAACCAGGGTTCTGTGGAACCATAGGGTTCCTCCAGAGGTTACTAGGGGTTCTGTGGGCTGTGGCTGATTGTTCTCTCATCTAAAGGAACCTACAACATAATTCTGTGGTCAATGCCAATTGGCAGAGCCAGCTGCATGAAGTCAAGTCTCTTTTAGCTGTATGTAGAGGTTGTATTCTCACCACTACTGTAGTGTAAGGAGGGCATTCTTCCCACTAATCACCAATGTAAGAGGGCATTTTATCTACTGACCAACAATGAATCTGTTTTAGCAGGGGTTCCCCGAGACCTGAAAATTATTTTGAGGGTTCCTCTGAAGTAAAAGGGTTGAGAAAGGTTGGTCTAGTTCAGGGGTCTCCAAACTTTCTAAACAAAGGGCCAATTTACTGTCCTTCAGGCTTTAGGGGGCCCGGACTGTGGCCAGTGGGAGTAGAAAATTATCCAATGTCAGTGGAAGTAAACAATGTCTTTTAGCACAACAGTGGGTAGAGAGCTTCACCAAGTGCAATGCAAAGCGTCGGATGCAGTGATGTAAAGCACACTGCCACTGGACTCTAGAGCAAGGGTCTAGTCTGGCTATCCGATGGACTGCCTAGTCTCTGTCTGGCAAACCCAATGGACGTGTCTGGGTTTGGCAGTTACCAGGAGAACGGTATTTGCCTGACTGTATTGTGTCAAGTGTAAAGTTTGTGGAGGGGGGGTTTTGGTGTGGGGTTGTTTTTCAGGGGTTGGGCTTGGCCCCTTAGTTCCAGTGAAGGAAACTCTTAAGGTATCAGCATACCAAGACATTTTGGACAATTTCATGGTCCCAACTTTGTGGGAACAGCTTAAGAATGGCCCCTTCCCTTTCCAACATGACTGCATACCAGTGCACAAAGCAAGGTCCATAAAGACATGGATGGGTGAGTTTGGGGTGAAGGAACTTGACTGACCTGACCTGAGCCCGATAGAACACCTTTGGGGTGAATTAGAGCAGAGGCTGCAAGCCAGACCTTCTTGTCCAACACCAGTGCCTGACCTCACAAATAGGCGCTTCTGGAAGAATGGTCAAACATTCCCATAGACACACACAGCCTTCCCAGAAGAGTTGAAGCTGTTATAGCTGCAAAGGGTGGGCCAACTTAATATTGAACCCTACAGACTAATGCCCCGTACACACGGTCGGAAAATCCGACCACCAAATCCATCGGATTTTTTCCGACGGATTTAGTCCGACACTGGTGTTGCATACACACGGTCGGACAAAGTTGTCGGAAAATCCGATCATTCTGAACGTGGTGACGTTCGTTGCCTACGACGGGACTACGTAGAGGCTAGTAGCCAATAGCTTTGGTCTTGTAATGTGATCTGAGCATGCGTGGCACTTTGTCCGTCGGAATTCGCTACACACGATCGGAATTGGTGTGATCGGACTTTGTTGTCGGAAAATTTTTAGAGCAGGAGATACAACTTTGTCCGTCGGACAATCCGATGGAAAATGTCCGATGGTGCCTACACACGGTCGGAATTTCCGACAACATTGTCCGATAGGACAGAATCCATCGGAAAATCCGACCGTGTGTATGGGGCTTTAGACTGGGATTCCATTAAAGTTCATGTGTGTGTGTAAAGGCAGACGTCCAAATACTTTTTGGAATATATGTTTTTATGAAATTATTGGGGAACTTCATGATGATTGATTAGTTAATTAGTATATAAAAAGGATATTTTTTTATGGATATAGGTTTTGGGGATTTGAAATTATTTATATCTTGGTGAGTAAATTTAAAGTCCTGTATTTTTTGCTCGGAGTTCTCGTGGTGTTTATACATTGGTGGAATGGTATCCTTCAGGAATTGGAACTGATTACTGTGTGGTTTCCACTTTCCATATGTTTCATAAATATAGCTAGTAATAGTTACTTACATTCAACTCTTCTTGTTGAAGACCTTTCATAGTTTATCCAAGCTACTTCTTCAGTTTTAATGAGTGTCAGGAAGATAACCCAACATGTACAGTATATCCAGGTAGCACAGGTGCCTTAATCCAATCTTCATGGAATATGTCAAAACAGATCTTGGTTGTCCAATAATAATGGCCAATCAAGCTCAGCCTTGGTGATTGGATTAAGGTGCCTGTGCTACCTGTGTGGATATAAATGCCGGCCTATGTCTCCTGACACTCATTAGAACCAAAGAAGTTGCTTTGAGAAGCTACACAACATCTCAAGCATTCCAGAACAAATCCAGTTGTATGTAACATTTTTCAAGAGATTTACTAAACCTAGAGAGTGCGGGAATCTGGTCCTGCTGTGCATGGTAGCCAATCAGCTTTTAACTTCAGTTTGTTCAATTAAGCTTTGACAAAATATCCTGGAAGGTTGTTGGTGCCAATGCAGAGCTGCAACAGATTTTGAATGCTCTAGTTTTAGTAAATCAACCCCAGTTTGTAGATTCTCTGAAGTGTGTAAGGAGCATGAAGGAAGGAAAAATATAAACAGCATGATGACTTTCTGCCCCTATCTATGTCCCAATGGGACGTCGGCAGGGCTCAAGTCCTGCGGGAACGGAGTTCCTGTACTTTATCCACAACAGGAACTCAGTTCCCATTAGCTGCCGTGTCCTGCAAGACTTTGAAGTATGCGAGCTGTGTGGCAAGTGCTACAGCTCGCAATAGTAAGTGCCGCACACCTGACCATTCAGGAATTTCCAGTAGGGGGCCCCATGACAGCTTCTGCTTCGATCTACCTGTCAATCATAGCTAGCTGACGGGTAGATCAGGTCCCTGCTGCTAAGAAATCGTATTTAGTCAGACCTCTCGTGATGCGCTCCTCCTCGCCAGCCCCTCCTGATTTTCTGTCTCCTCATCCCCCTCCAGTCTCCTGCTCTGTGTGTCCCGCTGAATCCCCCCCCTCCTCTATCTTCAGTGCCATGTGATTAGAGAACCCAGAGGAGGAGCACAGCTATTCTGCTCATAGGACATGCAGGGAGAGAGGTGAGCTGAGGGAGGAACATCAGTTTGGGGTGGTAAGCTGAGCACAATACCTGGCAAAGTTTAATGCCAGGAGGGAAGTTTATGTGGAAATATGTGAAGGGTTGGAATAGCAGCGAGTGTGTGTTGGAGCCCTGCAGAGTTTGCAGCCCCCCCAAGCTAACATACATCTCCTAAGCAGGAACACATCACTATCTCCCCAAGCATTCTGTCCAGATAATGTGCAGTTAATTTATGACCTTTCCGTGTAACCCTGTGTTATCCAAACTCTGTTAAATGAAAAGTGTAAACTCACCACATAAACACTCTATATACAAAATAAAATTCCCCAATAAAGATCAGAACATGATGTTCACATTTGCATGGAAGCACAATTGAATGAATGCTGATTATTCAGAGAATTACCGTATTTATGTTTATTGAGGATTTTTTTTTTTTTTTATGTACATACAGTTAAGCTTCATACACACAATACGAAAATTGGATGAAAAATACCACTTTTGAAGCGTTCGTGCATATGAGAGTATCATTTTTATTTTTTGGTGGGCGAGTGGATCTTGGGTGGGAGTTCCCACACTTTTTTCCCCAGGACTTGACCCCTGGACGTCGGCTTTTTTACAATGACCATCAGAGATAGGATGTTTATAATATCTGTCCTTAATGGGGAACCCCAACATGCAATACGTGTACCAGCCCCGGTTCATTATCTGACGTCTTATAATATAAAAGCTCAAAACTCAATTAAAAGCCATGGTCATGTGACCACTTTAGTCCCCTTCTTCCCTTTTCTTAGGAGATGATGGGCAGTGAGCAGCTCAGAAGAATATCTGCATGACCCTTATTGATGCACGTTACTAGATGCCCCATAAGTCATTGTGACCTGGATAAATAAGTACCTTCACAGGCCAAAGTTGGCAACGTAGGATTTTTTGGGGGAGTGGCCTTTTTTCATTTGTGTAGGATCCTCCTATTTAGATTGCTGGTAGATTAAGTTACATTGAGTTTTTTGCTCATAGTTTTGGTGCAGAGTTTGATTGTTTTTGGCTGTTCTAGGTCCTGCTGGTTGCAGGCTTAACTACTTCCCCTAGTCTTCTAGTAGGTGCTAGGATAGTGATCCCCAAACGGAGGCCCTTTGTTAGCCTTTATCCATCCCTTGGGGCACTTTTCCTCCCAATAATATAAGGCACTACTCCTCCCACTGAGACCAACAGTGGGGCCTAACTCCTGCCACTGACGCTAATGATGAGTCATTATTTTTTCAACAAATATCAATGATGAGGCTCTATTCCTCCCATGAACAGCAACAATGGGGCACTATTCCTCCCACTAATAACAATGATAGGGCACTATTCCTCCCCCTACTGGCCCCAAACCCTGAGGTCATGTCTATTCTTACTGACGCTGGGCCCGGGACATTTTCTACCCCCACTAGCCACATTCTGGCACCCCTAAAGTCTGAAGGACAGTAAACCGGCCCTTTGTTTGAAAAGTTTGGAGACCCCTGATCCTTAGGCTGGAAGAGGCAGAACCTGGGCTGAATAGTCATACAGCGTCAGCCAATCCCTAGTCAAGGGGATGACCAGGAGGGCACTGATAGGTGTATAAATAGTCTGGGGCCTGGAACAGTGGGGTCCTTGTCATAAAGGCGAATAACCCAGCCTGGAAGGACAGATTAGCTGAAGACTGTAGGAGTTTCAACGAGGTCCCAGTTCAGGGAGAGCTGGGGGACCTACTTCTATAGCTGATGGGAACAGTTTGGAAAAGTCTGCTAAGGATCTGCCCAGGAGACTAATGCCGCGTACACACGGTCAGACTTTCCGGCAGAGAAAGTTAGACGGAATATTTTCATCGGATATTCCGATCGTGTGTGCGCCTCATCTGACTTTTTTTTCTCGAAAATTCTGATGGACCTAGAAATAGAACATGTTTTAAATATTTCCAACGGAACCAATTCCTATCGGGAAAAACGCTCGTCTGTATGGTGTTCCGACGGACCAAAAATGACGCATGCTCTGACGCAAGTACGAGATGGCAGCTATTGGCTACTGGCTATTGAACTTACTTTTTCTAGTCACGTCGTACGTGTTGTACGTCACCATGTTCTAGACGGTCGGATTTTGGTGTGATCGTGTGTAGGCAAGACAGTTTCAGTGGTACTCCGTTGGAACTCCGTTGGAACTCCGTTGGAACTCCGTTGGAAAAACCTTCATGCCGTGTACACACGGTCGGAATTTCCGATGGAAACAGTCCGATGGGAGCTTTTCATCGGATTTTCCGATCGTGTGTATGCCCATCTGTCTTTTTCTGTCGGAATTTCCGACTTTGACTTTGGATTGAGAACCTGTTCTTAATTTTTCCGACGGAAAACCTTTCTATCGGATTTTTCGATCGTGTGTATGCAATTCCAACACGCAAAAAATTCCGACGCATGCTCGTAAACAATTTGACGCATGCTCAGAAGCATTAAACTTCCCTTTTATAGTGCCGTCGAACGTGTTGTATGTCGCGGTGTTATTGACTGTCAGAATTTGCTGTGACCGTGTGTAGGCAAGACAGTTTGAGTGGAATTCCGATGGGAAAACCATCAGAGCTTTTTACGACGAGAATTCTGACTGTGTGTACGCGGCATCAGAGTTTATTCCGACGGCAAAACCGGTCGTGTGTAAGCGGCATTACAGTACAGGGTCTGGCTGTTAATGGAAGGAGGCCTCCATGTACACAGGGACACAGTGAGTAGAGGCCTGAGATAGTGAGAGATACTGGAGAGACAGTTGCCGCTAAATCGTTTCAGAGAATGGCTTAGGACTGCTTCCAAAGTACAAACTAAAGGAGGTTAGACCTGAAGAGTTTAGCTACTACCAGAAAGTTTCCTCTGATTCATTTTGCACCAAATTTGGAGTTTCCCAAGGCTCACCCTACTCCCCCACCAAGTTTAACCAACATTAAACCTCAACAAGATGCTTGCTGCCTTGTTATTGATTATATAGATTCATTTCATGGTTACAGCTCCTGATGAGCGGCTACAAGGCCGCGAAACGCGTTGAGCCTTTATTACATTTTCTGAATCACTTCAACCATGGAATATCAAGATATATGTTTTTAACAATTGGATAAAATTTACACATTTATGTATTAATGGTCACAATTTTTTTCTTCTTAAAATGTTTGAATACGGTATTATATCTATGTCATGTCGATCGCAGGTTCATTGTGCAGAGGTTGTTTATGCCCAATATGTTTTTAGAGGCTTGCCCAAAACATTTAACAATGGATTCTGGATTCATTAGACATGAATAAAATACTATTTTCCAAGTCGCTTGACCATTTTTTTACTGAAATGTGCTTCATTTAAAGTCCCACCTCTCCCTCTCCCCTTTCCCTATTTTTATGCCTTGTTATTGCGTTGAGAGACTGGGAAACTGTTGGGTGCCCGGTTGCTTGCGCCCACGTGGGAATAGAACTTGGGACAAACAGCGGGACCTGTCAGGGGTCTGTGCGCTAAATTTCGATGATATTTTTTTCTTTTTTTTTTTTAACCTAAGCTATTGATAGTTTATACAGTCAAAAGAAATGTGCCGCAGAACCCTACAGTAACTCTCTTTTTTTGTTTTTGATGGGAATAATAGCCTGGTTTTGCCTAAAACAAAAACTTAAGAAAAAGGCGCCGCGTCTTTCAAGATAATACCGAGGTGTTTAAGAAGCGCATCTCATTTGTACAGAAGTAAATTCCTTGTGATAGCGAGTTTCTGTTTATTATTCTCAATGGTGGAAATCATTTTGAATAGCAGCAAAACAAAGCTTTGCTCACGGGATGAAAAGGACGCTCTGGATGTGTCTTGAGAAAAGGAACGAGGAGCGAGCCTGGGCTTTCAAAGACACTTCAAGCGGCTGCGTGTTTCAAGGGCATTTCATCATGTTTGTCTCTCTGCCTTCGTCTTTCTTGCATATATTTTCGTGTTGAGTTCGCTGGTAGGAATTAGAAGCCTTTCATGAGAGCTGTGATTATTTTTAAGACTATTTGTCAAGGTCTCCCAGATGTAATGAGCCACAGGTAGCGAGCAACAAACGTGCTTTTGTATATATTTTAGAACGGCTGTAGAGATGAGTCTTTATCTTTCTCCAACCTGTCCCACGGTGCTTTATAATGGTGAACAGCACCAGGATGCTGTACCATCGCTTTCTTTCCGGTGATCACTGTCAGAGGTATCTTATTATATATACGGTAAGTTTTTAAAACAAAACCCTTGTCAGAAAGTTTTATATTCCAAGTTTCATCATTAGGGTGTCCCGCCAAACATGGTATAGCACAGAAAATATGGTCTTCAAACTGCGGCCTTTTGCTTGCCTATTTCTGGCCCTTGGGGCATAGTTCCTCTCACTAATACTGTCCCTCCTGCCCACCCCTTGTCCCGGCCCTGGTTCCTCTCACTAATACTGTCCCTCCTGCCCACCCCTTGTCCCAGGCCTTGCTGGCATTGTCCACCTTTAGGTTCAAGTCACCATCTCGGAAGAAGCATGCAGCCAAAGTCTAAGATAGAAGAAGGTTATTACTCATCTGCATCCTTTTTTTGAAAACACTGACCCCAAGCCATTGGACCCTCTTTACAGCCCCCAAAAAATCAACATCATCAGGAAGTCATCGATGGCAGCTCCCATAACCTTGTCAGTACAAGTGTCTCTTCCTTGGGGAGCCTTTTCGTCACATTCCCTGACACTAATGAGGCCATTTTCTTTTTCAGCCCACCCACTTTTAACATCTTTATTTCTCTGGAACACCCGAGATGTAGACAAACTACACACAGGGGCACGACTGACACGCCTGAAGCTTTCATCAGTACTGGAGAAATCATGGCGGATTGTTTTCTTTTTTCCTTTCTTTTTTTTTTTTTGAGAAGCTGCACGCTAACAATTTGGCAAGCTATCCACAAAGGAAGCACAAAAAGCGTAGTTATGTCTTGCAGGGAGCGGCGCACGCTGCGAGACCAGACATGGAGCATCAATAAATAAAGAGGCTGATTGCTGTAAAGAGTGCTTGAGTTGATTGGGTTTGATTGAATTGAGCTACGTCAGGGTGAGATGGACCCCTGGGGGTGCTGGGAGCCAGGTGAGCAGTGCAAAGAAGACAATATCTCACTCCGGGTAATAGATTCCAGAACAACTATCAGAGATCCGGGTGAAGTTCATCTTCATTTTAAGAGAGGATGAGAGGAACTCGGAAAATGACGTTTTGAGTAATACCTCCAGCTGGCAGTCAGTGCTGGAAAAGATGATATGGCAGATTAGAGTCCAGATAAACCTATTTTAGTGTCTGCACATATAATTTAGACTGGCTCCATACCTATGTACTTGTACCCAACAACACTAAATGGACCCAACCCAATCAAACCCAACCTGACCACACCAAACCAAACCCAACCCAACCTAATCAATGGACCCACATAGACCTATATTTTAGTGTTTGCCAATATAATTTAGACTGGTTGGGTACAAGTACATAGGTATGGAGCCAGTCTAAATTATATTGGCAAACACTAAACTATAGGTCTATGTGGGTCCATTGATTAGGTTGGGTTGGGTTTGGTTTGGTGTGGTCAGGTTGGGTTTGATTGGGTTGGGTCCATTTAGTTTGGTAGGGTACAAGTACAAAGGTATGGAGCCAAACTAAATGGCCCAACCCAATCAAACCCAATCAAACCCAACCTGACCACGCCAAACCCAACCCAACCTAATCAATGGACCCACATAGACCTATTTTAGTGTTTGCCAATATAATTTAGACTGGCTCCATACCTATGTACTTGTACCCAACCAAACTAAATGGACCCAACCCAATCAAACCAAACCCAACCCAACCTAATCAATGGACCCACATAGACCTAGTTTAGTGTTTGCCAATATAATTTAGACTGGCTCCATACCCATGTACTTGTCCCCAACCAAACTAAAAGGACCCAACCCAGTCAAACCCAACCTGATTACACCAAACCAAACCCAACCTAATCAATGGACCCACATAGACCTATATTTTAGTGTTTTCCAATATAATTTAGACTGGCTCTATACCTATGTACTTGTACCCAACCAAACTAAATGGACCCAACCCAATCAAACCCAACCTGACCACGCAAAAACCCAACCTAATCAATGGACCCACATAGACCTATTTTAGTGTTTGCCAATATAATTTAGACTGGCTCTATACCTATGTACTTGTACCCAACCAAACTAAATGGACCCAACCCAATCAAACCAAACCCAACCCAACCCAACCTAATCAATGGACCCACGTAGACCTAGTTTAGTGTTTGCCAATATAATTTAGACTGGCTCCACACCTATGCACTTGTACCCTACCGAACCAAACAGATCCAACCTAACCCAATCAAACAGACCCAGATACACCTTTTTTAGTGCTTGCCGATATAATTTAGGCTGGCTCAACACCTATGCACTTGTACCCAACCCAACCAAACAAACCCAAACCATATCCAACTCAATCAAACGGATCCGACCTAGCCAAACCAAACCCAGCCCAATCAAATGGACCCAGCCTAACCAAACCCAACCAAATCAGATGGACCAAACCCAACCCAATCAAGTAGACCTGACCAAACTAGACCAAGCCAAACTAAACCCAACCCAACCCAACCAAAGTAACCTAACCCAACCAGTCAGACCCAATCAAATCTAGCCAAACTAAACCAAACCCCACCCGACAAAACTCAACCAAACCTAACCAGTTCCAATAAAGTACTACATTGTATACCAACTCACTGTATTTGCGCAATGCCATGCATTCTGAATGCCACCCACATGTGCCTACACTTTTATGCAACACAAGCACAAAATATGAATGCAATGATCCATGTGCTGCCAAAAAGAATCGTGCAAATGTGTTTTTCATGCTTCGAGGTTCTTATCTATGCAATGAGGGCACATCTAAAGAGACCCTGTCACCAGACCATCCGTTTTAAACAAAAGTCTTCCAATATCGTTATACTGAATGTGTATTTACTATATTTTCTCTGTGTTATTTGCCTGTATAAGTATCCCTTGGGTTAGACATTGAAACCACTGCTGCTGGATGTCGCCATCTTGGATGTGATGTCGGCAGACCCAGGGCTATCGCTCTAGTGACACTGGATAGTACTCACATTTGCTCCTCCCCTGACAGCTGTATAAAAGGTTATTTAGGAAGGTTAGGGGAGGGATGTAGGTGCTGGGCCAGCACCTAAATACAGCCTGCCTGAGAACAGACTTGCTGAATGTCGTTTTGCCCTTCAATGTTGATAAAAACTTTTGGACGCCAGGTCTCTGTACATCAGGTCCCATCCCTTGGCATTGGTGACTCGGTGTCCCCCCTTAGCAGCACAGACTCCTATTTACTGCATGAAGAGTTCCAGGAAACACGGGGGACATCATTTAGCCGGTGGGTTGAACCTCATTTCTGGAAATGAATAGCTAAAGTAGCCTTCTAACTGCCTCCTACTGGTCCTGGAAATAGCCGAACGCCCTCCGGCCTCGGAAAGGATAAGAACGGCCGCGCTTGCATCGGGAAAGGCGGAAAGCCACTAATCTGGTGACTTCTGATGTGACATTGTCCTCCGCTGTGATGCTGAGTGCCTGGGCATGGCCAGCATAGGTTGTCACACAGGGAAGGCCGGCGGATCGATGCGATTTGACAGCAGTGTCATTGTTCTCTATGGGAAGATCAAGTGACTTTATATAACAATACCTCTTTAAAGGGACTCTACAGGCTTTTCTTCAAAAGCTTAACCTCAGCCTGCTGAATACACCGATGTAAGACATAGATTAGAGAGGTTTGACCTCCTGAAGGATTTGTATATCTGTCCCTCCAGGCTTGAGATTTACACAGCTCTGCCACACAGCACAGCCCCGTCTGGCAGGACAGGAGACCTAATTTTTCTCTGCTTCAGTTCAGTAACACTTGCGGGTCATGTCCCACCCCCAACCTGTGATTGGGCAGTGAAAGGAGAAGCAGCAGACTGATAGGCTTATCTCTGCTGTCACTCTGCTCTCTATCCTCCTATCAGCATGCCCCGTGATCACTGCAGCACAACTGATTGGCGTCTTGTGCTGCTTCTCCCTCCGAGCTCTGCTGTGCAGGAGATTGCAATAGCTTGATACTTGATTTGACAAAATATAAAAACGTAATGAAGTGTTAATGTTTACAGAGCTGCATTAGTTTTGAATTTTTTATATTTGTATGTCATCATTAAATCAGCTATTTTTTTAGCCCGGGAAACCATTGCATTGGAAAGAGGTGACGGGCTCTTTATACATTACTACAGGTCATGAGCAGTTCTTGGCTGTAATCACAAATGCCTGACACAGATCAGCCCCTGCTGCAGCCTCTGGCCGCGTCACTTGCAAACTTATAATGTTACAAAAAGAAAAAGTGCAGCGCTGCACTTTTTTTTTTATTTTATTGTTTGGTTCGGTATCTAGGGCTATAGTGCTCAGCAGCTCTTGCCATTTTCCTACTTAGCGCAGATTTCTCCAATTTTTAATTTTAAACTTATAATGTTGCCATTTGACCACTGTGGGCGAGGAGACTGGGGCAATTCTACCTCCTGCCTGCAGCAGACTGATGACATCACCTCATCCCAATAAAAATAGGAAGAACAAAATTCTGGACAGCCGCACTCTGAAAAATTGCCTTTTATTCAAAAATAGGATCACAAAATACAAGTCAGACAAAAGATCTGACGCGTTTCACACTATAAACAGTGCTTACTCAGAGCTATCACCTCAACCCAGGTAATGATAAACGATGGGGCTTTTTTCAAAACACAAACAGTTGCTCACGTGTGATGCTGAGCTTCCATTGATTAACCAATTTTTTTGCAATGTAACAAGTCTTGTGATCTGGAGCCTCGGGTTGATGCACAGTCTTCCTCCTCTGACGCTCCCTGGAGATCTGGCCACAATCCTTGCATCCACGCTCTGGAAGGATTCCATCTGGCACCCCTGTCTCCTGGTGTGCCCGTCCATTCCCCCAGACAGCCTTTGAGGTGCGACAGCCATCCTTCCACCCCTTCTGGCTTCTGTGACTGGCATGGCTACTGTGAGTCCATGTGCTCTTTAGGCTCTTCTAATTCTTTCACTGATTATCATTGCCTATGACATTTGTACCCAGTGGTGGCCGGTGCTCAAATTTTTTTTTGGGGGGTGGGGGCGCGCAAACAAACTGAAAAATTATGAAAAAAAAACATCAATTGCAGCCTCACTGTGCCCATCAATTGCAGCCACTGTGCCCATCAATTGCAGCCACTGTGCCATCAAACGCAACCACTGTGCCCATCAAACGCAGCCACTGTGCCCATAAAACGCAGCCACTGTGCCCATAAAACGCAGCCACTGTGCCCATAAAACGCAGCCACTGTGCCATCAAACGCAGCCACTTTGCCCATCAAACGCAGCCACTTTGCCCATCAAACGCAGCCACTTTGCCCATCAAACGCAGCCACTGTGCCCATCAAACGCAGCCACTGTGCCCATCAAACGCAGCCACTGTGCCCATCAAACGCTGGCAATGTGCCAATGCTGCCACTGTGCCCATCGAATGCTGCCACTGGAATGCGGCCACTGTGCCCATCGAATGCTGCCAGTGTGCCCATCAAATGCTGCCACTGTGCCATCAAATGCTGCCAGTGTGCCCATCAAATGCTGCCACTGTGCCCATCAAATGCAGCCACCTTGCCCCATCGAATCCTGCCACTGTGCCCATCAAATGCTGCCACTGTGCCATCAAATGCTGCCACTGTGCCCATTGAATCCTGCCACTGTGCCCATCAAATGCTGCCACTGTGCACATCAAATGCTGCCACTGTGCCCATCGAATGCCACCACTGTGCCCCCCCCCCCCCCGCCCGCTCACTGTCTGCCCGGCACTTACCCTGTCTCAGTGGGGCAGCAGCGGGTGATGGTAGCGAGCGGTGTCCTCCATGTGTCTCTTCCTGTCTCCTCCAGATAGGCGTCCAATCACAGTGCCTTTCAGCCAATCAGGTGACTAGTAACAGACCCGAGCACCTGATTGGCAAAGATGTGGTTCAGTGTTAGGAAAGCAAATATTAATTCTCTGTTCTAACACACCTGGGTAAAGTGTCAAAGGCAACTTCTAATGCACATGGTGAGAAGCTCACAGTCCAGGAGAGGAGCCGCTACAACCGCGCCAGACTGGAGGGAAGGCAAGAGGTCAGATTTAGTAAATAAAGATGTCATCACTGCGTTGATCAAGATACAAAAAAGAACCTCACAATAGCGCCAAACACGGAACTAAAAGCGCAAATCGGAGTAACCCTTTAATTCCCGGAGCGGTGAAATATTTGAACCTCCCGCACAGCTTGTTAACGTTTCTCACGTAATTGACCATCAACAGGAATGAATTTTAAATGCTTTGGATTGCATGTTCAATTACTGGTAACTAACATTATCCTGAGTAAGTAGAAAGAAAAACATTACCATGGAAAGGCCTCATTACGTTACTCGGGAGGTCGGACCGCAGCTGCAAATGAAGGGAACTTCGCTCATAAATTAAACGTCAAATGCGATTTGGCCCCGGACGGGTGAAGAGCCCCGATTGTTTTTACAGGTAGTAGAGTGCCTCAGCTTTGTGTTGCTTAAAGGGAAATGATGCCGGATCTGTTCTGTGGGCACAGTGATCACTACACGTGGATGGATCTCCTTTAACCACTTCAATACCAGGCACTTACACCCCTTCCTGCCCATGCCAATTTTCAGCTTCTCAGCGCTGTCGCTATTTAAATGACAATTGCGCGGTCATGCTACACTGCACCCAAACAGAATTTTTATAATTTTGTTCCCACAAATAGAGCTTTCTTTTGGTGGTATTTGATCACCTCTATGTTTTTTTATTTTTTGATAAACAAATAGAAAAAGACCTAACATTTAGGGAAAAATTTTTTTGTTGTTTTTGTTTCTGTTATAAGATTTTGTAAATTAATACGCTTTCTCCTTCACTGATGGGCACTGATTGATAGGCAGCACTGATGGGGCACTGATAGGTGGCATTGATGGGCACTGGTAAGGTGGCACTGATGGGTGGTAGTGATATGCAGCACTGATGGGCGTTGATAGGCAGCCCTGATGGGCACTCATGGGTGGAACTGATGGGCACTGATAGGCGACACTGATGGGCACCGAAAGGCTGTACTGATGGGTACTTATGGGTGGCACTGATAGGCACTGCTGATGGGAACTGATATGCGGCACTGATAGGCATTGTTAGGCATCACTGATGGCACTAGCAGGCATTGGGGATGGGCACTGATTGGCATTTCCCTGGTGGTTTAGGGTGGCATGTTTTGTGTTCCAGTGTGGTGGCAATCCCTGGTGGTCCTGGCGGCATCCTGGTGGTCTTGGCTGGGCAACCGAGAGGGGCTGCGCTGATAAACAATTAGCACAGACCCCCCCCCCCCCGTCAGGAGAGCAGCCGATCGGCTCTCCTCTACTCACGTCTGTCAGACACAAGTGAGGAAAAGCCGATCAACGGTTCTTCCTGTTTACATTGTGATCAGCCGTGATTGGACACGGCAGATCACGTGGTAAAGAACCTCCATCAGAGGCTCTTTACCGAAATCGGTGTAGAGGTGTGTCAGACTGACACACTGCACCACCGATCGCCGCGGGTGCGCTAGAGTGGTCACGCTGGAGGGCCATCATATGAACAAGAGCCGCGCCACCCAGCCGGCGGGCGGGCAGTGGTTAAAGAGGGATGGCAGACCTCTAAAGTTTTAGGAGATCTATTTTGTGAACATAATAATCTCAGTGCAAATTATTTGATCAACTTTTGTTGTTCTATTTCCTTTAGATTTACCTTCGACTATGTGGTGCAAGGGCCTGCCGGATACAATTTGAAAGTTTAGGTTTGACCTCATATTATATGGTTTTGGCAAATTGTATAAAAGTTGTATAGTGTGTAGCCAGCTTTAAATAGACCACATACTCTATATTACCAAAAGTATTGGGACGCCTGCCTTAACACACACAAAATAACTTTAATGGCATCCCAGTCTTAAGCCCCATACACATTATTAGATTTTCTGCAGATTTTGTCAGATTTACCAAAACCATGTAATGCAAGGGCCTGCCTGATTGCATACCAATTGAAACTCCTAAGGTTTGACCTCATATTATATGGCTTTGGTAAATCAGAAGACAAAAATCTGCAAGAAAATCTAATAGTGTGTATGGGGCCGTAGGGTTCAATATTGAGTTGGCCCACCCTTTGCAGCTATAACAGCTTCACCTCTTCTGGGAAGGCCGTCCACAAGGTTTAGGAGTGTGTCCATGGGAATGTTTGACCATTCTTCCAGAAGTGCATTTGTGAGGTCAGTCAAGTTCCTCCACCCCAAACTCCACACTATATTGCCAATGCCAAATGTATTGGGCTACCCCGCCAAATCATTTGGTGGAGGGCGGATTATGGTGTGGGGTTGTTTTTCAGGGGTTGGGCTTGGCCCCTTTGTTCCAGTGAAGGGAACTCTTATGCCGTGTACATTCGGTTGGAATTCTCGTCGGAAAAAGTTCTGATGGTTTTTTCCGACGGAATTCCGCTCAAACTGTGTTGCCTACACACAGTCACACCAAATTCCGATGGTCTGTAACACAGCGGCATAAAACACGTTCAACAGCACTATAAAAGGGAAGTTTAATGCTTCCGAGCATGCGTCGAATTGTTTCCGAGCATGCGTCGGAATTTTGCGTGTCGGAATTACATACACACGATCGGAAAATCTGATAGAAAGGTTTTCCGTCGGAAAAATTGTGAACAGGTTCTCAATCCAAAGTCCGTCGGAAATTCCGACAGAAAAAGACCGATGGGTATACACACGGTCGGAAAATCAGTTGAAAAGCTCCCATCGGACTGTTTCCATCGGAAATTCCGACCGTGTGTACGTGGCATTAAGGCGTACCAAGATATTTTGGACAATTTCATGCTCCCAACTTTGTGGGAACAGTTTGGGGATGGCCCCTTCCTGTTGCAACATGGCTGCGCACCAGTGCACAAAGCAAGGTCCATAAAGACATGGATGAGCGAGTTTGGGGTGGAGAAACTTGACTGGCCTGCACAGAGTCCTGACCTCAACCCGATAGAACACCTTTGTAATGAATTAGAGCGCAGACTGTGAGCCAGGCCTTCTCATCCAATATCAGTGCCTGATCTCCATCGAAGTGCTGATTCTTTCCGCCGACCGTGGAAAATTAGAAACAAAAGCAGAGCCCAAACTGCATAGTAAATAGGATCATTAACCGCGATGGTAATGAGTGGCGCCTGAAAGTGGTTTTCGAAATCGTATCTAAATAACTTTTATTCTCTGAGATTGCATAATGGTGATGCATTGTATAGAATCACGAAAAATGTATTTTTCTCCTGACCTCCGAGTCTATTGTTGTCATCCGCATCGGCATTCAATACCCATAATCCTAATTTTCATGAGGCAATTGTGTTAGTTAATACAGTACAAGGCTGCCGAGAGAACATATTTTCCTTTAATGGATGTTGATGTTCCAAGGTTCCTCTCTCTCCGAGCCTTCAGCTCCTTATCATTGTCCTTATCAATCCACATTCTGGTACTTTCTGGTATTCTGAGACCTAAGTATCAGATGTGAGTGAATCTTACAAGCATTGTGTGGTGGATGTGCAAAGACCCGCGACTCTCTACATGTCAATGGAAGAAATGTCAGCAATGTGGGGAGACATCCAGAACTCGCTGCAAGTGCAACTTTAAAAAAAAAAAAAGAAAACTCAAAGTTTCTACCAATGAGTAAACATTCCAACTTCTTACTGTTACAATATAAGTAAACCTATAGGAAGGGGCCTATGGGGGCTGTCAGGAACGTCATTATTCCTTAGCGGGTGCATAATTGTTTAAAGCAAAACTCCAGTCAAAAAAAAATAAAAAAATTACAACATAAAGAGTTGTCCATTAAAGGATAAAATAACAAAACCAGGTTTTTCTGAATATTCTCTACAGAGATTTCCCCCACAGTACACTTTTCTGCCTCTACAGTATATGTCCTCAGTCTGATGGCCAGCATTACTCAACCCACATCTTCTGAGACCAGTGTGACGGGAGTCACATTGGGCAGGGGGCTTGTGGAACCCAGCTTACCTTGGCGAGCTCTAGAAACTTCTGGTCCAGCTCCCCCGGCCCCTCCTATGTGTAAGTTACCCTGTGTCTATTAGGGGCACAGGGTGACCGAGAACCCCAGTCTGATCTGCACTAGTCAGACTCGCTGTACAATATATATAAATATATATATTTTTTATATTGTCTCATACAATACACTGTTCCTCTAACACGCCAGCCCTGCTGTACAGGGACTTTAAGAGCCTGATTCAGGTGCTTACACTGCTTGTATTTAAAATGTAGGCCAATGGTTTAACTTTAAAGTGACTTTCTCACTTTCCCAAAACAGTTAAAAAACTGTCCTTCCATGAGTGCTGTGAGGCCGTGCCGTGCTCCCATCAGTCCGATCTCAGATGAGAGTAATTGAGAGGAGGAATGGCCTGGGCTCCTCCCATGCCACGCCCCCGACACATTTCGCCCTGCCCCTGAGGTTTAATCATAGAGGTGTCATAAAGGTATCTTGTGGGGGATCATGTGACAGTGATTATTCCTGGGTTTTCTTTTTTTTCTTTTTAAAATCACAACATAAAGAGTCCATTAAAGGATAAAATAACAAAACCATTTTTTTCTGAAGATTCTCTACAGAGATTTCCCCCACAGTATACTTTTCTGCCTCTACAGTATATGTCCTCAGTCTGATGGCCAGCATTACTCAACCCACATCTTCTGAGACCAGTGTGACGGTAGTCACATTGGGCGGGGGGCTTGTGGAACCCAGCTTACCTTGGAGAGCTCTAGAAACTTCTGGTCCAGCTCCCCCGGCCCCTCCTATGTGTAAGTTACCCTGTGTCTATTAGGGGCACAGGGTGACCGAGAACCCCAGTCTGATCTGCACTAGTCTGACTCACTATACAACCACACTGGAATATTGTTTGTATGTATATTTATATATATATATATATATATATATATATATTGTCTCATATACTGTTGTAGACTCTATACTAGATTGTTTGAGGTGTGGCTGCATCCCAATTGTTCTATTGTTTGTGCCTGCCTTGGGAGCAACCTATTATGGGATGTATATGTCTCTGTGGATTAGCTGTGAGAGGGGCCCCTCCCAAAGACAGTCTACTGATGAGAAGTTTGAATACACCTGTGTCATGCTACTGGTCTTGGTAAAGTCTACCCCTCCCTGTTTCATTATGCAAAGAAGGGGGGATTGTCCCCTGAGTGTATATCTGTGTGCATTTGTTAAAATAAACAGTTCAAGTTCCAGTTCAGCAGCCGAAACGAGTACTGCCTAGTTCTTGGTTGCAAGTGGCTGTAATATCTGATATCTATATTCTGACTGGAGGAAGTGGTATATGACAGAAGCACTCAAGCGGAGTTTCATAGTTTCATAGTTTCATAGTTTCATAGTTTCATAGTTAGTAAGGTTGAATAAAGACATCAGTCCATCCAGTTCAACCTGAGTGAGTGTCTACAATTGTCCCCATCCCTGTACATCACACACTCACATTGGTCCCTACCCTCAAGGAGCCCACAATCCAAGGTCCCCATTCATATACTAGGGCCAATTTTTTTGGACAGAAGCCAATTTACCTACCTGCATGTCTTTGGATTGTGGGAGGAAACCGGAGTACCCGGAGGAAACCCACGCAGGCACAGGGAGAACATGCAAACTCCAGGCAGGAAGTGTCGTGGTTGGGATTCGAACCAGTGACCCTTCTTACTGCTAGGTGAGAGTGCTAACCACTACACCACTGTGCCGCCCATAAAGGAGTGTGGGAAGCGATTCTGTTACACCCAGATCATCACGGACCTGTCCCCAGCCTGTGACTGAACAGTGAAGGGAGAAGTAGCGTAGTAATGAACACTTGTCTCCGTCTCCTTCATATCCACATGCTTCCTGGAACTGATTGGATACTTATACTGCTTCTTCCTCTAACACTCCAGCCCTGCTGTACAGGGACTTTAAGAGCCTGATTCGGGTGCTTACACTACTTGTATTTAAAATGTAGGCCAATGGTTTAACTTTAAACTGACTTTCTCACTTCCCCAAAACAAAGATTTGTCCTTCCATGAGTGGTGTGAGGATGCCGTGCTCCCATCAGTCCAATCTCAGATGAGAGTAATTGAGAGAAGGAATGGCCTGGGCTCCTCACATGCCACGCCCACTGACACATTTCGCCCTGCCCCTGAGGTTTAATCATAGAGGTCTCACAAAGGCATCTTGTGGGAGATCATGTGACAGTGATTATTCCTGGGTTTTCTTTTTTTTTTAAGCCACAGATTGGGTTGGGTTTTGATGGAGTCAGAAAACTTTTGAAGGTCGGAAACAAGAAGTCAGATGAAAAAACAATCCGTGCAGTCACAAATATACAAAATTGGGTTTCAAGCTAACACATGTACAGTAATTGCTGGGACAAAGTCATCTAGAGCCCAGGGCGAATGTACCAAAGTGCCTCCCCCCGCAAGATATATGAGCATTATGTATCAGCGAAAATCCCCCCTCCCCCCAAAAAAATTGAGCACTAATCTGTTTGCTTACCCCTAAACATAAACTCCCCCTCCTCCCAGTACAAATCTGCCCCCTGCTGAAATCCCCTTCCCAGCACAAATCTTTGCCCCCCCCCCTAGTCCCCAAGCTCATATCCTCTCATTTTCCATATGCCCTGAGCGCAAATCCCCTCCCCCCTAAAAAAAAATATCCCCCTCATAGTACAAACCCCTCAAATTTCCACTCTGAGCACAAATCCTCTTCCCACACTCCAAATCCCCTCTCCCAGCACAAATTCACCCCAATCCCCATCCTAGAAAAAATCCCCCCAAATTTCCCCTCTTAGCACAAATAATCCATGCTAGCACAAATCCCCCCCCCCCCCCCCCAAAGAAAAAAATAATCCCTCCTAGCACAAATCCCCTGCCCCCTACCAATTATTTATCTTTACTTGCACAAACCCCCCAAAATTTCACCTCCTTGCACAAATATACTTCCCCCACCCCTTTCCCAACATAAATCCCCTCAAATCACCCTAGCACACCTCCCCAAATTTACCCTCTTAGAACAATTCTTATCCCCCGCCGTCCCCAAAATCCCCCCTCCCAACACAAATCTCCTCCCCCCAACCTCCTTGTAGTGCCCCCCCCCCCCTCACCTCACAAGATACCACAGTGCCCAGGGTAGCTGCTCCTCACATGATACTACAGTGCAGGGTTGCCGCCCCTCTTACCCTCCCCACTCCCCTTGTCCTGGCCTTGTGTACAGTGATTCTACACCACCAAATAGCAATATTAATCTATTAATATTAAACTAGTGCAGCGCTACTCCAATGCTGCCCAAAAAAAAAACAATAAATATTATAACACAATAAAAAAATAAGCAAAATCCCCAAGAACATGTTAGTGAAAACCTTGAAAATCAGCACACGTGAGTTCATATAAAGTAACTGCATACAGTCCCAAGGAACGTCCGTGATGACAAATAAATAATCTTCAATAAGTGACACCCTTCTTCCATAAAGTATGAAACCACATCACCCGGTGTAACGTGAGTGCTCACCTCAATAATTGACCTCAAAGCTTCCTAAGAGGTCTAAACTGATTTTAACATGTAGGTTTATCTTACATCTTTATTCCTCTGACATATTTCCACCATGGACTATTCCTTCCACCATGGACCATGAGAGCATGAGTAACATAGGACAGAAAAAAATCTAATAGTGCTCACTGTGTATATATATTTTTTAAAAAGAGTTAAAAAATACACTCACATAAAACATATGAATATAACACTTCTCCAGCTCAACGTACACGTCAAATACCAAATGTGATGGCGTCATCAACCAAGATTGCTCCTATACTGTATGTGTTATGCCCTAGAACAGGGCTTCATCAGTATCCAGTATTCATCCTTCCACCATGGACCATGTAAACAGGACAGAAAAGGAAACTAATAGTGCTCACTGTGTATATACTGTATTTTTATTAAAAAGAGATAAAACTACACTCACATAAAACATATAAATAATTTGTGTATCATATAACACTCTAGCTCATCGTACACTTCAAGTACCAAACATGATGGCGTCATCAACCAAGACCGCTCCTATACACGTTACGTCCTAGAATGTGGTTTCGTCCGTAGATCAGAAACAAGTAGTATCTGACATGGAATTGTTCTGATTTTCACATTTTAACGTCTTATAATTTCCATGTCTTTATTCTACACCAAACCTCCCCCCCAACTATGTATATCAGCTCTGTTAAATTAATGTTACAGAACATTAATCCAACACGTTCTCATTTAACCTTAACTTAGTCTATTAATTATGTTTTCCTTAATTGTCTAGTTTCCTTCTTTCTTTTTTTTTTTCACTCTTTACAATTAAATCAGCTTCACTCTACAAATGTGGAGTATTTTTTTTTCCATTTTTCCTACCATAGCTCCTTCCTTAGATTAGTTTCTTCACTTCATTAACCTAATGAAGCCGGATTAATTTATTTGATTTAATTAATCACTGCAGCGCTTAAGGGGTTAAAGTCATTTGTGTAACTGTGTTAAGAAAAGCGTGGTGAGCATTTGTTGCCGGGAGGTAAAACAAGCTCTAATCTCGGGAAACATGCATGAAAAGGGCTCATTTCCATTGCTTGGGATAGTGAAAATGCCAACTCCAGTCTTGCATGGTTGCTGGCAAGTTAAATCACGTGTTGAAAATTTCGGACGTCTTTGAACTGATACTTCCTTCCATTATTCCTAATTCCAAAGTATCTTGCTTAGAGATTGTGATGTCCTTGATGCTGTGTGTATTCTAGAAGTGGATGAAGAGTAAGCCAATTCTTGGAAACTCACCACTAGCATTTCCAAAACTTTTCCAACCAGCGTTCTCTGGAGCACTAGGGTTCATCCACAGTTTACTTTGGGGGTCCTTATGTCGCGTACACACGACCGGACTTTCCGACAGACTCGGTCCGACGGAAACAGATCGCGTGTGGGCTAATCTGATCGTTTTTCGTTTAAAAACTCAGATGGACCTAGAAATAGAACATGTTTGAAATCTGTCCGACGGACTCAATTCCTATCGGGAAAACCGTTAGTCTGTATGCTGGTCCGACGACGCAAGGAAAGCTATTGGATACTGGCTATTGAACTTCCTTTTTTAGTCTGGTTTACATCATCACGTTCAAAACGAACAGACTTTCGAACTGACTTAGTCCGTTCGTGTGTGTGTGGCCAAGTCCGTTCGTTCGGAAAGTCTGTCGGAACTCTGCCGAAACGTCGGACCTAGTTTGCCGGAAAGTCCGGTCGTGTGTACGCGGCATTAGACAGTGAGTAATGACAGAGTAATCTTCTACTTGTTGGTGCAGGTGTAGCTTTACAGAGGTTGTCACTTTGACAACCCAGATACATGGGACCAGTGCATCATCTTCTTTTGTCCTTCATATACCATATATACTTGAATATTAGCCGACCCGAATATAAGCAGAGGCACCTAATTTAACCACAAAAAACTGGGAAAACTTATTGACTCGAGTATAAGCCTAGGGTGAGAAATGTGCAGCTACTGTAAGTGGAAAAGAGGGTCAACAATGCCCATTTGCAGCCTCACTGTGCCCATTTGCATGCCTCACTGTGCCCATTTGCATGCCTCACCATTTGCAGCCATAGGTCCCCCAAACTTCAAACTTGGTAGTTAATGGTTCCTAAATGCCCCCTAGCAGCAGCCAAAATGTGGGGTCTCTGGACCCAAAGGGTCCCAAAATGACATTGCTGCAGATGGACACAGTTGACCGACTTTGGGGCCCCCTATATCAGGGTCACTGAACCCAAATATGGTGTGCAAACCCAGTGACACTAGCACTACAACATATCCAAAGATGGGGTTCCTAGCGCCAAGTGGCCCCAAAGTCGGTTCAGAAAATGTCAAGAACTTTTCTGCAGCAGAGAATGACATTTTCCGACCCGACTTTGGGGCCCCGTATCTCAGGGCCACTTGGTGCTAACAACCCCATATTGGATATGTTGTAGTGCTAGTTACACTGGGTTTGCACACCAAATGTGGGGTTTCTAGCACCAAGTGTCCCCAAGATACGGGCCCCAAAGTCAGGTCGGAAAATGTCATTCTCTGCTGCAGAAAAGTGATTGACTCCAGTATAAGCCGAGGGGGGCATTTTCGCACACAAAAAAATGTGCTAAAAAACTCGGCCTATACTCGAGTATATACGGTATGTAACAAAAACAAATGCCAACACTTTTTTATGCCTGTCTGTAAAAGGCATTCTTCCTCCAACTGACCACCAAATGGGGCATTCTCCTTCCCAATGGCGTGTGAGAAGACCCTTGTCACTTTGACCTCCAGTATAAGGAGAATCTTCTTGCACTGCCACCAATGTAAGGGATATTCTTCCTTTCATTGACCACTAACATAAGGGGCATTCTTCTTCCCACTGACCTCCAATTTAAGGGGGCCCACTTCTCATGCTGACCGATAATGTTATGCCATGTACACACGATCAGACTTTTCTGTCCCGCCGCCGTCTGGGGGGTCTTGTTCCGACTTCGGGGGTCTTGTCCCGCTCTTTTGTCCTTCTTGCCGGGCCTCCGCTTTCTTCGTCCAGCTCTTTTACTAGCGGTGGCCCAGGCTTCTGTCGCCGTCACCGCCTTCTGCTTCTGCTTCAGCTCCTTCTTCTTCTTTCTTCATCCGATGTTGACACATTGCTGTCTCCTCTTCTACTGGCAAAGACGTGTTGCGCTGCCAGTTATATAGAGACAAGGGGCGGGGCCACCGGCCCATGTCACATAGTGACCCCGCCCCATATGATGTCACAGTCCCAGCATCCCAGCGTCCCAGCGTGCTCGGATAAGGGTCTGATATGGATTTGGGGCGGACCGTTTTTTCGGCGTACGGATTTCCCTTTAAATCCATACCAGGTGACGGCGCTAGCGAGGTGTCAATGTCGCTGATCGAGACGGTGGCATTGACTTTGTTAGTCTTGTCTACCTGGAGTCACGTTCTAAATGAACGGACTTTACTCCGTGTGTGGGGCAAGTCCGCTCATTTCAAAAGTCCCGCGGACTTACACCAAAACTCCGGCGGATTGTCCGCCGGACTGCTGAGTCCAGCGGACAATTTTGAGTCAAAACTTCAAACTAAGTCTGCCGGACTTTTGAGGAGAAAATGTCCGCCGGAGCCCACACACGGTCGGATTGTCCAGAGGACTCTAGTCCCGCCGGAAAGACCGATCGTGTACGCGGCATAAGAGAAACCTTCCCCCACTGACCACTAATGTAAGACGTCATTCTTCCTCCCACTGACCACCAGTAAATAGGGCATTGTTCCTCCAACTGACCATCCATGTAAGGTCCATTCTTCTTCCAACTGACCACCAACGAAAGTGCTGCTCTTCCTCCCGATGAATATCAATGTTAGGGAGCATTTCTCCACTGACCACCAATGTAAGGGACGCCTCTCTCACCGACCACAATAGCAGGGGGCACTTTTCTAATGGGACAGAGTGCAACCGTTCACATCTTGGTCTTGGTTTGCTTTGATTTTAAATACTGTAAAACACTTGCCTCTAACCTTGTTTTATAATAATTCCCTATCAATCCCCACCAATAAGTTGAAATTTCCAACCTGGCTGACAGTTCTGCTCTCGTTTGACCCGGGAAGATTGACACGGCCAGGGGCGGACTGACCATTCAGCCACTCGGGCCCAGGGCCACTAGGGGGCCCCATCAGGGTTGCCAGCCTCAGTAAAACCAGGGACAGTATGTCAAAATCTGTGTTTTTATTTACATCTGTCTCTGAAATGTCCCTTACCGACATCCTTTTGGTCTAAAAATCCCGAAGTTATAGCTGCCCCACCTCTCCAGTACCTTCTCAGCCGATAGAAACAAGTCTGTGTATACTGTGTGTACATGTCTGTGTATACTGTGTGATTGTATACTGTGTGTGTGTATACTGTGTGGCCCCATAATCTCTGATTGCCTGGGGGCCCCATAATCTCCTATTGCCCGGGGGCCCCATGAGTTGTCAGTCCGCCCCTGGCATCTTGCTTGCAGCTCTATCAGTGTCTTGTTTCACACGGTGACACTGGGTGAGGCAGGTGCAATGTTTAGGCAGCACACAAATATCAGCCAGAGAGGGCTAATGAGAAGCTCCCAAAGAAATAATGTTGGCTCGGAACACAATAGCCAAGCAGCTGTGACTGCTAAAAAGCTCAAGGTTTCTTTTTATCAACGTTCTATCACCGATCGTAGCTTTGGAACAAGTTGAAAGCAAGTGCCTCCCTGCAACTGGTAAGCATGACAACTTTGATGGTGGGGGAAAAAAAATCTTGGGTTGCGTACAAGATCTGCTTGCCAGTGGTTGGCTTTCCCATGCGAAGGCACAAAAGCCATAACACGTCTTTGGCTAGTAATTTGTGGTATTTGGGGGCCATGGGACTAATGGCTGTGGACAGCGAGGATAAAAAAAAAAAAAAAAAAGCGCAATAATAATGAAAGCACAAACACATAAGCGGTTTGCCTTTCTCCAGATAAAACAACTCAAGCTCTCGAAAACAACAGCACTCAAAGACAAAATCCTAAACTTTCTCATATCCTTTTCAGCCTCCGAAGCACTTAAAGACTTCCTAAAAGCCGTTTTTTTTTTTTCTTCTTTTCCTTTGTAGTCTGTCAAAAGCCGGCATGTTTCAAAACAAGATTTTCCACTCATATAGGCAGACAACAAAAGCCTTGGGAGAGGGCCCTGTCAGCCTGCATGGGCTCCGGTTTGATGGAGAGTCTCCAACCATTGCACTTCATTCGTCACTTTTCACTCAGGCTGAGGTTCAATAAATAGCTCAAACATGGCCGGACAACCATGATCCTTTCACACTGATCTTGTCAATCTTTTTTAGGTTATTTTCTGTATTTATTTTGCTATGCTTTGCGACCTAAACGGAACTCTACCTTGGAAGAGCTCACAGTCTGAATTCCCTTCTACAATATTACAGTCACACACATGCAAGTGCCAGGATCTAGTCAGAAGGCAGTCGATTCTATTTTAATTTACAGTTTATTTGTTTTTTGTTTTTTACTGTGTTATATCTATTGTATACTATTTAAGTCAGAATCTGTTTGCCTTCAGCCTCTCTCTCTTTGATTACTATTGTATACTATTTAAATCTATATGTTTTTTAGAAGTTTTCAATACATGGTTCACTTATGACACCTAATTTGCACATCAGTATGGCTTTCCAATAAAAAGCAAGTCAGAATCTGTTTGCCTTCAGCCTCTCTCTCTTTGATTGAAGCTATGGAGCCATCTGAACAGACGGGCAGAGAAGGTCACTCTGTGCTATGTTACTATGTTGTGCTCACGCCAGGGTACTAGGGTAATCCTAGAGTCTGACCTGTCCTTTCAGCCCCACATCCAAAGTTTGTAGACTTCCTCTCCGTAACGTTTCTAAAATTCACCCCTTTTTAACTAATGGGACCACCCAGCTACTTGGCTATTGCAATTCCCTTCTCTTAGGCCTACTTCAGGCTGTGTCCCCTTCAATTTTATCATGAATGCTGCTGCCAGACTCATCTACCCTACCAACTGTTCAGTGTCTATCACCCGTCTCTGCCAATCCCTCTGCTTATTTCCAATTGCCCAGCAAAATAAATACTAACGATAACCTACAAAGCCACCCATAATTCTGCCCTGAGATACGTCATCAATGTTGCCTCCAAATATCATCCAAAACATCCGCTACAATTCTCCCAAGAGTGCATGTGTCAGGAGTAAGTAACATACAGAGTGCAGTTGTCAGGAGCACACTCCTGACCCCTGGGCTCTGTATGTTACATACTCCTGACAACGACAACGGAGAATTGTAGCGGATGTTTTGGATGATATTTGGAGGCAACATTGATGACGTATCTTTTTACATACTCCTGACCCCTTGTCAGAAAACATGAAATCAGGCCGAGACAGAAGTACAGTTAAATCACACTTCTGTAATAATAAAAGTAAAAAGAACAAACGTAATCAAAACATAGCCAGAGTTCAGTAACCGGAACGGATAGTCAGCCAAGCCCGAAGTCAGGGATCAATGTAGTGGAACAGCAAGCAAGATCTGGAGCCAGAAGGGATGTCAGCACAGCAAGTCTTGAACAGGATCGCAGGTGATTCTGTGATGTTGAGCAAGGCGAAGGCAGAGATCCTCTGGAATGGACGGCTTAAGTAGGTAGGACTTATGAGCAGGATATCATCAACAGCTGACTACCTGTGGAAAGATGGGAGCTGGCAATTAGCCGACAGCTGAGCGGGCATTTCAGAGAAGGAAGGGCTGAGCCCAGCCCTGACACCCCTGCACTCTTTATGTTACATACTCCTGAAAACTGCACTTTGTACTTAACACACTGCTGATTCCCTCACTCTGTGTTACATGCTCCAAACACCTGCACTCTGTACATTACATACTCCTGACCCCTGCACTCTTTAAGTTACATACTCCTGACCCCTGCACTCTGTATGTTACACACTCAGGACACCGGCACTCTGTACTTTACACACTCCTGACCTCTACACTCTGTATGTTACATACTCCTGACACCTGCACTCTGTACTTTACACACTCCTGATTCTCTCACTCTGTGTTACATGCTTCTGACACCTGTACTCTGTACATTACATACTCCTGGCATCTGCACTCTGTACTTTACACACTCCTGACCCTTACACTCTGTATGTTACATACTCCTGATACATGCACTCTGTATGTTACATACTCCTGACACATGTACTTTGCACATTACATACTACTGACACATGCGCTCTGTATTTTACACACTCCTGAAACCTGCATTCTGTACTTTACACACCCCTGATCCCCTGCACTCTGTATGTTCCATTCTCCAGATACCTGCACTCTGTGCTTTACACACTTCTAATACCTGCACACTGTACATTGCACACTTCTGATCCCCACACTCTGTTACATGCTTTCTAAAAACCTTCACTTTGTACATTTCATACTCAGGACACTCTATACATAACATGTCTGCAATATATTACTTTTACGTTTGGGTTTAGATGTGCTTACATTTCCTTCTCATTGAATCCAAAATCCATGAAAAGAAGCAGATCATGCATTTATTTTTCCCTCTGCTTTGTTTTCATGAGGTTTTTTTTTGTTTGCTGGCCATTTTTTTTAAATTTGCGCGGAACTCTGGTGGCTCTTCCAGCGTCGCGAAGTCCCGCTTCCAACCTTTACGGGGGGAGAGAGCGGAATCAGCTCGCCGATTATTGTCTGATCAACAGCGAGACTTCAAAAGAAAGTGCTGCAAATAAACAGAGAAGAATTCAAAGTGCTGATGGCTGATGAATATCAAAGACACATCAGAGCCGGATAGAGAGGCGGCTCCTAGAGTGCTTGTCAAACTCCATAAGTGTCTTCAGCACTTCTGGCGGCTCCTGCCTGAGACGTCCTGCTCACTGATCAGCGTGCTGCTAACTCCTCTCCATTATTAAGAGCCCCGATGGTTCAACACACAGCCCCTTCCTTCCAGAAATACCGCGGACTCTCCAGGAGTAACCCAAGACATTAACCACTTTAGGGCCGGAAAGTGTTCACTCTTAAAGCTAAATACGCAGATCAAATGCTGACAGGGCAGGATTATTAACATTTTTATTATGTAACGCTTACAGGTCTGGTCCCTCCCCTAGCCAGTGATTGGGCAGAGAAGCTGTAGACTGATGAGCTCTCTCCTCCAGTCAGCATGCTTCTTCTTAGTACATGCAGCACAACTGATTGGCACCTTGTGCTGCTTTTCCCTCTCCCAGTCTGACTGTATTGAGGCAGATTCCAGGTCAAACTGCATTAAATTTGTGTCCTTCTTACCTGGCTTGTGTCTTTTTTTTTTAAGTGTAGCGCCGGCACTTTTTCAAAGTGCGCGCTATGCCTGTAAATTTTTATTTTTTTTCCCAAAACTGTAGTTGAGTTTTGGGGTTAATTGTTCTAGGTTATGCTTTGGCATCAGTTTGGCTGGGCTGTATTAAGGTTCTGCCTGGTCAGAGGTGAGGTGAGCACCTGTGACAGGTCTTATGCCCCGTACACACGGTCGGATTTTCCGACGGAAAATGTCCTATCGGACAATGTTGTCGGAAATTCCGACCGTGTGTAGGCTCCATCGGACTTTTTCCGTCGGATTTTCCGACGGACAAAGTTTTATCTCCTGCTCTCAAATTTTCCGACAACAAAGTCCTATCGGACTTTTTCCGATCGTGTGTAGCGAATTCCGACGGACAAAGTGCCACGCATGCTCAGATCACATTACAAGACCAAAGCTATTGGCTACTAGCCTCTACGTAGTACCGTCGTACGCACCGAATGTCACCACGTTCAGGATTATCGGATTTTCCGACAACTTTGTCCGACCGTGTGTATGCAACACCAGTATCGGACAAAATCCGTTGGAAAAAATCTGACGGATTTTGTGGTCGGAATTTCCGACCGTGTGTACGGGGTATTAGAACGCAGCCTGGTTGGACGCATTGGGTACCAATCTGTCTCCGGAGCCAATCAGTGTGCACGTTTGCCACGCTGTGTATTCTGGAGGGGGGGGGGTACTTAAGGTGCCGAGGTCACATGGTCGGGGTTTCCGGTCTTGACCAGCCCCGTGAGGTTTCTCGGTCCAGGAGAGTCTGCTGAATCCATGGGTCCTGGTTCTCCTGATCAGCCCCAGAGGCCCCCATGGTCTGGGGTGGGGATCCATCCGTTTCCGAGCCTCTGGACTGGCTAGTTCGAGGTGCAGTAACTGAAGGAGGATTCTGAAGTGTTCCGGTGCCGTCTCGGGATTGGAGAGGCCCAGCAACTCTACATGCGACCAAAGGAGGACTCTTTGGAGGAGGGCCACGCATGAGGCCGGCTGCTCGGTAAGAGCCTGGAAGCTGAGATGTATGGACACTAGTTGAATCCGCATTTCTTACAGTATCGCCGAAACGGCTGAGAGATCCTGGTACTGTAAGAAAAGTTCCTAACCCATCCTTCAGTTGCAACTTAGCTCCTGTGAGAGACTTTTGTGTTCTAAAGTTTCTAAACCAAGTCTGTGGCAGAGACTTTGCTAAGCTGAAATCACTTGTTGGCTGCTAGATCTACAAACAAGGGTTTATCCAACAGTTGAGTTATCCAGTTGTGAGTGGCTACTCCCTGGATCAGAGAAAGAGAGACATTTATTTAAGTGTCAGCAAGTTCCAGGTGCCTGAGCTTCTTTACCCTTACCCTCTATTCCCAACTGAGAGACTGTGTTCTGTTCAACGTTTCATGCAAATAAAAATCCTAAAAAGGAATGCCAGTGTCAGTCTCCACAGTTACTGGGTACTAACCCTGGGAACCCCTAGACAAGAACGATGAGCTGCAAGGCGGAGGAGATAATCGGTAAGCCTAGAAAAACATAGCCGCCCCGCAGGGGTTATGGCGCTACATAAGTATTGGTTTAAAAATACTAAAAGTCGGCAGCTACAAATACTGGGGGCGAGAGCGTGTAGGGGGGGAGCGGGGTTATGGGAGGACATCAATAGACGTCCTCCCAGAACTGGACGACCGTGCTGTAGCCATGTTTCGGCTATAGCACGGTCGGCAAGTGGTTACTAACCTGTTTAGGGATCCAACGCCATTCTCACCCGGGGCTGGTTCTTTGCTGGTCTTCGGGTCCCCGGTGCCGGCATGTTTAGTGTGGGAAGCCGGCTGTGACTCCTTCACAGCCAGCCTCCCACCGTGCAGGCTCTAGATGCGCTGCATTGAGTGAATGTTCCCAGCAGCCTCCTGGGACTTGTGATGTGCCTCAGAAGGGCAGGGAGGAGGGGAGAACTTCCAGTGGAATCGCCTAGATGATTCCCAGCAGAAGTGAGGGGTGTGTGCCTGAAAAATCTGCACAACCCCACACCATAATACCCCCTCCGCCAAATGATTTGGACCAATGCACAAAGCAAGGTCCATAAAGACATGGATGAGCTGGTTTGGGGTGGAGGAACTTGACTGGCCTGAGTCTTGACCTCAACCCGGTAGAACACCTTTGGGATGAATGAGAGTGGAGACTCCGAGCCAGGCCTTGTCCAACATCAGTGCCTGACCTCACAAATGCTCTTCTGGAAGAATGGTGAAACATTCCCATAGACACACTCCTAAACCTTGTGGACGGCCTTCCCAGAAGAGGTGAAGCTGTTATAGCTGCAAAGGGTGGGCCAACTCAATATTGAACCCTACGGACTAAGACTGGGATGCCATTAAAGTTCATGTGTGTGTAAAGGCAGGTGTCACAATACTTTTGACAATATAATTTGTGTGTGTGTATATATATATATATATATATATATATATATATATATATACATATATATACACACATATACTTTTTTTTTTTTTCTTGTTTCTGAAGCTTTCCAGTTCCTGCTCAGCTTCTCTTTAGAACATAAGGTTAAACAGTAAAATATATCTAGACAAGGTTGAACTGATAGCATTGTGTCCACAGTAATTCTATTGCTCCTGGTGACTCACCTCTGCCATACAGACAGGTGCCGCCAATGACTTAACGGATCAGTTCTGTCACACGGTTGATTGACAGGCGACTCAGGCTTGTACCATACTGGCCAAACAGGTTTGAATTGTCAGTGGAGGAAAAAAAAAAGGAAAGAAAACCAGCTTAAAATTTAACATGAAACGACAGCATTACTAAGAGTAACTGAAAATAAAATGAATTCCATTTGAAGTATTACCCTTGAGAGGTCAACTCCAAAACGGGTGGAATCACATGCTGTCTTCTTATAATATCTCTTGAAAGGCATAGGTGGTATTTTTATTGTATTTTTTCCCTGAAGGGTTGAACAATTACATTGCATCAGAACTGTGCATAATTAGAATGACTTGATGGGTGGGGCTGGGAATCTCGAAGTAAAGCATTGGGGTAAAGGTGTTCCCAGATCATAAGTTGGATTTTTACGAGGCTGAAAAGCCCAAATCCTGGAAATAAGGCCTACCAACGTCAATAAATCCACGATTCAGCTTTAATAATGGGATTCCAGTCTTATTTTTGCCTAGGGTGTCATGATGTAGCCCAAAACAATTAAAATAGTATTGCTCGAATGCCCCCCAAACCTGTGTCAGTCGGATCAGCATGTGAAAAGACTGGTGCAAGACAGACAGACTTGGCTTATCGGGCTTCAGTAGACTTCAACAAAATGGTGGCTGTCTGCACCCAGACACCAACGCCCCGTTGCATAAATGTGAATGGGTTGGGTAAAAGATGGCTTCAGCGCCTGTTCTTCACCTGTAGAGAACTCTTCAGACTTGTTTTGTCTCTACATATAAACTCAGAAAAGAGCAAAACACGTCTGAGGAGTTCTCTACAGGTGGAGAACAGGATTTGAAGCTCAGTTAGGGTTGGAACGTCCCAGTGGTTGATGGGTTCCAACCCTAACTGAGCTTTTTCTAGGGCTGTTTTGTGATGTCATGCCACCCTAGTAGACTTCAACCCATCAACCACTGGAACGTTCCAACCCTAACTGAGCTTTTTCTAGGGTTGTTTTGTGATGTCATGCCACCATAGTAGACTTCAACAAAATAGTGGTGGAGAACAGGAGCTGAAGCCACCTTTTACCCATCTCATTCACTTGTATGCTACAGGGAAGTCGGTGTCTGTGTTGGCCACTATTTTGTTGAAGTCTACTAGGGTGGCATGACATCACAAAACAACCCTAGAAAAAGCTCAGTTAGGGTTGGAACCCATCAACTACTGGGACGTTCCAACCCTTACTGAGCTTTTTCTAGGGTTGTTTTGTGATGTCATGCCACCCTAGTAGACTTCAACAAAATAGTGGCCGACTGCACACAGACACGACTTCCCTGTTGCATGTCAAGTGAATAAGATGGGCAAAAGATGGCTTCAGCTCCTGTTCTCCACCACTATTTGGTTGAAGTCTACTAGGGTGGCTTGACATCACAAAACAACCCTAGAAAAAGCTCAGTTAGGGTTGGAACGTTCCAGTGGTTGATGGGTTCCAACCCTAACTGAGCTTTTTCTAGGGTTGTTTTGTGATGTCATGCCACCCTAGTAGACTTCAACAAAATAGTGTCTGACTGCACACAGACACCGACTTCCCTGTTGCATACAAGTGAATGAGATGGGTAAAAGATGGCTTTAAATCCTGTTCTCCACCACTATTTTGTTGAAGTCTACTAGGATGGCATGACATCACAAAACAACCCTAGAAAAAGCTCAGTTAGGGTTGGAACCCATCAACCACTGGGACATTCCAACGCTAACTGAGCTTTTCCTAGGGTTGTTTTGTGATGTAATGCCACCCTAGTAGACTTCAAAAAAATAGTGTCCGACTGCACACAGACACCGACTTCCATGTTGCATACAAGTGAATGAGATGGGTAAAAGATGGCTTCAAATCCTGTTCTCTGTAGAGAACTCCTCAGACCTGTTTTGCCCTTTTCTGAGTTTATTTCGTAGAGGCAAAACAAGTCTGAAGAGTTCTCTACAGGTGGAGATCAGGAGCTGAGGCCATCTCTTACCCACCTCATTCACATTTATGCAACAGGGAAGTTGGTGTCTGTGTGCAGTCGGCCACTATTTTGTTGAAGTCTACTAGGGACATCACAAAACAACCCTAGAAAAAGCTCAGTTAGGGTTGGAACGTCCCAGTGAATAAGACTAGGTAGGTCCGATTTCCAGGATTTTGGCTTTTCAGCCTCGTAAAATGCAACTTATGATCTGGTAACACCTTTACCCCAATGCTTTACTTAGAGATTGATTGGTGTCTGGGTGCAGATGGCCACCATTTTGTTGAAGTCTACTGGAGCCCGATAAGCCAATTCTGTCCATCTTGCATCAGTCTTTTCACATGCTGATCCAATTGACACAGGTTTGGGGGGGCATTCGAGCGAGACTATTGTAATTGTTTTGGGCTACGTCATGACACCCTAGGCAAAAATAAGACTGGAATCCCATTATTAAAGCTGAATCATCTATTTATTGACGTTGGTCATCCGTAGTTAAAACATTCTTTTGTGTGATGTGCTTATTTTAGAAAAGGCTATTGCTAGTACGTGCTATTGAAGACAGCATGGGGTCTGCTTTGTAAACTAGAATAGTTTTCAACGAATTAGTCATCCAAACAGAGGAAGGAGAGATGGTTTTCATGTTTCCTGAACTACAAACCCATCTCTGTATCCCCTGCACCTCTTCCCGCTACAATTGCTGAATTTAGCCAGGAATGTCTAGAAGTAGAAAGAATAGGAAAATAAAAGCAGGAAAAAGTTATCAAAATGTGTACATTTTGGGGCTATCCCTCTAATCTGACTTCCCTATGTACTGCCGATGACCACCATTGCTAGGGGTACTATTATTGAAAATCCCACTTTTGTTCAAAGCTGCTCAGTTTCCTTTAGCATGATGCATCCAGGTCTTTTATAGGACGTTTTGGGGCTGAGTTGCACCTGCTTGGTAAGCCCTGCCTTGGATACCCTTGTAAGAGCAATGAGATTTTGGGTCAAGGCAAAATTGTGCAGGAAAAATCAAGCAGATGCGAATGGTGCCAGACTCAGCCAAGGCTGCTTGATGGGGCCGATCAGCAGAGGTTGATTTCAATGCCTACGTGTGCAGTAGATTGTCGTCTGGGATTTCATCACCCCTTGTGATGTCATTGCCTAAGGGTACAGTAGATTGGCATCTGGGATTCCTCACCCCTTGTGATGTCATTGTCTAAGGGTACAGTAGATTGGCGTCTGGGATTCCCCACCCCTTGTGTAGTTATTGCCTAAATGTGCAGTAGATTGTCATCTGGGATTCCCCACCCCTTGTGTAGTTATTGCCTAAGTGTGCAGTAGATTGGCATCTGGGATTCCTCACCCCTTGTGATGCCAATGCCTAAATGTGCAGTAGATTGTCGTCTGGGATTCCTTACCCCTTGTGATGTCATTGCCTAAGGGTACAGTAGATTGGCGTCTGGGATTCCTCACCCCTTGTGTAGTTATTGCCTAAATGTGCAGTAGATTGTCGTCTGGGATTCCTTACCCCTTGTGATGTCATAGCCTAAGAGGGCAGTAGATAAGGGGCTGAGATTCCCCAACCCTTGTGAAGTCATTACCTAAGTGTGCAGTAGATTGGTCTGGGATTCCTCACCCCTTGTGATGTCAATGCCTAAGAGTGCAGTAGATTGTCATCTGGGATTCCTCACCCCTCGTGATAACAATGCCCAAGGGTGCAGTAGATTGTCATCTGGGATTCCTCACCCCTTGTGATAACATTGTCTAAGGGTACAGTAGATTGGCATCTAGGATTCCTCACCTCTTGTAATGTCAATGCCTAAGTGTGCAGTAGTTTGTCGTCTGGGATTCCCCAACCCTTGTGATGTCATTGCCTAAGGGTACAGTAAATTTTCATCTGGGATTCCCCAACCCTTGTGTAGTTATTGCCTAAGTGTGCAGTAGATTGTCGTCTGGGATTCCTCACCCCTTGTGATGTCATTGTCTAAGGGTACAGTAGAATGGTGTCTGGGATTCCTCACCCCTTGTGTAGTCATTGCGTAAGTGTGCAGTAGATTGGTGTCTGGGATTCCTCACCCCTTGTGATGTCATCGCCTAAATGTGCAGTAGATTGTCGTCTGGGATTCCTCATCTCTTGTGATGTCATTGCCTAAGTGTGCAGTAGATTGGTGTCTGGGATTCTTCACCCCTTGTGATGTCATTGTCTAAGGGTACAGTAGATTGTAGTCTGGGATTCCTCACCCCTTGTGATGTCATTAGCTAAATGTGCAGTAGATTGGCGTCTGGGATTCCTTACCCCTTGTGATGTCAATGCCCAAGTGTGCAGTAGATTGTTGTCTGGGATTCCTCACCCCTTGTGTAGTTATTTCCTAAGTGTGCAGTAGATTGGCATCTGTGATTCCTCACCCCTTGTGATGCCAATGCCTAAGTGTGCAGTAGATTGTTGCCTGGGATTCCTCACCCCTTGTGATGTCATTGCCTAAGGGTGCAGTAGATTGGCATCTGGGATTCCTCACCCCTTGTGATGCCATTGCCTATGGGTGCAGTAGACTGGGGGCTGAGATTTCCCAACCCTTGTGATGATATTGTCTACATGTGCAGTAGATTGGGGGCTGGTATTCCCCATTCGTTAAGATTTCATTATCTACAGTAAGTGTGCAGTAAATTGGGGACTGGGATACCCCAACCCTTGTAATGACATTGTCTATGTGTCTCGTAGATTGCAGGTTGGGATTCCTGCACCTCTGTTTGTTATTGGCTGAGTATGCAGTGGATTGTGGGTGGAGCTCCCCACCCCGTGTGAATTTTTTACCTATACAGTAGATTGTGGCCTGGGATTTCCCATTTCCTGATGTGGGGTTCCCCGGTCTCCTGTGATGTCATTGTCCTAATAAGGAACTACTGGACTTCCTTGTTAAGTACCGGGAGCATGGAGGTTCCTAAATGAACTATTTAGTGGACCAAATGACCTCTTTTAAGTTCCCAGATTTATTTACCCGGTAGACCAGCAGTCACCAGCAAACCATTTTGGCCAATTCATTTTTTCCCACCCAAAACAGGTCCAAAATCCCTTTTTAAACCTTCACTTGTACCTCATTTTAAAAGATTCTAATACTGCACAGTATCCCGTACAGTACCTCGCTGCCCGAGATTCTTGACTCTCGATTCCTGAGGGGTTCAGCTGTGTTTGTTTAATTTTTGCTCGAGAGCACAGATGAAAAAAAAAAAAGCAAATATCTTATGTGGGCCCCTGGCAGGAAATTTAGCTTATTTATAAGTGCACTTGACATTTAAATCTCCTTTAACCTTATTCGAAGTAGTGATATATAATGACTGGAGCCAATTAAGCCGGGAGTGTGACTTAGCCGCGGCAATAACTCCGTGACGAGGGACTGCGCCGCGCATTAGAGATGGTTCCCTGGTGGCGGGGCCCATCCGCTTCCCATTCTTAGTCAAACACTAGGCTGATCCAGGTCTGATGCAAAGATACATCCAGGCTTTGTTTCACCAGCCGTGTTGGACAAAAAAAATATATATTATAGTGCAAAGGGAGGATAAAAATTATTGTCACAGAGATTATTTCACAAAAACGTAACCTCTTGCCGACCTTGCAACATTTCTATGCAGTGGCAAGGAAAAATGGCTTTCAAATGCCCGGCCTCGCATTTGCATCCTTGGTGGCCTCAGGGCCACCAACAGAACTTAGTCATGGCTTCTGATCGGGAGTCAGCAGGATGAGCTTGTGATCATGTGACTGCTGTGAGAGCCAATCACAGCAGTCATGTGATACAGAAGCTGCGCTGCCTCCTGGGCCTTAAATCCCATTTAAAGGGCCACCAGGAGGAAGTATTAAGGAGTTACACCCGATGAAGACAAATGTTTTTGGTGGAAATTGAAGATCAAATTCTTCAAGTTTTCATTACATAGCTTATGTGAGGGGTCTGGGGACCTCCACCCACAATTAACTATACAGTCAGCTGCTAACACCACAGGGGACGGGGAATACCAGCTCACAATCTATTGAACGATCAGGCATTGACATCACAGAAGTCAGGGAAATCTCAGACCAACTCTGTTACTACTGACCTCTGGACTCTGTTTTGCATAGTATTTTGCATAGTATTGTAGTATTGACCTCTTAATGCTGTGTTATACACTACTTACCCCTGCACTTTGCATTACAAACTATTGACCTCTTAATTGTACCTTACTACTGTCCCCTGAACTCTGTGTTACATACTACAGTCTGCCTTACTTACTTCTGACACTTGAGTTCTGCTTTATCTTCTATTGTCCCCTACACTCCACATTACTCCTTACACTTGAACTCTATATTACATACCATTGACCCCTGCACTCTATATTACATACTGCTGACCTCTGCACTCCTCTCTATATACTACTGACTTTGCACTCTGCATTATATACTACTGACTTTGTACTCTGCATTACATATTACTGACCTCTGAACTCTGTGTTGACTACTCCTGATCCCTGCACTCTGCATTACATACTATTGACCTCTGTGTTAACTACTCCTGACCCCTGCAGTCTACATTGCATATAGCTAGCCTTGCACTCTGCATTACATACTGCTGACCTCTGAGGTCTATTTTACATACTACTGATTCCAGCACTCTGTATCATATACTACCGATACCTGGACTTTGCATCTTATACTACTGATACCTGGAGTCTGCATCATATACTACTGATACCTGGACTCTGCATTATATACTACTGACCTCTGCACTCTGTGTTGCATACTACTGACCCTGCACTCTGCATTATATACTACTGACTTTGTACTCTGCATTACATACTGCTGACCTCTGAGGTCTATTTTACATACTACTGATACCTGGACCCTGCATCATATACTACTGATACCTGGACTCTGCATCATATACTACCGATACCTGGACTCTGCATCATATACTACCGATACCTGGACTCTGCATTATATACTACCGATACCTGGACTCTGCATTATATACTACCGATACCTGGACTTTGCATCATATACTACCGATACCTGGACTCTGCATCATATACTACCGATACCTGGACTCTGCATTATTTACTACCGATACCTGGACTCTGCATTATATACTACCGATACCTGGACTCTGCATCATATACTACCGATACCTGGACTTTGCATCATATACTACTGATACCTGGACTCTGCATCATATACTACCGATACCTGGACTCTGCATCATATACTACCGATACCTGGACTCTGCATTATATACTACCGATACCTGGACTCTGCATCATATACTACCGATACCTGGACTTTGCATCATATACTACCGATACCTGGACTCTGCATTATATACTACCGATACCTGGACTCTGCATTATATACTGCTGACCTCTGCACTCCGTGTTGCATACTACTGACCCTGCACTCTGCATTATATACTACTGACTTTATACTCTGCATTACATATTACTGACCTCTGAACTCTGTGTTGACTACTCCTGACCCCTGCACTCTGCATTGCATTACTGACCATTGAGGTCTATTTTACATACTACTGATTCCAGCACTCTGCACCATATACTACTAATACCTGTACTCTGCATTATATACTACTGACCTCTGCACTCTGTGTTACCTACTCCTGACCCCTGTACTCTGCTCTATATACCATATTTTCCGGCGTATAAGACGACCTTTTAAACTTAAAAAAAAACGGTCAAAAAACGGGGGTCGTCCTATACGCCGGGTATCAAATGCAGCCGGTATGTGCGGTAATACTGTATGTACCTTCGGCTACATACAATATATACTAATACTAATACTAATACGAACACAACCTGATTGTAGCAGTGGCAAGCCTCCATCCCTGATATGTGCTAAACAACAGAAAGGAATGGGACTTTGTGTGAGGCTTGCCACTGAATGGATACCTTATTCAAATCATTTATAAAATGATTTAATAATAACAAACCACGTTATATTGAGTGTCGATCTGTAATACCGGACACAATGTACTATGATACACTTTTATGAATATATAGTTATTATACAGAATAAAATACAACATAATTAGCATTACAGTTACATAAAAACACTCATCCATTCGTGAAAATTCAATGCACATGATCGATTGCTCATGGTGAGCCAAACTTGTCTGGGCATCAGTTCGATGTATACTCGACGCACGTTTCATGGCGAACGCCAATCATCAGGAGTAAAATGCTCTGAAATTAAATCAGTAATATCTATAAACAGTGGCGTCGCTAGGGGGTGGCTTTTGGGGCTACAGCCCCTAATTTGGGGCCCATAGCCCCGAGTCTCTGCAGGGGTCCCCAAGGGGAGGGTAGGCTCTCTGGGGACCCTGATATAAGTGGGGGGCTCTCTGGGGACCCTAATGCAGGGGGGGGCTCTCTTGGGACCCTGATTTAAGGGGGAGGCTCTCTGGGGACCCTGATTTAAGGGGGAGGCTCTCTGGGGACCCAGATTTAAGGGGGAGGCTCTCTTGGGACCCCGATTTTAGGGGGAGGCTCTCTGGGGACCCTGATTTAAGGGGGAGGCTCTCTGGGGACCCTGATTTAAGGGGGAGGCTCTCTGGGGACCCTGATTAAGGGGGGCTCTCTGGGGACCCTGATTTAAGGGGGAGGCTCTCTTGGGACCCTGATTTAAGGGGGAGGCTCTCTGGGGATCCTAATGTAAGGGGGCTCTCTGGGAAAATATACACACACACGTATATTATATACATGTGTATGCCCGCCCAAGCGTATGACTTTCTTTACTATGTTGCACTGGGCTCTAGCCCCAGATCTTTTGCAGACCTAGCAACGCCCATGTCTATAAATATAGGATATCCTTTAAGTGGGGAACAATCTCTCAAAATCAAGGTGTGTAACTTACAATACGGCCCAATGGTGGCGCCCAACCTATGTACTGCATTCTGTACTACACCCTGGTGATCATTGAGCTCTTCCATGTTCTTCAGGTGGATCTTCACCTGTCATGGGATGCCTACCCATGGACTAGAGCAGGGGTAGGCAACCTCGGCCCTTCAGCTGTGGTGAAACGACAGGTCCCATGAGACATTACAAGACCCTGACAATCACAGGCATGACTTCTAGAAGCAGAGGCATGATGGGATTTGTAGTTTCACCACAGCTGGAGGTTGCCTACCCCCTGTACTAGAGCATGATGCCCCAATATGGCCAGCCTGCCATCGAATGGATTGTCAAGCAAACAGTGGTGGCCTTGCAAGGTCATCGTGATGTACATCAAGAATGGTGTCCTCTGGTCACGGCCGATGTTGGGCTCCTTTGTCTTGCTTTAGAAAAGTTACAATAGAGATCCCTCATCTATCCTTTTCTTCAGCGTTTGCCCCCGCTGTCAACTGTTCATGAAATCTTGATTTTCTGTCAGAGGGAATTAATAATCTGGCCTTCTGAGTGAATTGAGATGCGGTTCAGGAATTGACACGGAATATTTGAATACCCTCTCGCATGCAAATTGTTTTTTCAATTTTACACTAAGCCACTCAAGGGACCAGGGGGGGATTAATTCACTTTATTCGCCAACCCTTCCTCTTAGATTTGTTTCTGTTTAACTAGGTTAAAATGGACAAACACAGTTGTTTTCCTGCAATAAAAATCTATTTTCATCTACTTAGGCGGCTTTTGGTTGGGGAAACATGGAGTCTTTCTCTAAACAAGCAATATAGAGGATCAATGATCAGCATTTCATAATATGTTCCTCTGCAAATCAAAGAGCGTTTAGCTGCATAACGCCGCCATTGATCCTGCTCAAATTTTCGAGATCTTTAAGCAATAAAAATCTCACTTTTCCGCTTGCTTTGTGATCTAATGCAGACCTCCGGTCCGCTGGAAAATGCAGGATGTTGTTTTTAAAATGAGGAGCTGCAATCCATAAAAATCTAAAAAGCTGCACTCCAAGCAGAAATAAAATACACACATTGACACGACTCTGTATCCTTTAATATACTAATACATTAATTTTTTTATTTTTAAAGCCAAACATACATTTTTAGTGGTAACTTACCTGAGGGGTAAAAAATGCTCAGTGCTCTTGGCAGGGGCGTTGCTGGGTCTACATAAGATCTGGGGCTAGAGCCCATAGCAGCGTAGTAGAGAAAGTCATACGCTTGGGCGAGCATACACATGTATATACAGTAATATACGTTCGTGTGTGTGTGTATATATCCCTAGAGAGCCCCTCACTTACATCAGGGTCCCTAGAGAGCCCCCCTTACATCAGGGTCCCCAGAGAGCCTCCCCCTTGCATCAGGGTCCCCAGAGAGCCTCCCCCTTGCATCAGGGTCCCCAGAGAGCCTCCCCCTTGCACTAGGGTCCCCAGAGAGCTTCCCCCTTTGCATCAGGATCCCCAAAGAGCCACCCTCCCGCCTCAGGGTCCCCAGAGAGCCCCCCCTGCATCAGGGTCCCCAGAGAGCCCCCCCTGCATCAGGGTCCCCAGAGAGCCCCCCCCCCTTGCATCAGGGTCCCCAGAGAGTCTTCCCCTTGCATCAGGGTCACTAGAGAGCCTCCTCCTTGCATCAGGGTCCCCAGAGAGCCTCCCCCTTGCATCAGGGTCCCCAGAGAGCCTCCCCCTTGCATCAGGGTCCCCAGAGAGCCTCCCCCTTGCATCAGGGTCCCCAGAGAGCCTCCCCCTTGCATCAGGGTCCCCAGAGAGCCTCCCTCTGGCATCAGGGTCCCCAGAGAGCCTCTCCCTTGCATCAGGGTCCCCAGAGAGCCTCCCCCTTGCATCAGGGTCCCTAGAGAGCCTCCCTCTTGCATCAGGGTCCCCAGAGAGCCTCCCCCTTGCATCAGGGTCCCCAGAGAGCATTCCCCTTGCATCAGGGTCCCCAGAGAGACCCCACTTACATCAGGGTCCCCAGAGACCCCCCCACTTACATCAGGGTCCCCAGAGAGCCCCCACTTACATTAGGGTCCCAGGAGACCCTCCCCTTGGGAGACTCTGGGCTATGGGCTCTATATTCGGGGCTATAGCCCCAAAAGCCCTAGCGATGCCACTGGCTCTTGGAAAGCCTTATTAACCTTTGGAGGAACCCTGTTTGAGAAAGGCTGTTCTAGATCTAAAGCCCAACTCCAGGAAAGAGACAAAAATCTACCCTTGCAATCTTGTAATGCCCGTCACCCTATTCTCAGAGTGAAGAATAAGGTATGTATTTCACCTTATTGCTCTACTCTCTATACCGGCCTTTCTCAACCTTTTTCTCATGGAGGAACCCTTGACATAACTCAAGTCTCAGGGAAACTATACCATTAATTAGTATTGTAGCACACCCCCATAGGGACTGCCTACGAACTTGGATCCCCCACTTCGGCACAGCCGGGTACACCAAATTTTCACAAGCACCCAGAGAACAATCTGTGACTTTGTTTTTGTTATTTATTGAGGGTTAATAACTTTGGATAGGGATGGGAGGTTATAGGATGCCCACTTGACTTCAGCAAACTTTCAGCAAAAGGTCAGGGACATCTTCCTATATAAAGTCTCCTTCGCCCCCTCCTGCACAGCACTTGGTTGCTCCAGCTGAGTCACTTTAGTTTATCTGACAGGGTCCCATCAGATTCGCCATGGCCCTTGACAGGCAAGAACTTGTGGCCCCTTGTTGTGTAGCAGAGATGTAGTGAAGAAGCTTGCACATCTCCTCCTGTGGCCACTGATCCCAGCACCACCTCTTCAGGCACTGCCAACACACCTGGCTGCAGCTGGCCTTTTCACTAGCCCTCGAGACAAACTCTTCACACTAGTCCTCCAGACTGACTCTTCACCAGCCCACCCGACTTACTCTCAGGAGATCTCTCAGGGAAGGAGGAAGACTTAAGCACACCGCTGTCTTCAGGGAGACTGGCTACATGTGGCAGTCTCCCCCTTGTTAGACCCAAACAAGTGTTGATCTACTCACTCTGCCCTCTTTTACTTCCGTTACTCCAGGAAGGGCTTCCGCCTGTGTGTTATGGCAGGATCCTTCCATTACCCGAGCCCCGGCCCAAGGCAGGACACCCCTCCACCAAACTGTGAGGTTCCCCTGAGGGCCACTTACAGCCTCCTCAACACTGTATCTCCATCTTCCACCTGACTACCCCCTGCTGGCATGATTCATGTATATTTATGGAGTGGTCTCAGCCCCTGCCAGCTTATGTCTGAAGATTGGCTGAGGCTCCATAAATATTCAAGGCAGGTTCTCCTAACCTCCACCCACTAATTCTAGAATATTCTACAACATTCTAGACCAGGGGGAGGCACCAGAGAACGGCCAGGATGAGTCGCCCAGCTCTGGCTTCTAATAACCCTGACCCAATTGGTTTAGGTTATTTCCGGCCAGAAATATGCTTTTCTCCTGCTCTAAATTTTTTACTCCTCTTTCGAATGCAAGAGAAGAAGTTATAAGTTTGAAATGATGATAATGACCACACAATGGCCGAAAATGTTCATACTGCCTTCTTATGTTCTGCTGCCAACATCTTCTTGGCATGGGATCCATAGTCATTTACAATATTTATCATAATAATTTATTATATACTGTATTTTTTATAAAAATTAAATATTTAATTAATAACATTTTTTACTTAGTCTAAATTGTGAGTTTTAGTCCTATTTTAAACGGTAGAGAAGAGGTTATAGGCTATAAATTATTATAAAAACTACACCAAAAAAAAAATGTTCATTCTGTTATGCAGACCATTTTTACATTTATTTTAATCAATTTAATTTAAAGTTAAATTGATCATTTATATTTAGATATTTTATTTATTATATATATATATATATATATATATATATTTATATATTTAATCTACTGTGTATACACATATCTCACTGTAGCATTTATATAGAAGAACCGGAGAGGGGGATTTTAATGGTGCCACAAATATACACAAACATTTTTTTAAATAAAATAAATAAATATTTAATTCATTCCAAATATTAAAAAGAGTAAACAATGTAGACTCTCAAGGACAGAGAAAACAGATATTTAAAATTGTCACAACATAATAGAGAACAATATTATATTGTTCGCTATTATGTTGTGACAATTTTATCTGTGTTTTCTCTGTCCTTGAGAGTCAACATTGTTTACTTTTTTTTAACATTTGGAATGAATAAAATATTTTATTTTTTTATTTTAAAAATAAAGTTTGTGCATATTTGTGGCACCATTAACCCCCCCCCCCCCCCCTCTCCAGTTCTTCATGGTCAATGCTTCAGTGAGATATTTCTATATACAGTAGACTAAATATATAAGTGATCAATTTAACTTTAAATTAAATGGATTCAAATAAAATAAATATAAATATATAATAATAATATTATATTTTTCTCTATTATGTTGTGACAAGTTTATCTGTGTTTTCTTTGTCATTGAGAGTCAACATTTTTTACATTTAGAATTAATAAAATATTAATTTTTTTATTTAAAAAAAAAAAAATGTTTTTGCATATTTGTGGCACCATTAAAACCCCCCTCTCCAGTTATTCTTTATAAATGCTACAGTGAGATATTTGTATATACAGTAGACTAAATATATAAGTGATCAATGTAACTTTAAATTAAAGTGATTAAAATAATATAAATATATAATAATAATAATATTATATTGTTCTCTATTATGTTGTTACAATTTTATATGTGTTTTCTCTGTCCTTAAATTAAATTGATTAAAATAAAATCAATATAAATATATAAAAACAATAACAATAAATTGTTCTCTATCATGTTGACAATTTTATGTATTTTCTCTGTCCTTGAGAATCAACATTGTTTAAAATATGACCTTTTTATGAAAAAAAAAATGTCATTGATTAAAATAAATATAAATATATAATAACTATATTCTTTTTAATATTTGGAATGAATAAAATATGACATTTTTTATTTAAAAAAAAAATGGTGTATATTTGTGGCACCATTAACCCCTCCCCCCCTCTCCAGTTCTTCTTTATAACTACTACAGTGAGATATTTCTATATACAGTAGACTAAATATATAAGTGATCAATTTAACTTTAAATTAAATTGATTAAAATAATATAAATATATAATAATAATATTATATTGTTCTCTAGTATGTTGTTACAATTTTATATGTGTTTTCTCTGTCCTTAAATTAAATTGATTAAAATAAAATAAATATAAATATATAAAAACAATAACAATAAATTGTTCTCTATTATGTTGACAATTTCATGTATTTTCTCTGTCCTTGAGAATCAACATTGTTTAAAATATGACCTTTTTTATGAAGAAAAAAATTCATTGATTAAAATAAATATAAATATATAATAATTATATTCTTTTTAATATTTGGAATGAATAAAATATTTATAAAATTATAATTTCTTCGATTTGGGATCTTTGATCTCTCGAATTAGCGTGACTTATTTCCATATATATCTCGCTGTAGCAGTTTCGAGAAACGTTTCAGATTTCCGCTTCGAATCCTCGCCGAAAAAAAAAAAAGCAAGCAGGCCATGTTTTCTGCGTGACATACAACCTCCCGGCCTGTATTTATGTAGCTAAAATATTCACAATAGATATTTCGGTATTTCATCATTTCCCCCGGCACATTGAGAATTGTGTTTCATTGAGACGTCATGGTTGTCCCAATAAGTCAGTTTTTCATTTTGTTTTCTTAATAATATTGTTTTCTGATTGAAATCTGGCACACGGCGAGGTCAGCTTTTATTGCCATTCCTCCTCTTTGGGGAGGGATTTTTTTTTATTTTTTTATTATCGTCAAAACACGTTACACATGGGTTGCGAGATTTGCCTGAAAAATTGCTATTTTGAGCCTAATTCAGTAGATTTTTATCTTACAGCGTGTACAATATATCATGTTAACTATAATACAAAGGAACAGTAGAAGAAAAGTCCCTTTGATGAAAATAGTCAAACATCGAGTTCAACTTTTTATCAGCTATCTTCATAAACTGAGGTTCTACCTCTCGGGGAAAACAAGGGTGAGATTTTCCCGCCAGTGTCATCCAATATCTGCATTTATTGTATAGTAAGGACCCAAATTTCCTTCTTTATTTATCATATATTATATTACCAAAAGTATTGGGACGCCTGCCTTTACATGAACTTTAAAGGGGTTGTAAAGCTTCATGTTTTTTCACCCTAATGCATCCTATGCCAAGGCGAAGGCAGAGCTCCTCTGGACTGGACGGCTTAAGTAGGCGGGACTGATGAGCAGGATATCATCAACAGCTGAGTAACTGTGGAGAGATAGGAGCTGGCAATTAGCCAACATCTGAGCGGTCAGTTCTGAGAGGGAAGGGCTGAGCCCAACCCTGACAGATTGGCTGTCACACTGCACATATTTGCCAGCACACCGCGGATCATCAGATATCGTCCAAAACTTTTATTGCAGAAAGATCACATCACAAAGGACCAAGTGCAATGTTTCGGAGCCGAGCAGGACCCCTTCGTCAGGTATGTGAGGCTGTGCGGCTTCAAAACCCCTCCATATGTCACCACCCGTCGTCACCATCGGATAACCCGCCCTAATGCCGTGTACACACAACCGGTTTTCCCGTCGGAATAAACTCTGAAGGTTTTTCCGACGGAGTTCCGCTGAAACTGTCTTGCATACACACGATCACACCAAAGTCTCACCGTCTAGAACGCGTTGACCTACAACACGTATGACGGGACTAGAAAAAGGAAGTCCAATAGCCAGTAGCCAATAGCTGCCGTCTCGTCCTTGCTTCAGAGCATGCGTCGTTTTTGGTCCGTCGAAACAGCCTACAGACGAGCGGTTTTCCCGATAGGAATAGGTTCCGCGGGAAATATTTAGAACATGTTCTATTTCTAGGTCCGTCAGAATTTTTGAAGAAAAAAGTCAGATGAGGCGCACACACGATCGGAATATACGATGAAAAGATTCCGTCTGACTTTTTCTGTCGGACATTCCGCTTGTGCGTACGCGGCATAAGAAATATCATGCAGCCCTGCAGTGCACATAGGAAGCTGCAGGAAAACAGCAGCACTGAGATGTAACAAAGGATAATAAAAGTGATAACAAGTATTTTATTTAAAATAAATTGCAACTCTTTATCATACACCGTGCACAGAGCGAGACCCGAATATTATCCAGTTATTATTTACTTCTGCTTAGTTAGTTCCTCCTTATCGTGCCCAGGTGACCTCTATTGAACTCTCCGTCTTTGGAGGAACCTGGTGGGTGGAAACCTACTATTGCCGTCCAATATAAAAGTGTCCGATGGGAGAACAATCTGTAATTCCAGACCACAATGATGGGGGGGCCTGGTCCCTTTGGGCAACAAAAACTGCCTCAGCATTCTGCCCGTTCCCACTGCCAGGGTCTCCACCGATGTTCTAGATCAGGGTTTCTCAACTAGGGTTCCATGGAAGACAAGGGTTCCTCCAGTAGTTGCTAGGGGTTCCTTGAGCAATGAGCAATTCTTACCTCTCAGATAAGTATTCACTGACACCATTAATCTTTTTAGATATCTGTAAGGGGGTAATTCCTCGCAATGATCACAAGTGTAATTCCGCGTACACACGATCGGAAATTTCGGTAGACATGTGCACAACAAAAAAAATCGTTTTTTTTCGTTTCGTTTTTTTCGTTTTTAAAAAAAAAAAAGTTTTTTTCGTTTCGTTTTTTTCATTTCCGTTGATTCGTAACGATTCGTACATTCGTAAGTCGTCGGTGTTCAGATTCGTAATGATTCGTACATTCGTAAGTCGTCGGTGTTCAGATTCGTAATGATTCGTACATTCGTAAGTCGTCGGTGTTCGTATTCGTAACGATTCGTACATTCGTAAGAGTTATTTTTTCGTTGAAGCGTTTTTTCGTTAGTTTAATTTTCGGACGCATTCGTATTTATTCGTACATTCGTAACATTCGTAACATTCGTAACATTCGTAGATTCGTATTTGGAGCATAATTCATAATTTTATGTAATGTGTATGCTAGTTTGTTCAATAGAGACACAGAAAACTACAAATCGAAAAAAAAAAAAAAAAAAAAGTTACGAATCGAAAAAAAAGTTACGAATGTACGAATTTTTGTGTTCAATAGAGACACAGAAAACTACAAATCGAAAAAAAAAAAAAAAAAAAAAGTTACGAATCGAAAAAAAAAAAGTTACGAATCGAAAAAAAAAAAAAAAGTTACGAATCGAAAAAAAAAAAGTTACGAATGTACGATTTTTTTTTTGTTCAATCCATTCGAAGCACGTTTAGCAGCACCATTGTTAAGCCCCATACACACGGTCGGACTTTTTCATGGATTCTGTCCGATCGGACAATGTTGTTGAAAAATCAGACCGTGTGTATGCACCATCGGACAGTGTACGTCGGATTGTCCGACGGACAAAGTCCTATCTCCTGCTGGAAAGATTTGCCGACAACACGGTCCGATCACACCAAATCCGATCGTGTGTACGGTTGTCCGACCGGACAAAGTGCTACGCATGCTCAGATCACATTACAAGACCAAAGCTATTGGCTACTAGCCTCTACGTAGTCCCGTCGTAGGCAACAAACGTCACCACGTTCAGAATGATCGGATTTTCCGACAACTTTGTCCGACCGTGTGTACGCAAAACCAACATCAGACAAAGTATGACGGACAGGATCCGACCGACCTGGTCCGCGGATTGTCCGACCGTGTGTATGGGGCTTAAGAGACACGGAAAATTACCAATTCAAAAAAAAAAAAAAAGTTACGAATGTACGAATTTTTTTTCGTTCGTTTTCGTTTTTCGGATTTTTTTCATTAGTACATTCGTTGTTTCTAATTATTTTTTTTCGGATTTTCGTTGTTTTTCGGATTCGTTCGATTCGAATGATTCGTTAATCGGATTCGTACGATTCGAACGATTCGTTCATTCGTACGAAAACGAACGCACGAAAATAACGAAAAAAAAGCGAAAAACGAAAAAAAAATAAACGAATTGCACATGTCTAAATTTCAGCCAGCAAAAGACCGATGAGAGCTTTTCATCGGAAAATGTGTAGGCTCCATCGGAATTTTGCTGGCAAAAATTTGAGAGCATATTCTCAATTTTTCAGACGGAAAAACATTCTATCGGAAATTCCGATCGTGTGTATGCAATTCCGACACGCAAAATTCCTACGCATGCTCGGAAACAATTTGACGCATGATCAGAAGCATTGAACTTCATTTTTTCTCGGCTAGTTGTAGTGTTGTACGTCACCGTACCGTTGGTGTGACCGCGTGTAGGCAAGACAGCTTGAGCGGAATTCCGTCTGGAAAACCGTCAGAGCTTTTTCCGACGAGAATTCCGATCGCGTGTACGCGGCATAAGGAACGTTTTTCCCACTGACTATCACTCTAATGTATCATGAGTTGTAGATATACAAAGAAAAAAAGGAACAAGAGGGGGTTTAGCCAACCTGACGGACTATCTCGGCACCTGAACAAAAACGGATATTCCGTAATCAATATTTTATTGGTTTATTTAGAAAACATACAGAACAATATGCAAATATACATCACAAAAAATGAAAACGATTAAAAAGATTATTTACAACAGTTTAGCCATCGAGTACAGGATATACATCAAGACATTAAAAATTCCATTATTATGTTTTACTTGCTGGTCAATTGATGGTTGACGCGTTTCGCTTTTAGCTTCATCAGAACCAAAGAACAGCAATTTATGTGTCTAAATATAATTGTAAAACACATAAATTGCTGTTCTTTGGTTCTGATGAGTTGTAGATATAGTAATTTTTAGCAGGGGTTCCCTGAGACAGGAAAGTTATTTCAAGGGTTTCTCTCTCTCTCTGTGTTGAAAAGGTTGAGCAAGCCGGGTTTAGATGCACTTCAATGAAGTAAGTCAGAGAAACCTCAAAGTTTTTTTTTTTTTTTTTCACTTTTCATATATTTCTATCTTGTAAACACGGCAGCAAGGAGAAATGAAAGGCAGCGATGTATAAAGAAAGGTGGGCAGAGGAGGTGGAAGACGAAAGACATCATTAAAGGACTTATCTGAGGGGCCAGAGCGAGAGATAACTGCCAGGGATCCAGCCTTGGGAAATTAAGTCAAAAAAAGATTATGCAGAACGTAGGAAAAAAAAAAAAAACTTCCAATATATAGTGCACATTAAAAAGAATAGTAAATCCACGTGTCTGTGTAAGTGACACTGATCCACAGCCAGGTGACCGCAGGTCCCGAGCGCTGCGCACCACTTGGATATTTCTGTAGATGCCCTTCGTAGGATGGTCGGCGGGTGACTTGGCCAAACTCTCAATACATCAATAGCATTGCGGAGTTTGCAGAAACTTTGTAATAAAAAAAAAATACTTTATGGAGAGAAAGACGTGACGTGCGGTTTGATATCCTGACTGCAAGCGGACAAAAACATCATGTTAAAAACAGTTTTTTGAATTAACTTTTTAACCACTTAAGGACCGCCTCCTGCAAATTTATGTCGGCAGAATGGCACAGCTGGGCACATCAACGTACAGGTACGTGGCCCTTTAAGAGCCCAGCCATGGGTCGCGCTCTTGCGACCCAGTCCTGAGCTCTGTGGCCGCGGGACCCGCGGACCCAATTGCCACTGGTGTCCGGAGATCGGGTCACAGAGCTGAAGAACGAGGAGAGGTCTGTGTAAACAAAACTCTTCCCGTGCTTCCTAGTGAAGCTGTCACTGATCGTCTGTTCCCTGTCATAGGGAAAGACGATCAGTGACATCACACGCCAAGCCACGCCCCCCTACAGTAAAAAAACACACACACGACATACTTAACCCCTCCCCGCCCCCTAGTGGTTAACTCCTTCACTGCCAGTGTCATTTACACAGGAATCAGTGCATTTAAATAGCACTGATTGCTGTATAAATGACAATGGTCCCAAAAATGTGTCAAAAATGTCCGATGTGTCCGCCATAATGTCGCAGTCACAATAAAAATCGCTGATCGCCGCCATTACTAGTAAACAAAAATAATAATAAAAATGCTATAAAACTATCCCTTATATTGTAAACGCTATAACTTTTGCACAAACCAATCAATAATCGCTATAAAAATAAAAAAGTAAAAATAATTTTTTTTTTACCAAGAATATGTAGAGGAATACGTATCGGCCTAAACTGAGGGAAAAAAAAAAATTTGATATTTTTTGGGGATATTTATTATAGCAAAAAGTAAAAAATATTGAATTTTTTTCAAAATTGTCGCTCTATTTTTGTTTATAGCGCAAAAAATAAAAACCGCAGGGGCGATCAAATACCACCAAAAGAAAGCTCTATTTGTGGGAAAAAAAGGACGCCAACGACATAAAAATGCCATAAATCTATCTATGTAGAGAGATGTAGACGCTATACCTTTTGCGCAAACCAATCAATATACGCTTATTGCAATTTTTTTTTTTTTTTTTTACCAAAAATATGTAAAAGAATACATATCGGCCTAAACTGAGGAAAACAAATTAGTTTTTTTTATATATTTTTGGGGGATATTTATTATAGCAAAAAGTAATAGCTTTTTTTTTTTTAATTGTCTCTCCTTTTTTGTTTATAGCGCAAAAAATAGAAACCGCAGAGGTGATCAAATACCCCCAAAAGAAAGCTCTATTTGTGGGAAAAAAAGGACGTCAATTTAGTTTGGGAGCCACGTCGCACGACCGCGCAATTGTCAGTTAAAGCGACGCAGTGCCGGATCGCAAAAAGGGGCCCCTCCCTTCACAGTTAGAAGCACTCCCTAGGACACACTTAACCCCTTCCTAGCCAGCTAGTGGTTAACCCCTTCAATGCCAGTGTAATTGTTTACAGTAATCAGTGCAATTTTATAGCACTGATTGCTGTAAAAATGACAATGGTCTCAAAAATGTGTCAAAATTGTCCGATGTGTCCGTCAAAATGTCGCAGTCATGATAAAAATTGCAGATCGCCGCCATTACTAGTAAAACAATATATATTTATAAAAATGCCATAAAACTATCCCCTATTTTGTAGACGCTATAACTTTTGCGCAAACCAATCAATAATCGCTTATTGCGATTTTTTTTTTTACCAAAAATATGTAGAAGAATATGTATCGGCCTAAACTGAGGAAAAAACATTTTTTTTATATATTTTTGGGGATATTTATTATAGCGAAAAGTAAAAAATAATGTGTTTTTTTCAAAATTGTCGCTCTATTTTTGTTTATAGCGCAAAAAATAAAAACCGCAGAGGCGATCAAATACCACCAAAAGAAAGCTCTATTTGTGGGGAAAAAAAGGACGCCAATTTAGTTTGGGAGCCACGTCGCACGACCGCGCAATTGTCAGTTAAAGCGACGCAGTGCCGGATCGCAAAAAGGGGCCTGGTCCTTTGGCTGCCAATTGGTCCGGGGCGTAAGTGGTTAAATTGTCGCTCTTTTTTTGTTTATAGCGCAAAAAATTCAAACCGCAGAGGTGATCAAATACTGCCAAAAGAAAGCTCTATTTGTGGGGCAAAAAGGACATCAATTTACTTTGACTACAACGTCGCATGACCGCGCAATTGTCAGTTAAAGCGACGCAGCGCCAAATCGCAAAAAATGGCCTGGTCTGGAAGGGGGTAAATTCTTCCGGGGGCCGAAGTGGTTAAATTCCACTGCAGATTTTTCTTGAATTTCAGCGAAACATTAAGGGGAATGTAGAAAGTCTTTACAGCTCTGATCTTGGATTTGTGCATTAAGTCAACAGTGGCCAAACACGCAAGTCACAACCGAGGCCACGAGGTGTATAATTCCTGTGTATTTCAGCGGCGGGTGAACAGACTTCTCTATCGGTAATGATTGCACGCCTCCCTCCTACTCCTGAACTACCTGTCCCGTCATCCTATCCGCAGATCATTGCAAATTAATGCATCGCAGGATCCTCTAGCAACTTTAATTGGAGTAAGAAAGCAGAAGTGGGTCAAGGATGCGCGGCGGAGAGGTGCGATGTTGTCCCGTGGATAAATAATTAAGGCAAGGTGCCATCTGTCAGTTCTCAGCGGATGATTCACTTAGACTTTGTCTAGAAATCAAAAGCTTTTTACTGGCTCTGGCCTGTCTGGGCTCAGCTACAAAACCAAGCGCGGGCAGAGAAAACCGGATGACAGCTCATCTCTTGCCGATCGTTTCTCATTCCATGTACATTGCTGTGGCATGACCGCCACAGCCGGCAAAGTGAGTAACAAGAATAATCCCTTCCAAGTATTCACTTTTTAAGATTTCAAGAACTGTCATCGATCAGGCTTGGGGACCAGTAGCCAGGGCCTAGACAAGGGGTGGGCAGGAGGGGCAGCTGCCCTAGGCACTGTGGTATCATGGGAGGTGGGGGGCGGGGTATCACGAGGAGATTGGTGGGGGGATTTGTTATGGGTGGGGGGGATTTGTTATGGGTGGGGGGGTTTTGGGGGGTGGCAGGGGGTAAGGATTGTTCTAGGAGGGAAAATTTTCTGAGGTGTGCTCCGGTGATTTGGGAGGGATTTGTGTTGGGGGGAAGATGGGTTAAGGGGATTTGTAATGAATGAAAAGACAACCGCACTCCGAAAAAAAGCCTTTTATTAAAAAAAAACACAAAATCCAACATTGCATGTCACAGCAGAACAGGAAAGCTAACTCGTTTTGCACTAGGCACAGTGCTAAACCATAGCTCAATTATTAACTCCCTTTGCCTTAAGGGGATTTGTGCTAGAGATGGTAATATGGTGGGAGAGGGATTAAGATCAGTGCTAAGATTGGAGATTAATGCTAGTAGGTATGAATGGGGGGGGGGGGGTATTCGTGCTAGGAGGAGGTGAGAGGAATTGTGCTAGGGAGGGGGGATTTGAGGGGTAGAAGATTTGTGCTTGGAGGGGAATTTTTTTTTTGGGGGGTGGATTTGTGCTGGGGGCATTTGGGTAGAGAGGACTTGAGCTGGGGGGAATGGGGGGGGGCAAAGATTTGTGCCAAGAGGGGGGATTTCAGCAGGGGGATGAATTTGTACTGGGAGGAAGGGGGATTTATGCTTGGGGGGGCATGTAGGTTAGTGCTCGATTGTTTTTTTTGGGGGGATTTTTGCTGACACATAATCATACCTTTTTGGGGGGGGGGCGCAATTTGGCATGTTCGCCCTGGGCTCTAGATGACCTTGGCCAGTACTGCCAGTAGCTATAGCAGTAGAGAGGCTCCCGCCAACCAGCAGGATAGGTATACAAGCAGGTCACCCTGGCGGATGGTGCGGGTTCACCTAGGGTTTGGGGTCTAATCACTAACCAGAGTTCACTAGAGCTCCTGATGGTGGAGATGGGTTTTGCTGCGTGTTAGTACCAGGTCGTGGTCCTCAGGATCGCCCCCATAAGCAAACCGGGGTCCAGTTGCAGATACAGATAGGGATCAAGCAGAAGCGTAGTCAGTAAATAAGCCAAAGGTCGGTAACGAGTGGTAGCGAAGATACGAAAGGCAAGACAAGAGCGAGATATTGGCTGGAGAAAGCACAATAATCTGGAAAACAGGAAGTGCAAAGACATGGCTTAAATAGGAAATTCATGGGAGGAGCAAAGAGTTCAAGGTTCACCAGGAACAAGGAAAGATTGTCCAAGGAATTGTCCAGGGAGCTGTCCAGCATTTCAGGTGGCTCAGGCACACCATCCAGCCCCGCTGCCGGAAGTATGTTAAACTCTATGAGAGGCTAAAAGCTGCTGCGGCTGAATGGGGTACTAATGTTTGCTCTCTTGTCTACCAAGGTATGTTTATAAAGGACATGGTCAGGTCTGTTGCTGCAGCCGTAAGCTCAGTAACAGCTTTAACAGCCTGCAAAGAGCTTTTCGATAAAAGTGATCTGGCAGGTTCGAAACATCCACCCCCCCCCCCCCCACATTCCATCTCAAGGGTGTTCTATTGGTTTGAGATCAGGACTCTGTGCAGGCCAGTCAAGTTCCTCCACCCCAAACTCGCTCATCCATGTCTTTATGGACCTTGCTTTGTGCACATGTCCAAATCATTTGTTGGAGGGGGGATTACAGCGTGGGGGTGGGGAACTTTTAAGGCATCAGCATACCAAGACATTTTGGACAATTTCATGCTCCCAACTTTGTAGGAACAGTTTGAGGATGGCCCCTTCCTGTTCCAACATGAATGCGCACCAGTGCACAAAGCAAGGTCCATAAAGACATGTCTCCACTCTGAATTATTTCAAAGGTGTTCTATTAGGTTGAGGTCAGGGCTCTGTGCAGGCCAGTCAAGTTCCTCCACCCCAAACTCGCTCATCAATGTCTTTATGGACCTTCCTATGTGCACTGGTGCGCAGTCCTATTGAAAACAGGAAGGGGTCATCCCCAAACTGTTTCTACAAAGTTGGGAGCATGAAATTGTCCAAAATGTCTTGGTATGCTGACGCCTTAAGAGTTCCCTTCACTGGAAATAAGGGGCCAAACCCAACCCCTGAAAAACGACCCCACACCATAATCCCCCCTCCACCAAATGATTTGGACCAGTGCACAAAGCAAGGTCCATAAAGACATGGATGAGCAAGTTTGGGATGGAGGGACTTTACTGGGTCATGACCTCAACCTGGTAGAGCACCTTTGGGATGAATTAGAGCAGAGACTGCAAGCCAGGTCTTCTCGTCCAACATCAGTGCCTGACCTCACAAATGCTCTTCTGGAAGAATGGTCAAACATTCCCATAGACACGCTGCTAAACCTTGTGGACGGCCTTCCCAGAAGAGGTGAAGCTGTTATAGCTGCAAAGGGTGTGGGCCAACTCAATATTGAACCCTACGGACTAATGCCGCGTACACACGGTCGGATTTTCCGATGGGAAATGTTGGATGTGAGCTTGTTGGCTGAAAGTCCGACCGTGCGTACGCTCCATCGAACATTTGTTGTTGGACTTTCCGCCAACAAATGTTGGCTAGCAGGTTCTCAAATTACCTGCCAATAATACTTTGTTGTTGGACTTTCCGATCGTGTGTACACTGGGATGCCATTAAAGTTCATGTGCGCGTAAAAGCAGGTGTCCCGATACTTTTGGTAATATAGTATATGATAAATAAAGCAGGAAATATGGGTTCTTACTATATAATAAATGCAGATATTGGATGACCCTGGCGGGAAAATCTCACCCTTGTTTTCCCCAAGAGGTAGACAATATATATATATATATATATATATATATATATATATATATATATATATATATATAGTGTACTGTATATGAATGGTTATCATTGGAAAACATGGGGAATGACTTCTCAGGCGACTTTATCCAAAGTTGCATGACAAGTTGCACAAGGGTGAATGGAGCCGCGTCGCACACAGGCCGTTGATTGGGGTAGCGACAGGGGTCAAGTCCTGGGGAAAAAAGTGTGGGAACTCCCACCCAAGATCCACTCGCCCACCAAAAAAAATGATACGCTCATATGCACGAACGCTTCAAAAGTGGTATTTTTAATCCAATTTTCGTATTGTGTGTATGAAGCGTAACTGTTAGTACATAAAAAAAAAACAATCCTCAATAAACATAAATACGGTAATTCTCTGAATAATCAGCATTCATACAATTGTGCTTCCATGCAAATGTGAACATCATGTTCTGATCTTTATTGGGAATGTTATTTTGTATATAGAGTGTTTATGTGGTGAGTTTACACTTTTCATTGAACAGAGTTTGCATAACACAGGGTTAAACGGAAAGGTGATAAATGAACTGCACATTATCTGGACAGAATGCTTGGGGAGATAGTGATGTGTTCCTGCTTAGGAGATGTATGTTAGCTTGGGGGGGGGCTGCAAACTCTGCAGGGCTCCAACACACACTCGCTGCCATTCCAACCCTTCACATATTTCCACATAAACTTCCCTCCTGGCATTAAACTTTGCCAGGTATTGTGCTCAGCTTACCACCCCAAACTGATGTTCCTCCCTCAGCTCACCTCTCTCCCTGCATGTCCTGTGAGCAGAATAGCTGTGCTCCTCCTCTGGGTTCTCTCATCATATGGCACTGAAGATAGAGGAGGGGGGGATTCAGCGGGACACACAGAGCAAGTATGCAGGAGACTGGGGGGGGGGGGGGGGGGGGGGGTGAGGAGACAGAAAATCAGGAGGGGCTGGCAGGGAGGAGCGCATCACGAGAGGTCTGACTAAATACAATCTCTTAGCAGCAGGGACCTGATCTACCCGTCAGATAGCTGTGATTGACAGGTAGATCGAAGCGGAAGCGGTCATGGGGTCCCCTACTGGCAATGCCTGAATGGTCAGGTGTGCGGCACTTACTATTGTGAGCTGTGTCGGCGGCTGCTGGTGTAGCTCCTGCCACACAGCTCGCATACTTCAAAGTCTTGCAGGACACGGCTGCTAAAGGGAACTGAGTTCCTGTTGTGGAAAAAGTACAGGAACTCTGTTCCCATGCGTTCCCGCAGGACTTTAGCCCTGGGTAGCGATCAGTTCTACACTGGAATGTCTGTAGTTAATTATGCTTTGTGAATTAGGCAGCTGTCTAAGAATCATACAGGAGAGCGTTGAAGAAAAAAAAAATCAAGTTTCCTAAAAGACAAACGCTGGAAACTTTCAGTCTGTTGTAGTGAAGTTCTCGGCGCGGTGACGCGACCTTTGCCCGCCAGGTAACGTCCTCTCCATCTGCTCCCCCCCCCCCCCCCTCAACCCCACGGCAAAGTCTGGCGCAAGCCGGAGAATTTCCAGATCTTGTCCGGCTGGCGCAGACAGCGGCCGGGTCACTTTATTCCTCTATAACTCCTGAAAACGAAATTAGGCGGCAAGCTCTCGAGGCCACGGGTTAATTGCGACAGTAAACTCTGTGTACACAGCGCAGCGTTTAAAAATAAATTTGTGTTATGACTCAAGGCGAAGCCCTTCATTTTTATGTGGCAGGGGACTTTCCAACCGTAAATTAGATATATTTTTGTTTGGCTTCTCTGTAAAATTGAGCTTCTGTAATTGATTTAAATATTTACAATGTATGTTTTCTTGTGTGGGCGAAATCTCCGAGGGATAGTCGGCATTTTTCTCTTTAAAGCTGAACTCCAGCCTTTCCCTTCAGTCTTGAACAGTTGTACCGGCTCCTCTCCTGGGCTGAGCTCCTCACGGTGTTCATCAGAAGCTGCAGGAAGTCAGATAGAGCTCCGCCTCATTTCCTGGTAGGAGGACGTCCCCAGCAGTGCCGGGACAAGGTCACCCAGTGTTCAGGGACAAATATGCCCGACTGGGCCCACTTACCTCCCATTCATGATGTGCAAGCTTAGGGGATCCTTAAGGGGGTCTCTTGCTTGTCATAATCACTGCCACCTTCACTACTCCTGTCAGCATTGTAGCAGAAGAAAGGCACCCCCATCCCTACAGTAAACCATTGCGCCCGGGGGAAGGTCACCCAGTGTCCAGGGACAAATATGCCAGACTGGGCCCACTTACCCCCCATTCATGATGTGCAAGCTTAGGGGATCCTTTGGGGGCCTCTTGCTTGTCATAATCACTGCCACTGTCACTACTCCTGTCAGCCTTGTAGCAGAAGGCACCCCCATCCCTACAGTAAACCATTGCGCCTGGGGCAGATGCCCCTCCTGCCCACTCCCCTTGTCCCGGCCCTCACCCTACCCCTTTCATTGGATTTTATTACTTGCAATCATGGAGGCTCAGCATCACATGTGGGCATTACTTAGCCACTTGCCAAGTAACCATTTTCCGCTAATACAGTAATTTCTGGGATGTGGGTTAGACCAACTCCAGACAAACCCCAGCACCCTCCCCTCCAATCTTGACATGCCAAGTAACCAAGCCACCAAGCCACCCGCATAACTCCTCCCAAGAGCCAGCCCACTGCTTGTATAAGGTCTAACGGAGTACTGGGCAGTGGCGACCCATCCATTAGGGGAGCATGTGCGCCGCCCCCCCCCATCCATGTGCCCTATATGTCGATCGGAGGGGCGGCGCCCCCAATAGATGGGTTGCCACTACCTAGTGCCACGTCAGACTTTATACAAGCAGTGGGCTGGCTCTTCGAAGGAGTTATGGATTCCAATCAGGGTTGTTGTTATTTTTTGACGCACATTATCAGATTCAGAGGCTGTAATAGGCTTCTCAAAAAAGGGTGGGCACGGGGGTGGCGTCGGGTAGATTGTTTGCTGGTCCCCCCCCTCCCAAAAATAAACGCCAGCCGCCACTAGTACTGGGGCATCCAAAGACATGCTGGTAGGTTAATTGGATCTGGTCTAAATTGGCCTGATGCCCCGTACACACGAGCGCATTTTCCGTCGGAAAAAACTTGAATGTTTTTTCCGACGGAATTCCGCTCAAGCTTGGCTTGCATACACACGGTCACACAAAAGTTATCTGACCTTTCGACCGTCAAGAACGCGGTGACGTACAACACTACGACGAGCCGAGAAAATTAAGTTCAATGCTTCCGAGTATGCGTCAAATTGTTTCCGAGCATGCGTAGGAATTTTGCGCGTCGGAATTTATACAGGCGATCGGCATTTCCGATCGGAACTTTTTCAGACCGAAAGATAGAGAACCTGCTCTCAATCTTTTGCTGGCTGTAATTCCACCAGCAAAAGTCCGATGGAGCATACACACGGTCGGAATTTCTGACCAAAAGCTCACATCCAAATTTTGCTGGCAGAATTTCTGTTCGTGTGTATGGGGCTTTAGTATGTGTATGTATGAATGTGAGTTAGGGACCTTAAATTGTGAGCTCCTTGAGGGCCAGGAACTGATATGGGACTGATATGAATGTACAATATATACAGTGCCTTGAAAAAGTATTCATACCCCTTGACATTTTCCACAATTTGTCATGTTACAACCAAAAACGTAAATATATTTTATTGGGATTTTATCTGATAGACCAACACAAAGTGGCACATAATTGTGAAGTGTACGGAAAATGATAAATGGTTTTTAAATTTTTTTACAAATTAAAAAAAAAAAAAAAGAAGAAAAGTGTGGCGTGCATTTGTATTCAGCCCCCTTTACTCTGATACCCCTAACTAAAATTTAGAGGAACCAATTGCCTTCAGAAGTCACCTAATTAGTAAATAGAGTCCACCTGAATGCAATTTAATCTCAGTATAAATACAGCTGTTCTGTGAAGCCCTCAGAGGTTTGTTAGAGAACCTTAGTGAACAAGCAGCATCATGAAGGCCAAGGAACACACCAGACAGGTCAGGGATAAAGTTGTGGAGAAGTTTAAAACAGGGTTGGGTTATAAAAAAATATTCCAAGCTTTGAACGTCTCATGGAGCTCTGTTCAATCCATCATCGGAAAATGGAAAGAGTATGGCACAACTGCAAACCTACCAAGACATGGCCGTCCACCTAAACTGACCCGGCCGGGCAAGGAGAGCATTCATCAGAGAAGCAGCCAAGAGGTCCATGGTAACTCTGGAGGAGCTGCAGAGATCCACAGCTCAGGTGGGAGAATCTGTCCACAGGACAACTATTAGTCGTGCTCTCCACAAATCTGCCCTTTGCTCTGTGCAGTCGTTTTGCACAGAGCAGCTCCAAACCTCCTCTTCTTGGGTCCCCCTCCGGCGCTCCTGGCCCCTCCCTCCTGCCAAGTGCCCCCAGAGCAAGCAGCTTGCAATTTCCGGAGCTGAATTGGTTAACCAAACATAAGTTAGTTCATTAGTCCCTAACATCATGGAGTGGTTCACCTCGGTGGGGACTCCAGGATACCAGCGCTGCAAGAGAACAGCGCTAACTACTTCCTGAAAATAAAACAATGACCCGTCTCCTCCGTCAGAATCAGACACTCCATTATTGTTCTTAGACGGGCTGAAAACTTTTTTTATTTCTTTTTTTTTTTCTATTAATGGCAAAGAAAAAATAATTGCTACAGTAACTCCCGGGGTTTCAATTCTGATAAATCGAATAATTTACTCATCTCCTCCGACAATACGAATCAAGGGAGAAGCCGCAATGATTTATCCTCTCAGTCACAAAACATAAATTTAAATTATTGAAAAAGGTGTCACTAAAAATAATGGTTAAAAAGACAATCGGCGCAAAAGAGAGAAGAAAAAAAAAATATTTATAGGCCCGATAAGTGACAAATAGCTGCGAGCGGAAAACGGTCGTCTACTTTTCATGACAAATAACTGCATCAAACAACAGTTGTCACAGCGCATAATTTACAGCAAATTTTATTGCGTTGCCTGTGATTTATGCTTTTATTATGACTTAGAGTGCATTTAAGTGGATCGTTATAATTGTTTTTACATAATAATCACTAAAAAATGAATTTTTTTTGGGAGAAAGAAGAAGCGGAAGCCGTGCATAATTAGGCAATAAATTCCTGCCACCAAGCTCATAATTTGCAATGCATATGTTAAATTTTTTGAGACTGAAACTCAGACCAGAAAAAAAAAATGTGCAGAGAAAACAAATAACTTGTTAAATTTCGATCGATAGTTTGTATGTTCTATGGACCACAAGTGATGATTAAAAGGAATCTCCTTCAATGATAAACTATCCAATGCAAATCCTAACTATCTAAATAGTCAGTATTTGCGTAGGGTAAGGCACTTCCACTGGAAATGGTCTGTGTTATGGCGCCCCCTGGAAAGTGATGAGGGCTTACCTGAGGCACCGAGCATAAGTGACAGTTGGCCTTGACTAGAGCTTCTGATGGTGGAGATGAGATGGAAACTCTAATGGCCCTGGTCTTCTTTGTTGCAAGCTGTCATGGCCCTCAGGACTGCCTCAGCAAGAGGGTAACTGGAACAGAATGGCTAAAGCATGGAGACTGTACAGGAAACGCTGGGCAGAAGAGTAGTCAGGTCTGGGCTTAGGTCATAGGCAGGCAGCAGGTAAAAGTAGGCAGGTCCAGGCAGAGGGCTTGGACAGGAGGCAGGCAAGAGAGTAGACAGGTTAAGGCATTGGTTGCGGGCAGGGGGCAGGTAAGAACAGTAATCGGGTACAGGCAGTGGTCAGGGGCAGGTGGCAGATAAGAGAGTAGTCAGTTCCAGACAGTAATCATGGGCAGACAGCAGGTAAGAGAGTAGTCAGCTCTTGGCAGTAGTTATGGGTAGGCAGCAGGTAAAAGAATAGTGAGGTGTAGGCAGCGGTCATGGGCAGGTAAGAAAGTAGTCAGGTCTAGACAGCGGTCATGGGCAGGGAAGAGAGTAGTCAGGTGCAGGCAGTGGTGAGGATCAGGTGGCAGGTAAGAGAGTAGTACGTTCCAGGCAGAGGTCATTTGCAGGCGGCAGGTAAGAGAATAGTCTGGTCCAGGCAGTGGTCATGGGCAGGGAAGAGAGTAGTCAGGCGTGGGTAGTGGTGCGGAGCAGGTAGTAGGTAAGAGAGAAGTAAGTTACAGGCAGAGGTCATTTGCAGGCGGCAAGTAAGAGAGTGGTCAGGTCCAGGCAGTGGTCATAAGCAGGGGGCGGGTAAAAGAATAGTTTGGTCTAGGAAGTGGTCATGGTCAGGTCTAGGTAGTGGTCATGGGCTGGGATGAGTAGTCAGGTGCAGGCAGTACTCAGGAGCAGGTGGCAGGTAAGGGAATAGTAAGTTTCAGGCAGAGGTCCTTTGCAAGCAGCAGGTAAGAGTAGTTAGGTCCAAGCGGTGGTCATGGGCAGGCGACATTTAAAGAGTAGTCAGGTCTGAGCAGTGAATGTGGGCAGGCAGCAGTTAAGAGCGTAGTCAGGTCCAGGCAGCGGTCATGGGCAGGCAACATGCAAAAGAGTAGTCAGGCAGTGATCATGGGCAGGCAGCAGGTAAGTGAGTAGTCAGGTCCAGGTAGTGGTCATGGACAGGCAAAATGCAAAAGAAAAGTCAGGTCTGGGCAGTGATCACAGGCAGGTAGCAGGTAAGCGAGTAGTCAGGTCCAGGCAGTGTTGTTTATATTCCTATTGCACATGTTCCTGGAAACAAGGTCTTATCAGTAGGTCCAGGCAATGGTCATGAACAGGCAAAATGCAAAAGAGAAATCAGGTATGGGTTGTGATCACAGGCAGGCAACAGGTAAGAGATGAGTCCGGTCCAGGCAGTGGTCATGGACAGGCAAAATGCAAAAGAGAAATCAGGTCTGAGCAGTGATCACAGGCAGGCAGCATGTAAGAGAGTAGTCAGGTCCAGGCAGTGGTCATGGACAGGCAAAATGCAAAAGAGAAATCAGGTATGGGCAGTAATCATAGTAAGGCAGCAGGTAAGAGAGTAGTCAGGTCCAGGTAGTGGTCTTGGGCAGGCGACATACAAAAGAGTAGGCTCCTGATGTATAGGGGGGACTTTGATGCGATGAGATAACTCTGAAGTGATGGGGTCTTCTAAGGAGGAACTCTGAAGTTAATTTCATCAAGGCCGTTGTGTGCATCATCCCCGGCTCAGGTTTCTCATTGATAAGCAACTTTTACATTTATTGCATTTTAGACTATTTTTTTGTCTAATTTTAAAGGTTGTTGCAAATGAAAAAAAGTTTGAGAAATGTTGCTTTGAAGTGAATGTATAGCCGAAATTTTTTTTTTTCTCCATTTTTGATAGAGTAGAGAAGGTTTAGAACATGGGTGCTCAACCTGTGGCCCTCCAGCTGTTGCGCAACTCTCATCATGCCTCAGCCTTTAGGAGCCATGCTTGTAACGGTCAGCCTTGCAATGCCTCATGGGACTTATTCCGCAACAGCTGGGGGCCACAGGTTGGGCACCCATGGTTTAGAACCTCTGTAAGTTTACTGACCACTGTGAAAGGGCCTGGAAATCCTTGCTCTAAATTTTGGATTTCCTCTAATTAACCGGTTGGGCGACCATCAGGACAAACAGAGGGTTGAATCTCCCTTATGGGGACACAGATAGCAATAAAAACTCAAAGGGTTTTTAATCGTTCTACGTGCCATCCAAACCGCCCACCCCAAAAAAAGTTTGGGCCAAAGGTACACTTATGCGGCGTACACACGGTCGGAATTTCCGAAGGAAACAGTCCGATGGGAGCTTTTCATCGGATTTTCCGACCGTGTGTATGCCCATCGGTCTTTTTCTGTCGGAATTTCCAACGGACTTTGAATTGAAAACCTGTTCTCAATTTTTCCGACAGAAAACCTTTCTATCGGATTTTCTGATCGTGTGTATGCAATTCCGACACGCAAAATTCCGACGAATGCTCGGAAACAATTTGACGCATGCTCGGAAGCATTAAACTTCCCTTTTATAGTGCTGTCGAACGTGTTTTATGCCGCTGTGTTACTGACCGTCGGAATTTGGTGTGACCGTGTGTAGGCAAGACAGCTTGAGCGGAATTCTGTCGGAAAAACCGTCAGAGTTTTTTCCAACGAGAATTCCGATCGTGTGTACGCGGCATAAAAGTAAAAATCATTACTCGTTGAATGGTAACAACCCCACCGGAAAACAGGTCAACTTCACAAAGTCACAGTTTATATTTAATTAACTTTTAAGACATCCATTAGGTTCCAACGCGCTTTGGAATGGGATGGCGCAGCTCGAAAAAACACCTCTTATTAAGACCTCCACAGAAAAATCCCCCGCTCTCCCGATGTAAGGGGGCTTTGCGTTTGATGCCATAAGATGAAATGTCGACACGCTTGACCTTGGACGAGTCACTTTCTTCCGTGGCACTCCAGGCAACATAGGAGCGGGCTGCAAAGTAAAGTATGTGTTTTATGTGCGTCTCCAGCTAGGCCGCCACAAAGTTATTACACCGCAAAGCCGAGGAACGTGAAAATGATGATATTTAGACATATGCAGAGCAAAAAAAACGTCTTCCAATAATGCCAAGCTGAGCGATTCTTGCCGGAGTCAGTGTGTCGTCGCGCTTACCTCTGACGGGGGAAAATGGAAAAGTGTTGTCATTGATTCATTTTAACCTTCACAATCTCCCCACCTCTTTCTTCCCGAAGCCACATGTGACCGGAGAATATTGTTTTCACGCTTTCCTTCGTCGCCTTCTTCATCGGCTTGGTTTATTCTTTCCACTCCGCATGACCTTTTTGTGTTTTTTTTTTATTTTTTTTTTAGGGAGGGAACGAACGTCCCTCTGGTATCGCCCATTCTTTAGCTTTGAGACTAAAAGGGACTTGGATAAAAGCACCCCGGAATCATTTTTTTAAGTCATAAAACAAAATGAATGATTAAAAAAAATTATCAAAAATACTTGGAACTCTTCCGGTCTTTATTATCATCTCTATGTCTCTTGCAAAGCCAATTTTAACTACTTGCAGACCGCCCGACCGCAATGTACTATAGACGGGCGGCCCGTAAAGGCAAAGGGACGTGCTGGTACGCCACTGCCCGTTTAGGGCACGTGTATGCCCGCTCCACCGTCAACATCCACTGTGGTTGTGCACAGCGGGAGTCTGTCAGCAGGTCCCGGGCCAAGAATTAAGAGGCGGGACCTGCTGATAGGCTGTGTCCAATCACAGCCCAAAGCTGTTTTTACAATATTGCGCGCAAATAGGCGGCAGCTAGGCGCCAAGGCCCACCCACTGAGAGGCCTCATGTTTGCGTGCTGTTGGTACCAACAGGTAAAGTAAAAGAAAAAAAAATTAAAGTTACACCCAAGCACATAAAATCCCCCCTAAAAAATGTTTTGGAAGCCCCCTGCCACCACCATATACCCCACCCCCACCATATATGTAGTTACGAATGTAAACATATGCGTTCCAGGCCTCTGCCTGGAACGTACTATTCTCTTACCTGCCACCTGCTCCTGAGCACTGCCTGCACCTGACTACTCTCTTCCCTGCCCATGACCACTGCCTAGACCTGACCACTCTCTTACCTACTGCCTGCCAATGACCACTGCCTAGACCTAACTATTATTTTACCTGCTGCCTGCCCATGACCACTGCCTAGACCTGACTACTCTCTTCCCTGCCCATGACCACTGCCTAGACCTGACCACTCTCTTACCTGCTGCCTGCCCACTGCCTAGACCTGACTACTCTCTTCACTGCCCATGACCACTGCCTAGACCTGACCACTCTCTTACCTGCTGCCTGCTCATGACCACTGCCTAGACCTAACTATTCTTTTACCTGTTGCCTGCCCATGACCACTGCCTAGACATGACTACTCTCTTACCTGCCCATGACCACTGCCTAGACCTGACTACTCTCTTACCTGCTGCCTGCCCATGACCACTGCCTGGACCTGACTACTCTCTTCCCTGCCCATGACCACTGCCTAGACCTGACCACTCTCTTACCTGCTGCCTGCCCATGACCACTGCCTAGACCTAACTATTCTTTTACCTGCCGCCTGCCCGTGACCACTGCCTAGACCTGACTACTCTCTTACCTTTTGCCTGCCCATGACCACTGCCTGGACCTGACTACTCTCTTCCCTGCCCATGACCACTGCCTAGACCTGACCACTCTCTTACCTGCTGCCTGCCCATGACCACTGCCTAGACCTAACTATTCTTTTACCTGCCGCCTGCCCGTGACCACTGCCTAGACCTGACTACTCTCTTACCTTTTGCCTGCCCATGACCACTGCCTGGACCTGACTACTCTCTTCCCTGCCCATGACCACTACCTAGACCTGACTACTCTCTTACCTGCTGCCTGCTCATGACCACTGCCTAGACCTAACTATTCTTTTACCTGTTGCCTGCCCATGACCACTGCCTAGACCTGATTACACTCTTACCTGCCCATGACCACTGCCTAGACCTGACCACTCTCTTACCTGCTGCCTGCCCATGACCACTGCCTAGACCTAACTATACTTTTACCTGCCGCCTGGCCATGACCATTGCCTAGACCTAACTACTCTCTTATCTTTTGCCTGCCCATGACCACTGCCTAGACCTGACTACTCTCTTCCCTGCCCATGACCACTGCCTAGACCTGACCACTATCTTGCCTGCTGCCTGCTCATGACCTCTTCCTAGACCTGACTACTCTCTTACCTGCCGCCTGTAAATGACCTCTGCCAACGCATGAAAACATTGATTGCGATACACATGTTACATATCACCATTTGTCGCAGTTTCACGGGTGCATGCAAATTTAAGGTTTGACATGTCAGGTAGCTATTTACTTGGTGCAACCTGGTCTTTTAGCTTTTACCCAACAAAATTGGGTCATTTATTATGTTTATTTGCCCTAAAATTAACTTAAGTGTATTTTTTACTGAAGTTTGTGGTAATATCGCGTGACATAAAAAATTGGAACTACCACTATTTTATTCTGTAGGTGCCTGCTTTCAGAAAATATATCATGTTTTGGGGTTTTATGTAATCTTTAAGGCTAAAAATTTTTTTTTAAGCATGTGTGCAAAAAAAACCCGCAAAAAACGGCTCTGGCAATGAAAGGGTTAAAGTTGAGGGCACTAGCCAGACAGCTAGCTAGCCTGACTATAAATTCTAGACTTATGACATTCATTTAGGGGGTGTTCTTATTTCTTATGTGCTTTTGTCAAGTGGACATAAAAAATGGAAACCACCCAACCTCGTGACATTTATAAAACGTCATTGAAATGCCAACTTCTTACAAAGATGTACCAACGGGAGGAGCGGCACAATTCCTAACCCCATAATATATCGAAATATCACACGTGAAAGGCCTAAAACACACACACTGTCATGTCCGTATATTCACAAAGGATCACATGGAACGAAGAACCCGCCACCTACAGGATATCAAACATTCATATTTTAGGGTTTTTTGGAAGTGAAGAAAGTAGGTTTGTATTTTTTATAGTAATTCGGCAAAGCAATGTGCATGAGAGCAGAGGCTCTCTCCCTCCTCAATGGCTCAAAGACAGCAAAGGGAGCCATTGCGGAGAGATGGGGGGTGGGGTTGGGTGAGTCCAAGAACCCACTGTCTGTGTCAATAGACGCAGACAGCAAGGTTTGAGATCGAGCTCACACAGTTATCCCCAGGCCGGTCCATTACGGGTGCCGCCTCCCCTTTCCATTGCCGAGCCCACATGGTTATCCCCAGGGGCAGCCCGTCCTTTAAGTGCACACGGGCCCAGCCTCCCCTTTCCATTGCCGAGCCCACACGGTTATCCCCAGGGGCGGCCCATCCATTAAGGGCACACGGGCGCCGCCTCCCCTTTTCATTGCCGCTGCCACCCCCTATTCATGCGTCCGGCCCCTTTCAGGACGCCTGGCTCGCAGTCTCCACTCTAATTCATCCCAAAGGTGTTCTATCAGTTTGATGTCAGGACTCTGTGCAGGCCAGTCAAGTTCCTTCACCCCAAATTCGCTCATCCATGTCTTTATGGACCTTGCTTTGTGCACTGGTGTGCAGTCATGTTGGAACAATAAGGGGCCGTCCCCAAACTGTTCCCACAAAGTTGGGAGCATGAAATTATCCAAAATGTCTTGGTATGCTGACGCCTTAAGGCCCCTTTCACACTGGGGCGGGGAGCCGCGGTGACGGTAAAGCAGCGCTATATTTAGCGCTGCTTTACCGTCGTTTTAAACCGTGGTATTCGGCCGCTCGCGGTGCGGTTTTACCCCCCGCGAGCGGCCGAAAAAGGCTTAAACACCCCCGCAGAGCGCCGCCGTAGCAGCACTTTGCGGCGGTATTGCCGCGGTTTTACCGCGGTGTCCCACTCTAATCAATGGGAAGGAGCGGTATAGGAGCGGTGAACACACCGCTCCTATACCGTTCCAAAGATGCTGCTAGCAGGACTTTTTTTGTCATCCTGCTAGCGCACCGCTCCAGTGTGAAAGCTCGCCGGCTTTCACACTGGAGTTAAAGGGCCGGATTTTTTCAGGCGGTATACAGGCGCTATTTTTAGCGCTGTACCGCATGAAAAACGCCCCGGTGTGAAAGGGGCCTAAGAGTTCCCTTCACTGGAACTAAGGGGCCAAGCCCAACCCTTGAAAAACAACCCCCCACCATAATCCCCCCCCCCCCCCTCCACCCAAATGATTTGGACCAGTGCACAAAGCAAAGGTCCATAAAGACATGGATGAGCGAGTTTGGGGTGGAGGAACTTGACTGGCCTGCACAGAGTCCTGACCTCTGACCCTGATCTGAACTTAGAGTGGAACATCTTCTCGTGCAACATCAGTGCCTGACCTCACAAATGCTCTTCTGGAAAAATGGTGAAACATTCCCATAGACACCCTCCTAAACCTTTGTGGACGGCCTTCCCAGAAGAGTTGAAGCTGTTATAGCTGCAAAGGGAGGGCCAACTCAATATTGAACCCTACGGACTAAGACTGGGATGCCAGTCATGTTTGTGTAAAGGTGGGTGTCCCAATACTTTTGGTAATATAGTGTAATGCGATGAGAATTTCTGCCAGCAAAAGACCGATGAGAGCTGTTCATCGGAAAATGCGACCGTGTGTAGGCTCCATCGGAAATTTTGCTGGCCAGCAAAAATTTGAGAGCAGGTTCTCAATTTTTCCGACTGAAAAGGTTTCTGTCGGAAATTTCCGATCGTCTGTAGCAATTCCGACGCGCAAAATTCCTACGCATGCTCGGAAACAATTTGACACATGCCCGGAAGCATTGAAGTTAATTTTTTCTTGGCTCTTCGCAGTGTTGTACTTCACCGCGTTCTTGACGGTCGCAATTTGGTGTGACCGCGTGTAGGCAAGATAGTTTGAGCGGAATTCCGTCGGAAAAAGCTCTAATGGTTTTCCCGACGGAATTCCGCTCAAACTATCTTGCCTACACACGGTCACAGCAAATTCCGACCGTCAAAAACGCGGTGAAGTACAACACTACGACGAGAATTCTGATCGTGTGTACGCAGCATAGTATTCAATGCGGCGGTCCGTGTTGAGGAACAGCAAGCAATGGGTCGCCACTCGTCAATTCTCCGCACACCTTGTCGATGGCGGTGTTTGTGGATTGATGGATATCATGAGATGACTCGTAAGAACTCAGCGGCCGTTTTTCGGAAATCTGATGTCGCCGGGCGACTTTTCTTGAAGAACGCCCCTTCCGCACCTTTGCTTTTAATAAACACGGCCATAATTATTTGCCTAATCCGACTCGCATTGCCTCGGAGGGATGGTGACATTTACAGAGAAGGCGCCGGCATGCAGCAGACATTTCAGCGCTGCCTCCCGTGTCATCTCTTCCGCTGGGTTCTGGCGACGGCCGTGGCCGCGTACGCACGGAGGTGTCGTTATTAAAGAAGATCTAAACTCCAATCACTGAAAGCCTTGTGTAGGCTAGAACTTTCTAATGTCATTTCAGAAGGCTCTCTCCATCTTTATTTAACCACTTCATCCCCGGACCAATTTGCAGCCAAAGGACCAGGCCCCTTTTTGCGATTCGGCACTGCGTCGCTTTAACTGACAATTGCGCGGTCGTGCGACGTGGCTCCCAAACAAAATTGATGTCCTTTTTTTCCCACAAATAGAGCTTTCTTTTGGTGGTATTTGATCGCCCCTGCGGTTTTTATTTTTTGCGCTTTAAACAAAAATAGAGCGACAATTTTGAAAAAAATGCAATACTTTTTACTTTTTGCTATAATAAATATCCCCAAAAAAAATATATAAAAAATTTTTTTTTTTTTTTCCTCAGTTTAGGCCGATACGTATTCTTCTACATATTTTTGGTAAAGATAATCGCAATTAGCGATTATTGATTGGTTTGCGCAAAAGTTATAGCGTTTACAAAATAGGGGATAGTTTTATAGCATTTTTATTATATATTTTTTTTTTTACTAGTAATGGCGGCGATCAGCGATTTTTATTGTGACTGCGACATTATGGCGGACACATCGGACATTTTTGACACATTTTTGGGACCATTGTCATTTATACAGCAATCATGCTATTTAAATGCACTGATTCCTGTGTAAAATGACACTGGCAGTGAAAGAGTTAACCTCTAGGGGGCGGGGAGGGGTTATGGGCTGTGACGTGTGTTTTTTTTTTACATTAGGGGGCGTGGCTTGGCATGTGACGTCACTGATCGGCTTTCCCGATGACAGGGAACAGCCGATCACTGACAGGCAGTGTAGGAAGCGCGGGGAGAGGTTTGTTTACACAGACCTCTCCCCGTTCTTCAGCTCTGTGACCCGATCGCGGACACCAGCGGCGATCGGGTCCGCTGGTCCCGCGGCCGGGGTCATGGAGCTCCCGACCCCACGGCTAGGCAATTGAAGGGGACGTACCTGTCCGTGGTTTTGCCTAGCCGTGCCATTCTGCCGACGTAAATGTGCAGGAGGCGGTCGGGAAGCGGTTAAAGCTGAACTCAGATCTAAAAGACGCAAACGAATGCAGCTCTGTAATCATTAAACACTTTGCCGACCAATTTTGTGCACCAGCCGCTGTGGGGGGCGCGCACGCGCGTGCACCCCCCACCCCGAGACGCGAACGCGCGCTGATTGGACACATGGAGATGCCAATCACCGGGACTGTTCTGCCTCTCTGGGGAACGGTAGCGGGTGACCGGCAGACGTCGGGTCCGCTGGTCACCCGCGATCGGTCCCCAGAGAGGCGGAATGGCGATCTGCCTATGTAAACAAGGCAGATCGCTGTTCCTGACAGGGGAAAAAGAAGGAGATCTTTGTGTGCCAAGCAGGAACACCGATCTCTGTCTTCACCCAGGCAGACCATCCCCCCACACAGTTAGCAAGGCGCCAGCTAGGCACACATTTAACCCTTTGATCCCCCCCCCCCCCATGTTAACCCCTTCCCTGCCAGTGTCATTAGTAACGCTTTTGTTTACATTATTATTATTTTTTTTTTATTTGGGTATTTTTACTTTTACTATTTATTTTTTTAAATGTGTGTTTTTTTTTATTGTCTAATTCATTTTACGTTCATTTATTTTTAATTATTTTTATTTGCTTGATATTTGTTTATATTTCTTTTTATAGTTTTTTTTTTATTATTGTTTGTTTTCTAATTATTTTTTCATGTTATTTTTATTATTTTTATGTATTTATATTTGTTTTTTCTATTATTTATTTTATTAATTTATATTTCTATATATCCACATATCTATATATACAGAATATTTTTAAATTTTTTTTAGAGAATAGGTGGAAGTATTTCCCCCCTTCAGAGTCACTCCTTGTCTCCGCCCCCCCCCCCCCATCCACCTCTGAACACCGTCCCTTGGTACCACCCCCTTACCTGCTGCCCAATACTGCTCCATTTAGAGAATACAGAACCATGTCATTTGTATGGAATGTATTAATGATAGCAAGAAAAGCAGTCAAATAGATTGCCTCCAGCAACAATAGAACCTCCAGCAACAATAGAACCCTCTGCAACAATAGAACCCTCTGCAACAATAGATCCCCCTGCAACAACAGAACCCTTTGCAACAATTACCCCCCAGCAACAATAGACCCCCCAGCAACAATAGAACCCTGTGCAACAATAGATCCCCCAGCAACAATAGACCCCCCCAGCAACAATAGAATTCTCTGAAACAATAGAACCCTCTGCAGCAATAGACCCCCCAGCAACAATAGAACCATCTTCAACAATAGATCCCCTGCAACAATAGAACCCTCTGCAAAAATAGACCCCCCAGCAACAATAGAACCCCGTGCAACAATAGAACCCCCAGCAACTATAGAACCCTCTGCAACAATAGAACCCTCTGCAACAATAGAACCCTCTGCAACAATAGATCCCCCTGCAACAACAGAACCCTTTGCAACAATTACCCCCCAGCAACAATAGAACCCACCAGCAACAATAGAACCCTGTGCAACAATAGATCCCCCAGCAACAATAGACCCCCCCAGCAACAATAGAACCCTCTGAAACAATAGAACCCTCTGCAACAATAGACCCCCAGCAACAATAGAACCATCTTCAACAATAGATCCCCTGCAACAATAGAACCCTCTGCAAAAATAGACCCCCCAGCAACAATAGAACCCTGTGCAACAATAGATCCCCCAGCAACAATAGAACCCTCTGCAAAAATAGATCCCCTGCAACAATAGAACCCTGTGCAACATTATACCCCCAAACAACAGTAGATCCACCCAAGCAAGAATAGATCTCCCAGCAGCCAGCATCAATAGACCCTCCACCCTGGAGGTGCCTGGACTGCATTGCCCTATGTTCCTGCTCAAAAATAGCCCTCTATATATATATATATATATTCTCCTGCCTCTGTTCGACCCAACCCCCTTCCCCTGCTGCTATTACTGGAAGTTGCCAGCTGTCAAAATGACAGCCGGGAATTGCTTTGTATCACACAGTAGGAGCAGCTGTGCAAATGCAGATAGCAGTTATAAAATGAAAGGAATGATTTGGACCAGTGCACAGAGCAAGGTCCATAAAGACATGGATGAGCGTGTTTGGGTGGAGGAACTTGACTTGCCTGCACAGAGTCCAGACCTCAACCCGATAGAACACCTTTGGGATGAATTAGAGCGGAGACTGCGAGCCAGGCCTTCTCGTCCAACATCAGTGCCTGACCTCACAAAAGCTCTTCTGGAAGAATGGTCAAACCTTCCCATAGACACCCTCCTAAACCTTGTGGACAGCCTCCCCACAAGAGTTGAAGCTGTTTCACACTGGGGCGGCAGGCACTTTTAACCCCGCTAGCGGCCGAAGAAAGGGGTAAAAGTGCCCGTGTTGCGGCTCTTCCGAAGTGCTTTTCAGGCGCTTTGGAAGGGTCCTACAGATATAAGAGCTAAAGTGGTTAAAATAACGTAAAATTGGGTTTATATCTACTTTAAGCCGATCGCTTTCACATGCAAATTTAAAGAAACAAAACAAACAATCCTCCAGTTTTCAAGTCGCTCGTTGAAGAGATTTTTTTTTTTTTTTGCCTGAAGTGCATGCTGGTCTATTACCGAACGCTCTTGTTTACAGCAGCTGAAAAACTTCGTCTTTGCAGAATTTATAATCCTCCACCCAATCAACAAACACTGTATAAAAAGAACATGCTGTTGCACTAAAAAATAAAAATAAATAAATATATAAAAAATAAAAAAAAAAAAAATATTAAAAATAATTTAATAAAAAAAATAAATGCACTAAAAAAAATAAAATAAAGAAATATAAATAAAAAATAAATAATTTGAATAATAAATAAAAATAAAAAAAATGATATAAGCCGGTAAACTGTTGTTTACAGCAGCTGAGAAACCTTAGTTTTTGCAGACTTTATAATCCCCCACCTAATCAACAAACACTGTATAAAAAGAACACGCTGTTGCACTAAAAAAATAAATTAAAAAATAATGAAAAAATAAATACATAATAAGCCGGTAAACTGTCACTGAACGCTCTTGTTTACAGCAGCTGAGAAACCTTCGTCTTTTCAGACTTTATAATCCCCCACCTAATCAACAAACACTGTATACAAATGCTGTTGAACTAAAAAAAAAAAATTATATATATATATATATATATATATATATAAAAATAAAAAAATAATTAAATATAAATAAAAAATGTTAATAAAAAAAAATTATAAATGGAAAAAAATTTAAATATAAAATATTTTTTTTTTTTCGGGGTGGGGATCCCACAAAAACTGACTTGAGCCTCATGTTACTATGCCAAGGAGAGACGACTTCTCTAGCGCTAGCAGCCGGTAAACTGTTACTGACCGCTCTTGTTTACAGCACCTGAGAAACCTTTCTTTTTGCAGACTTTATAATCCTCCACCTAATCAACAAACACTGTATAAAACGAACACGTTGTTGAACTCCAAAATAAATAAATAATAAAGTAATAAATGAAAAAAAAAAAAATACAAATAATAAAACAAATATATATATATATATATATATATATATATATATATATATATATATATATATAATATATATATATATATATATTATATATATATATATATATATATATATATATATATATGTAAATATGTAAACATAAAATAAAAATTAAAAATAAATAAAAATTAAAAATAAATAAAAATTAAAAATAAATAAAAATTAAAAATTAAAAATAAATAAAAGTATTGAGGGGGAAATCACACAAAAACTGACTTGAGCCTCATGTTACTATGCCAAGGAGAAGCAACTGTTACTGAACGCTCTTGCTTACAGCAGCTGAGAAACATTTTTGCAGACTTTATAATCCCCCACCTAATCAACAAACTCTGCATAAAAAGAACACGCTGTTGAACTAAAAAAAAATAAAAATAAAAAAAAAAAATTAAATAAAAACATTTTTTTTTTGTAGGGGGAATCACACAAAAACTGACTTGAGCCTCATGTTACTATGCCAAGGAGAGACGACTTCTCTAGCGCTAGCAGCCGGTAAACTGTTACTGAACGCTCTTGTTTACAGCAGCTGAGAAACCTTTCTTTTTGCCGACTTTATAATCCTCCGCTTAATCAACAAACATTGTATAAAAAGAACACGCTGTTGAACTAAAAATTTAATAAATATAAATAAAAAAAATATATAAATAAAAAATTTATAAAAAAAAATAATAAATGAAAAAAATTAAAAATAACACGCTGTTGAACTAAAAAATAAAAAAATAAAAAAAGAAAAAAGAAAAATATTTTTTTTTGGGGGGGGGGGGGGGATCACACAAAAACTGACCCGAGCCTTATGTTACTATGCCAAGGAGAGACGACTCCTCCAGCGCTAGCAGCCGGTAAACGATTCCTTATTTTTTGTCTGTGCCTATTTACAGGATTTAATGGGCCACCTTAGGCTGTGTAACCTTTCCGTATTATTCCGCAGACCGCTCAGGGACCGAAAAAAACAGAAGGCTGGTGACAAACGACTCTGATATGCTTTACTGCCAAAATGAATCAAATTGCGTGTTCCTTTGTGGTACAGCAAGGCTGGGGGCGCTCGTCGCCGAGTCCGGTCACGTTCCGAGGGGGTCGCAGTGAAATTTGATACACTTTATTGACACGGGCAGGTGACTGATAATTGGTTTTGTCAATAAAGCGAGGGGGGGGGGGGGGAGAGGAAAAAAACAATCAAATGATAAATTGCATTTAAAGTGCTAGTGCAGCATAGTAAACTTTTCAATGTCACCTTTGAAAGAACATAATTTTTCTTTTTTTTCCGATCTTTTTTTCTTTCGATCATTTATGCTGCTTTACAACGATCAGCCATGACTTTATGACCACTGACAGGTTAAGTGAATAACATTGATTATCTCGTTACTACGGCATATGAAAATCAGTGGGATATATTAGCAGGAAGTGAACATGTTGTCCCTGAAGTTGATGTTTTGAAAGCAGAAAAAAATGGGGTTTGCCGTTTGTTGTGTACGGGGCTGTGTAGCTGCAGACCGGTCAGGGTGTCCATGCTGACCCATGTCCACAGCCAAAAGCGCCTATAATGGGCATGTGAGCCTGAGAACTGGACCAAGGAGCAATGGAAGAAGGTGGCCTGGTCTGATGTATTCAAGAATAGTTTGAGGAGCACAGCAACGAAATTTAAGGGGGTTGACTTGGCCTCCAGATTTTCCAGATCTAAATGAAATTGAGCATATGTGTGATGTGCTGGAAAAAGCGCCAACAATGGGCACGTGAGCATCAGAACTGGACAAAGGAGTAATGGAAGAAGGTGGCCTGGTCTGATGTATTCAAGAAGGGTTTGAGGAACACAGCAACGAGTTTGAGGTGTTGACTTGGCCTCCAGATTCTCCAGATCTCAATCCAGTTGAGCATATGTGGCATGTGCTGGAAAAAGCACCAACAATGGGCCATGTGAGCATCAGACTTGGACCATGGAGCAATGGAAGAAGGTGGCCTGGTCTGATGAATCGCGTTCTCTTTTATATCCTGTGAATGGTCGGGTGGGTGGGTGTCACTTACCTGGGAAAAACATGGCACCAGGATGCAGTATGGGAAGAAGGCAGGCAGTGAGATGCTTTGGGCAATGTTCTGCTGGGAGACCTTGGGTCCTGCCATTCATGTGGATATTACTTGACGCGCACCACCTACCTAAACATTGTTGGTGACCAAGTACACCCCTTCATGGAAGCAGTATCTCCTAATGGCAGTGGCTTCTTTCAGCAGGATAATGTGCCCTGTCACACTGCAAAAATGGTCCAAGAATGGCTTGAGGAACACAACAATGAGTTTGAGATGTTGACTTTGTCTCTACATTCTCTAGGTCTCAATTCAATCCAGAATCTAGGGGATGTGCTGGAAAAACAAGTCCAATCCATGGAGGCCCCACCTCCCAACTTACAGGACTCAAAGGATCTGCTACTGATGGCTTGGTGCCGGATACCACAGAATACCTTTAGAGGTCTAGTGGAGTCAATGCCTCAACGGGTTATGGTGGGTGGTCATAATGTTATGGCTGATCTGTGCCCACAGCCTAAAGATCCTACAATTGGCTTTTGAGCATAAGAACTGGATCATAGAGCAACAGAAGTATGTGGTCTGGTCTGAGAAACACAACAACGAGTTTGAGATGTTGACTTCCAAATTCTCCAGATCTCAATCCAATCAAGCATCTGTGAGATGTGCTTAAAAAACAAGTCTGACCCATGGAGCCTCCACCTTGCAACTTACAGAACTATAAGGATCTGCTAGTGACAGCTTGGTGCCAGATACCACAGCATAACCTTCAGTGGTCTAGTGGAGTCCATGCCTCGATGGGTCAGGGCTGTTTTGGCAGCAAAAGGGGACTTAATATTAGGTGGGTGGTCATAAAATGATGGCTAAAGTTATAGCTTTGAACCCGGTGGGAAGGGAGTTCTTTGTAGCTCTTTTGCTCATGGAGGGATGTTGGGTCTGTTGGTCCCTTCAAAGAGTGATGATTGTTGTTGAAGACTAGAAATACTCAAGAAATAGTCAAGAAAAGTCTGATAGTTATAAATCTCCTTCATTTGGAAACCTGTAAATAGAAAGATATCCAACACATTTCTTTATTAGACCTTTGTTTCTTCTTGGCTAAGAGCTTGAAACCGTAGGTCGTTGTAGGTGGTAGGTTCTCGAATGTGGCTAATCTTAAATGCAGTAAGCTCGAATGAGGAGCACCATGAAGGTCTTTCTTAACTTAAATATTCTTTGGAGTTGGTATGAATATGTGATATGAGATGTGAGCATTGAACTTGGTTACAAGGGAGTTCTCCGTAGCTGCGATCCAGGGTGTGTCGGTCCCTTCAAAAAGTGATGATTGCGGTCATGGGTGAGGAGCACCATAAACAAATACCTTAGGAGCTTCATATATTTATACAGCTCCTTTATTGGGAATATTTAAACAGAAATCTATCCAATAGAGTTAGCCCCCCCCCCCCCCCTCATCAGGGCTAAATATTTGGAAGGCCTAAAGACTTGGAGCAACACGATTTGTAGATGATAGGGCCAAGTGGGTATCTTGGACATAGCTGAGCTTAAACCGCTCAATAAAGATTTTTCTTCATGGTGCACTCCACCTTTAACAAGATCATTACTGATACTGTATAATTTTCAGCTCCAGGGGAACTCCTGCTAAAAACAATTCTTCAAGGGTCAGTGGGAAACTGGCACCTTACAATTATGGTCAGTGGGAAGCATGCCCCCTCATACAGAACTCCACCCTTACAGAAAGCCAAAATGATCGTTGATGTCATGCCACTGGCTCTTCTTCGTGGCATTGGCTCCAGAATTATGCAGGCACTATCAAATAGGAGACCAATTGGCCACAGCTCAAAGAACCCCACCAACCACTGGAGGAACCCTGGGGCTACATGGAACCCTGTTTAGGAATGGCTGTTCTATAGTGGCGTCCCCTCTAAAAGTGATGATTGCTGTTGGGGTTGAGGAGCACCCTAAAGAAAAGTCTCAAGAACTTCTGATATTTATTGCCTTGGACATGGCAAAGCTTGAGTGCTGTAAGCTCAGGTGAAGAGCACAATAACGTATTTAGATTGTTGTTGATGGTGAGGTGCACCACAAAGAATAATCGATACTTCTCAATTCTATAGTACTGATGTGAATGAGTGGAGGTAGTATTGACCATACTGAGAAGGAGTTCTCTTTTGATGCTTTGCTCGTGGAGGGATCCTGGGTCTGTTGGTTCCTTCAAAAAATTACGGGTGAGAAGCACCGTAAAGAAATATCCGAAAAGCTTTTTAGATGTATAAATCTCTTTAATCTGGAAACCTGAAAACAGAAATATATCCAACGCATCCCAGGGTCAGACCCCCTTCTTCAAGGTCAAAGGCTTGTAGACCAGGTTGGGGCCTTGGACATAGCTAAGTTCAAGTGCTGTAGGCTTAGGAGAGGGGTGCAAAAAAGATATTTCTTTATAAATTTCAGAAGCCCTTGAGTCTTTCCTTTACCGTGTCCCCCACCCTCAACAACAATCATCACATTTTAAATGGACCAACAGACCCAGAATCCCTCCACAAGTAAAAAGAAGGCAACCAAATTGGCAGAATAATGCCGTGTACACACAAGCAGACTTTGACAGCAAAGGTCTGACGGAACTAATCCGTCGGACAATTCCATCATGTGTGGGCTCCATCGGACTTTTGCTGTCTAAAAATCTGACGGACTTTAGAAATAGAACATGTTTCAAATTTTTCCGACGGAACTCCGCCAGACCCAGTTCCTATCGAGAAATCCGCTCGTCTGTGTGCTAGTCCGACGGACAAACAACGACGCAAGGGCAGCTATTGGCTACTGGCTACAAACTTCCTTATTCTAGTCCGGTCGTACGTCATCACGTTCGAATCCGTCAGACTTTAGTGTGATTGTGTGTGGCCAAGTCCATTCATTCAGAAAGTCCATTGGAACTCTGTCGAAAGTCTGTCGGAAAGACCGTTGGACCTAGTCCGTCGAAAAGTCTGGTCGTGTGTACGCGACATTAGTTTACAGTCCAGGATACTTCCTGCTCCACAATCTCTATGGTTCCGGGCTGTGCACAAATGTCTCGCTTTGTTACTGAAGACAAAGTTACAAAGTTGTTGTCTGGTCCCTGGGGGGAGGAGACGGAGGAAATGTGCTGGAAAAACAAGTCCGATTCATGGAGGCCTTGGCTTGGCAGCAGACTGGTGACATCATCTCAGCCTAAGCAAAGTTAATTGGCCTGAAGCTCATGAATGGCTTCACACAGACTTTTAAGTTAATGAAAGGTCCTCTTTAAAGGCGAGAGACTACAGAAAAGAAGGCTTCAGGTGGAGTTTCCCTTTAAGTCTCCTTCCATACATTCTATACATTCTACAGATCAGCAGAAAAACCCGCTCTCTAGGAAGGGTTCCAGGAGTACACGGCTTGTTTATGCTCCTGTATGCAGGTCATACAGTGCAGGCTCATCAAAACCAATAAATGAACGCAGAGTATTCAGCGACCCTTAACAAGTACGCGAAAAAGATGCCACGCTACGGATGTCCGTAATGGGTTCAACAACTAGGCGCTAATGGCTTCTGCTAACACGGTGCCTGCAAGGGCGAATAGGGATCAGCTTTGATGTGAACGCATTCAAACGGCTCACATATTATGAAGCCGCAAAAGCCAACTTAACCATGAACCGCGATCTCAGGACTGGATTAACAGGATAATAATATTTATGTATTGCCGCCACATTAAGCACATCGGTGACCCGGCAGGTTACGCACATCTCGGCAAGACTTCTTGGAAAATTTTGATCCACGAGGCTAAAGAAGAGGGAAGATACTACGAGTGATTAGAGGGGAGTTCTCTGTAGTATAATAAAAACATAAAACACATGCACATGTATACCTACTAAAAATAGACGTATATCTTTATCAAATAGCATTTACTTTGTTAAAGCTGGGTCTAATATACAACCTCAATTCCCGAAAAGTTGGGACGAGGTGTAAAATCGACATAAAATCTGAATGCAATGCCAATCTCGTAAAGCCATATTTTATTGACCATAGAAAAAAGAAACACACAGTGCTGGGACAAGGTCACCCCCCCCCCCCCCCATGTCCTTCCTTCTTACACAAACTCTCAATTTTTTATTGTTTATTTTACCTTTATTTTTCACTTTCTCTTGAAATTATTATTTATTTTTTTTGATCACTTTTATTCCTATTACAAGAAATGTAAACATCCCTTGTAATAGGAATAGTGCCTGACAAGTCCTCTTTATGGAGACATGTAGGGTTCTATAAGACCCCACATCTCTCCTCCAGGCTGGAAAGACCGAGCTAAAAAAATAATAAAATGAACTGTCTCGGACTTTCCAGCCATGTCCCCAGCTTTGTTTACATCCGCCGCCCCGATTGTAACGTCGTGCCCAAGCCTCCAAGGGTCAAAGAGATGACTGGGGACAATCTGGTCACCAGAAATCTCTATGATCAACTTCCAGTGGCGACCGATTCATTCTCCGGCATCTGCCGGCCTGAGTGTGACATCATAACTACGTGCCCAGGCCTCCGAGGGTCAAAGAAATGACTTGTTGGGCGACAAATCGCACAAACAAAAATTTTGGGACGCGTGTTGCCCGAAAAGAAATTCCGGAAAGGCTCCATTCACACCTAGGCTATTTTTTTAGTTTTTTGATCACTTTTATTCTTATTACCATAGCTCCCAACTGTCCCTAATTTCGAGGGACTGTCGCTGATTTGGAGAAATCTCCCTCTGTCCCAAATTCCTCCTCATTTGTCCCTCATTTTGGTCTGATCCATATAGCTGTATATAAAATGCACTTTTTACCTATCAAAAAGTGTTTCCCAGCCCTAAACCTTTCATCTGATTTCTAAATTGCTGCATTTGTAAATTCCAAAAGCCAATATAAAGGAATAGTAGTGGTAAAACAAGCATTTGTGGGTTTAACCAATCCTGTTTTTTGTACAATTCTCCTTTAAGGGGGGCGTGGCAAGGGGTGTGTCCTATGCCTGCATACTTTTGCTTATAGTTGTCCCTCATTCCCATCTCAAAAAGTTGGGAGGTATGTTATTACAAACATATTACATATTACAAACAAAACATTCCTTGTAATAGAAATAGTGCATGACAGGTCCTCTTTATGGAGAGATGTGGGGTTCTATAAGACCCCGTATCTCTCCTCCAGGCTGGAAAGACCAAGATTAAAAAAAAATAATGAACTGTCTCGGACTTTCCAGCCATGTCCCCGGCTTTGTTTACATCCACCAGCATGAATATGACTTCATAACGACGCACGCGAGCCTACGAGGGTCAAAGAGATGACTGGGGACCATCTGGTCACCAGAGATCCCTATGATCAACTTCCAGGAGCGACTGATTCGTTCTCCGGCTCGCCGATCGTACGAGCAAGCCTGGAGAAGCACCGAAGGGCAGCGGGACAGGGGGGGTGTCTCAGACTTTCCAGCCATGTCCCCGGCTTTGTTTACATCCACCAGCCTGAATATGGCTTCATAACGACGCACGCGAGCCTACGAGGGTCAAAGAGATGACTGGGGACCATCTGGTCACCAGAAATCCCTATGATCAACTTCCAGGAGCTACTGTTTCGTTCTCCGGCTCGCCGATCGTACAAGCGAGCCTGGAGAAGCACCGAAGGGCAGCGGGACAAGGGGGGGGGGGATGTCTCAGACTTTCCAGCCATGTCCCCGGCTTTGTTTACATCCACCGCCCCGAATGTGAATTCATAACGTCGCTCCAAGGGTCAAAGAGATGACTGGGGACCATCTGGTCCCCAGAAATCTCTATGATCAACGTCCGGTGGCGACCAATTCCTTCTCCGGCTCGCCAATCGTACGAGCGAGCCCGGAGAAGCACCGAAGGGCAGTGGGACAGGGGGGGGGGATGTCTCAGACTTTCCAGCCATGTCCCCGGCTTTGTTTTCATCCGCCGGCCCGAATGTGACGTCATAACGTCGCGCCCAAGCCTCCAAGGTTCAAAGAGATGGTCCCCAGAAATCTCTATGATCAACTTTTGGTGGCGACCGATTCGTTCTCCGGCTCGCCGGTCGAGCCTGGAGAAGCACCGGAGGGCGGCGGTACACCCCCCCCCCTCCCGCCATCTATACAAATTATCAAGCTGCTGAACTGCCACTATGGTTGGTCTTATGGTGCACAGAATCGCCGGCCGAAAAAAATTATATCTGAATGATGCCTGTAGCTGAACCCATCTTTCAGATATCTCCACTCAAAGTCCAGGATGTCATATGACGTCCTTGAGCTGGGAGTGGTTAAGGAAACAACAAAATTGCAAATAAGAATAATAATAAACAAAAAATTAATAAAATAAAATGAAAGTTAAAAGATAAATTGGAGTATATTTTTTTTTTTTTTTTTTACGTCCGCACCTGACCTGCTCTCCTTTCCCAGAAGCCCCCCCCCTCCGAGACCGTTTTTTTCCCGCAGATGTCCGCGGAGTGTCACAGGCAGCGGCGATGCGGCTGACTCGCAGACTGATGGCTGACGGCAGGATTTCTCCCCCCGAAGGGGAGAGCTGGTGCCGGTCTCCTGCGACTCGGCTGGGCTTTTTAAAGCCGCGGATCAGATTGAGAATTGATGGCAATCGGACTGGACGCGAACACCGTGATTGGCGCTTCAGCAGACGCTCCATATCATTAGCCGGTGGAGGCGAGGGGAGCTGAGACCATTTTAATGTCACTTTAGCTTCTTTTTAAGAGCAGACTCGAGAGGCACGGAGGAATTACTTGTGTTAAGATTGTTTACTTCAGCTTTTTTTTTTTTCTTCTGGGTTGACTTACACCGGAACAGCGCACTTTTTTTTTTTCTTTTAAAGGGTCAGTCCACCCAGATATGATATTTCAACAGAGAATTAAAGCAGTATTAAACCCAACAGCAAACAGCATACCAATTATTAGATGTGGCGGCTGCATTCCTTTTTCTTTTTTAGGCTTTCTTTCTTCTATTTCCATCTGGTGATCCAGCCAGCAAGGCTGTTGTTTTTTCAAAGGAACAAGCTCTCCAGAAGAATGTGTCGGGTACAGGGATGAGACAAACCATTTAACACTGGCAGGGGTGCGCACAATGATCAGCTTTTATTTATTAAAAGGAACACAACTGTTTGCTGTAACGGATTACAATGCCCCGTACACACGGTCCGACATTCCGACGTAAAAAAGTCAGATCGGAGTATGTTGTCGTAAAATCCGATTGTGTGTGGGCTCTAGCGGACTTTTTCCGTCGGAATTTCCGACGGAAAAAGTTTGAGAGCAGGATCTAAAATTTTCCGACAGCAAAATCCGATCGGACTTTTTCCGATCGTGTGTAGAGAATTCCGACGCACAAAGTGCCACGCAATAAATTTGGAGACGAAAGCTATTGGCTACCGGCCTCTACGTAGTCCCGTCGTACATTTTGTACGTCACCTCATTCCCAACGATCGGATTTTCCATCAACTTTGTGCAACCGTGTGTATGCAAGACAAGTTTCGGCCAAAATCCGTCGGAAAAAAATTTGTTGTTTTTTTGTTGTCGGAATGTCCGACGTGTGTACGGGGCATAAGATATTAGCTGGAGTTTGGCTTCAATTTGTTTGTGTATTTAAATCTGCTAGTCCATACCCACTTACATAGTAGGTGAGATCGAAAAAAGTCACAAGTCCACCAAGTCCAACCCATGTGTGTGATTATTTGGTAAGCTGCAATATATTACATTTTTAGTTTTAGATTTAATACAGCTTTAAAGTGTGTCAGGGTCCCCTCCCAAAGAGGATGGACCCCTCCCTGATGCTCCAGGGGTTTAAGACTACTGGCGGGGCAATGCATACTCAGTTCCACCTATTCCTCATGATCGGCCGAATCTGGCCAACGAGTACTGGATAGTGGGCTCTCCCAAAGAGAGAACCCCCAGAGAGAGGCAAGGGAGGAACCTAAATGCCACACATCCTCTCTCTAAACTTCATGGTAGGCCTGAAGATCCAACCCCCATTGCCTCTTGTGGTAACAGAGTCCCGTTAAATGTTCCCTTCATGTATGGAAAGCAAAAGTGTGTCATGGTTAACTTCTGAAGAGGAAGGACCCCTACCTGACCCTCTGGGGCACAAGAGTCCTGATGGGAGCATGACATACTCAGGTCCACCTAGACCTCAATCCTCATGATCAGCCAAAGCTGACCAACAAGTACTGGGTAGGAGGCTCTCCCGAAGAGAGACCTCCCAAGGCAGAGGAGGAAGCAACCTATAGGCTACACATCCTCAACCTAGACTTCATGGTAGACCCGAAGATCCACACCCAGGTGCCTCTTGTGGTGACAGGGTCCCTTTTAACTTTCCCTTGTTGCATGGAAAGCAAAAGTGTTAATTAGTTTCAACTTCTTTCTTCCGACTTTAAGAAACAAAGTGAATGTTTATTCTTTCAGTTGGTCCCATTCCGCATCACGCAAACCAGAAAGTCATGCTTCCTACCTTACACCAGTTGACATTATTAAGTCGTTCTGGTTTACGAATAGTGGATTACTCCTGACGCGGACAAGGCACGCTTGGATCCACCTAGACCCCACTCCTCATGATCAGCTGAACCTGACCAACTAGTACTGGATGGGAGGCTCTCCTGAAGAGAGACTTCCTCAAGGCAGGGGAGGAAGGAACTTGATGGCCATACATTCTCCACCTGGACTTCATGGTAGGCCAGAAGACCAACACCCTGTTGCCTCTTGTGGCGACAAGGTCCATTTAAGCGTTCCCTTGATGTATGGAAAGTAAAAGTTTGTCATGTTCCCCTCCCGAAGAGGATGCACCCCTCCCTGGCCCTCTGGCTCAAGACTCCTAATGGGGGCAAGGCACACTTGTGTACACCTAGACTCCACTCCTCATGATCATCTGAAGCCGACCAACAAGTACAGGTTAGGGAACTCTCCCAAAGCATCCCCGAAGACGGGGAAGGAAAAAAATCTATAGACCACACATCTTCCACCTAGACTTCATTTTTGGCCCGAAGACCCACACCCTGTTGCTTCTTGGTGACAGGGTCTCTTTTAATGTTCCCTTGTATGAAAAGCAAAACTGGTAATTAGTTTCAACCTCTTTCTTCCGACTTTAAGGAACAAAGTGACTGTTTCATCTTTCAGTTGGTCCCATTCCGCATCACGCAGACCAGAAAGTCACACTTCCTACCTTCCACTGATTAAGTCGGACTGGTTTACAAAAGGTGGATGACTCCTGATGGGGGCAAGGCACGCTCAGGTCCACCTAGACCCGCTCCTCAGGATCATCTGAAGCCGACCAACGAGTATTGGTTAGGGGACTCTCCCAAAGAGTGGGGAGAATTAAACCTATAGGCCACACATCCTCCACCTAGACTTCATGATAGGCCCGAAGACCCCACACCCTGTTGCGTATATAAATGTTTCCTTGTATGGAAAGCAAAAGTGTTAACTAGTTTCAACCTCTTAATGACGACTTTAAGGAACAAAGTGACTGTTTCATCTTTCAGTTGGTCCCATTCCGCATCACCCAGACCAGAAATTCACACTTCCTACCTTCCACTGATTGACATAATTAAGTCGGTCTGGTTTACAAAGGGTGGATGACTCCTGATGGGGGCAAAGCACGCTCAGGTCCACCTAGACCCGCTCCTCAGGATCATCCGAAGCCGACCAACGAGTATTGGTTAGGGGACTCTCCCAAAGAGTGAACCTGCCCCCAAGGTCGGGGAGAATTGAACCTATAGGCCACACATCCTCCACCTAGACTTCATGGTAGGCCCGAAGACCCCACACCCTGTTGCCTCTTGGTGACAGGGTCTCTTTAAATGTTCCCTTGTATGAAAAGCAAAACTGTTAACTAGTTTCAACCTCTTTCTGAAGACTTTAAGGAACAAAGTGACTGTTTCATCTTTCAGTTGGTCCCATTCCGCATCACGCAGACCAGAAAGTCACACTTCCTACCTTCCACCGATTGACATAATTAAGTCGGTCTGGTTTACAAATGATGGGGGCAAAGCATGCTCAGGTCCACCTAGACCCGCTCCTCAGGATTATCTGAAGCCGACCAACGAGTATTAGCTAGGGGACTCTCCCAAAGAGTGAACCCGCCCCCCAAGGTAGGGGAGAATTGAACCTATAGGCCACACATCCTCCACCTAGACTTCATGGTAGGCCCACGAAGACCCACACCTGGTTGCGTATATAAATGTTTCCTTGAATGGAAAGCAGAAGTGTTAATTAGTTTTAACCTCTTATTTCTGACTTTAAGGAACAAAGTGACTGTTTCTTCTTTCAGTTGGTCCCATTCGGCGTTGCGCAGACCAGAAAGTCACGCTTCCCACCTTCCACCGCATGACATAATTAAGTCGGTCCGGTTTACCAATGGCGGGTGTCGAATAATGAAGTCGCTCCAGCATGCAGACCAAGTGGGAATATGAACTCATTCGAATAGGAGATGTAATAATTGTTCGGGGGGTTGCTGTACATGGCCATGTTCATCAGACTCGCATTAAACTTTTAGGGGGAGCTGCGTCCCAGCGCAACGCTCCACACTTCCTCCGCTGTTATTCACCGCGAGGGGAAGAGATTTTATTTTTTAGCTGGGAATATGTATAATCTGATGAGCTGCCCATGTTGTCACGGAATGCTAAATTCGACCAGCTTAAAGGACGAGCGTGCTTTTCTAAAGCCTTCTGTTCCTCAACCAGGCAGACAATAGGGTCAGCCAACGGAGACGCCAATGGATACGTTCCTCAATTCACACCGTAATGGGTTTTATTTTACGTAAAGGTGCAATTAACAAATATCACTTTCTTGTATGGGATCGTTTTTTTATTTTACATGTAATGCATATTTATTCACTCGACCTCCAGAAGATTTACCCCCCCCCCACCCCCACCCCCCTCCTGTCCACTTGACCAGACCATTTTTTTGCTATATAGCACTGCGTTACTTTGACAATTTTGTGGGCATGCAGCGTTGTACAATATGAAAAAAAAGAAAAAAAAAAAAAGTTTTGCCTATAGTCCTACTTTAACCACTTGCCTACCGGGCACTTACACCCCCCCCCCCCCCCTTCCTGCCCAGGCCATTTTTCAGCCATTGGCACTTTGAATGACAATTGCGCGGTCTCGATACACTGTACCCAAACACATTTTTTATCATTTTCTTCACACAAATAGAGCTTTCTTTTGGTGGTATTGAATCACTGCTGTTTTTTTTATTTTTTACAAAAAAATCTTGAGAAAAATATTTTTTTTTACTTTTTTTTTTTCTGTCAGTAAATTTTGTAACTAAGACATTTTTCGCCTTCACTGATGTGCGCTGATTAGGCGGCACTGATGGGCACTGATAGGCTGAACTGGTGGGCATTGATGAGACGGCACTTATGGGCACTGATGAGGTGGCAATTATGGGCATTGATGAGACGGCACTTATGGGCATTGATGAGGCGGCACTTATGGGCACTGATGAGGCAGCACTATGAGCACTGATGAGGCAGCACTTATGGGCACTGATAAGGTGCCACTTATGGGCACTGATGAGGCGCCACTTATGGGCACTGATGAGGCGGCACTTATGGGCACTGATGAGGCAGCACTTATGGGCACTGATGAGGCAGCACTTATGGGCACTGATGAGGTGCCACTTATGGGCACTGGTGAGGCGCCACTTATGGGCACTGATGAGGCGGCACTTATGGGCACTGATGAGGCAGCACTATGGGCACTGATGAGGCAGCACTTATGGGCACTGATGAGGCGCCACTTATGGGCACTCATGAGGTGCCACTTATGGGCGCTGATGAGGCGGCACTTATCGGCGCTGATGAGGCAGCACTTATGGGCACTGATGAGGCAGCACTTATGGGCACTGATGAGGCAGCACTTATGGGCACTGATGAGGCGCCACTTATGGGCACTGATGAGGCGCCACTTATGGGCACTGATGAGGCGCCACTTATGGGCACTGATGAGGTGGCACTTATGGGCACTGACAAGAAGGCACCAATATGCCGCACTTATGGGCACTGATAGGTGGCACTTATATGTGGCACTGATGAGCACTGATAGGCGGCACTGATGGGTAGTAGAAGGTAGTGATATGGATAGGCGACAGTGTCAAAGAAATGGCACAAGCATCCCTGAAAGTATATGTAATCAGGAGATTTTTGGTGGGATTTTAGGGGTGCCAAGCAGAACAATTTACTTACAATACTCCAAAATGTAAAAAAGTATAACAAAATGTATTACATAAAAGACAAGTTTAAAAATATTGGCAGTACATATGGTACGCAGATACAAATACACAATGGAAAAAGTGGTCACTCGACAATAACATGGAGTGACTAATCCCGACATGTTTCGCCTTTTAGGGCTTTCTCAGGGGATGTTTGTTTGAACGTTAGATGTGATACTGCATAAAACAAAGTACAGTTAGACACAATACAGACTTATAATACAATACAAACACAAGAAGAGATAAATATGCTGCTGGCCGCCCTGCCCTATACCCATCAACCACCCATAGAGGGATCTTTTACCTGCGACTTGATGTTAAGCCAAATGGAAAAAGGACACTGGGCGGCATAGAAACAGGCCGACCGGAGAGAGCCCAGAACAGGGCTTAGGCAGCCGGTATCTGTCCAATAGAATATGGAAGTGTGAGTAATGACCTAATCAAACAGGTAAGATCATTGGTGTGAGTGGGAAAATGAGAGAAGAGGGAGCGGGAGGAAAAGAGGGGGTGAAAGAAAAGGAGGGGGTGGGCACTGTTAGGTGGCACTGATGGGCACTAAAAGGCAGCACTGGTGGGCACTGATAGGCAGCACTGGTGGTCATGGATAGGCAGCATGGATAGGCGGCATGGATAGGCGGTACTGATGGGCACTGATAGGCAGCACTGGTGGGCACTGATAGGCGGCACGGATAGGTGGTACTGATGGGCACTGATGGGCAATGATGGGTGGCACGGAATGAGAGATGCACAGTCCCGCCATCATTTGGCGGTGGGTGGGCGGCAAGCAGTTAATTGCAGTACCCGGGATGCGTTTCCAGTCCTGTGAAGTGTAAGAAGACAATGACTTGTCTAAGCCCCGTCATTGTGAATAAATAATGCTGACTGAAGGAACATGGAAGAATTGGAGAGGGTCTAGCTAGGACTGAACTATCCAGCCCTAAACGGGAGGGGAGGACAAAGGGAGAAACCAAATGACATAATAAACAAGTTGCAGCAGGCCAAAGCCTCCACTAGATGGCAGCACACTACAAACATTAATAAACCTGATGCAATTCAATAAAACACAGAAAAATGACATAGAAGTGACCAAACCGTTCCATTATTTTTACACTTGTAACTGGCCAAGCTGTCCAGCAATAGTTCAGTTACTGGGATTGAGACAAACCATTTAGGGTTTTATTCACATATATGACTGGGGAGGGGGGAGGGGGGGGTTAAGATGGTTGAGCTGTGGTTTTACTGCCCCCCCCCACCTCCTACCTGAATACTGACATACAGCTGCTCCAGGCTTCACATATGTCGAAGCTGCAAAGCACAGCAACCGCCACCAACTGTGACCCATACAAGTGTATGGGGCCGCCCCGCAACCGCGTGCAATGCATGTGCTGCGGCAGGGTGGTGTATCATTTGCCGGGTAGAATCAGGTGGTGAGGAGACGACGTGTCTCTGCTGTAATACAAAGAGATTGAAGCTCAAATCCACCTAACACTTTGTAACTGATTAATAAAAAATGTATAAAAGTCCATCTGTGTATTCACATCCGGCTCTGTCCGGGGCTCATTCACACGTTCCACCCCTCTGAAGAGCGGTGTAGTGCTTTTCAATGGCGGATGACAGGCATTGAGGAGACGACATGTCACGCCTTTCAATTTTCATCACATTACCTTATTTTAGACTCGATGATGCCATCACTGGGTCTCTGTTCTTCTCTATGCAATGAGGGCAGATCATGGCTAGTGGGTGGGAGGGGCAGCAGGGTGCTGTACATACAATACCGGGCACCTTCACCCCCTTCCTGCCCAGGGCAATTGTCAGCTTTCAGGGCTGTTGCACTTTGAATGACAATTGCACGGTCATGCAACACTGTACCCATATGACATTTTTATTGTTTTTTTTTTTTTTTTTCACACAAATAGAGCTTTATTTCTGTGATATTTAATCACCACGGGGGGGTTATTTTTTGTTAAACAAACGAAAAAAGATTTAAAAAAAAAGGTTTTCTTAGTTTGTTATAACTACTTGGAAATAAGTCATTTTTCTCCTTCGCTAATGGGCACCGATGAGGCTGATGGGGACTGATGAGGTGGTACTGATCGGCACTGATCAGGCTGCACTGATGGGCACTGATGAGGCTGATGGGGACTGATGAAGTGGCACTGATCGGCACTGATCAGGCTGCACTGATCGGCACTGATCAGGCTGATGGGGAGTGATGAGGTGGCACTGATAGGCAGCACCAATAGGCACTGATGAGGAGGCACTGATAAGGCTGCACTGATGGGCACTGATGAGACTGCACTGATAGGCGACACAAATGAGGAGGCACTGATAAGGCTGCACTGATGAGGCTGATGGGGACTGATGAGGTGGCACTGATCAGGCTGCACTGATGGGCACTGATGAGACTGCACTGATAGGCGGCACTAATGAGGAGGCACTGATAAGGCTGCACTGATGAGGCTGATGGGGACTCATGAGGTGGCACTGATGGGCACTGATGAGGCTGATGGGGACTGATGAGGTGGCACTGATCGGCACTGATCAGGCTGCACTGATAGGCGGAACTAATAGGCACTGATGAGGAGGCACTGATAAGGCTGCATTGATGGGCACTGATGAGGCTGATGGGGACTGATGAGGTGGCACTGATCAGGCTGCAGTGATGGGCACTGATGAGGCTGCACTGATAGACAGCACTAATAGGCACTGATGAGGAGGCACTGATAAGGCTGCGCTGATGAACACTGATGAGGCGGCACTAATAGGCTGCACTGATGGTCACTGATGTGGTGCCACTGATGGGCATTGATGAGGCGGCACTGATGGGCACTGATGAGGAGGCACTGATGGGCACTGATGAGGAGGCACTGTTCAGCGGAATCGGAGGAAGCCATTTCAGTCCAGGAGAGGAGCCGGTACAACTGTGGCAAGACCGAGCGGTAGGCTGGAGGTCAGATTTAACAAGGACACAACGTCTAAGTGCCGTGGATCTGACACACCAACCCCCGTCCGTCTCCTCTGGGGGAAGGCCGTTATGTGTGATTAAGGCGCCACCACATTGAATGTCATTTCCCAGTGTGGTTTAGAGTTTGGCTCCCCCTGGAGGAGAAGGTTAAAGTGGATTGATATGTAGAGAGCCCCCCAGAGGCCGGCGTCTGCCCCACTAAAATGACCCTTTTAACGACAACCTCAGTCTCATCACCGCGATAATATACAGAGCGCCTGCGTTACCACCGGTGGTACTTCTATACGTGGAGCCCTCCGCCGGGACACATCCAGCCAAATGGTTAAATAAACAGTTCAAATGAAAAAAAGACAAAAAAAATAGTTTGTTCCACCCTGCGAGACGGGGAGTTATTTTGTTTTTGTATTTTTGTCTGTAAAATGAAAAAAAAATATATTTTTATGAATAAAATCTGAATTAAAATAAATAAACAATTCCCCAATTCTGCTGCATATAAAGAGGGGACAACACTATCTATTTACTCAGCGTCACGTCATCTTTCACATTATACAAAAAATTGGGCTAACGTTAGTGTTGTGTTTTTTATTTTTATTCATGAAACTATTTTTTTCCCCACCAAAAAAACGCCTTTAAAAAACAATATATTATGTTTGGGGCAGTGGCGGTGCGTCTATAAGGGCACACGGGCACCGCCCCCTCTCTCCAGCCCCCCCTCTATCACCAATAGATAGAATAGATAGATAGATTCATGCATCGGTCCTGGGAGCCCCGTATCTCTGGAGCCATAGGTTCTGGGAGCCCCGTATCTCTGGAACCATAGGTCCTGGGAGCCCCGTATCTCTGGAACCATAGGTCCTGGGAGCCCCGTATCTCTGGAGCCATAGGTTCTGGGAGCCCCGTATCTCTGGAACCATAGGTCCTGGGAGCCCCTTATCTCTGGAACCATAGGTCCTGGGAGCCCCGTATCTCTGGAACCATAGGTCCTGGGAGCCCCGTATCTCTGGAGCCATAGGTCCTGGGAGCCCCGTATCTCTGGAACCATAGGTCCTGGGAGCCCCGTATCTCTGGAGCCATAGGTTCTGGGAGCCCCGTATCTCTGGAACCATAGGTCCTGGGAGCCCCTTATCTCTGGAACCATAGGTCCTGGGAGCCCCGTATCTCTGGAAGCATAGGTCATGGGAGCCCCGTATCTCTGGAACCATAGGTCCTGGGAGCCCCGTATCACTGGAACCATAGATCCTGGGAGCTCCATATCTCTGGAGCCATAGGTCCTGGGAGCCCCGTATCTCTGGAACCATAGGTTCTGGGAGCCCCGTATCTCTGAAACCATAGGTCCTGGGAGCCCCATATCTCTGGAACCATAGGTCCTGGGAGCCCCGTATCTCTGGAGCCATAGGTTCTGGGAGCCCCGTATCTCTGGAACCATAGGTCCTGGGAGCCCCTTATCTCTGGAACCATAGGTCCTGGGAGCCCCGTATCTCTGGAAGCATAGGTCATGGGAGCCCCGTATCTCTGGAACCATAGGTCCTGGGAGCCCCGTATCACTGGAACCATAGATCCTGGGAGCTCCATATCTCTGGAGCCATAGGTCCTGGGAGCCCCGTATCTCTGGAGCCATAGGTCCTGGGAGCCCCGTATCTCTGGAACCATAGGTTCTGGGAGCCCCGTATCTCTGAAACCATAGGTCCTGGGAGCCCCATATCTCTGGAACCATAGGTCCTGGGAGCCCCGTATCTCTGGAGCCATAGGTCCTGGTTGCCCCGTATCTCTGGAGCCATAGGTCCTGGGAGCCCCGTATCTCTGGAACAATAGGTCCTTGGAGCTCCGTATCTCTGGAGCCATAGGTCCTGGGAGCCCCGTATCTCTGGAACCATAGGTCCTGGGAGCTCCGTATCTCTGGAACCATGGGTCCTGGGAGCCCCGTATCTCTGGAACAATAGGTCCTGGGAGCCCCGTATCTCTGGAGCCATAGGTCCTGGGAGCCCCGTATCTATGGAGCCATAGGTCCTGGGAGCCCCGTATCTCTGGAGCCATAGGTCCTGGGAGCCCCGTACCTCTGGAACAATAGGTCCTGGGAGCTCCGTATCTCTGAAGCCATAGATCCTGGGAGCCCCGTATCTCTGGAACCATATGTCCTGGGAGCTCCGTATCTCTGGAACCATAGGTCCTGGGAGCCCCGTATCTCTGGAGCCATAGGTCCTGGGAGCCCAGTATCTCTGGAACCATAGGTCCTGGGAGCCCCGTATCTCTGGAACCATAGGTCCTGGGAGCCCCGTATCTCTGGAACCATAGGTCCTGGGAGCCCAGTATCTCTGGAACCATAGGTCCTGGGAGCCCCGTATCTCTGGAACCATAGATCCTGGGAGCCCCGTATCTCTGGAACCATAGGTCCTGGGAGCCCCGTATCTCTGGAACCATAGGTCCTGGGAGCCCCTTATCTCTGGAACCATAGGTCCTGGGAGCCCCGTATCTCTGGAACCATAGGTCCTGGGAGCCCCGTATCTCTGGAACCATAGGTCCTGGGATCCCCGTATCACTGGAACTATAGGTCCTGGGATCCCCGTATCACTGGAACCATAGGTCCTGGGAGCCCCGTATCTCTGGAGTCATAGGTCCTGGGAGCCCCGTATCTCTGGAACCATAGGTTCTGGGAGCCCTGTATCTCTGGAGCCATAGGTCCTGGGAGCCCCGTATCTCTGGAACCATAGGTCCTGGGAGCCCCATATCTCTGGAACCATAGGTCCTGGGATCCCCGTATCTCTGGAACCATAGGTCCTGGGAGCCCCGTATCTCTGGAACCATAGGTCCTGGGAGCCCCGTATCTCTGGAACCATAGGTCCTGGGAGCCCCGTATCTCTGGAACCATCGGTCCTGGGAGCCCCGTATCTCTGGAACCATAGGTCCTGGGAGCCCCGTATCTCTGGAACCATAGGTCTTGGGAGCCTCGTATCTCTGGAACCATAGGTCCTGGGAGCTCCGTATCTCTGGAACCATAGGCCCTGGGAGCCCCGTATCTCTGGAACCATAGGTCCTGGGAGCCCCGTATCTCTGGAACCATAGGTCCTGGGAGCCCCAAATTACCTGTGGTGGGTTAGCACTTAGGCTACAATTAGCAATTAGGGTCTCTATAACCCCAGGTCGCAGAGCTATGACCCTTTAGGCTCCCCTGACTGCACGTCCCTGGTGGTGATAATGTTATGGTTGATCTCAGTATATTTTAGATAGGCGGTCTATAGGCCACCCTTTCTTAACCTTTCGAAAACAGAGTAACCTTTAAAATAACCTTCTCAGGGAACCTCTAGCAACTTCTGGAGGAGCCCTAGTGGAGAAACCCTGCGATAGAGAGAATGAAATGAAAGCTCCAAGTTCCTGGATTCGGCTTCCTTTGTTCGATATGGAGGTGATGGGGGGAAGAGTTGTCATTTGTTAAATCCTGTTGACAGTTTCCCAGCCGTCCCACCAGCACTGCCAACTCCTGAACTGAGATGAGGACAGACAGGGAGCCCTCTCTCTCTATAGCGGCGTTCCCTTTTAATTACTGTGATTAATGCGGTCACATCTGGATGTGGCTGCTGGACTGGTAAATGTCATCATCCGTACAAGTTAACAGTCAGATTCCCGCACATTAACGTATTTAATTGTCAGTTAAATGACTTACACAACAACAATCTGACCCCGAGCAATAATTCTCAATGCAGCCACTTGCATATTCAGTGGCTTGTGTTTTGTACAAGGTTCCAGATTAATCTGCCATGATGTTACCGTCCTGATGAGACGCATAATGCCGGCAGAGCGCACGCCGCTTTAAAAATCTGGGAAAATGTCAATTAAATTGATTATTTCCTTTATAGAGGAACTCTATTTAGAAAACAGGGCATTGTCTTTAAAACAAAAAGCGGACAAAGAAATATTGATATAAAACCAATTTTCACAGTTCCAAAGGCAGATATTTGCCTCCATAGAGCATCAGTATCAAAACATTTGAAAAGAAGACTACAGCTCCATCTGCTGGCATGATATAGAAAAACAAATGTCACCAATTTTTTTTTTTTTTGCTATATCAGGCCAGCAGATGGAGCTGTAGCCTTCTTTTCAAATGTTTTCTGCGATTTTCGCCTCCATGCAGCATGTGTCAAACATTTGAAAAGAAGGCTACAGCTCCATCTGCTGGATTGCTGCAGAAAATTTAATGGCACTGTATCATACATTTTTCTAAATCAGGCAAGCAGATGGAGCTGTAGCCTCTTTTTCATATGTTTTCTGAGCTGGTCTGAGATTTTTGCCTCCACACAGCATCAGTACCAAACATTTGAAAAAGAAGGCTACAGCTCCATCTGCTGTCTTGATATAGAAAAATTAATGGCACCAAATTGTTAATTTTTCTATATCAGGCCAGCAGATGGAGCTGTTGCTTCCTTTTCAATTGTTTTCTGAGCTGGTCTGAGATAACATTTGAAAAAAAGGAGGTTACAGCTCCATCTTCTGGCTTGATGCAGAAAAATGAATGGCACCAAAATCGTTACATTTTTCTATATTAGGCTAGCAGATGGAGCTGTAATCTCCTTTTCAAATGTTTTCTGAGTTGGTTCTTACGTCCTTAAAAAAGAAAATAAAATCTAAAATGATAAACGGACAAGCCTAGACATCCAAACAGGCCACGTAAGCATTCAAAAGTACCTGGAGTGTACTACTACTAATAATATATCTATAGTTTATCTATAATATATATATATATATATATATATATATATATATATAATATATATATATATATATATATATATTTGCAGTTTTTATAACTATACAAGGTTTATACTAAATACATATATATATATAAATAAATAAATATATATATACGTACATATATAGTTACTATTATCATATAGCTATATATGCGTGCAGTATATATATATATATATATATAATATATATATATATATATATATATATATATAATTATATTTTTTTCTTTAATAATTGTTATTTTTTTATTTTCATATAACTATAAATCTCATATAGTCTTTAATATATACATATATATATATATATATATATATATATATATATATAATATACTTTGTTTATATATACTGTGTATATGTATATAAAAATATATATATATATATATATATATATATATATATATATATATATATATATATATGTATATATATTAAATACGTTTCCCTTTAACCGTTTCCTGACCGCCTCCTGCACATATACGTCAGCAGAATGGCACGGCCAGGCAAAACCACGTACAGGTACGTGGCCCTTTAATTGCCTGGCCGTGGGTCGCGCGTGTTCGCGACCCGGTCGGGAGCTCCGTGACCCTGGCCGCGGGACCAGCGGACCCGATCGCCGCTGGTGTCCCGCGATCGGGTCACAGAGCTGAAGAACCGGGAGAGGTCTGTGTAAACAAACCTCTCCCCGCGCTTCCTGTCATTGATCGGCTGTTCCCTGTCATCGGGAAAGCCGATCAATGACATCAGACGTCAGCCCCGCCCCCTTCCCTAGTGGTTAACTCTTTCACTGCCAGTGTCATTTATACAGGAATCAGTGCATTTAAATAGCATTGATTGATGTATAAATGACAATGGTCCCAAAAATGTGTCAAAAATGTCCGATGTGTCCGCCATAATGTCGCAGTCACAATAAAAATCGCTGATCGCCGCTATTACTAGTAAAAAAAAAAAAAATTTATAAAAATGCTATAAAACTATCCCCTATTTTGTAAACACTATAACTTTTGCGCAAACCAATCAATAATCGCTAATTGAATAAAAAGAATACGTATCGGCCTAAACTGAGGAAAAAAAAATTTTATATATATTTTTGGGGGATATTTATTATAGCAAAAAGTAAAAAATATTTCATTTTTTTCAAAATTGTCGCTCTATTTTTGTTTGTAGCGCAAAAAATGAAAACCGCAGGGGCGATCAAATACCTCCAAAAGAAAGCTCTATTTGTGGGAAAAAAGAACGCCAATTTTGTTTTGGAGTCACGGCGCACGACCGCGGAATTGTCAGTTAAAGCGACGCAGTGCCGAATCGCAAAAAGGGGCCTGGTCCTTTGGCTGCAAATTGGTCCGGGGCTGAAGTGGTTAATACATTCATAAAGACACTTTCATAGCGACCGCCAATCAAATTCTTCCATCCCCGTTTTTATCTAAATGTAGACATCTGATTGATCAGCGTGTTTCTGATTTCCCAAACAGACACGCGCTTTTCTTTTGTCTCTATATAATAGATTTGACGACTCTCGCCGCTCGCACAAATACACCTTGATTCATCCCAAAATGATCCTCTAACACTTCAAGCTGATTTCCTTTTAAACAAGGAGGACTAATGTAAGCCTGTCGGTCTTAAAGAACGGGGAAAAAGCACATTTGCCTCCCTTAAAATGTCTTTTGATCTCAGCTTTCGGCGCGGGTTTCTTCAGTCCGCAGTCAATCTGTTATATTCATGGCGCTTCGCAGACGCGGTAAAAACAACTTTTGTTCCCATTACCCACCAGGAGCTCGAATCAAAGGCGGTATATTGGCTGATAAAAATCTCAAAGGTGTTTGGGAAAAGTTGATTTTCAATGCATTTCCTTCCAATTTCTGAAGACGTGCTCTGATATTTGTTTGCGGCATAAAGTGTGTCATATTGCAAATCCCGCCGGCGGCAATAGACTCAAAGAGGTGCCTCCTGATTGGTATACTGGTACTCGTATTACCAGGTCTGCTGACCAATCCTGACCTATGGGAGGGGGCATGCAAAAATCGGGTTATGCATGACCCCTGTACTAATTATACAATGATGAGTTTAATTTTGTATCATTTAAATTAGATATTTGCAGGGATTTGCAGGTACAGTCCCTCATCTTGGACCACAATCCTGGTGTTGGGCTGTCCTGGGCAATGTCCTGGGATCACAGTGAGATTGAGTAGGATCAGGGATTTTTTTCTTAGAAAATAGGTGCAGGAACTCCCCCCTTTCCAAGTCACCCCTTGTCTCTGCCCCCTACCCACCTCCAAGCACTATCCCTTGGTCCCACCCCTACCCACCTCCACTCACTGTCCCTTGGTCCCACCCCCTACCCACCTCCAAGCACTGTCCCTTGGTCCCACCCCCTACCCACCTCCAAGCACTGTCCATGGTCCCACCCCCTACCCACCTCCAAGCACTGTCCCTTGGTCCCACCTCCAAGCACTGTCCATTGGTCCCACCCCCTACCCACCTCCAAGCACTGTCCATTGGTCCCACCCCTACCCGCCTCCACTCACTGTCCCTTGGTCCCACCCCCTACCCACCTCCAAGCACAGTCCCTTGGTCCCACCCCCTACCCATCTCCAAGTACTGTCCCTTGGTCCCACCCCCTATCCACTTCCAAGCACTGTCTTTTGGTCCCACCCCCTACCCACCTCCAAGCACTGTCCCTTGGTCCCACCTCCAAGCACTGTCCCTTGGTCCCACCTCCAAGCACTGTCCCTTGGTCCCACCTCCAAGCACTGTCCATTGGTCCCACCCCTACCCACCTCCAAGCACTGTCCCTTGGTCCCACCTCCAAGCACTGCCCCTTGGTCCCACCCCCTACCCACCTCCAAGCACTGTCCCTTGGTCCCACCCCATACCCACCTCCAAGCACTATCTCTTGGTCCCACCTCCAAGCACTGCCCCTTGGTCCCAGCTCCAAGCACAGTCCATTGGTCCCACCCCCTACCCACCTCCAAGCACTGTCCCATGATCCCACCTCCAAGCATTGTCCCTTAGTCCCACCCCCTACTCACCTCCAAGCACTGTCCATTGGTCCCACCCCATACCCACCTCCAAGCACTGTCCCTTGGTCCCACCTCCAAGCACTGTCTCTTGGTCCCACCCCCTACCCACCTCCAAGCACTGTCCCTTGGTCCCACCTCCAAGCACTGTCTCTTGGTCCCACCCTCTACCCACCTCCAAGCACTGTCCCTTGGTCCCACCTCCTACCCACCTCTGAACACTGTCCCTTGGTCCCACCCCGACCCACCTCTGAACACTGTCCCTTGGTTCCACCCCCTACCCACCTCCAAGCACTGTCCCTTTTAGAGAATACAGAATCAAGTATAATTTGGTGGTGCTAAATAATGTGTATGGAATTTGTTAATGATAGGAAGAAAAGCAGTAAAATAGATCCCCAGCAGCTAGCAACAGTAGACCTCCCTAGCAACAATAGATCCCCCCCAGCAGCAATAGACCTTACACGCAACAATAGATCCCCCAGCAGCAATACCCCACCCCCCGGCAGCAATAGACCTCCCCCAGTAATAATATATCCCCCAGAAGCAATAGGCCTCCCCATCAGCAATAGAACCTCCCCCCGGTAGCAATAGACCTCTGCAGCAGCAATAGACCTCCCCAGCAGCAATAGACATCTCCAGCAACAATAGATCCCCCAGCAGCCATAGACCTTCCCAGCAACAATAGATTGACCTCCCAGCAGCATTAGATCCCCCAGCAGCGATAGATCTCCCAGCAGCCAGCAACATTAGGCCCCTCCCTCAACAGTAAATTCCTCCCAGCAACAATTGATCCCCCAGCAACATAAAACCCCACCTGCAATAATAGACCTCCCAGCAACAATAGATCCACCCCAGCAACAATAAACCCTCTGCCAGCAGCAATAGATCTCCCAACAGCCAGCAGCAGTAGGCCCCTCCCTCAATGGTACATTCCTCCCAGCAATTGACCCCCCAGCAACGTAAGACCCCACCAGGAAGAATAGACTACCCTGCAACAATAGATTGTGGGGGCAGTCAGCATCTATAGACCCTCCAGCACACTCCAGCACTTCTTGCCGTAACATGCAATTCAATCTGGAGGTGCTGGAGCTGTGTTCCTTCACGTTTCCGCTGAGGAAAATCCCTGAGTAGGACTCAGTGTTTGTTGCTTCTTTATGTCTTTCACTTTGCAACATTGTATAGGATACAAGTGTATCACAACCCACAGTGCAGTCCTGTTCCTCGGGTCTCACTTTGCCCACACAAGGTCCAGGCAAGCCTGTCTGGACTCCACCAACTTACTAGAGTGGCCCCGTCTAAACCTTGCCTTTAATTGTGTAGGAACCACCCACTTGCTGCCCCGATCATAATAATAAATTCTCTATTAAGTTACTGTGCAGTAACTCAAGAGTGATACTCTGATCCCAAGACATGGCCCAGGACACAGCTTCACCACGACTGAGGTCCAAGCCTGGGTCCTGTGGCATCTATTCTTGGACGTGGTGTCTGCATTGGTTTTTTCCTTTTATTTTCGCATGTTGATCCTGCCATTAACCCACTTCCTGGCCTCGGGTGACCAGACTCTGTATTATGTCTTGTAACCCTAGGACAGGACCGCAAAACACCTTCGCCTGTGCTTATGGGTACAGGGAAGCATGTGACCTCCTTCAATGATGCGGTGCTCCGACCTAATACTATCATTTAATGGCTGGGGTGACATCATTGATCCCTGTAAATTTCCTACGCCAGCGGCAGTGGCTGCCATGGAGAAGAGAGTGGCGAGGGAGCCCTGTGAAGTTGGATATAAGGTGGTTGGAGACCTTGCCACTATATCCAAAATAGGCAAGGGTTGTCCCTTTAATAGGGTCTCTTTAAAAGGTCTGTCCACCCGAAGCAATAGTTGTATTTAAAGTGGAGCCTGTTGGGATGATTTAAGGGCGAGAGGTCTCTATCGTAATTCCCTGCTCTGTTCCTGCACACCTGCTTGTTTTTTGTGTTTCCAGCCACTTTTGTGGCATTTGAACAGACCTGGTAACTCAGTGCAGGGATAAGGGGAGCCCCTCGTAAAGGGTGCTGCACGGGTGCAGACCCAGGAACTCAGAGCAACGATGGTGGGAACCCCTCATAATGGGCACAGCTGGTGTACAGACCTAGGACATCAGCATAAAGATGGCGGGAACCCCTCATAATGGGCACAGCAGGTGTACAGACTGGGGGACACAATACAATGATGGTGGGAACCCCTCAAAATGGGAACAGCAGGTGTACAGACCTAGGAACTTAGCACAGGGATGGTGGAAACCCCTCATAATGGGTGCAGCAGTTGTACAGACCCAGGAACTCAGCACAGGGATGGTGGGAACCTCTCATATTGAGCACATCTGGTGTACAGACCAGGAAACTCATGCAGGGTTGGTGGGAACTCCTCATAATGGTCACAGCAGTTGTACAGATCAGGGATCTCAATGCAGGGATGGTGGGAACCCCTCAGAATGGGCACATCAGGTGCACAGACCTATAAACTCAGCACAGGGATATTGGGATCCCCTCATAATGGGCACATCAGGTGTAAAGACCCAGGAACTCAGCACAGGGATATTGGGAACCCCTCATAATGTGCACAGCAGGTGTACAGACCTTGGAACTCAATGCAGAGATAGTGAGAACCCCTCATAATGGGCACAGCAGATGTAAAGACCCGGGAACTCAGCACAGGGATGGTGGGAACCCCTCATAATGAGCACATCAGGAGTACAGACCAGGGAACTCAATTCAGGAATGGCGGGAACCCTTCATAATGGGCATAGCAGGTGTACAGACCTGGGAACTCCGCACAGGGATGGTGGAAACCCTTCATAATGAGTGCAGCAGTTGTACAGACCCGGGAAAGCAGCTCAGGGATGGTGGGAACCCCTCATAATGGGCACAGCAGGCGTACAGACCCGGGAACTCAGCACAGGGATGGTGGGAACCCTCATATTGAGCACATCTGGTGTACAGACCCGGGAACTCATGCAGGGTTTGTGGGAACCCCTCATAATGAGCACATCGGGGTGTACAGACCTAGAAACTAAGCACATGGATGGTGGGAACCCCTCATAATGGACACATCAGGTGTACAGACCTGGGAACTCAGCACGGGGATGGTAGGATCCCCTCATAATGGGCACAGCAGGAAAGTGGGTATGGGAACTCACCAATAGAGTCCCTGGTAGGTAGAAGACCCTGTCAGGGGATTTCATTCACCGTCAACTACCAACAACCTAAATATCAGTTCTGGGTGGACTGATTCTTTAACAAAATATTGCTTCCCCTTCCACAGAAATAAAACGTATCCGCCAAAGCTTGCCAGTCTATCTTTTGCTCCTTTTGAGCGGCAGATATTGTCTACGGATTCCAAGTTTTTTTCTTTTTGTACTCTACCTTTGGCTTATGCTGCTTTGTGAGAACAAGACTGCCATAATCCTTCAATCATATCCGCGATAGACAGATGATAAAAGGTGAAACTCGTGTGACAGGGCAATGTAATAAAAAAACAAACAAAAAGTTCTGCTTTTGCAAAGAAAGTTCTGGTTAACTCCTGAAGCTCAGCGAGAAAAATGAACACATTTGATTCCTATTTATAATAGGATCGCATAAGCACATTGATATGCAGAAAAAGCCGGAGAGCCAAAAGTGAGCCTACAGAAGATGACCATGCACCCATGAGGAACCCCCAGTCCCTGCAGCCTCTTATAGCAAACAGGATCCTTCCTGTCTTGACTGCACTATGCAGCCTTTCCCAACCGGTTTACCCTTAAGAAACCCTCGATATAATGTTTAGGTCTTGGATAACCCTTGCCAAACCAATTCATTGGTGATCAGTGAGAAGAATGTTCCTTACATTGGTGGTAAGTGAGAAGAATGTTCCTTACATTGGTGATCAGTGAGAAGAATGTTCCTTACATTGGTGATCAGTGGGAAGAATGTTCCTTACATTGGTGATCAGTGGGAAGAATGTTCCTTACATTGGTGATCAGTGAGAAGAATGTTCCTTACATTGGTGATCAGTGAGAAGAATGTTCCTTACATTGGTGATCAGTGAGAAGAATGTCTCCTTACATTGGTGATCATTGAGAAGAGTGTCCCTTACATTGGTGATCAGTGTGAAGAATGTTCCTTACATTGGTGATCAGTGGGAGGAATGTTCCTTACATTGGTGATCAGTGGGAAGAATGTCCCTTACATTGGTGATCAGTGGAAAGAATGTTCCTTACATTGGTGATCAGTGGGAAGAATGTCCCTTACATTGGTGATCATTGAGAAGAATGTTCCTTACATTGGTGATCAGTGGGAAGAATGTTCCTTACATTGGTGATCAGTGGGAAGAATGTTCCTTACATTGGTGATCAGTGAGAAGAATGTTCCTTACATTGGTGATCAGTGGGAAGAATGTTCCTTACATTGGTGATCAGTGGGAAGAATGTTCCTTACATTGGTGATCAGTGGGAAGAATGTTCCTTACATTGGTGATCAGTGGGAAGAATGTTCCTTACATTGGTGATCAGTGAGAAGTATGTTGGTGTCAGTGGAGGGAATACTGCCCCATCGTTGGTGTCAGTGGGAGCAATAGTGCCCCTTTCAATAGTGTCAGTGAGCGCAATAGTGCACCATTGTTGGGGTCAGCGACAGGAGTTGTGCCCTATTGTTGGTGTCAGTGGATGGAACAGTGCCCCAAGGGCCGGGCAAAAGGTAAACAAAGGGCTGCAGTGTGGAGACTGCTGCTCTATGGTTTCCTGGGTCAAAGGGGAAGCGATCCAATAGGATGCTGCTGCTCCATGTGACTCTAGCAGCCATCTTGGGTCAGGCAGAGTATGTTTTAGGCCCTGTCTCCCAGGCTTGGCATGTATTTTGCGAGTGGGTAGAGACAGGTACCCCACCTGGTAGAGACAGAACTAGTGTCAGGAAAAGGCTCCTGACAAGGAAGGAAAGTGCAGGGTTCACAACTTCTCTGGACACCTTCCTGCCTGGGCACGAGTTGGCAAGGCCACATTTTGCCCCTGTTATCAGGTGCTGTCAGTTCGGCTCTCTACAGGCTGTTGGACCTGTGAGTGTTCCCGGTTGGTCTTCCCACCGGGTCTATTGTGAACCGTCTTCAATACAAGTTCTTTCATCATCCTGGGACTGTGTGCGTTTTTGCCACACCGCACCCCACCTACAAGCAGAGGTGTGCAAATCGCAAAAGCGGCTGAGCAGAATCACAAATGTTTTGGCCTCGAAAAGGCTTTTCCCTTCTAAGTATTTCAGCTGCGTGTTCAGCTGTTTGGCTGGAGTTCGGTTTAATAACAGGAGCAGCTGTATACGTTGAGAGCGTGGAGCCCGGGGTGCCCGGGAAGAAAGGTTCTCTCTCTGTACAAAACCGCAGACAAGTAGGTCAGACCCCTCTCCTCGCGGAAATGCATGCTTAAAATGCATAAAGAATGAAAGTGAATGCAGAGCGAGTCATCTTCAATTGTTGTCCTGCGCCGAGAATCCCCCGGTGCCCTTTTTTTCCTTCTTTTTCATGCATGTGTAACTTTCTATAAGGCTGACCTGACTTTTTTTTTTTCTGTGGCGTCTCTTGTACTGTGTCTCCGGGCAGTTTTTCATATCAAGGGCTTCGTTCTCTTTATGTGCAGCACGCGGTGGACTGGGGCCTGTCCTTTTAAAGCCTTGATATACAATGCATGGGCAGCGGTATGGCAGGAAATACACCTTACAATGCAAAGCGAGAGAGACGTGCCAAGCTAAAGAGCCCGAGCTTAATAAGGAGGATGAGGGTTTGTAATGGTGGCATTGTGAGCACATCATTCAGTCTACTGATGTATGCGCCCCCATGGTTTTATATACGGTGTATTCAGCAATATATATACTCAGCTTTGTTAATCTATTAGGTAATCATACATAAATACATACATATATATATATATATATTTATGGTATAGAGCCCTACGGACGACATGAGTAACGATGACAGATAGGAACAACACAAAACTCACCAACATGAAATAGACCTGAAAGTGTGCCTTGGTCTATAGATAGATAGATAAAGAATGGTAAGAAGTAGTAATGGAATAATGTGGAATGAGTATTCAGTCTGGGGTAAGAATACTTGGAAGAGGCTTTTAAAAGGGGAGGGTGGGTGGGTATCACGCACAGGAAACCGACAAAGACCGGCGGCCTTTGGGCTGCTTAAATACCCTCCGGGCTCCACCGACCCAGTTTCTTGATCACATGGTCCGGAACACCCTGTCTTGAGGCCGTCGTGGCCGCCCCGATCCGGAATGAATGCCCGGAGTACTGGCTGGGGTCCAACTGAAGATTGCCGAGAAGGACCCGGACATGTTCCACGAACTGCGACGAGTTGAGGGGTTATACCGGAAAGGGTAGAAGCGGACTGGACCCTGGGCGGTCAGATAGCAGTGCCGTCAAGCGGTTTAACACGGCAACTGGGCACCAGATGTTGTGAGTCCTGTACAGGTGAACATCTACTCCGGAACCTCGCTGCTGAGTTTTGGATGTCGCCAAGTGAAGGACGTAGTGATCCTGGTGGCGGCAGAGACTACTTCTATGCAAGACTGGACCGGCTGGGTGGCTGCGAGTGAACTCGCTGGGCCGTAGAAACCCATAAACGCCATGTGTATCGCAGCCTGCAGGACGGTGCTGAGGAGGAGACCGAAAGGGGACCTATCCAGGACGTCAGACATCCCCTTGAAGATCTCCCCCGTGATAGGCAGCCGATTCGGGCTGACTGGCGGCTGGTGTTTCTGAACTCCACGTAGTAGAGCCCTCACTGTGTGGCAGGAGAACACCGAAGGCCTCGCGGGGTCTTGAAGTGACAAGTAGTGCGGCACCCCGGCCACGTACTGGCGTATCGTGCTGTGTGACAGTGCTAGGTGAGAATGACAATAAGCGATAAACGCTAGAACCTGCTTGAGGCTGGAAGACTCCCGAGGGCGATGGGGCAGGAATTTGTTAAACGCCCTCCAGGCCGTCCGGTAGGCCCGACGGGTGTTGCGGGCAAGCGAGGCGTTAATGATGTTGGAAGCTGAGCGTAGATGTGGGGCTAGTCCAAGGTCAGTTGTGACCAATCCGGGATAGTGGCTGAAAGATGGTAGGCTCCTGGCATCTGTTCAAAGAAAGAAATAAAGTTAAACGGGAGAGTGCGTCCGCTGCTGAGTTAAACTTCCCTGGAATGAATGAGCAGTAAACATTGAACTGATGCTGTAGGGATAGCTGGACCAGTCTGCGGAGGAAGGACATGACGGGCCTGGATTTAGACCTGCCCTTGCTGATGATCTTGGCTGTGGCTTGATTGTCTGTCGTGAAAGCCACAGTCTGTCCAGACCAATGGTGACCCCATAGGTGAGCGGCTGCTACGATGGGGAAGAGCTCAAAGAGGGCTGACGTGGTAGTGAAGCCTGGTGTGGCTAGTGCTTGAGGAGGCCAAGGGGCGGCGAACCACAAATGGCCAAAAATGGCGGCGCATCCTGTGGATGCCGCCGCATCAGTCACCACCTGAGGTGACTGCGTGGACACGACTGGGATGAACAGGGACACACCGTTCCAATTACTAAGAAAGTGTTCCCACATGGCCAGATCTGCCCTGGCTGCCCAAGGACTACTCTTAGACCCGAAGGTCAATTTGGTCGCGAAATAATATCGCTCCCTCCACTTGATGCCGTGCCAGCACCACAGGGAAGGATGAATGGGCAGCAGCTTTAAGGCGTCGGACATGTCCGCCTTCGAGAGCCAAGCACCCACCCCGCCCTGAGAATGGCCTGGATAGCCATGTCTACCGAAGTATACTTCAGTGAGAACTCCTCGGAGGGGACGAGCGAGTCGAGACTGGGAACGACGGAAGAATGAGGCGCTGACAGATCATACACCAGACGTTTTTATTTGAAAATATTCCCTGTACAAGCCCGATAGGGCTAACCCTCCAGATGTTAAAGGGAGACTGACTGAACGGGCCTATCACGAAGTCCCGATCCAACTCCGTCTGCAGAAGGACGTCAATCGCTGGCTCATCTGTTGCTGCTGAGCGTAGGTTCGGACATTCGTGGGTGGAGTGGGGCAGGGTGATGAGCCCGGTATGAAACCCATCGGTGAAACCCCGGATGAGGTAGCTGGCGAGTGACGGAGTGGGGTGTGAGGTCAAGTAAACATCGAGCCAAAGGACATTGACCCGGCTTAGTCACGGTTTCTTCTGTTTGACCTCACATAGGATCCTGGGGTGCGCCCTCTGGCATAGGGTGCAAACGTGCAAGAGCCGGCACTGGCTGAAATTGCAGGAGCCGTAATTGAAATTGTTGCAAATGGCGGCTCCCCCAACCATCCGCACCGGACGTCCCAACTTGTCCACCTTCTGCCCTTGCGCCGGGGCCTGCTCAGCCTGGTTCGTGCTGGTAGAGGCCGTGCTAGCTATCGGATGGACAGAGGCTATGTTGGCACACCAGATCGTGGTGTGGGACGCTGACTGACAGACAGCACATAGCGGGGAGCGTAGACCCGCAAAGTGGCGGCAGAACAACTCCGTGTCCACTACGCTCCAGTCCGTTGTCAAATGAAACTGTAAAAATCTGGTCCTCGGCTTTGGCCGAGAAGGACCGATGATAATCGTAGAACGCTGAGCCACCGTATTTGTGGCCCAGGTCTACGATCAAATGGAGGTAGAGGTCCAGTTCCTCCCGTCTGCCGGGGGAAGCTGAGCACAGCACGTCCCTGAACATGCCGAAGGCGAGCGTAAACTCGGGCACCGTGAGCTTTCTGTTGAGCCTCGGATCCTTTGCTTTCAAAACCACCGAGACGTCCCCCCAGGTGTAGGCCTTGTTCTCGGCCAAGTCATGGACCGAGATCATGAGTGAGGCCAGGTTAACGTCTCTGCCCTCTAAAATGTCCTTCCTTACGCTGGGTGGCACCAGGTGGGAAGGGTGGACGGTAGTCGTGGCAAGCTCACTACCTGCGGCCGGTGCCCTGATGGCTGGGACCACCGCAGGGTCCGGAACCGTGGCAGCCGGGCTGGTCTCTAGGCGAGACACCCTGTCCTGGACCTCAACGATCGAGGAAGACAGGGAAGACACGAGGGTGTGTAGCTGAGCGACGGCGGCTGAAATAGATTCCAGAGACGCCTGCTGGCTGCTGGGGCCTGCTGCGGCCGGTGGTGGGAAGAGGAGCCTGAATAGCTCCGCCTTCCTGGCCGCGGACGAGAAGGGTATCCCTCTGCGCCTCAGCTCGACGGACAGCCTGGGAATTGTCCATGCCTAAGAGACTGGACACTGCCAGCCTCGGAGGCTGACGCCGGGGATAGCGGGGTGGTGAGGTCATCGCTGCCGACTGATGACATGGCGGCTGCCAAGACCCGTTACTTAGTAGACTGGTCACGTGTCTGCAGGCTGGGCCTATAAAGAGGTGACAAGAAATGAGTTTGGACGTGTCACCTATGGTATACGTACCTGCCATGAGAAAGCAGGAGCCCCCCGTGCCCCTGCGTTTTTTTATTTTTTTTATTTTTACCTGCTGGAACCCTGATCAAGCTGGTGCAGGTGGACCTACTGAATCCGACTGACCTGAGAGAGTGTGAGAGAAAGTACCTATTTAAGAGCCTAAAACTGCTGCCGTCCAGAGCGACGGAACCCAACGTAGATGATAACAACAGGCGATAGTGACTTAAGTCGACTGCCGAGATCGCTGTGGGATCAAATGACAGATAACAACACGAATGACTGACTTGACATGTTGCCTTAACTGAATGAAACTTCCCGTGACAGGGCCCGGCCCGTTCGTACCGTATGGGGGTGACTGTGAGCCGGACTCTGGAGCACGTACAGAAATGAGGCTACCGTGAAATGAGGCCAACTGCCTGGGTACGCTGAGGCCGAACTGTGACATCCAGCTGCCACCGGGTCCGACTCCAAGCTCTTTTTTTTTTGTAGAAATGCGGCCGGCCTAGGGCACGCCGGCGCGAATTCGTACAGGCAGGTGACCAATTAACGCCGGGGGCGTGGTAAGGTGACACAGAAATGATATAACATGACAAGGACAAGAATCAAAGTCTCTTTTTTTTTTTTTTTTTGCGACTCCGCCCCTGGCGCATGTATTGAAATGAGGCCGGGCCTAGGGCACGCCGACGCGAATTAGTGCGGGGAAGTGACTGCATTCATGCCGGGCGTGGTAAGGTGACAGAAATGAGATACCATGACAGGGGCATGAATCAGGAATGTACGCAAACCAGTGATGCGATTCCGCCCTTGGCGCATGTATTGAAATGAGGCCGGGCCTAGGGTACGCCGACACGAATTAGTGCGAGGAAGTGACTGCATTCATGCCGGGCGTGGTAAGGTGACAGAAATGAGATACCATGACAGGGGCAAGAATCAGGAATGTACGCAAACCAGTGATGCGATTCCGCCCTTGGCGCATGTATTGAAATGAGGCCGGGCCTAGGGCACGCCGACACGAATTAGTGCGGGGAAGTGACTGCATTCATGCCGGGCGTGGTAAGGTGACCGAAATGAGATACCATGACAGGGGCAAGAATCAAGAATGTACGCAACCAGTGATGCGATTCCGCCCTTGGCGCATGTATTGAAATGAGGCCGGCCTGGGGCACGCCGACCCGAATCAGTGCAGGGAAGTGACTGCATACATGCCGGGCGTGGTAAGGTGACAGAAATGATATACCATGACAGGGGCAAGAATCAGGAATGTACGCAACCAGTGATGCGATTCTGCCCTTGGCGCATGTATCGAAATGAGGCCGGGTAGTCGTGCATCTGGATCGCCCCGATCGGAGCATGTATGGATGCGACCGGACCAGGATCGAAGCGATGGCATGAACGCCCTGTTTAACTGATGCGAAATGATTTAGCATGACCGAATGGCCTGATACGTTAGCCATGTTTGAAATGATGAAATGATTGTCATGCTAACACGTGAAATGTTTCGACACGGTCAAAGTGATTCGTACAATTAATATGCCAACAGCGATTCGGAATGTAAATAGCGATTCGGCACGCTCGCTGGCGCAACCGATTCGAATAATGGCAGGACATGAACGATACGTGTGAGTGCGAACGGCACCCGTGCGTGAATCATGTTTGAACGATTCAAAGACTGCGTAGCACGACCGCGAAAGGGGAACCCTTGAGTGCCGGATGCGGCATCGGTCGGAGTGTTGTGGCGGGCGGCCCTGAATGTGCGTGCCGCTAGATGGCTCCCGATCGTGTACAACCACAAACGTGCGAGTAAGTGTTTAGGTTTCGAGACAAGCAGCGCGTGGTTCGTGAGCTACGCAGACCACAGTTTAGCGACATGATAAGCAGTGCATGAGAACGTAAAACATGGGAGCCGAAGCCCTACCTGCGACAGCCGAACCAGACTCTCTGTACGAAACTGCGACTCGGCGACACGAGTGCGACACGAAGGGACAACACAACTTACGAACGCGGGACGCGGGACTGCAACAAGAGGAGACGGACAGACGAAAACGGAGCTCACGAACCGGCACCAACAGCGCTTGTCTCGAACGAGTCGGTCCTAGATGTCTGACGTATCAGATATCACGCACAGGAAACCGACAAAGACCGGCGGCCTTTGGGCTGCTTAAATACCCTCCGGGCTCCTCCCATAACTTCAGGCCGGTACCCGGCCTTCCAATATATCTATATACAACACAAAATATTGACACTTTGGGCCCAATTTGGACATTTTTACTTAGGGGTGTACTCACTTTTGTTGCCAATGGTTTAGACATTAATGGCTGTGTGTTGAGTTATTTTGAGGGGACAGCAAATTTACACTGTTATACAAGCTGTACACTCATTACTTTACATTGTAGACAAGTGTCATTTCTTCAGTGTTGTCACATGAAAAGATAGAATAAAATATTTACAAAAATGTGAGGGGTGTACTCACTTTTGTGAGATTTGTGTGTGTGTGTGTGTGTGTGTGTGTGTATATATATATATAATATATATAGATAATGTTGTGTGATTTTCCCCCCGAAATAAGTTGGCAACTTTTTTTTTTCTGCCTTTCCAACGACATGGTATATGTTTTCAGATAGAAGTACCAAAATTTACCTGAGGAAGTGAGTGCTGTAACGCGTCAAAAGTCCAGATACCATGTATATGTATTCCGCATTCATGGACTATTAATTATGCTGTAATCTATTTAATTTGGTATCAATGGTGAAAATTTTTGTATTTTAAACATGAGCTAAACTTTTTAATGGTATGTTCTTTGAATAAAATTTTATATTTTACCTATTTGTGCGTCTCTCAAAGTCCCTTCGGGATTGCTGTTTCATATATACAATAAAAACTTGACAGAAGTTCAAACCCCTCGCCACTCTGTCCAAAACTGAAAAAAAAAAAGTATTGCCGTTAGTTATACTTTAAATTTGTCCTTCCCAGGCGGCGTGGATGGGGGGCGTCAGTGAGCCGTTCCTGTTTTCTCAGCAGTGGGTTGTAAGAAATGAGCACTAGATGACATAAATAAGGCGGCGGTGGGAGCGTGTCACGCTGGGAAGACACAAACAAGAGCGCAGATCTTTCTCCTACACAGAATACAGCGAGGTGGAAGGTGGAGGAATAGAATATTCCATGGTGACAGGAGAGACTCATACACACAGGCGGCTCTCCCCCCCCGCCGCAATTTCTCTCCTGATTGTGTTTCTTGTTGGCAGCCGAATGCCGAGACGTATTCACAACAACAGACTTGTGAACTGAACATTGTCAAGGCTTTTAAAAATCTGCACCTTCCCCTATCTCATCTGTCAGGAGTCTTTTTTCATATTTGAATGCCGCTGTTTAACGGCTCATTATAAAAGAGGTACAAAGTGCGCTGCGACTCCCGGGGGTGCAATTTTCAGGTTATTGCACATAGATTATCCTAAACTGAATTCCAAGCAAACAACTAAAATACAATGTTACAACACTGATATAAAAGCTGTTTTTATCTTTCGGAATTGTGGTTCTGCCCTTCCAGTCCTGAGATTTACACAGCTCTGCCAGAGAGGGGCAGCCAAACCATGCTGGTGTGGGACATCTTGGGTAAGAGGGTGGGATTTCCCCTGGTTGTTGGTCATAGAAAGCAGGGCAAGGACAAAGGGATGAAAACAGGGCTGAGACAAGTGGTGGGCAGATCTGGTGGTAGTGCCATCTCCGCCCATGCTGGTGTGGGATATCTTGGGTAAGAGGGTGGGTGCCCCCCTGGTTGTTGGTCATGGGAAGCAGGGCAAGGACAAAGGGATGAAAACAGGGCTGAGACAAGGGGTGGGCAGATCTGGTGGTAGTGCCATCTCCGCTGGTGTGGGACATCTTGGGTAAGAGGGTGGGATTCCCCCTGGTTGTTGGTCATAGAAAGCAGGGCAAGGACTAAGGCATTAAAACAGGGCTGAGACAAGGGGTGGGCAGATTTGGAGGTAGTGCCATCCCTGCCCATGCTGGTGTGGGACATCTTGGGTAAGAGGGTGGAGCGTCCTCCTGGTTGTTGGTCATGGGAAGCAGGGCAAGGTCCAAGGGGTGGGCAGATTTGGAGGTAGTGCCATCCCTGCACATGCTGGTGTGGGACATCTTGAGTAAGAGGGTGGGATTTGCCCCTAGTTGTTGGTCATGTGAAGCAGGGCAAGGATAAAGGGACGAAAACAGGGCTGAGAGAAGGGGTGGGCAGATTTCGAGGTAGAGCCATCCCTGCCCATGACAGTGTGGGATATCCTGGGTAAGGGGTGGGCCCCCCTCTGGTTGTTGGTGCTTGCCTTGCTTCCCATGACCAACAACTAGGGGGATGCCCACCCTCTTACCCAAGGTGTCCCACACCAGCATGGGCAGGGATGACACTACCTCAAAAATTTGCCCCCCTTGTCTACGCCTTGTTTTCATCTCTTGGTCCTTGCCCTGCTTCCCATGACCAACAACCAGGGGGGCGCCCACCCTCTTACCCAAGATGTCCCACATCAGCATGGGCAGGGATGACACTACCTCCAAATTTGCCCAGCCCTTGTCTCCGCCCTGTTTTCATTCCTTGGTCCTTGCCCTGCTTCCAATGACCAAGGGATGAAAACAGGGCTGAGACAAGGGGTGGGCAGATTTGGAGGTAGTGCCATCCCTGCCCATGCCGGTGTGGGACATCTTGGGTAAGAGGGTGGGCGTCCCCCTAGTTGTTGCTCATGGGAAGCAGGGCAAGGACCGAGGGGTGGGCAAGGATCGAGGGGTGGGCAGATTTGGAAGTAGTGCCATCCCCAGCCATGCTGGTGTGGGACATCTTGGGTAAGAGGGTGGGCGTCCCCCTGGTTGTTGGTCATGGGAAGCAGGGCAAGGACCAAGGGATGAAAACAGGGCTGGGACAAGGGTTGGGCAGGAGAGGCAGCTGCCCTGGGCACTGTGGTATCATGTGAGAATTAAGAGGGGGGGGGGTGCATCGAGGAGATTTATGTTGGGAGGGGGCATTTGGGGGTTAGCAGGGGGTAAGAATTGTTCTGGGAGGAGAAATTTTGGGTCGGGTGGGATCGGAGTGGTGATTTGGGGGGACATGTGTTGGGATGGGGGAAGAGGATTTGTGCTAGAAGGGTGGATTTGGGGAGGTTTGTGCTAGAAGAGCAAATATGGTAGAGGGGAGAGGGAATTTGTGCTAGGAGGGGTATTTTTTTGGAGGGGGGGGGGGGGGGGGTTGTGCTAGTAGTGGTGATTGGGGGGGGGGGGTATTTGTACTGTTCGCCTGATTTTCTTATAGTGTGTATGGGGTTTAAAAAGTGTGTCTACCACTGAGCTATATCCAACCCCCATACATATGGAATAGCTATGTTTTTTGTTTGTTTGTTTTTTAACTTTACATTTTTTATTTAAATATCAAATATTTATATATACAACAAGTACTTTTGATACATATTCAATTCGATATAGGAAACAGAAACATATATAAACAGAATATTTAAGCATTAAGAATTGCATTCAGATTAGTACATAGAGTAATATTGACACATGTACTCACTGTAATGCCCCGTACACACGGTCGGAATTTCCGACGGAAAATGTCCGATCGGACCATGTTGTCGGAAAATCCGACCGTGTGTGGGCTCCATCGGACTTTTTCCGTCGGAAGTTCCGACTGAAAAAATTTGAGATCCTGCTCTCAAATTTTCCGACAACAAAGTCCGATCAGACTTTTTCCGATCGTGTGTATCGAATTTCCGACGGACAAAGTGCCACGCATGCTCAGATCACATTACAAGACCAAAGCTATTGGCTACTAGCCTCTACGTCAGGGGTCTCAAACTGGCGGCCCTCCAACTGTTGCAAAACTACAAGTCCCATCATGCCTCTGCCTGTGGGAGTCATGCTTGTAACTGTCAGCCTTGCAATGCCTCAGGGGACTTGTAGTTTCTCAACAGCTGGAGGGCCGCCAGTTTGAGACCCCTGCTCTACGTAGTTCCGTCGTACGCAACGAATGTCACCACGTTCAGAATGATCGGATTTTCCGACAACTTTGTCCGACCGTGTGTATGCAACACCAGTGTCGGACAAAATCAGTCGGAAAAAATCAGACGGATTTTGTGGTCGGAATTTCCGACCGTGTGTACGGGGGGGGCATTAGGAACAATAAGGCCCTATTGACCCCAATGGGAAGAATAGCTATGTTTTTGAATATATTAGAAAAATTATAATAAATGAATCATAATAAAAATAGAGAAAAAATAATAATAAATAATACAAGGTAGTAAAATTAAAATAATACATAAAAATAACAATATATATATATATATATATATATATATATATATATATATATAATATAAGGATATATATATATAAATAATAAATAAAAAAGGATAAATATTAATTAAAAAATAAATAAAAATAAATTAAATTAAATATTCTTGTACAGAGCCCTGCGTTCTGGACCTTCCCCCAATAGTTCTGGTGATCCTATACCTTGCCTATCCATGGGCATAACATCTGCAAACACCACCAGCTAGGTTTTATTTATTTTTTTAACTCAACCAAGCACCTTGAAGCATTCAGCTCCCAGCGCTGACACTACATCTACATCGCTGGCGTTGAGATCTGCCGAGGAGCTGGGACGGCGCAGCAGCTGCCAGGTAGGCTCTACGTGGCTAGGTGGCAGTGTGGCTTTAATCCTGGCCCCTTCTGCTGCATCTTCACCTGCCTCCTGCTTTTTCCTCCTGAACTATCAGGTTCCATGTTGCCGGATCCATACCGACATTCATTATTCATTCACATCACACTCTGTAGGCAAGGCTTTTAACCCCTTCCTGGGTGGACGGCCTCAACCCAACGGCTTGCTTTTCGGCTCTCCCCTGGCTGCAGAGCAGGGTTAACGACGATTCGAGCGCGATGACTGGCTTGTCCTTAGTTAGGATTCAATAACCTCCCAGGGGGAGAACGTTATCAGGGAAGATTGCGTCTTTTGGGTCCTGATGGAACACTCAGCCGAAGTTTCATCATCATTACATGACTGGCTGCGTTCTGATAAACAGTCAACACGTTGAGCAACTTCCTATCCACCCTTTAATGGGACTAGGAATGGAAAGCTATGAAAAGGTTCTGGCGTCAGCTGTTAGTCCCCCCCCCCCCCCCGACTAGAGGAGAGCATGCTTGTATAGAAGGGGTGACTCTGCCAATAGCTTGAGCAAAATTCACATGTTTGCCTCCATCAGAGGCTTCTCAGAAAGGCATTGAGCTTCACGACATGTCCCCTTTAAAAGCCAGGGACTCTGTAACATGGATACCGACAGCAACGGGCATTGCCGACTAATATGCCCACCCTTCAGGGGCCCAGTGACATCCCGTGGTCCGCCGTTCAGGGTTTCCAATTTAAAGGGTAACTCCACTTTCATGGGAAAAAAAATTGCAAAAAATAAATAATAATAATATAGCGTATAAGTCGTAATGTGCGGTAAAACCTTGGATTGTGAGTGACGCAGTTTACAAGCGTTTCACAATACGAGCTTTTTTTTCTTTTTAAATCCTGACTCGATTTGCGAGCGTCGTCTCACAAGACGAGCAGGGGTGTGCAGTACCGCATGTGGCCAGGGGCACAGGTGACGCTCGGAGAGACTCGGAGACGCTCGCAGACACTTATGCCTCGTTTTCCACTGAGCGGATCGGTTCGGGTCGGTACAGTTTGGAAGGGTTAGAATGGTCTATTCAGGTGAGCGTTTCCACTGCAAGTTGGACCACCAGGGGCCATACGGGGTTTAGAAAAAAATGGCTAGCGTGGCGTCGCACTGATTGGCAGACGTTTTTCTGTCCGCCAATCAGTGGAATGTATCGTAGCTCCGCCCTAACCGTACCGTACCATTTTCTATGGCCCCACATCTGAAGCAGGACCCTGAATGGTGCGGTATAGTTCGGTTGTATGGGCCGCTTTAAAGTGGAAGTAAACCCCCCTATCGTTTTCAGCCAAGGAAGCGGCCATCTTTGCCTCTGTTTAATCTTCAACTGCCACAGTGCTGCACATGTGATCCGTTATGACACCAGCCATTGGATGGTTTGACTGTTTGGTTGAGAGCACAGCCAATGTGCAGTTAGCATTCACGGCATGCCTTTTTTTTTTAGACTGTTAAATCGATGGGTTTACTTCCGCTTTAATAATGGAAACACTCAAAATAGCGTACCATACCGAACTGATCTGCTCAGTGGAAACGAGGCATTGGAAACACTCCTTTCCTGAGCTTCTCTGGCGCCCCCCTCCACCTCTGGCCACATGCGGTACTGCATACACTAGCAGTGACACTGGAACAAATTATCTGAGTTTCCATTGATTCCTTTGGGGAAACTCCCTTTTGATACACGAGTGCTTTGGATTAAAAGCATTCTCCTGGAACTAATTATGCTCGTAATCCAAGGTACTACTCTCATTGAATGTAAAAATTCCCTTTCCTTTTCAATCTGCAGAATAATAAAAATTCCATAAATCTATCCCCTATTTTGTAGACGCTATAACTTTTGCTTAAACCAATCAATATACGCTTATTGTGATTTTTTTTTTACCAAAAATATGTAGAAGAATATATATAGGCCTAAACTGAGGAAAAAATTTGTTGTTTTTTTTTTTTTTTAAATGTGGGATATTTATTATAGCAAAAAGTAAAAGATATTGGGGGTTATTTATCAAAGGCAGATTCTACTCCCAAACTATCATTTGAAGTAAAACACATAGCCAAGTATTATTCTACACAATTTTTTTATTGTGCATTAAAAAAAGAAAACAAATAAAATTAGACATGCTATCTGCCAATAAAATTTTATCAAAAAGTGCATTCTTTGGATCCAAATATATAGAACATATACCAAATCAAATCATTATTATTCAACCAAAAAAATAAAATAAAAGCCTCATCCATGTGTCCTGCTTCTTAATATAGGGGGTCAGCAATGCTAAGAGTTGGTGAAAGCAGGGGTCCGTCATCCGGAGATAATTCCGAAAATCATCCGGATTATTCTCCTGGTGCTCCCGCAGCAAAGGCATATGACATAATTAGTCATAATTAATAAAGCAACCAATTTTTGGTCCAAGAACTCCTCCTTCTCCTGTCCCTGGACTGGACTTGGGTCAAAGCAATAACTCCAAGGCCAATAATAAATAACACGTTATCTCCTCCGATTCCGCAACATGGCTGATTGACGAACGGCCGTTCAGAAACAAACTAAAAAGCGCAAAATGAAAAGCGCAAATCAACACTCACCAAACTTCTACTAACACGAAATTAGCAGAAGGAGCCCAAAGGGTGGTGCTAAAGAGCTGAAAAACCATGTAGTAGGTCACTACGTTCGTGTTTGTTGGCCGACAATTCCTTGCCATTTGTATGCAAGACAAAATCCAGGCACGCGCCTTCGGACAAAAGTCAGAGGTTGTGTCTGCGGAAAATCTGATCGTGTGTACGAGGCTTAAGACTAAAACAAAATCGAAATTTGCTGCCAAAATTAACACTGGTGGCAACCCTAACCTGGATAGGAGGGGAGGCGGCAGCATGTAGAGGAACCGGGCGCTCCATGCAACCGCTGAGTGCCCGATTCTCCTCCTCTACCTCCTGCAGACATTCAGCGGTTGCATGGAGAGCTCGGTTCCTCTACATGCCACTGCTACTCCTATCCAGGTGTACATGGGGGGGGGGGGCACAAGGGCATGGGGCTGGGTCACAATTGGGACCCCTGTACGGTACGCCCCTGGTTAAGCAGTTTGGCCCTGCCTGTTTGGTGCCCCCATGGTTTCTAATGGCAGCCCTAGAGCCTGCACACTATATACGGACTATACGCCTCTACTTGTTGGGTTGGAGCTACCTCTATAGATGAAAATAAAAGCAAAATAAAATCGTCTGCTCAGAATGAGTATGAAATTCCCATCCATCATACCGAATTCATTGTTAAATGTTTGATCTCTTCCCTCTACACCTGTCTGCAATTTTTTCACTTTTTTTTTGTATGTTCTCCTTCCATAAAGCACAGGTTGTTCTTTTATTAACACGCCATTAATGCTGATGTACTTAATGTAAGAGCTCCCTGCCAATTCATCAGCTTTTATATTCTAATTATTTATAGCAACCGCCATGACTCATACAGACACTTTTGCAGAAAAGATTTTATTTTTCCCTGCAAGTTTTATAATTAAAGCTGAACTCCAGGCGGATATAAAAGACGCTCTGTAATCATTAATATATCTGTAGCGCTATCCCTGAAGGAGCCGCTTGGTAGATTGGGTTCTCTGTGCTTTGCCTTGACTAGGTGAATAGCCTCAGCCCCCTCTGACACACCAGGTTACGCAAAGAGCCTATTGCATAACTATTACTAGCACAAGTATAAATTATCCCGCACACACCAGACTAGTTAGGAATAAAGAAGTGCATTATATTGTAACAAATGAACTACTTCTGGACCGCCCTATAGCAGATTTACTGCTACAGGGTGGCCCTCCTGTGCAGAATCATGTATATCTATGTGATTCTGCACTTCCGCCTACAGGGGGCGCACTCAGAAGCTGATCTGTATTTTTGAATCTCCGAGTTTACGATTTACAAATTTTTTAATTTATAAAATTACGAATTACGATCATAACGAATGACCAGAAAAACAAAAAAAAAAAATTTTGTCTAGCGTGCACTGCCGAAAATGTTTTCCTTTTTTTTTTCTGGTCATTCGTTATGATCGTAATTTTATAAATTAAAAAATTAGTACATTCGCAAACCCGAAGATTTGAAAATACGAGAATTCAAAAATACGAAAATAAGAAGGAAAATTCAAAAGAAATTCGAAAATACGAAAATTCAAAAATACGAAAATAAGAAGGAAAATTCAAAAGAAATTTGAAGATTCGAAAATACGAAAATTCGAAAAATACGAAAATAAGAAAGAAAATTCAAAAGAAGGAAAATACCCAAATTCTAAATATAAACTAACTATTAAATTATAGGTATTGAAATTTCCTTTCAAATGTGTCTGTTAGTGAACGTAACAAATACGAATTTATCCAAAGTTACGAATTATCCGAAATAACGAATGCCACATCTAAACAAATGGAAAGGAACAAACTAATAATAAATAATAATAATAAAAAATTGTATTTTTATTATTATTGTTATTTATTATTATTAATTTGTTATGTTCCATTCGTTTAGATACGGCATTCGTTATTTCGGATAATTCGTAACTTCGGATAAATTTGTATATGTTCACTAACAGCCAAATTTGAAAGGAAATTCCAATACCTATAAATTAATAGTTCGTTATTTCAGATTTTTTAATTTCAAATTTAAGAATTTAAGAATTTTTGCATTTTTGAATTTACACATTTTAGAATTTTCAAATTTTCAAATTTACGAATGTTCGAATTTACTAATTTACAAATATTCAAATTTACAAATTTTCAAATTTACAAATGTGTCCGGCGGACTCTAGTCCAGCGGACAATCCCGTGGGAAAGTCCCATCATGTGTACGCGGCATTAGAGAACCCTCACACGGCACCAGTATCTTGCAGCCGGTCCGGCGATACCGTATGAGCGTGGATTCACTTGGTGTCCTCTCAACTTAGCTTCCAGGCTCTTGCTGAGCAGCCAGCCTTGTGCGTGGCCCTCTTCTGAAGAGTCCTCCCCTGGTTGCGTCCTCAGTCGCTGGGCCTCTCCAAAACCGAGACAGCACCGGACCACCTTGGAACCCTCCTTCCAGTTACTGCGCCTCAGGCTAGCCGGCCCCGAGACTCGGAAACGGATGGATCCTCACCCCAGGCCATGAGGGCCCCTGGGGGCTGGTCAGGAGGACCAGGACCAAGCAGTCAGAAAGATCTTCTGGACTGGAACCCAGAATCACATGACCTCAGTACCTTAAGTACCCTCTCCCAGGATGCACAGCGAGACAACACACTCACTGGTTCCGAGAAAGATTGGCACCCAATGCGTCCAACCGGACTGCGTTCCAATGCCTGCCATAGGTGACACTGACACCTATGGCCAAGCAGAACACAATGCAGTCTGGCCAAACTGGTACTGAGACCCTAATTTAAAACAATTTGCCTAAAACCCAACTGTGGTTTTAGAAACATTTAAATTGACAAAAACATAGCGCGTGCTCTTCAGGAGCCCGGCGCTACAAGTGGAAACAATGTTTTATGGGTTTTGAATGCAAAGAGGGACATGTAAGGCAGCAATGCACCTAGACATGCTTTTTCTAGAACATAAATATCCTCAAATATCCAGAGAAAGCTTTCTCATTTTATTATATTCCTCAATGTATTTATTACAAATACAGGACTGTGGGGGCAAGGCTGACTCTTTTTTACAAACGCTTTGCAAAGAAAATTAGCGTCCTTCCAAAAATGATTTACAATGGACTGGATCCTGTTCATTACCCATTAGGTGTTTGGATTATGCGCTTCTTACTCACGTCAAAAGTATTTTATTATTACAGCAATAAACATCTGATTCATCCCTCAGAACAAAACCACATATTTGTTCTTATTTTTTCTAAATAGTTTTTATCCCTTTGAATACCGTCTGTCCTCCAAAAACTTTTCTATAGACTATAAAATATCCTTCCTAATTAAAAAAAATAAAAAATAAATAAAATATATATTGGAATTTGCATTAGGCCATTGTCTGTAAACAAATGCCGTCCATGAAGTTAATATCCACCAAGGACGTTCTTTTATATTCAACCGCCAAAATCACTCTGCGAGTTCACGGCGAAACGCATACATCTTTTTATACTTTTTCAGCTCCTTTTTTCAAAAAAAACCTGCTAATGGAGGTCGCAGTCGATTGGGTTGCAGGCAAGTGACTTTCAAGCCAGGTTTGCTGCAAAAGGAGCCGGCATATTTGGAAACTACATTTATTGGGGGAAGCAGATGAGAGTATAATTAAACAATATTTTAAGTAATATTGTGACGCTTGTAACACTTCATTTTTTATTGCAGATAATGTTTAATTAATCTGCACAATCCCAGAGGAGGCCAATCTATTTTTAATGAAATTTACGCTGGAAAGATACAGTAGTGATCGTACCGGTTCGGGAGCATGACAGAGACGCATGAATGGTCCTTGATATGACATATGTAGAGTTAGGTAGCTAATTGGTGAGGTGACTGAGAACTTGAGGCTATACTCAGCTGGCACCTAGTGGATGAAGAACATCCACCATTTCTGTTCAATTACGTTAGTGTTGCATTCAGTCTTCTAGGGTTCTGTCAGTGATGGTTAATTATTCTGGACCTTTAGGCTATACTTACTTGGCAGCTTTTGGCGGAAGAACATATGAAGTTTCCTTAGTGTTTCTATATGGTCTTCTAGACTGTTGTCGGTGCTCTTTATGGTCCCTTTAGGGGAGGAGAGACTTCTAGGAAGAGCTGGACAACACAGTCAGAGGGACTGGAAAGAAGAGCAGCTGTGCTGCCAACAAGGGTTCCAGGTGGCTTGGTCATTTCGGTTGACCATTATTGTTGTGGAAGAAACCCTGAATGGGCAACTGATGTCTATGTGAACATTCTGTTTTATTTACCGTATATACTCGAGTATAAGCCAAACCGAATATAAGCCGAGGCACCTAATTTTACCACAAAAAAATGGGAAAACTTATTGACTTGAGTATAAGCCTAGGGTGAGAAATGTGCAGCTACTGTAAGTGGAAAAGAGGGTCAACAATGCCCATTTGCAGCCTCACTGTACCCATTTGCATGCCTCACTGTGCCCATTTGCAGCCATAGGTCCCCTGAACTTCAAACTTGGTAGTTAAGGGTTCCTAAATGCCCCCTAGCTGCAGCCAAAATTGGGGTCTCTGGACCCAAAGGGTCCCGAAATGACATTGCTGCAGATGGACACAGTTGACCGATTTTGGGCCCCCGTATCTCAGGGTCACTTGGTGCTAGGAACCCCAAGTTTGGATATGTTGTAGTGCTGGTTCCTCTGGGTTTGCACATCATTTGGGGCTCCTGACACCAAGTGGCCCCCGAGATACGGGGCCCCAAAGTCGAGTCGGAAAATGTCATTCTCTGCTGCAGAAAAGTGCTTGACTCGAGTATAAGGTCCCTTTCACACTAGGGCGGAAGCCGCGGCGATGGTAAAGCAGCGCTATATTTAGCGCTGCTTTACCGTAGTTTTAGCCGCTGTATTCGGCCGCTCGCGGGGTGGTTTTACCCCTGCGAGCGGCCGAAAAAAGGGTTAAAATCCCCCGCAAAGCGCTGCCGTAGTGTGTAGGTATTGTGTGTGTAGCTAGTAGGTATTGCCGCGGTATTAGCGCAATGTCCCATTGAAATCAATGGGTAGGGGCGGTATAGGAGCGGTGAATACACCGCTCCTATACCGATCCAAAGATGCTGCTAGCAGGACTTTTTTTTACCGTCCTGCTAGCGCACCGCTCCAGTGTGAAAGCCCGCCGGCTTTCACACTGGAGTGAATGGGGCCGTTTTTTTTCAGGCGGTGTACAGGCGCTATTTTTAGCGCTGTACCGCCTGAAAACCGCCCAAGTGTGAAAGGGGCCTAAGCCGAGGGGGGCATTTTCAGCACAAAGAAATGTGCTGAAAAACTCGGCTTATACTTGAGTATATATACTGTAATAAAAGTGGGCTGCCATGCCCCTAAATACAGTTTTGACTGCCGCAAATCATTGGAAAAGCATCTGCCACATGAGTATAATCTCCCCAATACCACAGCTGAAAAAACACAACTGTGATCATACCAGTTTGTGAACATGACACGATAGGACATACTGTATGCAGAGTAAGGTAGCTATTTGGTAAAGTGACAGAGACCTTTGGGCTATATACTCAGTTGGCACTTAGTGATTGAAGAACATCCACAATCTCATTAGTGTCCCATATGGCCTTTTAGCATTCCATCAGTGCTCCATATGGTATCTTTAAAGTAAGCAGAGACTGCTGGGGGAAGTCGAATAGAGTAATGGCTGGGCATGACCATGTGTCATACATCGATTTCACACTTTGTGGTGGGGTTTTTCATGAAAGTTAGAAATCTTTGCTATACACTCCTCCTGTAAAGTTTTCTTTCTTAATACAGTCTTAGAAAGCGTTAAAGAACATGGCATTTCCCAGTGTAGGTTTTCTGATCATGACAACAATGGTCCATGCATGTGCTATGGTGTCTTCTTGTCATTATCATTGTCCATCCATGTGACAGATTGATGACAACCTAGGAGAGCAGTCGGTAGACAGGCACATTTTTATTACAGGTAATGTTTAAATTTATCTATATAATCCCAGAGGAAGCCAATCTATTTTTAATGAAAGTTATACTGAAAAAGGATAGCAGTGATCGTACCAGTTCGGGAGCATGTCAGAGACACATGAATGGTTCTTGATAGGACATATGTAGAGTAGAGTTGCTAATTGGCACGGGGACAGAGACCTTTAGGTCATAGTCAGTTGGCGGCTAGTGGCTGAAGAGCATCCACAATTCTGTTAGTGTTCCATGCGGTCTTCTAAAATGTCATCAGTGCTCCATATGGTCTCTGGGGGGGGATTGCCGGGAGAAGTTGTGCAGAGTAATAGCCAGGCAAGGCCATGTGTCAGACAGCTGTGACACAAGTGTATGCTTGGCATGGTGGAGGGGTGCTTGATGAAAGTCTAAATTCTGTGCAAAGTGTTCCTCTAAATGTAGTCTTGGAGGGAATTAAAGAACACCTCTGGTAAACATTGTATATGAAAGCACTCTTTAGTTAATTTTACCAAGTAGTCCTACACCTTTTAAAAGTTGAACGTTGTCTACTTTATTTCTGATAGTGACAACAGTGGACCCTACTTGTGCTGTCTTCTTGTAATATTCATTGTCAACCCATCTGACAGGTGGGTGACAACCTAGGAGACAAGGACATTTTTATTCTAGGTATTGTTTAATTAATCTGTACAATCCCTGAGTAGGCCAATTACTTTTAAATTAAAGTTACGCTGGAAAAACACAATGGGGATCATACAGGTTCAGGAACATAATGCATGAATGGTTCTTGACAGAACATTTGTAAAGTTGCTAATTGGCTAGGTCGGCAGAGAAGTTTGGGCTGTATTCAATTGGCACCTAGTGGCTGAAGAACATCTAAAATTCCGTTAGTGTCCCAAACGAGCCTTTAGAGTTCCATCAGTGCTCCATATGGTGTCTTGAATGGAAAAGGGGTCTCCTGAGGGGAAGTTGAATAGAATAATGGCTAGGCACAGACTGTGTCAGACATCTGCAACACAATTCCACATTTGGTGGCGGTTGTGGTGGTATCATGTACCTGGTAACAGAGCCTGAAATGATGAGGAAGGCCTCTGCATCTCCGACTAGGGGCCCCTGGTAGTGTGAATAGAAAGCGCAAGAGTACAGAGTGGCACAAGTGCCTGTAGGTCTTGTCAGTAGCAGAGTGGGTATCCACACCAGGCAGGAGAGGTCGTCAGTAGTCTTCAGTGTAGCAGGCGGGCTGGTAGACAGCTAGTTGATGGCAGACTGAAGAAGGCCGATACCGGTGACAGCAGGCAGGTAAGGCATGCACTAGTAGCAGACTTTAGAACAGCAGGCACAGCAGGATGTAAGGCAGAGCGGGTATCCACACCAGGTAGGAGAGGTCGTCAGTAGTCTTCAGTGTAGCAGGTGGGCTGGTAGACAACTAGTTGATGGCAGACTGAAGAAGGCAGATACCGATGATAGCAGGCGGGTAAGGCTTGCACTAGTAGCAGACTGTAGAACAGCAGGCACAGCAGGATGTAAGGCAGAGCAGGTATCCACACCAGGCAGGAGAGGTTGTCAGTAGTCTTCAGTGTAGCAGGCGGCTGGTAGACAGCTAGTTGATGGAAGACAGAAGCAGGCCGATACCGATGATAGCAGGCAGGTAAGGCATGCACTGGTAGCAGACTGTAGAACAGCAGGCACAGCAAGATGTAAGGCAGAGCGGGTATCCACACCAGGCAGGAGAGGTTGTCAGTAGTCTTCAGTGTAGCAGGTGGGCTGGTAGACAACTAGTTGATGGAAGACAGAAGCAGGCCGATACCGATGATAGCAGGCAGGTAAGGCATGCACTGGTAGCAGACTGTAGAACAGCAGGCACAGCAAGATGTAAGGCAGAGCGGGTATCCACACCAGGCAGGAGAGGTTGTCAGTAGTCTTCAGTGTAGCAGGCGGGCTGGTAGACAGCTAGTTGATGGCAGACTGAAGAAGGCCGATACCGATGACAGCAGGCAGGTAAGGCATGCACTAGTAACAGACTGTAGAACAGCAGGCACAGCAGGATGTAAGGCAAGTACTGGAAACCTCAGGAAGATTAGCAGAGTCAGACAAGCCAGGTCATACATTGGCAGGGTGGATCAGGTACAGAGGAGCAGGCAAGAGCGTGGTCTGTGTACAAGCCGGGGTCAGGGGCCAATTGGTGGAAAAGAAGCAAATGGAGCAGACGGAAGCGGAGGTCAAGAACGAGCCAGGGTCAGTGGAGGCAGAGTTCAGAGAGTGGTCAGACAAGCCCAATGAGAAACTGGATTCAGGATGCAGAATAACAGGGTCGCAGGGCATAGGGAAGGCTGAAAGACAAAGCAGCATTTATCCAGAGCACTGGCACCGTTTAAATAGTCCTTCTAAAGGAACCATGTTGTCTACTGGCCTTCCTGGTAGGTGGTGGTGTTGATGTGGTGTTGAGTTAGAAATCTGTTATAAGCACTCACCTGTAATGTTCTTCTGAATGTAGTCTTGGAAAGTGTTAAAGAACACCTCTGAAAAATACTGTATATGAAAACCATTCTTTACTTCATTTTACAAATTTATTCTACACTATACAAAAGTTTAAGGTTGTAATTTTCCCGGGTGGATTTTGTGATGGTGACAACAGTTGGCTCGTTCTTGTGTTGTGTGGTGTCTGCTTGTCATCTCCAAAAATGGCAGCTGTCTGCACACAGACACTGGGGGAGATTTACTAAATCTGGTTCACTCTAAATCCGGTGTAGCCGTGCATGGTAGCCAGCCAATCGGCTTCTAACTTCAGCTTGTTCAATGAAGCTTTGACAATAAAACCTGGAAGCTGATTTACTAAAACTGGAGCCTTCAAAATCTGGTGTAGCTCTGCATAGAAACCAATGAGCTTCTAAGCCCCTGTACACACGGTCGGAAATTCCGACCACAAAATCCGTCAAATTTTTTCCATCGAATTTTGTCCGACACTGGCGTTGCATACACACGGTCGGACAAAGTTGTTGGAAAATCCGATCAGTCTGAATGTGGTGACGTTCGTTGCGTACGACGGAACTATGTAGAGGCTAGTAGCCAAAAGCTTTGGTCTCGTAATTTGATCTGAGCATGCGTGGCACTTTGTCCGTCGGAATTCTCTACACACGATTGGAAAAAGTCCGATCTGACTTTTTCCGTCGGAATTGAGATCCTGCTCTCAAATTTCCGACAACAAAGTCCGATCGGACTTTTTCCAATCGTGTGTAGAGAATTCCGACGGACAAAGTGCCACGCATGCTCAGATCCAATTACGTGGATGGAGCCCACACACAGCCGTATTTTCCGACAACATGGTCCGATCGGTCATTTTCGGTCGGAATTTTTGACCGTGTGTACGGGGCATAACTTCAGCTTGTTCAATGAAGCTTTGACAATAAAACCTGGAAGCTGGTTGGTTTCTATGCAGAGCTACAACAGATTTTGAAGGCTCCAGTTTTAGTAAATAACCCCCACTGACTCCCTGTTGCACGAATGTGAATAAAACGAGTAAAAGATGGCACCGCCGCAGATGCATTTCGCCCTTTTTGGGGCTTAATTGTAGAGGCCTCTACAATCAAGCCCCGAAAAGGAAGAAACGCATCTGAGGAGCTCTGTACAGGTGAAGAATAGGAGCCAAAGCCATCTTTTGCTCATTTTATTCACATAATGCAACCGGAAATCAGTGTCTGTGTGCAGATGGCCGTCATTTTGTTGCAGTCTGACAAGCCGATCCAGTCTGTCTTGCACGACGTCATAGGCAACAAACGTCACCACGTTCAGAATGATCGGATTTTCCGACAACTTTGTCCGACCGTGTGTATGCAACACCAGTGTCGGACTAAATCCGTCGGAAAAAATCCGATGGATTTTCCAATGGATTTTTCGATTGGCTAGTAGCCAATAGCTTTGGTCTTGTAATGTGATCTGAGCATGCGTGGAACTTTGTCCGTCGGAATTCGCTACACACGATCGGAATTGGTGTGATCGGACTTTGTTGTCGAAAAATCTATCCAGCAGGAGATAGGACTTTGTCCGTCGGACAATCCGACGTACACTGTCCGATGGTGCCTACACACGGTCGGAATTTACGACAACATTGTCTGATAGGACAGAATCCATCGGATAATCCGACCATGTGTATGGGGCTTTAGTCTAAAGTGTGAATGGGCTCTGAAACAATTTTTTTCATGACATTAAAGTTGCAACATTATCAAGGTTACATCTTTCTCAAATAAAAAAAGATCAAGGAGTTCCGTTAAGTTTTCTGTCCTTTGCGTAAATATTCTCCGCCGCCTGTCTTCACATTTTAAAAGGCATCTGAAGTATCAAACCTGCCCATATTGCTCCTGCCATGCCATTACCTTTGCGTTTGTTTTGTGTCCCCGCCATCTCTAGGGGGAGTATGTTAGCATTTTCCTTGGCGGCTTTTATCACCTCTGTTCCTTGTGATCTGGAAAATAATTTATCGCTGATTGCAGACCTCCTGAACCCAACGCAGCACGGCGCACTGTTTTCACCTTCCAGAAATCTATTTACATACTCATCTCAAACTGTTTTTACAAGATCTGTTGACAAACATCTCCCTTTTTTTTTTTTTTCCTTCTCTTCTCCATCAACTAACATAGTCTCTACTTTTTTTATACATTTCAGATAACCGCCTACCTGCTCTGGAAAGGTCACGTTCGAGGCATCACGGCAGATCGCTTGCTACATGAGCCGAGGAACACGACAAAGAATTTGGCACTACGCCTATTACGGACCCACAAAGGAACATCAGCGATTGGGCAAAGTACTACACTTCGCAATTGAAAGAAAAAAAAAAAAACTGGCAAAAAAAAAAGAGGAAGAGGCAACTTTTCGTTTCTTTAAAAAGTCTCCAAGGGACGCTGCGTCTGGCGCTTGTGTCAAATGAAATGAGTTGAAGAAAAAAAGAAAAAAAAAAAGAAAAACCTCTTGTAAACAGTGTTAGAGATTGTGGTTATATAAGGTAAAGGGCAAAACTTTGCCCCTGAAGAACTACAAGCCCCAGCCTGCCCACTGCTGTGGTTTGTGGTTCCTCAGGGGCGGAGAGCCACCGGTTCCAGTGCCTCGTTACAAGGGGAACTCCAGTAAGGATACGGCTGGTACATGTTACACTGTATTAGCCTATTGTAGCTTTGCTTGGTCTTTTTTAATGGAAGCTGCAGAAGTCCCTGCACTGAGATCTCTAAGTCAGTTTTCAGCCGTTGGAAGTGAGTTTAAAGTTATGTGTACATGCAAATCATAATGGCTTCTCAGAATTCATATTTTATTAAGGTAGCGGCTCTAAACTGAAATCTGATTGGTGGTTATAGGACTATTCACTTAACACATCAAAGCTTAGGGAGTACAGGGGGTGGACTAAATAAGGTAAACACCAATGGCCTTAATCAATAAAGAGTGCCAATTCTTAAAGAGGCACTGTCACCTTGCCCATGCCCACTTGACCCTTCTACACGCACCTCACCTATGCAACTTCCTGGCAACTTTTTTCTAAAATCAACTTGTTGAGGGAGTGACGTTACTCCCTCAGTCACGTGACAGTGCACAGATCTAGTCATTGGCTACTGGTCCCCAACATTGTCACAGGGCAGGGCATATGCACCCCATACCCATATGCACCAGGTAGTGGAGAAAGGAGTGGTATTGGCAAGTTTAAGTGGCATTGGGGGCGGGGGAGGTTGTCTTTGCAGAACACTGACACTTTCCCCATGCAAGACACTGTCCATTTAAGTGCAGCAACCCATAGTAGCCAAGCAGAATGCTTAGTTGGCTTACCAAATTTCTGGTTGATCACCTTTTAAAAATTAGCTTGGCTTTTTATTGAATAAGGTATTTGATGGTTGGGTTTTGAGAGAAACATGAGACAACTAACAGAGTTCAAAAGAAGAAAAATGGTGCTCAAAATACAGGTACACAATTATTTAATGTATCTGTAGGAACAATTTCACAGTTGGCTTATGCCAAACTGTAGGGGAACATTGGTTGCAATTCAGAACCCTTTAGAAGGGAATGGAAAGCCTCCAGGATTTGCTGCAGAACTTAATCACTACTCTGTGACCTGGTCTTAAAAAAAAAAACACGAAAACATATGGACATTAAAGGGGAGGGCCCCTAGTCCTTATTAGGTGCTTTCTATTATAACATCTTTAGGTGTTTCCATTATTTTGTCCAACCATAAGCTTCTCAGTGTCGGAGACTTTGGAGCTCCTGCAACCATGCATCAGAAAACGGTATGCAAACTTATTACAAAACCTCATAATCATTCTCTGGAGTTCTCCTTTCCATACTGATATTGCCTATGTGCAAGAATGTAGCTGAGAATTTATAGATAGAGATATATTCATGTAAAAAAAAAAAAAAAAAGATTTTATGGTAACCTTGAGGCACTGTTACTTGTAAATGGCGGCAGAAACTTGCATATTTTATGTTCTCGTCTACGCAGATGTTGCACACGTCAGAGGACCTCTTGCCTCAGTCACACTAGTGTTTTTATTGTGCAGATAAGTGCTACTTAAAATTTTTACTATTTTTTATTTAATGTCCCATTGTAGTTGTAGAAATGGGCTTTTAACCTAACATGCTAACTATGACACTGCAATGCCACCCTTGCTGATTATTAGGTTGTAAGTGTTTGACCAGATCTGTCTGTGCTACCATATAGTGTCCAAATTTTTTTGCCCATTCTCCTATTCCGCAATAATAAAAAGAAGGACTGCATTACTACACTGAAAATAAAGAAACCATTTGAGTGCCACGAAGAACAAGAACACCTTTCTTTAAAGCGGAAGTAAACCCATCGATTTAACAGTTTAAAAATAAAAGGCATGCCGGGAATGCTAACTGCACATTGGCTGTGCTCTCAACCAAACAGTCAAACCATCCAATGGCTGGTGTCATAACGGATCACATGTGCAGCACTGTGGCAGTTGAAGATTAAACAGAGGCAAAGATGGCAGCTTCCTTGGCTGAAAACGATTGGGGGGTTTACTTCCACTTTAACATGACGCCTAATTGACCGCCTTTAAAACAGGTCCATTGGCTGCTATGGGAAGAAAAGGGCTTCATCTCCATCAGACATGGATTGGTTGGGCTGGTTTTCTGATGTATAGATGTGAGGCACTGGACCATCTTGTTAAAAAATCCAGACAGATGCACTCTGAGGAACATCCAACTTTATTAGAACCATAAAAGCACTTGAATACAGCAATATGACATTGTTGGGACAGAGGGAAAGTCAACGTGTTTCACACTATTTCTGTGCTTACTCAAGGTAAAGTAAGCACTTTGATAGTACGAAACACGTTGCCTTTCTCTTCGTCCCCACAAAGAGAAATATTGCTGTATTCAAGTGCTTTCATGGTTCTAATGCCCCATACACACGGTCGGATTTTCCGACGGAAAATGTCCTATTGGACAATGTTGTCTGAAATTCCGACCGTGTGTAGGCTCCATCGGACTTTTTCCGTCGGATTTTCCGACGGACAAAGTTTTATCTCCTGCTCTCAAATTTTCCGACAACAAAGTCCTATCGGACTTTTTCCGATCGTGTGTAGCGAATTCCGACGGACAAAGTTCCACGCATGCTCAGATCACATTACAAGACCAAAGCTATTGGCTACTAGCCTCTACGTAGTCCCGTCGTACGCAACGAACGTCACCACGTTCAGGATGATCGGATTTTCCGACAACTTTGTCCGACCTTGCGTATGCAACACCAGTGTCGGACAAAATCCGTCTGAAAAAAATCGACGGATTTTGTGGTCGGAATTTCCGACCGTGTGTACGGGGCATTATAAAGCCGGATGTTTTTGAGAGAGCAGCTGTCTGGATTTTGAAACAAGACGACCCAGTCCCTACCATCCATACATCTAAAAACTGGTCTAAACAACCCATGTCTGATGGAGATGAAGCTCTTTTCTTACCAGCAATATGACATCATGGGGACAGAGGGAAAGTCAACGCATTTCACACTCACTCACGTTGAGCGATTATCTTAAGTAAGTGCTGAAATAGTGTGAAACACTTTGACTTTCCCCCTGTCCCCGTGATGTCATATTGCTGTATTCAAGTGCTTTCATGGTCCTAATAAAGTCAAATGTTTCTCGGAGTGCAGCTATCTGGGTTTTTTGATTTTTTACTCCATACGGCTAGACGAGCTGAGCTTGTACCTGACCCAATCCCTTACATCCATACATCTGAAAACTGGTCCAAACAATCCATGTCTGATGGAGATGAAGCTCTTTTCTTACCAGCAATATGACATCACGGGGACAGAGGGAAAGTCAACGCATTTCACACTCACTCACGTTGAGTGCTTATCTTGAGTAAGTGCTGAAATAGTGTGAAACGCTTTGACTTCCCCCCTGTCCCCGTGATGTCATATTGCTGTATTCAAGTGCTTTCATGGTCCTAATAAAGTCTATTAGTGCATAGTGCAGCATATCTGGGTTTTTGGATTTTGTACTCCATACGGCTAGACGAGCTTTTCTTGTACCTGAAGGGTGTGAAGGACTGTGACGGCAGACCTACCTGGAGCAGTGGCATATTGTTTACTATATTGGACCTTCTTGTTGTTAAAGTTACGTATTGTCATAGACAAATACATTTTTATAGATTTTTCCATCTTTGGTCTGGCTGTTTTCATCAAACAGCGCACTTCGGGGAAAGCACCCCGGGTAGGATCCAAATGTTGAAAAAGGAGTAAGAACACCACATCCAATGATCATAGAGTCCAACAAGGTTTTTTTAATTATTTCATGTTAGGATAAGATAAAATGTATATAAAATGTTATCTTATGCTAATATCAAAAACCATATTTGGATTTTATGATAATTGGTCTGGTGCTCCTATTGCCTTCCCTTGTGAGAATGGCCTAACTAAAGCCATTAAGGTCTATCAACTTGAATATGGAACCTCAATAACAAAAATATCCACAGCCTCACATTCATGCACCTGTAAATAGGTCTGGCATGTCCGGCCAATCCATGTCTAATAAGGAAAATGTTCTTATTGCTCGAAGCAACCAACAGACCTCTTTTAGAGGCAGGTCATTGGGCTTCATCCTGAAGAAGTTGTTCTTGCTCATGGCACCCAGTTTACCCCTGTATAGTATAGGGAGAAAGACTGCTTGATACAGGTGGCAGTTAAAATTGGATGAACTCTACATTTAACTGGAGTTGATTAGACTGATCAAAAAAATAAAAAAAACGTAATACTTTGAAACACCCTTGATCAAAGTGGTGGGAAAGGTGAAATAATCATTTGTGATTGAACAGAACTCCAAATGTGGGTTGAGTTTACTTATGCCCCGTACACACGGTCGGACATTCCGACCACAAAATCTGTCAGATTTTTCCGAAACTTGTGTTGCGCACACACACGGTCTGACAAAGTTGTTGGAAAATCCGATCGTTCCGAACGAGGTGACGTACAAAATATACGACGAGACTACGTAGGCCAGTATCCAATTGCTTTCGTCTCCAAATTTCTTCTGACCACGCGTGGCACTTTGTGCTTCAGAAATCTCTACACACAATCAGAAAAAGTCAGATTGGATTTTGTTGTCGTAAAATTTTATATCCTGCTCTCAAATTTTTTGCCGTCGGAAATTCCGACGGAAAAAAGCCCGCTAGGGCCCACACACGATCCGACAACATGGTCCGATCAGACTTTTTCCATCGGAATTTCCGACCGTGTGTACGGGGCATAAGATATGATGGAATGATCAAATGGCAGATTCTTGTCGCAGCGACCAATGTGTGTCACCCTTTTATTGTTCCCGAAAAGGAGAATCAGCTTCCTATGGCTATACAGACCATTCCTCTATTGGACACTTTTGATAAATGAAGTTAAATATGATTGACATTGAGTATAATGTGTGTACCTACTTTAAATGTAAAAGGTACTTGTGATGTGCCACCTATGTAGCATTTGCTTACCTGGGTCAAAATAATCTCTTTACTCCTTCATTAATTCCTAAAAAAATGGATTGTCCAGGTTTGCAAAAATCTCACCTGTAACAAAAAAAGGAAGCATTAAACTTGACAAGGAACCTAAGAGATCTAAGGCAAAATCCCGAAGCAGCGACCACCAAAACCACACTCATATCCAGTCTTGAAAACTTTGGTAACCCACCAAAAATAATAACAAACCCATAGTGTTCAGTTAAAATGATTGCTCACATGTGTAAACCCCATCCACTGAGGATTTCAACATGGGCAACAGAGATATAAAATTGCCTCACAGTACTCATCACCCATGTTTATCTCAGAGCTTCCATACTCCGGAGCATAGCCTGTTAAGTCTTCTAACATATTGGTCACTGTATGATGAACACTGCAATTCCTGATAGTCATTGTCATACCTTAGATGCTGCAGTTTCAGAGAGGAACATCAGCAAGTACTAGGACAACAATGAATGATTGGGTATATGTTCAGGCACTTTGCTGGAACTGGTCAGAAGGCCATGACCACTGAGTTGGCTGCCCAAATTACGAACCATAACTGTATGGTCTTAGAAGAAAAAATACCCCTTGAATTGTATGGTTTTCTTACGTGTAAATGAAGATCTAAAATCTTGACATGCATGCTCCTACACAGACTCTAACTGTGGTCAGCGTGTGTCTATGGATCTTTACAGTGACCAGAGATTACCACAGGACAGGCTGGATGTCAGTGCAGATCTGCAGATTGGTGGACCAGAATTTTCTGGGATGTTGAGCTTTGGGTCAGATCTTTACGCCCCCCATAAGGGCCATGTATGGGTTAAAAAGGAATATTTAATAACATCACCTATGAAATGTTAATCCATTATTTGACATATTTGAAAAGGCAAAATGACCAACTCTTTCAAAACCATGTATTGCCTTCTTGGTCCACGACGCCTCAAGAAAACCAAATCCTAAGATCAATTGAAATGTCCTTTTTACCAAACAACTAAAATTGTGTCTGAATTTAAATAGTATTTTTACCAGGGATACCTCTTGTAAACAAGTCCTTCCATCCAGCAAGTTCCTCCATCCAGCGGAGCTTAAAATTTATTGAGTTGCAACTGACTCAATGGTCAACTGGTCAATTTCACCAGCTTATAATAGTTAATGGCTCCACCAGGGAAAACATCTATGGGCCAACTTCAGTTATTAAGGTTGTGACCAGGCAGAGCTGACTTTAGATCGGGGTTTCTCACTCTGGGATTCCATTTCTGGCCTTCAGATAAGTTCCCACTGACACCATTGATCTTTTTAGCTATCTGTAAGGGGGTCACTCTTCCTACTGACCATCACAGTAATGTATCATGAGTTGTAGATATAGTCATTTTTAACAGGGGTTCTATGAGACTGGAAAGGTATTTTAGGGGTTCCTGTGTGTTGAAAAGGTTGAGAAAGGGCGCTTTAGATGCATACAATTCCAAAAAGATGTATTGCTCCAGTGCGAGACAGTGGCTAAAGGTCCACTTTGAGGGACCCATTATGACTACTGGCCAAATAATAACACTTATTCACTGTATATCATTTGATTGCTAGATACACGTTAGCCAGATCTGTGAGGCCCCCATCACTCTTTAGGCCCACATCTAGTATAAATGGCCCCTGAGTCCTAGAGACCCCTTGTACAGCTGCACAAATGAATGAATGAATGAATGAATGAGTGACTTTTATAGCGCTGTCTAGCACTGTCTATGCGAACAGAATCACCTCAGGGTGCTTTTTGCTGCCGGTGTCCATCTGCGGTATAGCGCGGTCCTTTTCCCCATGGGGTCCCAATTCACTTACAAACACATATTTGGCCAATTTTTTCGACAGGATCAAATTAACCTACCAGCATGTCTTTGGAGCGTAGGAGGAAACCACAGTACCCGGAGGAAACCCACGCAGGCACAGGGAAAAACTCAAGACCTGCCTCTTCTAAGAAGCTAGACAACACAGGACAGATCCAGCGCCTTGAGGCGATTCAGTTTGTAATTGCAACGCTATACAAATCATTAATTCATTCAGGGAGAACATGCAAACTCAAGGCAGATGGTTTTGTGGTTGGGATTTGAACCAGCGACCCTATTGCTGCTAGGTGAAAGTGCTAACCACTGTGCTGCCTAATGCAAGGTGGCCATGTTGTACCTTTTCTTACATTTTGCAAAATGAAGGATTCTGTAAATGCCGGATCATCTCTGTGTGAGCTACATGTTTTTGGAGTTGTATGTCTCAGGTGTGCATAAAAAAAAAAGAAAGAAAAAAAATGTTGGCCATTTTCTCTTGGTGTCACCCTGCCCAGAAAACAATGATTATATAAACGTAGAAAGGTTACTAAGCAGTATACATTTTCATGGGTTATCCCAGGGGTCTCCAAACTTTCTAAACCAAGGGCCAGTTTACTGTCCTTCAGACTTAAGACTCCTTTCACACTGAGGCAGTTTACAGGCATTTTAGTGCTAGAAATAGCGCCTGTAAAGCGCCTGAAAACTGCTTCCCATGCCACCCGAATGTGAAAGCCTGAGTGCTTTCACACTGGGGCGGTGCACTTGTGGGACGTTAGAAAAAGTCCTGCAATTGGCATTTCTGGGGTGTATATACAGCGCTCCTAAAACGCCCCTACCCATTGCAATGATTTGATTTGGCCACTAGGTTGAAAGTGCCCCGCTAGCAGCCGAAAAGTGCCACTTAAACAGTGGTAAAGCCCTGCTAAAACGAGCTGCGCTTTAGCACTAACGCACGGGCTGCCCCAGTGTGAAAGGGGTCTTAGGAATTTCAGGCTGTGGCCATTGGGAGTAGCAAATGTCCCAGAGTCAGTGGGAGGAAACAATTCCTCAGGCTTGGTGGTCAGTGGGAGTAAAAACATTACATAGCACCTGAGGTCAATAAGAAGAGAAATAGTGCACCATCATTGGTATTAGTTGGAGAAATAATGCCCCGTTGTTAGTGTCAGTGGAAGGAATAATGCCTCATCATTGCCTCATCATTGGTGTCAGTGGTAGGACCAGTGTCCCATCGTTGGTGTCAGTGGGAAGAATAGTGCACCATCATTGGTATTAGTTGGAGAAATAATGCCCCGTTGTTAGTGTCAGTGGAAGGAATAATGCCTCATCATTGCCTCATCATTGGTGTCAGTGGTAGGACCAGTGTCCCATCGTTGGTGTCAGTGGGAAGAATAGTGCACCATCATTGGTATTAGTTGGAGAAATAATGCCCTGTTGTTAGTGTCAGTGGGAGGAATAATGCCTCATCATTGGTGTCAGTGGTAGGACCAGTGTCCCATCGTTGGTGTCAGTGGGAAGAATAGTGCACCATCATTGCGGTCAATTTGAGAAATAATACCCCATCACTGGCATCAGTTGGAGGAACAGTGCCTCATTGTTGGTGTCAGTTGGAGGAATAGTGCCCTATATTTTATGTCAGTAGGAAGAAACGTGCCCCACTGTTAGTGCCAGTGGAAGAAATGGTTCCAAATCCTCGTCAATGGTGTCAGTGGGAGATATAGGATCTCATATCAGTGGGAGAAATGGTGCCCCAAGAGCAAGATAAAGACAAGCCACTTTGACATCCTGAAGACCACTGGGACATCCTATTGAAGGTATAAAAAGGTAAAAAAAAAAAACATTTCAAGCTACAGTTACCAATAGAATGTTTGCATATAAGCAACTTTGTTTATATGAAAACATTCCATTGACTATTAACTGTACACAGTTGTAGACCGACAACCAAAAAAGATTCCCATTGTGCAAAAATTCAACCTTCAGCCTCCAGAAACCAGAATGAAACAAAAGAAGTGATGAATACGAAATAAAATGTTGATTATTTAACCGCCTGGCTAAAAATGGCCAAACTTGTCAAAAAGGTGGGCTTAGCCTTTAATCAGCTCACAATGTAGTTTTAACGTTCACGACATCACTGCGGAAAATATACTCTCTCCAGCACTGCGTACGACCAAAGCTAACCAATTAATATCACAGACGAAGGAAACATTTTTACTTGTGTTTGATTAAAGAAAAAAAAAACATGTATTTTTTAATTCTGCACTTACAATATTGTATTTTTAAAAGATTATTTTTAGAGAATTATTGCTTATCTTATTGCGATGTTTATGTAAGATTTGAGAAGATAATTGAATTTATATTGGTATTATAAAACACATTTTATTTGATTCTCCCTTCTTAGGAATAACATTATCTGCTTTTTTCCTCTTATGCTGCAATTAGCTCTCGTATACGTGCATGCTTTAGGTCTAGGGATGAACTTACGCTAACACTTTTACGGGTAACTGGTTTGTATAGTAAATGTAGAAATGCAAAAAGGTATCTTAGGATTTTCTGAAATTTATGTGTAAATGTCTCCATTTATTGATCTAAAACGTACCAGAGTTTTCAATTTCCAGAAAGAAAGTGGAAGAGTTTATCAGAGACCGAGGCTTTGAACCTCCACCAATCGGCTGTTTTGGAGGATCTGGCTACCGCCATTGAAAGGGTGGTTTTCCTAAGATGGACATACAGGGCTTGACTTGTAACTGTTTCTTGTGGAGTTGGACAAATTTCAAGCTGCGAGTGGCCTTATCAACACCACCGGACTCCACAAACTTTAATTGAAAAATCAAAGGAGCCAGTTGGAAATTGTTGGCTGAACAGTGACTGAATCCAATCAAATGCGGTCACTATTTGGGTATTCAACACACACGGCTGCTTGAATACAATAGCTGGTGGTGAAAGTTCCTCCATCCATGTTGTTTAGCATTAACTGATTTAGAGAACTCTATGCTTTTATGGCTAGCCTTAAGCCGGCCATAGAGGGTGCGAATCCTGGCCGGTTCAGTAAGGACCAGCTGAGGTTCGAGCCATGTATGGGCAGGCTGAATGTAGCCACGTTGATTGATTGATCAACTTGGGTACAACCAGCCTGCTAGATTTGTCCTGCGATTATTGTCAGTGGCTATAGCCACTAGCAAAAATGACTGTGTGTTCTCCCGGCCAGGACAGCTCCCCCCCCCCCCCCCCCACCGGGAGAACACAATAGCTCCTAGCCCTGCAGGAGGGATTCCCCTGTCAACACTTAGGGAATCAAGCTATTTTCTTTCTTGCAACCTGGGGTTGCAGAAAAGAAAATCGCTTCATCTATGGCCAGCTTTAGACATTAAAACATCCTGAATCCCACAGCAGCATTTCAGACCTGCTCCTCGGTCTGAGCTAATAGGGTGCCTGCTCAAAAAGAGCCCATGTTCACTCATCGTTGAAAAAAATGAATGAATGAATAAGAGCTGCACTCCAATCTTCGCTTTTCCAAATTATTTTGTTAGAACATCCACAAAGTAGCTGTGACCATGATGTCTCCACCCAATAACCACCACTTCGTTAACGCTTAGTAAAATGCATTAAGGAAGTGGTGGTTTTTGGGTGGAGACATCATGGCTGTAGTCTAATGCCCCGTACACACGATCAGATTTTCCAACAACAAATGTATGTGAGCTTGTTGGCTGAAAGTCCGACCGCGTGTACGCTTCATCGAACATTTGTTGGCGGACTTTCTGCCAACAAATGTTGGCTAGCAGGTTCTCAAATTCTCCGCCAACAAAACTTTGTTGTCGGAATTTCCGATCACGTGTACAGAAGTCCGACGCACAAAAGTTCATGCATGCTCGGAACTTCCCTTTTCTCGGCTCGTTGTATGTCTTGTACATCACCACGTTCCCACGTTTGTAATTGTTGGCCAGCATTCGTGAGACCGTGTGTATGCAAGACAAGTTTGAGCCAACATCCTTCAAACAAAAATCCATTGGCGGAAAGTCCGATCGTGTGTACGGGGCATTAGATGTATTTCAGATGGACTTCAGAACTACATTGTCCTTCAGTGTGGCCAGCATCTTGCATGGACAGCCTAACCTTGGATACTGAAAAGCATTGCATTTATAAGCCTAGCCATACACACATGGGCTTAACAGCATGGATGGATGAAGCTGCCTGAATACCCCAACACTGACTGCATCTATAGTTACTGTACAATTGACAATTTTCAACCCAGCTACTTAGATTTTCACTTGAAGTTTGCTAAGCCAGGTGGTGCTGACAGGGCCACACATGGCTTGAATTGTGGCCTTATTAGCAGGAATTAACTGGAATTTGAGTAGTGTATGGTCAGCTTAAAGGCCCATACACACGATCTGACTTTCTGACAACCAACATGCAAATTAGCTGTTTTGGACCAACATCCGACCGTGTGTACGCTCCATCGGACCAACTTTTTCCAGGTTTCATCTGAATTTTGTTGGCTGTGCGAACGGACCAACTTTCTGCCAACAAAAGTCCGATGGACCAAAGTCCGACCGTGTGTACACAAAACCAATGGACTTTTGTACAAACCAATGCAGAACCAATGCAAAAGATCAGACAACAATACAGAAGTTGACCAAAGGTGGCGGTAAAGAGCAGAAAAACCAAGTGATTTGGTGAAAGTTGGCTGAAAAAGTCCTGCCGTGTGTATGCAATACCAACTTGGGGCCAACGCCCTTTGGACAAAAATCCACGGGAAAGTTGGTCCACGATCCGATCGTGTGTATGAGGCTTAAGGCTGGGAAATGTTTCCATGAAAAAAGCCAAGGAGCTCCAATTGGCGGTAGCGACTGAACACTGTTTACCAGTTGACCAACAGTGATTGTAATCAAGCTGGCACGCCATGGCAGGAGGGGTATGCAGACTTGCCCACTTTTTGCCTGAAAGTTAAAAACCAGTACATGTAAAACTGCAGTTGCTTTGAAGTGAAAGAGTCACCAATGCTTTTTTATAAATAGCAAAGGCTTGCTAAGGGGACAACTGCTCCAGATCCATTGAAATCAACCATGACTCCAGCATCCCTTATTTACCAACTGTGCACTCACATTGCATTTTGTATAAAATAAAGCAGTGTTTTCTGTTACTTTACATCCCCATTCTCATTTCTTGTAAATTTCTGAGTCCTAGGAGGTTTATGAAAAAAAGGAAATTGTATCCAATTTTATTGTTACCGTCTTAAGACAGACCTTGTACCTAAAAATGAAGGTCCATTGTTTACATATACCCTGTTTCCCCAAAAATAAGACCTAGCGTGATTGTCGGTGATGGCTGCAATATAAGCCCTACCCCCCAAATAAGCCCTACCCTGTTTCCCTGGAAATAAGCCCTACCCTGAAAATAAGACCTTTAACTAGGGCTTGTTTGGGGGGTAGGGCTGATATTGCAGCCATCACCGACAATCACGCTAGGTCTTATTTTCGGGGAAACAGGGTACTTACCTTTCCCAGGGTTCCACTCACAGCACTTAGGCCACATTGATGTCATCCTCCTTCAAGCAAGATCTGAGGAATCTAGAATGCTCCATAGAGAAGACGCCCCTAGCAATGTGCTACAGTGGGATTGATTTACTAAAACTGGAGAGTGCAAAATCGGATGTAGCCCTGCACAGAAACCAATCAGCATCCAGGTTAGTTTGTCATAGCCTAGTTGAATAATCTGAAGTTAGAAGGTGATTGGCTACCATGCACAGCTTCACCAGATTTTGCACTCTCCAGTGTTACATAGTAGGTGAGGTCGAAAAAAGACACAAGTCCATCAAGTCCAACCTATGTGTGTGATTATATGTCAGTATTACATTGTATATCCCTGTATGTTGCAGTCGTTCAGGTGCTTATTCAATAGTTTCTTGGAACTATTGATGCCCCCCGCTGAGACCACCGCCTATGGAAGGGAATTCCACATCCTTGTCACTCTAATGCCCCGTACACACGGTCGGAAATTCCGACGTAAAATGTCCGATCGGACCATGTTGTCGGAAAACCTGCCTGTGTGTGGGTTCCATCGGACTTTTTGCGTCGGAATTTCCGACCGTGTGTACGGGGCATTAAAGTGACAAGGATGTGGAATTCCCTTCCATAGGCGGTGGTCTCAGCGGGGGGAATCAATAGTTTCAAGAAACTATTGAATAAGCACCTGAACGACCGCAACATACAGGGATATACAATTTGAGATCCTGCTCTCAAATTTTCCAACAACAAAATCCGATCAGACTTTTTCCGATCGTGTGTAGAGAATTCCGACGGACAAAGTGCCACGCGTGCTCAGATCAAATTACGAGACCAAAGATATTGGCTACTAGCCTCTACGTAGTCCCGTCGTACGCAACGAACGTCACCACGTTCAGAATGATCGGATTTTCCGACAACTTTGTCCGACCGTGTGTATGCAACACCAGTGTAGGACAAAATCCGTCGGAAAAAATCCGACGGATTTTGTGGTCGGGATTTCCGACCGTGTGTACGGGGGCTTACAGTAAAGAACCCTCTACATAGTCTAAGGTTAAACCTCTTTTCTTCTAATTTTAATGAGTGGCCACGAGTCTTGTTAAACTCGCTTCCGCGAAAAAGTCTTAGTAAGGCCCTTTTCACACTTATACGACTTGTCCCACGATTTGGGACTGCAAAGTAGCATGACAAGACATGATTTCCAATGACAGCCATTCATATTAGTACAACTTCAAGTCGTTCCGACTTCAAAGTAGTCCCTGCCATTTACACTGGCACTCCTTGAAATTGCGGCAAAATCGCGGTAAAATCGCTGGGAAGGGGACAAATGAAAATGATGGACCTTGCATGTAGTGATAAAAAGATATTGGGGTTGATTTACTAAAAGTGGAGAGTGCAAAATCTGGTGCAACTGTTCATGGTAGCCAATCAGCGTCTAACTTCAGCTTGTTCAATTAAAGAGGAATTGCACCTGAATGCACCTACAGATACTGCAGCTGCTGACTTTTAATAAATGGACACTTACCTCTTCCAGGGTCCAGCGATGACAGCAGCAGAGGCCGATCAATCGATCGGCTCTCTGCTGCTGCCGGCGCCATTCTCGGTGAGAGGATCAGGAAGTGAAGCGTTGCGGTTTCACTTCCCGGTTCCCTACTGCACATGTGCGAGTCGCGCAGTGCAACGAGAATCATCCGCGCTGACTCTTATGCCCCCGTACACACGGTCGGAAAATCCGACCACAAAATCCGTCGGATTTTTTCAGATGGATTTTGTCCGACACTGGTGTTGCATACACACGGTCGGACAAAGAACGTGGTGACGTTTGTTGCCTATGACGGGACTACGTAGAGGCTAGTAGCCAGTAGCCAATAGCTTTGGTCTTGTAATGTGATCTGAGCATGCGTGGCACTTTGTCCGTCGGAATTCGCTACACACGATAGGACTTTGTTGTCGGAAAATTTGAGAGCAGGAGATAAAACTTTGTCCGTCGGAAAATCCGACGGAAAAAGTCCGATGGAGCCCACACACGGTCGGAATTTCCGACAACATGGTCCGATAGGAGATTTTCCATCGGAAAATCCGACCGTGTGTATTGGGCATTAGACCCGTGTGTGTATTCCAGCAGACGGCGGGACATGAAGAGGCATAGACTCTCCTGCCCAGAAGTGGGTTTAAATACCTGTCTTAGACAGGTATCTGCACCCCCCCCCCCCCTGAAAGGTGCCAAATGTGACACCAGAGGGGGGGAGGGTTCCGAAAAGTGGAAGTTCCACTTTAGGGTGGAATCCCGCTTTAAGCTTTAAAACTGGAAGCTGATTGGTTTCTGTGCACCAGAATTTGCACTCTCCGGTTTTAGTAAATCAACCCCATTGCCTTGGAAAATGTCTTCTTTTGCGTAGCATAGGGAAAGGTTAGAATCTGTCTCTTTTTCTTATTTATTTTTTTTCCCATCTGTCCAAGACACTTCCTGTCTCAAGAACACAACCGTATTTGAGAGAAATCTCTCCAAAGTGAGGCCACTTGTCACCAGAAATGCAAATTTTTCAGATGTGAAATGTTGGATCTCCCATGACTTTCTTCTTCAGGACAATGGTCACCAGGTCAAACAGAGGGGTAAATATTCCCAGGGGAAACACAGACAGCAATGACAACCTGACAGAGGTTCATTTCCTAATTTAACCAAAACGAAAAAGAAACATTTTGGCTAGAGATTACGTTTTTTTTTTTTTTTAAAGATGTTTGAAGAACCCAAATTAGGTTTGGCCTACTGTGGCTTTTTCTAGACATGGGAGCCATCAAAAAATTTGTTTCGTTTACGAAATTTAATTCGGATTCTTACAAATTTCGTACAAATTGTTAATTTGGATAACGAATAACGACACTCTACAAATAATAACGAGTTATCCGAAAACTTATTAACGTTACATAACACAAGTCTATTGTTCACCAATCACTCAGAGGAAGTACGAAATTTAGTTTACGAATACGAAATTTCGTATTTCGTACTTCCTCTGAGTGATTGGTGAACAATAGACTTGTGTTATGTAACGTTAATACGTTTTCGGATAATTCGTTATTATTCGTAGAGTGTCGATATTCGTTATACTGAATCTCGAATTCATTGGAATCATTCGTTATATCCGCTATAATTTCGTTCATATTAGTTGAAATTCATCATTTGGTAGTTTGGATTCGGATAATTTGGAACCGAAATTCGTAAAGAAATTTCGTATTTCGTACAGAATTCGTATTCGTAAAAATTCGTAATTTGGATTCGTACGAATTTCGAAAAATTTGTACGAATTTCCGATAGACATGTGCACAACAAAAAAAAATTGTTTATTTTCGTTTCGTTTTTTTCGTTTCCGATGATTCTTAACGATTCGTACATTAGTAAGTCGTCGGTGTTCGGATTCGTAACGATTCGTACAGTCGAGTTATTTTTTCGTTGATCCGTTTTTTTGTTAGTTTTTGGATGCATTCGTATTTATTCGTACATTCGTACATTCGTAATCGGAGCATAATTCATAATTTTATGTAATGTGTATGCTATTATTACATTTTAATAATTTACAAATCGAAAAAAAAAGTAACAAAATCGAAAAATGATGCCAACACAAGGGGCATAACATATCTAAGAAGGTATGTACAACATTGTACCAGCAGGCCCTATTGGTAACTAGACATGTGCAATTCATTTAATTTTTTTTCGTTATATTTGTTCATTCGTTTTCGTACGAATGAACGACCGATTCGCTAACATTTTTAACGAATAACGAATCGTTCGAATCGAACGAATCCGAATAACGAATTGTTTGAATCTAACAAAACCGAAAAACAACAAAAATCCCCAAAAAACTAATTAGAAACAACGAATCTACGAAAGAAGAAAATCCGAAAAACGAAAACAGGAACAACGAAAATCAAAATGAACGAAAAAATTTGTACATTCGTAATTTTTTTTTCTTTTGTTGAATTGGTAATTTTCCGTGTCTCTTACAATGGCGCTGCTTAACGTGCTTTGAATGGATTGAACAAAAAAATTCGTACATTCGTAGCTTTATTTTTATTTTTTAGATTCGTAATTTTCCGTGTCTCTTACAATGGCGCTGCTTAACGTGCTTTGAATGGATTGAACGAAACAATTCATACATTCGTAACTTTTATTTTTTTTTTCGATTCGTAATTTTCCGTGTCTCTTACAATGGCGCTGCTTAACGTGCTTCGAATGGATTGAACGAAAAAATTTGTACATTCGTAACTTTTTTTTTCGATTCATAATTTTCCGTGTCTCTTAAAATGTAATAATAGCATACACATTACATAAAATTATGAATTATGCTCCGATTACGAATCTACGAATGTTACAAATGTTAAGAAAGTATGAATAAATACGAATGCGTGCGAATTTCGAATAAACGAAAATTAAACTAACGGAAAAACGAATCAATGAAAAAAGAACTCTTACAAAAATACAAATCGTTACGAATACGAACACCGACGACTTACGAATTTACGAATCGTTACGAATCAACGGAAACGAAGAAAACGAAAATAAACAAATTTTTCTGTTGTGCACATGTCTATTGGTAACATGCATGACTGACAATACTTACCCATTTTGTTGTGCCATGTTTGTACCTTGATTTATAAAGTTCTCTGCCTTTTTGACGAGTCGGCAGTCCTGGGAATATAACTTGGTGGGACAGTCACTCTTTGTGTCGAACAGCGCGGGTACTTTCCTCAATTTTATGTCACAGTCAAACACAAAAACTTTCAGTCCTTCTGATGTGTAACAAAAGTTACAAGCCAACACTTATTTTACTTCCAAATTCGATGTAGTCTTCGGGACAGTATCTGCACAGGGTCAATCCAACAGTAGCTATTCTTGGAATTACAGTGCCTTGAAAAAGTATTCATACCCCCTGAAATGTTTTCACATTTTGTCATGTTACAACCAAAAAAACGTAAATGTATTTTATTGGGATTTTATGTGATAGACCAACACAAAGTGGCACATAATTGTGAAGTGGAAAGAAAATGATAAACGGTTTTCAACATTTTTTACAAATAAATATGCGAAAAGTCCCCTTTACTCTGCTACCCCTAACTACAATCTAGTGGAAACAATTGCCTTCAGAAGTCACTTAATTAGTAACTAGCATCCACCTGTGTGTAATTTAATCTCAGTATAAATACAGCTTTTCTGTGAAGCCCTCAGAGGTTTGTTAGAGAACCTTAGTGAACAAACAGCATCATGAAAGCCAAGGAACACACCAGACAGCTCAGGGATAAAGTTGTGGAGAAGTATAAAGCAGGGTTAGGTTATAAAAGAATTATCTCAAGCTTTGAATATCCCCTTGGAGCTCTGTTCAATCCATCATCCGAAAATGAAAAGAGTATGGCACAACTGCAAACCTACCAAGACATGGCCGTCCACCTAAACTGACCGGCTGGGCAAGGAGAACATTCATCAGAGAAGAGCCAAGAGGTCCATGGTAACTCTGGAGGAGCTGCAGAGATCCACATCTCAGGTGGGAGAATCTGTCCACAGGACAACTATTAAGCCCCATACACACAGTCGGACAATCCGCGGACCAGGTCCGTCGGACCATGTCCGTCATACTTTGTCCGATGTTGGTTTTGCGTACACACGGTCGGACAAAGTTGTCGGAAAATCCGATCATTCTGAACGTGGTGACGTTTGTTGCCTACGACGGGACTACGTAGAGGCTAGTAGCCAATAGCTTTGGTCTTGTAATGTGATCTGAGCATGCGTGGCACTTTGTCCGGTCGGACAACCGTACACACGATCGGATTTGGTGTGATCGGACCGTGTTGACGGCAAATCTTTCCAGCAGGAGATAAGACTTTGTCCGTCGGTCAAACCGACGAACACTGTCCGATGGTGCATACACATGGTCTGATTTTTCAACAACCTTGTCCGATCGGACAGAATCCATGAAAAAGTCCGACCGTGTGTATGGGGCTTTAGTCGTGTTCTCCACACATCTGCCCTTTATGGCTTTGGTCTTGTAATGTGATCTGAGCATGCGTGGCACTTTGTCCGGTCGGACAACCGTACACACGATCGGATTTGGTGTGATCGGACCGTGTTGACGGCAAATCTTTCCAGCAGGAGATAAGACTTTGTCCGTCGGTCAAACCGACGAACACTGTCATAAGAAGTCCTGTTTGCAGTTTGTGAGAAGCCATGTGGGGGACACAGCAAACATGTGGAAGAAGGTGATCTGGTCAGATGAGGCCAAAATTTAACTTTTTGGCCTAAAAGCAAAACGCTATGTGTCGGAAAACAAACACTACACATCACCCTGAACACACCATCCCCACCGTGAAACATGGTGGTGGCAGCATCATGGTGTGGGGATGCTTTTCTTCAGCAGGGACAGGGAAGCTGGTCAGAATTTATGGGAAGATGGATGGAGCCAAAAACAGTCAATCTTAGAAGAAAACCTGTTAGAGTCTGCAAAAGACTTGAGACTGGGGCGGAGGTTCAACTTCCAGCAGGACAACGACCCGAAACATACAGCCAGAGCTACAATGGAATGGTTTACATCAAATCATATTCATGTGTTAGAATGGCCCAGTCAAAGTCTTGCAAATCGCTTCACAGACGCTCTCCATCCAATCTGACAGAGCTTGAGATATTTTGCAAAGAAAAATGGGCAAAAATGTCCCTCTACAGATGTGCAAAGCTGGTAGAGACATCCCCAAAAAAATGACAGCTGTAATTGCAGTGAAAGGCGGTTCTACAAAGTATTGACTCAGGGAGCTGAATATAAATGTACGCCACACTTTTCACATATTTATTTGTAAAAAAAATTGAAAACCATTTATAATTTTCCTTTCAATTCACAATTATGTGCCACTTTGTGTTGGTCTATGATATAAAATCTCAATAAAATACATTTATGTTTTTGGTTGTAACATGACGAAATGTGGAAAATTTCAAGAGGTATGAATACTTTTTTTAAGGCACTGTATTTTTCACAAATGTTGTTCCTGTCTAAATGTCTAAGCCCCCATACACACGGTCGGAAAATCCGAACACAAAATCCATCGGATTTGGTTCGACGGATTTAGTCCGACACTGGTGTTGCATACACACGGTCGGACAAAGTTGTCGGAAAATCCGATCATTCTGAACGTGGTGACGTTCGTTGCGTACGACGGGACTACGTAGAGGCTAGTAGCCAATAGCTTTGGTCTCGTAATGTGATCTGAGCATGCGTGGCACTTTGTCCGTCGGAATTCGATACACACGATCGGAATTGGTGTGATCGGACTTTGTTGTTGGAAAATCTATCCAGCAGGAGATACAACTTTGTCCGTCAGACAATCTGATGGAAACTGTCCGATGGTGCATACACACGGTCGGAATTTCCGACAACATTGTCCGATAGGACAGAATCCATCGGAAAATCCGACCGTGTGTATGGGGCTTTAGGGGTTCTCATATATCCTGGTTATAATATACCTAGTAGTAGTCACAGTTCTTATGAGTCCATTATGTCCAGAAGATAGCTCAACATTTATATGTAGTATTATTTTATCTACATAGTGTGAGAAGTAGCCTCAAGTGGCAGCTCATTAAGGTTTTAGCCATTCACTGAATTCTTCTTTTTAACTTTCTTGCCCATTTTTATTAAAAGAAAGTACAACGCAGTTCCAGAGATCAAACAAGTTTCCCTTGCAGGGGGTTTTCAGCATTTATCTTCCATCCAAAGAAATACACATTCAGCCCCCAGGCTTATACATGCAGCAAAGGGAAATTATTATGTCACCACAGGATGGTACCGTGGACATCAATTGGTATACTGTGCCACGTCCTAATGTTAACCAAGAATAGATTGACAAAGAGAAGACGGACTTTGTAGGCACCACAACTATTATTAAAAATATTAATTTCTTTATTTGATATTAATATTAAAAACCCTGTTAAGGTATACAAGTAATACACATCATACAAAAACAACTGGTATAATACCCAACCATAAATATAATCTCGGACACCTGACTATTATCCCCCCTGGCGGTAATCCCGACTCTGGCTCAGGGAATTTCAGGGAACTTCAGTACCAAAAGCGGTAACCCCGAGCCAGACTCGGGCTCGCATTGCAGGATACAGGGGGGAAGTTACTTACCTTGTCCCCTGGATCCTGCGATGTCTCCCCGCTGTGTGAGCGAGCCGTCCGCTCGCTGGATTCACACAGTGCCCAAGTGCTCCGTTCCCTGCGACGTTACGACGCACGGGAGCGGAGATCGGCGCCAAATTCAAAAAAGTTAAAAAACACACAATACATACAGTACTGTAATCTTACAGATTACAGTACTGTATAAAAAAAAAATACACATCCCCTTTGTCCCTAGAGGTCTGCCCAGTGCCCTGCATGTCATTTTATATAATAAATAGATTTTTTTCTGCCTGGAAACTGGAGATTGTCCATAGCAACCAAAACGTGTCCCTTTATGTCAAAAGTGGTTTTAAACCAGCTAGAAAACAGCGATAATAAATTAGAATCACAATTCATCATCAAACACTAAATTTAATGACAGCGACTATTCTGCAACTGAGCAAATTTTAGTGTTTTTGATTTGATTACATTATTGAATAATTTTTATAGTTATTTATTATATTATAATTTATGATTTTGTGTTTCAAACTTTATCATACCCGGGATGTCTACTAGACTCTGGTTCGGACAGATTTAAGTGAGTTATTCATAAGAATTGCATGCCTACATTATAAAAACGCCAAATTTCCATGCAAAATAATTGTACCACTTTTGGTAAAACATTCCAGACATAATCATACCACCAGGGAGGTTAAGAGATCACACAGAGATATGCCCTAAGGCAGTCGATAGTCAACGAAGGTCATAGCCTGGGTGGGTAGGTCCAGCTCTAGATCCAGCTAAACATGTTTTGCGTCTAACGTGCTTCTTCAGGAGCTGTATTTAAAACCATGAAATGCAAAAATATGAATGGCATGGACAGGTAGAGGCCAGGGGGGATAACCACACAAAAGGGTCCAGAGAGCAGATGTGGAGGCACATATGATCTGTTAATGGTTGATCTACTGATTCTAGTAGAATTTTTTCATCATTGACTGATGATATTTGAACAGCAAAAAGCAGGTACAGTGGTGTGAAAAAGTGTTTGCCCCCTTCCTCATTTCCTGTTCCTTTGCATGTTTGTCACACTTAAGTGTTTCGGAACATCAAACCAATTTAAACAATAGTCAAGGACAACACAAGTAAACACAAAATGCAATTTGTAAATGAAGGTGTTTATTATTAAAGGTGAAAAAAATCCAAACCATCATGGCCCTGTGTGAAAAAGTGATTGCCCCCTAAACCTAATAACTGGTTGGGCCACCCTTAGCAGCAACAACTGCAACCAAGCGTTTGCGATAACGTGCAATGAGGCTTTTACAGCGTCCTGGAGGAATTTTGGCCCACTCATCTTTGCAGAATTGTCCTAATTCAGTTACATTAGAGGGTTTTCGAGCATGAACAGCCTTTTTAAGGTCATACCACAAAATCTCAATAGGATTCGGGTCAGGACTTTGGCTAGGCCACTCCAAAGTCTTCATTTTGTTTTTCTTCAGCCATTCGGTGGTGGACTTGCTGGTGTGTTTAGGATCATTGTCCTGCTGCAGAACCCAAGTTCGTTTCAGCTTGAGTACACGAACAGATGGTCCTTCAGGATCTCTTGGTAGACAGCAGAATTCATAGTTCCTTTTATCACGGCAAGTCTTCCAGGTCCTGAAGCAGCAAAACAGCCCCAGACCATCACACTACCACCACCATATTTTACTGTTGGTATAATGTTCTTTTTCTGAAATGCAGTGTTCCTTCTACGCCAGATATACTTGGACACACACCTTCCAAAGAGTTCCACTTTTGTCTCATCGGTCCACAGAATGTTGTCCCAAAAGTCTTGGGGATCATCAAGATGTGTTGTGGAGAAATTGAGACGAGCTTTGATGTTCTTTTTGCTCAGCAGTGGTTTTCTCCTTGGAACTCTGCCATGCAGGCCATTTTTGCCCAGTCTTTTCCTGATGGTGGAGGCATGAACGCTGACCTTAACTGAGGCAAGTGAGGCCTGCAGTTCCTTGGACGTTGTTGTTGTGGGGTCTTTTGTGACCTCTTGGATGAGTCGTCGCTGCGCTCTTAGGGTAATTTTGGGCAGCCGGCCACTCCTGGGAAGGTTCACCACTGTTCCATGTCTTCGCCATTTGTGGATAATGGCTCTCACTGTGGTTCGCTGGATTCCCAAAGCTTTGGAAATGGCTTTATAACCCTTTCCAGACTGATAGATCTCAATTACTTTCTTTCTCAATTGTTCCTGAATTTCTTTGGGTCTCGGCATGATGTGTAGCTTTTAAGGATCTTCTGGTGGACCTTACTGTGTCAAGCAGCTCCTATTTAAGTGATGCCTTGATTGTGAACAGGTGTGGCAATAATCAGGCCTGGGTGTGGCTAGAGAAATTGAACTCAGGTGTGGACAACCACAGTTATAGTATGTTTTAACAAGGGGGCAATCACTTTTTCACACAGGGCCATGATGGTTTGGATTTTTTTTCACCTTTAATAATAAACACCTTCATTTACAAATTGCATTTTGTGTTTACTTGTGTTGTCCTTGACTATTGTTTAAATTGGTTTGATGTTCCGAAACACTTAAGTGTGACAAACATGCAAAGGGACAGGAAATGAGGAAGGGGGCAAACACTTTTTCACACCACTGTATGTCTTGGAATTATAATCATGGCAAGTACACCCAATTTTAATCATGGCAAGTACAGATGAGAAAAAAATCAAAGATGGCCGCATAGCGGCAGAGCATCACCTTGGTACAGGAAGTGAAAAAATAACAGATCTACTAGCAGGCTAACCGGAAATAAAACTATGTTACCGGAGAGGACCCAGAAAAAAGTATATATATATTTTTATCTACCCGTCTCACCTGCAGCATGTCGCGTGCTTATACAATAAAGTAATTTGTATTTTTCAAGAATTTCTCCTTGGTACATACTGAGCTCTGTATGTACATATAGATACCAAGGCACGCCGTATAGTGCTAGAATTTCTGTATATTGCACATTCCGATTGTTTTGCACCACTGGACACACAGTGATAACGCTGCAAACGCACCAACTGTAAATAAACTGCCAAAATCCTTCACATCAGTCATTCTCCTGATCTCCTCCGTCATATATTCTGGAGCAAACCCAAATCGCCAATCACATCTCTGCTGACAGATTTTGTGGAGTGTGTTTTTATATTTATGTTGGTGCCTCTAGGATTTATTTTTTATTTTTTTTTGTTTTTTCTTTAGCTCCAGGTTCTTTGAATGGGGGTCATAGAATGTTTGCTGTACGATTATCCTTTTCACACAAGTTGTAACTTCAGTGACTATGCATAATGTGACACTATGCATCCTTATCTCTTCTGCTGTACCATGTGATCATGAAATACATTTTGACTTAAAAAAACTTTGAATGTGTCCATTGTATTCTTTTTTGCACTATATTGTGACATTTTGTACCCGCGATCGGGTCACAGAGCTGAAGAACAGAGAGAGGTCTGTGTAAACAAACCTCTCCCCGTGCTTCCTAGCGCGACTGACACTGATCGGCTTTTCCCTGTCATCGGGAATGCCGATCAGTGACGTCAGACGCAAAGCCACGCCCCCTACAGTAAAAAGAAAAAACACACCACCGGCGGTGCGCTCGCAACCCGGTCCTGAGCTCCGTGACCGTGGCCACGGGACCAGCGGACCCGATCGCCGCTGGTGTCCCACGATCGGGTCACAGAGCTGAAGAACAGGGAGAGGTCTGTGTAAACAAACCTCTCCCCGTGCTTCCCAGCGCGACTGTCACTGATCGTCTGTTCCCTGTCATCGGAAAGCCGATCAGTGATGTCAGACGCAAAGCCACGCCTCCCTACAGTAAAAAAACACACACACTTAACCCCTCCCCGCCCCCTAGTGGTTAACTCCTTCACTGCCAGTGTCATTTACACAGTAATCAATGCATTTAAAAATCACTGATTGCTGTATAAATGACAATGGTCCCAAAAATGTGTCAAAAATGTCCAATGCGTCCGCCATAATGTCGCAGTCACAATAAAAATCGCTGATCGCCGCCATTACCAGTAAAAAAAAAAAAAATATTAATAAAAATGCTACAAAACTATCCCCAATTTTACCCTTCCTTACCAGAGCACTTTTTGCGATTGGGCACTGCGTCGCTTTAACTAACAATTGCGCGGTCGTGCGACGTTACACCCAAACAAAATCGACTTCCTTTTTTTCCCACAAATAGAGCTTTCTTTTGGTGGTATTTGATCACCTCTGCGGTTTTTATTTTTTGCGCTATAAACAAAAGAAGAGCGACAATTTTGAAAAAAAAACACAATATTTTTTACTTTTTGCTATAATAAATATCCCATTTTTTATAACAATTTTTTTCCTCAGTTTAGGCCGATACGTATTCTTCTACATATTTTTGGTAAAAAAAATCGCAATAAGCGTATATTGATCGGTTTGCGCAAAAGTTATAGCGTCTACAAAATAGGGGATAGATTTATTGAATTTTTTTTTTTTTACTAGTAATGGCATTTTTGGAACCATTCACATTTACACAGCGATCGTTGCTATAAAATTGCATTGATTACTGTGTAAATGTGACTGGCAGGGAAGAGGTTAACACTAGGGGGCGCTGCAGGGGTTAATATGTGTCCCTATAGGAGTGATTCTAACTGTGGGGGGAGGGGACTCAAGGAGAGAAGACCGATCATGTGTTCCTCCGTACTGGGATCACATGATCGGTCTCCTCTCCGCTGACAGGACGTGGAGCTGTGTGTTTACACACACAGCTCCACGGTCCCGTTGTTTTAACGGGCAATCGCGGGTGCCCGGCGGACCTAGCGGCCGCCAGGCACTAGTACCGGGTCCCGAGCGATGCCACGGGCGCGCGCGCGCGCACCGCCGGCGGCACGCACGTGCCCCCCAGGCGGCCGGGAATCCGAGGACGTCATATGACGCCCACCCAGGATGGGAGATCCACCTTGTGGGCGTCATATGACAGTGTGCGGTATTGAAGTGGTTAAACATATTTTTATTGATATTTTCACGATACACGTATCAAAACAGTTGACAGGTATGGCATACAAAAATCCAACTTATCTAATATACAATGGCATTGAATAAGCCTTAGTAGTAATATAAGTGAGGGGGAGGGCAGGAGAGGTAGGAAAATGGAAGAAAAAAGAGAAAAAAAAAAAGGGGGGGGGGGGGGCGTTTACCTGCGTGTAACCGAAGGAAATCAGTTTAAGTTTACATAGAAACAGTGGTCGATTCGAGTATAGAACAAGAAACCCTCAGGAGTGGAAGCTTTCGTGATCGAATCAGTATCAGGCTGAGAAAAAAAAACAGTAAGCAAAAGAGAGAGAATAAAATACAGTCGTATGATCCTTATCTCAAAGTTCCAAGTAGGTGAAAGACGTCCTTCCGAGGTCATTGGTTTGCGGTGAAAGGAGTATGTGGCTGTTGAAGACAAGAGGTGGTATGTGTGGTCGGTAATTTAAGTTTCCCCAGCGTGTTAGTAAGGTCATGCTTTAAATACCATTCAGTGTACCTAAATGGGTGGGTGATAGAGAAAATGTCCTCCGCGTGGAATGTGTACTCTATGTACTTTCTCCATCTGGTAAAAAAGCGGGCGGTAGATCGGAAGTGTAGAACAATGGTGTCCAATTTTTCCATGTGGAATAAGGAGAGTAGGGCTCGCTTTACACCTTGTATGCCAGGTGGAGTCGAGTGAATCCAATGGTTCATGATAGTCCTGCGAGCTGCCAGTAAACAGATGTGGGTCCAGTGGGTGAGGGAGGGAGATTGCGTTTGCGTCAAAGGAGGCATCGGTGGGTCACATCCAAACAAGCAGACAAGTGGGTCCTTAGGCAAGCGTGTTTCGGTAACTTCCAGTGTGTATTTAAGTACCGAGTCCCAAAATGTGGAGATTGATGAGCATTCCCACAAGCGGTGCACCAAGGTGGGGCGAGTCATGGAGCACCATGGGCATTGTGCTTGGGAGGGATCCAGGTCGTTAGTACGAAATGGGTAGTAGGCTCTGTGGATAATTTTAAAATGAGTTTCTGCTATAACTTTTTTGCAAACCAATCAATAATCGCTAATTGCGATTTTTTTTTTACCAAAAATATGTAGAAGAGCACGTATAGGCCTAAACTGAGGGAAAAAAATGTGTTCTAATATATTTTTTGGGGATATTTATTATAGCAAAAAGTTAAAAATATTGATTTTTGTTCAAAATTGTCGCTCTATTTTTGTTTATAGCGCAAAAAATAAAAACCGCAGGGGCGATCAAATACCACCAAAAGAAAGCTCTATTTGTGGGAAAAAAAGAATGCCAATTTTGTTTGGGAGCCACGTCGCACAACCGCGCAATTGTCAGTTAAAGCAACGCAGTTCCGAATCGCAAAAAGGGGCCTGGTCTTTTGGCTGCAAATTGGTCCAGGGCTGAAGTGGTTAAACATGTTAAAAAACAAAGTATTTTAATTACATATACTGATTAAAACAGTCCATAAAGCCTCGTACACACGATCAGACTTTCCAACGGGAAATGTTCGATGACAGGCTGTTGCCGGTAAATCCGACCGAGTGTACGCTCCATCGGACACTTGATGTCGGACTTTCCGTCAACAAATGTTGGCTAGCAGGTTTTCACATTTTCCACGGACAAATGTGTGTTGTCGGATTTTTTGGACAAAAGTCCAAAGTACAAACACGCATGCTCGGAAGCAGAAGCGGTCGGTCTTGTAAACTAGCGTTCGTAATGGAGAATTAACATTCGTGACGCGGCAAATTCTGAAATCTGGAAAGGCAGCGCACAATTCTCTTCTTCTTTAATGGGATAATAATGAAGCTGCTTTGCTGGTGATACTGATGGAGTTATTGCAAACTGATTTTCAAAGGCTTTTTTTTTCTAGTGATATCAAGAATAATATTATTATACTTGTTTTTTTATTTTTTGGCCAAGTTACCACAACACCATTATCCCGTAGTTTTTAAGAACAAAGATACAACTATGTTGGTGTCAATTTTACATTATATTTTTTTAAATGTAACTGCCGACTCCCAAACTGTAATTTGAAGTAAAACACATAGACAAGTATTATTCTACACAATTTTTTTATTGTGCATTAAAAAACAAAAACAAATAAAATTAGACATGCTATCTGCCAATAGAACTTAAAGTGGTGTTGCCACCAAAAAAAAAAAAAAAAGTTCTTAAAAATCATTAAAAAAAATAAAAAAAAAGAATTGAAAAAAATAAAAAATTACTCACCTCTAAATGCCTGTTGCTCGTTTTAATTATCGGACACTTACCTGTCCCAGGGTCCAGCGATGTGGGGGAACGAAGCCCCCCCTCGTTCCCCGCTCAGTGCTCTGTGCCCCAAGCCCACTCTTTTTTTGAAGCCAATTGCAGCCTCAGGCTCTAATCACGTGCTACAAAAAACATTGGAATTCATGCGTCCGGCGCCTTGCATGCAGATTAGGGGTCAGGCCCATGGATTAGGGGGGTGGCAACCCTGCGACCCATATGGAGAGTGGGCCACTGGCCTATGTTCTCCCTAACCCAGGATGGGGGGAACTGAAGGGTAAACCAGCTCCATGGTCCTCTCTTCTCACTCCTGAAACTAGGATGGGGAACCCCAGGGCACCCTGTCCTCCCTCAGGAGGGCTGGGGAGAGAGCAGGAGCACAGCAGACAGATGTTGCTGCTTCGTCTTCCTCTGCAGTCTGCCCCACCTAAACTCCCAGCCTTCTCCCAGGCTCCTTAAGGGGAACCCACTCTACCACCTGCCTACATGTGCACAACTCATGGTTTGATGAATTTGGTGAGGAGGAACTCAAGTGTCCTGCACAGAGCCCTGACCTTAAATCTACTGAACATCTTTGGGATGAATTGTAACGCTGATTATGAGCCAGGTATTTTTCTCCAACATCAGTATCTGATCTTACAAATTATCTTTTGTTTGAATGGCCACCTATTCTTTCAGACAAGGTCTAAAATCTTCTGAAAGAGTGGAGGCTGTTATGACCATGAATAGGGGGAAGTGGGGCAACTCAATTTTAATGCCCATGGTTTTGGAATAGTATGTCCAACAAGTTCATATACAGTTGTGCTCATAAGTTTACACACCCTGGCAGAATTTTTGATTTCTTGGCTATTTTTCAGAGAATATAAATGATAACACAAAAACTTTTCTCTCACTCATGGTTAGTGTTTGGCTGAAGCCATTTATTATCAATCAACTGTGTTTACTCTTTTTAAATCATAATGACAACAGGAACTACCCAAATGACCCTAATCAAAAGTTTACATACCCCAGTTCTTAATACCGTGTATTGCCCCCTTTAACATCAATGACAGTTGGAAGTCTTTTGTGGTATTTGTGGATGAGGCTCTTTATCTTCTCAGATTGTAAAGTTGCCCATTCCTCTTGGCAAAAAGCCTCCAGTTCCTGTAAATTTAGCATGAACTGCACATTTGAGATCTCCCCAGAGGGGCTCAATGATAATGAGGTCAGGAGCCTGAGATGGCCACTCCAGAACCTTCACTTTATTCTGCTGTAGCCAATGACAGGTCAACTCAGCCTTGTGTTAATGTTTTGGATCATTGTCATGTTGGAATGTCCAAGTACGTCCCATGCGCAGCCTCCTGGCTGATGAATGCAAATGTTCCTCCAGTATTTTTTGATAACATACTGCATTCATCTTTCCAACAATTTTAACCAAATTTCCTGTGCCTTTGAAGCTCACACATCCCCAAAACATCAACGATCCACCTCCGTGTTTCACAGTAGGAATGGTGGACCTTTCATCATAGGCCTTGTTGACTCATCTCCAAATGTAGCATTTATAGTTGTGGCCAAAAAGCTAAATTTTGTTCTTATCACTCCAAATATGCCAGAAGGTTTGAGGCTTGTCTCTGTGCTGTTTGGCATATTGTAAGCCGGATACTTTATGGCATTTTCGTAGTATTGGCTTTCTTCTGGTGACTCGACCATGCAGTGCCACCTTATTGTGCATCTTGAAACAGCCACACCACATGTTTTCAAAGAGTCCTGTATTTCACCTGAAGTTATTTGTGGGTTTTTCTTTGCACCCCGAACAATTTTCCTGGCAGTTGTGGCTGAAATTTTAGTTGGTCTACCTGACCGTGGTTTGGTTTCAACAGAATCCCTAATTTTCCACTTCTTGATCAAAGTTTGAACACTGCTGATTGTCATTCTCAATTCCTTGGATATCTTTTTATATCCCTTTCCTGTTTTATACAGTTCAACTACATTTTCCTGCAGATCCTTTGATAATTCTTTTGCTTTCCCCATGACTCAGAATCCAGAAACATCAGTGCAGCACTGGATGAAAGATGCAAGGGTCTGTCAGGAGTCCAGAAACTCATTGACCTTTTATACACACACACTAATTACAAGCAAACAGATCACAGGTAAAGATGGTTACCTTTAATAGCCTTTCAAACTCCTTTGTGTCAACTTGTGTGCATGTCATCAGGCCAAAATCACCAGGGTATGTAAACTTTTGATCAGGGTCATTTGAGTAGTTTCTGTTGGGATTATGATTTAAAAAGAGCAAACACAGTTGGTTGATAATAAATGGCTTCTGCCAAACACTAACCATGAGTGAAAGAAACGTTTTTGTGTTATCATTCATATTCTCTGAAAAATGGCCAAGAAATCATAAATTCTGCCAGGGTATGTAAACTTATGAGCACAACTGTAGGTGTAATGGTTGGGTGTCCAAAAAATGGCACCCAGTCACTGCCAAAAGCCTTTTCAGGAAAAAGAGGACATTTTAAATTCTGTTATTTGATTCAAATAATTTTACTATTTTGCCCAAGCAAAACTGCAGAAAAATGAAATGATCCTGTAAGCCAAAGGCCAGTGAATGAAGGCAGCGGAGGCATAGCGTGCGCATGTCCTTGTATCGTCGGAGAAGCATCTCTTGGCTCGGTCACCTGCTTGAACAAGTCATGTTTATGGAAATGGTTAGAATGGCACTTCATCCGCTGCTGACCTTGCTCCATAAAACGGTCTCCGAGCTGCTGGTTTCACACTCCGTCATTTACATAATACAGGCTGTGTACTGCACAACAATGTGCCCTCTCTTCAGAATGAAACTCATAATTGGTTTATGGCTGTTAATGTCTGCGTGTTCGTGCCAAGTAAACGATGGCCGCACGCCACAGCCCAATACAACAGCGAAGAATGACAGCGCCTTATGCTTCACTTCTAAACTAGCTACCTGTATAATTAAAGGGGAACTGTCATCATGATCAGACTTCAAGTAGATGTGAATTAATAAAATCTCATATAAGCTTTAAAGAGTTGATGTTGTTTCAAAAGTCATTTTTATTATCTGTAAATCTGCAATTTCCTGCCATGGAGGTCCTTGTTCAGCCCCTTCTTGTCATAGGGTGACCCTTGTAGGCACTTGCAGTCTGTACTCTCCACTGTAGGTGGCCCTTGACTGAAGCGGCAATGATCAAGGGGAAGACAGTCGTGAGGAACTTGGTTCCTTTATGAATTCCTGCGGTCTCCAGGGGGTTAGCTATCCAATTGGATACCAGTGCCCCATGTGACCTTGGTGGCCATCTTGGCTCAGGGCAAAGGCTATTTAAGACTGCGACTCTCAGGTTTGGTGTGCTTTGTGAGAGTGATTAATGTAGAGACAGGCTCCAGAGGAGTAGGGAAAGTGCAAGGACTATGCTACCATGTAGGAAACCTCCCATTTGGGTGTGGACTGGCCAGGCCACATTTCTGCTCTCTGTTGCAGAAGCTGTCGGCATTATCTCAGGATATGCTCCTCTTCTACAGTTTTGTAAGTGGCTACCTACCGGGCCTAGTTGTACATTGTTGGGACTTCCTTAATGCATTGCTCTCTCTTATCTTGGCCTTTGTGTGATCTCTTCTCACCAACACCCCATGCTGCACCCTGTCTTGCAGTTGTTCTCCTCATCTTGCCACATGAGCCTCTAATGGAGACTACAAGTGGTAATTTCAACACTCATATACAGAGTCATGGTCCACTGTTTCATCAGGAAACCCTTCCTGAGAAAGGCCAGGCAGCCATCGCTGTAGTGCATGTAGACATGAAGTGGTTGCAAAGAGGCTGCAGAAAATCAGCATCACTGATGTTTGGTTTGTCTGGCAGCCAAGTCTGTGTTGAATCTGGGTCAGGGTAAGTGACGCAGAGAGGCTGGATGACTCATCAAGCAGCACCTCTGGTACCTCCCCCTACTTGCTGGAACTTTGGAGAAGCTTCAAGAAGAATGGGAGGGAAGTTTGGAGGGGCTGCCTGAAGTATTGGGGAGGGCCCCAACCAATCCCCAGCAAGTTGGGTGGCAGGGGGCATGCACCTCTTAAATACTCTGGGGTCGGTCCAGCAGGGGTGCAGTCAGGTCAAAGCTGGAGATGGAGTGTTGGGGAGGCTGCCGGTGGCCCTTGAGGGTACCCCCTAGTCTAGGGAGGGGTTACCTGGGGCTCAGGGGCTGGAGGGATCCTCTAACGACACACACAGGAGTCCTGTCTCGAATGCACGGGAGCAGGTGTGAGGACAGTGGGAGAGAGCCAGCACGTCCAACAGATGTCCAGGGAGAAGACAGCCAGGTAGCTGGTGAGTTTGCAGTCAGGGAGAAGTAGCCAGGAGGGCTAGTGAGAGGGGCAACTATAGCCAGATGGTCTGGTAGTGTCTGAAGAGGTGGTGTTGGGATCAGTATCCACACGGATGTAGCTGGACACTGGACTTTCTCTAGGCACCAAAGGGTCCCTGCCTGTAAAGGGCTTTTGCTAATCTTTTTGAGCTTTTGCTAATCCTTTTGTCAGATTTAATAAAGTGTCCCAGCTGGGTCTGTGTTTTTTGCAAGCAAGTGAGTGCTGGCGGAAGTGGAGTGTATAAAGCTGTACATAGAAAGAATTGTCCCTGAAGAGTTCTTTAAAGCGGAGTTCCACACATTTTTTAGTTTATTAAAAGTCAGCTACAAAAAGTGTAGCTGCTGACTTTTACTAAACAGACACGGTCCAGCGATGCGGCTGCCCGTGGGAAGAAGCCTTGCTCCTCTCCCCCTCCTCTCCGCCGGCGCCGTCATATCCACTGTGGGCACTGCGCTCTGCTAGTGGCCCGGCAATTTTCTGGGACCTGTCACATGTCCCAGAAGATTGTTGGCAGGGAGGGGGACTTTTCCTCCCATAAAATAGACAAGCAAGTGCAAAGCTCTCCTACACAAGGCTGCTAGTCGGCCACTTGGCTCACAGTTGACTTTCTTTTGTTTTTTGTTTTTAATTTCCGGTTCTTGAAGTTTTCTCTTGTTACCTCCCCTTTTTGGGGCTTATTATCAATCGAGTTCTCTTTGGTAGTGTACAATCCACTGTGCCACTTATCTACTGGGCCCCACCTCCTACGTTGTTGAATCGACTATAGTAATTCACATCACTTTATCATCTGAGCTATCTTCGAGCCTCATCTCCCTTCCTTCAAAGATGACTATCAAGTTCCTGACAATTAACATTAAAGGCCTCAATCTTTGGGCTGATAAATCTATAAAATACTTGGGAGTACAACTCACAGGCAGCTAATCCTAGGTCTTTTTTCCAGGGAAACTTAATTCCCTACTTAAAGACACTACAATCTGACTTAACAAACCTCTCTAAATTTTACACTTTCATGGATAGGGAGACTCGCATCCTTTAGGATGCTTAAGCTCCCACAGCTATTATATCTCTTCCGATCCCTACCTATCCCTATACCCACTTCCTATTTTTGTAAACTACAAACATTATTAAGCCGCTTTATTTGGAAAGGCAAGATGTTTTTATATAAAGTTTATGAAACACAAATCGGTAGGAGGCATGGGTCTTCTTGACCCCAGGGGCCACACTATTAGCACAATTAAAAGTATGGTTTGCTCCAAATTTACAGAACCTGTGGAAAGACATAGAATCCAAACAGGTCCCGAATAGGAACCTCCATAGTTGACTTGTGTTAGTACTCTGCACCAGCGCAACATAGACAAGCTTCTTTTCCCTACCATATTAGCTTCTAGGTCGGCATTCCACCAATTGATACACATGTGCATTCGTTTTTGTCCGAATGCATTTTCGTCCAAATTTCGGGTATTTCCGTTATCGTTTGTTAAAACGTGCAGAATCCGAAAACCGAAAGATCCGACATAAACAAATGCTTTATTTTCGTTTTCGTTGCAACAGTTCGATATAGATAGGAGATTCGACATGACGCTGACAATAGCGATCTGTGTCCATCGAAACTGTGGTCGAATGTGCCTAACCTTAGCTCTATTAGTCCAAAATTATTCTACATAGAGAGAAAAGATTTGACATATAGAGAAACGATTCAACATTATAGAGACAATAGCAAAAAAGGTCGAATGTGCCTAACCTAACTCTATAAGTCCAAGATTATTCAACATAGAGAGAAGAGATTCGACATAAAGATTTGACGAAGCAGTCGCCGCGAGTGGAAATTTATGCTATAGAAGAATATATAAGAAGAACGTGCCTTCTTATAAAGCTACCAAATCAGCCAATCTATGGGAACTTTCATACAAGATCGCCTTCAGATGGTACCAAACACCTCATATTCTTCACATCAGGGGTCTCAAACTGGCAGCCCTCCTACTGTTATGAAACTACAAGTCCCATCATGCCTCTGCCTTTGGGAGTCATGGTTGTAACGTTCAGCCTTGCAATGCCCCATGGGACTTGTAGTTTTGCAACATCTGGAGGGCCGCCAGTTTGAGATCCTTGCTTCACACCATATCCTTGCTTCACACCATAAATTCCGCCACATCACCCTTGTGTTGGAGGGATTGTGGGTCCCACGGCACACTTATGCATATATTGTGGTCATGCAAATTATTGTCTAACTATTGGTCTGATGTATTCAAGCTTATCCAAGATGTCACTCACATTCAGATACTTCCCTCACCAGAACTTGCTATCTTGAATTTAGGGTTGGAGAAAATCCCCCAGATCTCTAAGATGTATAGTTGTTCACATTTTATTATCAGCTAAACTCATGTTCAGAGTTTATAGCCCTGACGCAACTGCACAATGTTTACGAATGTATGTTGGCCTCCAGCAAAGGACAATGCCACTTAGTTCAAGTGGAGTGGCCTCAGTAGTCCTTCTGGTACAATGAAGTATTTTCTAAACCTGTTTAACATGGTTAATGTAATGGCTCAAATATTCACGTCATACGTACATTCTGTTCTGTTTAAACTAAAATGTCTTATCTTTGTATTATTAGTGGAAAATTACAATTATGGTGGAATTCTTATCTACTTTGTCTTAGCTATGGTATCAGTTTATTATTCCTATCTTGAGTTTGACATCTGTTCACATTGTTCACATTATCCTGCTTTTCTTGTCCTGCACCTAATTTACGTTAGATAAATTTAATAAAAATCTATTGAAACGAAAAAAGAATTAAAAACAACTGAACAAATAGTCCAAATAGGGAGGATTCAAACAGTAAAGCAGTTTTTCCGCAGACAAAACCGTGGATTTTTGTCCAAAGGGAGTTGGCCCCAAACTTGTCTTGCAAACAAATGGCACACAATTGTCGGCCAACAAACATGAACATAGTGATGTACTACGTGTTTTTTCAGCTCCTTTGCACCACCCTTTGGGCACCTTCTGCTAATTTCATGTTAGAAGAAGTTTGGTGAGTGTTGATTCGTGCTTTTCTTTTCGTGCTTTTCGTTTCGCACTTTTCAGTTCGTTTCTGAACGACCGTTCGTCAACCAGCCATGTTGCGGAATCGGAAGAGATAAATTGTTATTATTGGCCTTGGAGTTATTGCTTTGACCCAAGTCCAGTCCAGGTACAGGAGGATTTCTTGGACCAAAAATTGGTTGCTTTATTATTTGTGACTAATTATGTCATATGCCTTTGCTGCGGGAGCTCCAGGAGAATAATCCAGATGATTTTTGACAGACCCCTGATTTCACTAACTCTTGGCATTGCTGACCCCCTATATTAAGAAGCAGGACACATGCACGAGGCTTTTATTGAATTTTTTGATTGAATAATAATGATTTGATTTGTTATATTTTCTATATTTTTGGATGCATAGAATGCACCTTTTGGTTAAGTTCTATTGGCAGATAGCATGTCTAATTTTATTTGTTTTCTTTTTTTAATGCACAATAAAAGAATTGTGGAGAATAATACTTGGCTATGTGTTTTACTTCAAATGACAGTTTGGGAGTAGGCATTATATTTTTAAAAATACAATGTAAAATTACCAAGGGACACCAACATAGTTGTATCTTTGATTTTAAAAACTACCGGATAATGGTGTTGTGATAACTTGCACAAAAAATAAAAAAACTAGCATAATAATATTATTCTTGATATCACTAGAAAAAAAAAGCCTTTGAAAATTAGTTTACAATAACTCCATCAGTATCACCAGCAAAGCAGCTTCATTATTATCCCATTAAAGAAGAAGAGAATTGTGCGCTGCATTTCCAGATTTCATAATTTGCGGCATCACGAATGTTAATTCTCCATCACGAACGCTAGTTTACAAGATCGACCGCTTCCGGCTCGTCCTTGCTTCTGAGCATGCGTGTTTGTACTTTGCACTTTTGTCCAATGGACTTGTGTACACACGCTCAGAAAATTCGACAGACATTTGTCCGCGGAAAAATTTTAAAGCCTACAAGCCAACATTTGTCTGCAGAAAATCCGACAACAATTGTCCGATGGAGCATACAAACAGTCGGATTTTCTGCCAACAGCCTGTCATCACACAATTCCGATCGTGTGTACGAGGCTTAAGTCGAGATTTATAGTCCCACATGCCGTGATGGAAGTTGGAAATCACATGATAGCCAAGGTGTCACCGACCACACTCATGCTAAGCTTTACCAAAATTTTTGTAACCCCCCTTATATGAGTGGTCTGTGTGAGCTTTATTTACAATAACAAAGCCAGCATCACGGGTGTCAAAAACAAAGAATAAAAGTTCTCCTGATGACTTCATATGTGACGAAACGCGTAGGACGTACCACACATGGCCCTTATAATTTTGTTTTCCTGGTGTTTTACATGCTTTTATATGATTTATCCATGTGAGTGTACTTTTATTCATTAAATAGGTTTGATTTTATGTTATCACACTACATGGAGTATTTTTTTATTCTATGTTCCTCACCAATTGTCCTGACCTTGTATGGGAGTCTGGAGTATAGTGATTCCATTACTAGACACGGAGGCAACAGTATATGACGTACCTGGTGAAGACTGGATTGTTGTGGAGGCCTCTCTTGCACCTCCTGCATACAGGGTTTGTTAACCCATATAACTCAAACTCTGCCAGACTCTCTATTAGAGACTGACAGAGCACACTGTACCTTTCTTATAGAAAACCGAGCATTGTAAGTACCTATTTAGAGCTGTATTCAGGCTGGTCACATGACTCGTGGCCGCTGTACAGCTCCGATGGATGGATACTGCAGGAGGGGCCATGATCTCCCTCTGACGTCAGCTGGGGAGATCACATGGCCGCTCAGCCTCTCCTCCACGTGACCAGCCTGAAGACGATGAAACGGTCAAACGGTATTTACAGCGCTCGTTTTTCTAAAAGAAAGGTACAGTGTGTTCTGCCAGGAAATGAGTCGCTGGCAGTGAGCAAAAAGGATTTTTAATTTTACTAGAAGCTGGGGGGGAGTGGAGACACAGACATGAGCTGACATGCAGGAAGGGGGGAGAGCAGAGGGGACAGCAGTGTATGACGAAGGGCCGCAATCAGACAACGGTGATCAGGGCAGAGCTGCCCTGATTTTTGTGGTCTGTTTAGAGAGGGGATACAGGAAGTGCCAGATTCAGTTTTTTTATAGTTTAGAGGGGGCAGATTACACAGCACAACACTGTGCTGTTTAATCTGCTTTAAGGTACCAGAAAATCATTTTTTTTTGGGTTAACAAACAATTTAACACTCTTGAAGGTGGAGACAGAGAGTGTAAAGGCAAGGAGTATGCTTTGCCATAGCAGCTAGCTGGTGATGTCCACTCTGTAGGTGGTTAGATCTGGCAGTCCCCTGAGTGACGTCGATTGTGACAAAACGCGCAGGAAGGAGCGACGTGTTGACGTCACTGCGTCCACACAGGTCCCGGAGTAACGGGCTGCAATCGAGAGCCGGCCGGCTCAGAGTTTATGCTGCATTTTTTGTTCATCTAATTGTAAATGCAGTACTTTTATTTATTAAACCGCTAAAAGATTTTACACTATGGAAGTCTATATTTTCTCAGGGGGACCATCTGGCAATATGCATCTTTGAGGGATAACACCTGAGAAGACGTTGGAACCATTGCTTCACATCTTAAAGGCCTGGGCTTGGTATTAAGCCAAAAACGTGTGTGATCTCCCGTAAAAGAGGATCATTTGGAGTCGGTAAAGGGCAATGTGTGTAGAGGTGGAAGCATCTTTTCTCACCAGAATTCTTGGGTGTATCGTGTGTCAATTTCACATTTGATATTCATCATCAATCAAATAAACTATTTATAGTGTGTTAATTAGACATGTGCAATTTGTTTAGTTCCGAATTAGTTTTTTAACGAATTTTGACAAATTTGTTAATTCCGAAATTTCTGAATTTTTCAATTTCCGAAACTTCAGCATTTCTGAATTTCTGAAATGTTTGAATTTCCGGAAATTCGAAATTTAGTAAATTGGAAAATTTGGGGAATTGGAAATATTCTAATTTGGAAATTCGCAAGTTTAGAAATTCGGATTTTGGAAATTCTAAATTTCAGAAATTCTAAATTTCGGAAATTCTAAATTTTGGAAATTCTGAAATTTAAAAATTCGAAAATTTGGAAATTCAGTATTTTGGAGATTTGAAAATTCGGAGATTTGAAAATTCGGAAATTTGAAAATTCGGAAATCAGAAAATAAGAATGAAAATCAGAAAATTCAAAAGATCAAAAACCTGAAAATTTTAAAACTCGAAAATCAGAAATAACTAACTAATAATAACTATTAAATTTTAGGTATTGGAGTTTCCTTTCAAAATTTGGCTGTTAGTGAACGTAACGAGTACGAATTTATCCGAAGTTATGAATTTTCTGAAATAACGAATGCCGTATCTAAAAAAAAAGAAAATCACATTTTTTTTAAATGTAACTGCCTACTCCCAAACTGTCATTTGCAGTAAAACACATAGCCAAGTATTATTCTACACAATTTTTTTATTATGCATTAAAAAAAGAAAACAAATAAAGATAGACATGATATCTGCCAATAGAACTTAAGCAAAAAGTGCATTCTATGCATCCAAAAATAAGTGGTAATCTTCTACCACTTCCATCAGCTCATTCCCCACAGTTAGAACCTTTTGTATCACCTCCCCCACCCTATTAGATTGTAAGCTCTTCTGAGCAGGGTCCCCTTAATCCTCTTGTATTTTATTGTGTTATAACTGTATTGTCTCCCTTTTTATATTGTAAAGCGCTGCGTAAACTGTTGGGGCTATATAAATCCTGTAATAAATAATAAATAAAAAAAAATATAGAAAATATAACAAATCAAATCATTATTCAACTAAAAAATCTCATGCATTTGTCCTGCTTCTTAATATAGGGGGTCAGCAATGCCAAGAGTTGGTGAAAGCAGGGGTCCGTCATCCGGAGATAATTCCGCAAATCTTCCGGATTATTCTCCTGGAGTTCCCACAGCAAAGGCATATGACATAATTGGTCATGAATAATAAGGCAAAGAATTTTTGGTCCAAGAACTCCTCTTGTTCCTGGACTGGACTTGGGTCAAAGCAATAACTCCAAGGCCAATAATAAATAACACGTTATCTCCTCCGATTCCGCAACATGTCTGGCTGACAAACGGCCGTTCAGAAACTAACTGAAAAGCACAAAATGAAAAGCGCTCAATTAAAATCGTGAAATTAAAAGCTTGAAACAGCACTCACCAAACTTCTACTAACACGTAATTAGCAGAAGGAGACCAAAGGGTGGCGCTAAAGACCTGAAAAAACACATAGTAGGTCACTACGTTCGTGTTTGTTGGCTGACAATTCCTTGCCGTTTGTATGCAAGACAAAATCCAGGCACGCGCCTTTGGACAAAAGTCTGAGGTTTTGTCTGCGGAAAAATCTGATCGTGTGGCTTTAGTATGAGTGTGGTTGGTGACACCTTGGCTATCCTGTGATTTCCAACTTCCATCCTGACATGTGGGACTATAAATCTCGACTCACTGAATCCTCCCTTTTTGTTAAGTTGTTTATTTCCTTTTTGAAGTCAAGCATTTCCTAAATATTTTGTCACTTACTAATACTGAGACACTGATACTTTTTGATATGTTATGTTAATTACTATTTATGTTTAGTAACTATCTACTTACTTAAGCGCTGCACTGTTTGGATTTGTATAATGTAAGTATAATGGTCGGGTCTCCAAAAACCTTTGGCTATATAGTAGACATGTGCACACTGCAATATTTCTTTTCGGAATTTCGTCCGAAAAATAAATTTATTTCGTTACTCCCGAAATTTGTTTTTATTTACTTTGTTTTGTTAAAAAATGCATTAGTCTGAAAAGCCGAAATAATTAAGGTTGAATCTGTCATTGAAGGCTTATGGTGTCTGTCGAATGTTCTAAGAAGATTTGACGGAGCAGCTAAACTGTACGACGCCGCAATCGTACATTTCCGGTCGAATGTTCCACCTACAAGCTATAGTAGAATTCTAATGTTGTCTGACACTAGTAATAATTATATTTATTAATTATTATTATTACTAGTCAACCAACATTAGAATTCTTCTATAGCCTATGGGCGGAGCATTTGACCTTAAATGTCCGCTCGCGTCGACTGCTTCGTCAAATCTTTTCTCTCTATGTCGAATAATCTTGGACTAATAGAGTTAGAGCTGGTTCACACCAGGGCGACTCAGGATCCGACTTCAGGTCGCCCCGAGACGCCCCAAGTCGTCCTAAGTCGCGCTGTAATGTTAATCTATGGAGCCGTCTCAATGTACATTACTGAAGTCGCTCCGACTTCAAAAAAGGTTCCTGTACTACTTCAATCCGACTTCTAGGTGACTTGTACCCATTGATTTCAATGGAAGTCGCCTCCAAGTCGGATCTCCATCTATTTTGAAGCGACTTTACAGGAAAATAAATTTGTTTACTCAGGCAAACCCCACCCTCCCAGAGAGCTGATTATTCTGTGATTGGCCACAGCCAAAGTCGCCTGGCCTGGGGGCGACTTGAAGTTGTGTTGTAAATAACTCAAAGTCATGTTGAAGTTGCTTCCAAGTTGCCTTGCAAAGTCGCGCTGTAAGTCGTGTTGCCCCAGTGTGAACCGGCACTTAGGTTAGGCACATTCAACCTTTTTTTGCTATTGTCTCTATAATGTCGAATCTTTTTCTCGCTATGTTGAATCTTTTCTATCTTCCCCCGAAAGTAAGACCTAGCGTGATTGTCGGTTATGGCTGCAATATAAGCCCTACCCCCCAAATAAGCCCTAGTTAAAGGTCTTATTTTCAGGGTAGGGCTTATTTTTAGGGAAACAGGGTAGTGCTTATTTGGAAGGTAGGGCTTATATTGCAGCCATCCCCGACAATCACGCTAGGTTTTATTTTGGGGGAAACAGGGTATGTAGAATAATCTTGGACTAATAGAGCTAAGGTTAGGCACATTCGACCACAGGTTCGATGGACACAGATCGCTATTGGCAGCGTCATGTCGAATCTCCTATCTATATCGAACTGTTGTCGCAATGAAAATGAAAATAAAGCATTTGTTTATGTCAGATCTTTTGGTTTTCGGATTCTGCATGTTCGTTATCGTTTGTTAAAACGATAACGAAAATACCCGAAATTCGGACAAAAATACATTCGGACGAAAACGAATGCACATGTCTACTATATAGTGCAAGTGTGCAACGTGGGATGAAAGCCACTAGTGTTCAGACATTGCCTACTAACATACTAACATTTCTGGCACCAAAACTCACCAAAACAGAAAAGAACAAAAAAGAAAGATGAAGACTTTTTTGGAAACCAGCTTCGTCAAGTGACCATTGACAAGGATCAAACTTGTAGTCGGCAAATATCCTTCCTATAATAGCAGCTGTTGACCAAAAAATGTTTAAAATACCATGTACTGCGGTGCCCCTTTAAAAGTCTTTCACCTTTTTCCAGTCAGCGCCTTAATTCTGCAGTCATTATGTATGTAGGCATTTTAATCCCATCTTTATTATGAGTCTGGACATTATAAACTACCTTTCGGAGCCTCTCACTGCTGATTCAGTCATATTGATTTTTTTATTGTATTTTTATTTTTAACAATGCATAGAGCTATTTAAATAAAGCCGTTATTTCACAACTATCTGACACGCATGCACTTAGCAACTTTACCAGACCGGCCCTCTCTCCTCCGTTCCTGGAAGTCATAACTCTCCCAGCGAGGCGTCATAATGGTGACTGGAGACGAGGACCACATAACTGGGTTCTGATTGGAACCTCTATTCCAAACGTTTTGAAGATCTGAAAATCTCAAGTCAACAAGTAACATCAACCATTGAAAGGACATGGCTACTCAGGGGGGACTACTTAACTAAGTTAAAGTTAGACCCAGGGGCGGACTGACCATTCGGCCACTCGGGCACTTCCCGAGGGCCCCAGGCCACTAGGGGGCCCCATAAGGGTTGCCAGCCTCAGTAAAACCAGGGACAGTATGTAAAAATCTGTGTTTTTTTTACATCTGTTTCTGAAATGTCCCTTACCTACATCCTTTTGGTCTAAAAATCCCGAGATTATAGCTGCCCCACCTCTCCAATACCTTCTCAGACAATAGAAACATGTCTGTGTATACTGTAGGATTGTATACTGTGTGTGTATACTGTGTGGCCCCATAATCTCCCATTGCCCGGGGGCCCCATGAGTTGTCAGTCCGCCCCTGGTTAGACCCCAGTTGCTTCTAGGGCCCCTTAACACTCTGCCGATCCATTGTGTTACTATTAATTAATTAAACTTCAAAGAAGGGTTTTTGCACAAGTGGTTGTACACCCTTACATATTCCCAGTGAAGTGATTGGCCTTAAGTGATACACAGGAGATTAAACAAATCCTCATACATAAGTTGTACCTGTTTATCTGCCCCATCTCTCCTCTACATCAGTTCAAAGTACAGAATTTACACAGAATTTCTGAGCTTCTGAAGGTGGGGGGGATCTGATGTCACACACTGCACAGCATAGAGCAGGCCCCCGTTTTGTCCAATGGGAAGTTATTGTCAGAAACCATGAAATCAGGCCGAGACAGAAGTACTGTTAAATCACACTTGTTTATTAATAAAAGTAAAAAGAACAAAACATAGTCAAAACATAGCCAAAGTTCACTAACCGGAATGGATAGTCAGCCAAGCCAGAAGTCAGGGATCAATGTAGTGGAACAGCAAGCAGGATCTGGAGCCAGAATGGATGTCAGCAAAGCAAGTCTTGAACAAGATCGCAGGATATCGTTTCTGTTGACCAAGGTGAAGGCAGAGCTTAAGACTGGATGGCTTAAGTAGGCAGGACTGATGAGCAGGATATCAGCAACAGCTGAGTGACTGTGGAGAGATAGGAGCTGGCAATTAGCTGACAGCTGAGCCGCCAGCTCAGAGAAGGAAGGGCTGAGCCCAGCCCTGACAGTTATCAAGGGATCATCTGGTCTTGACGTCTGCTCATATTTATAATATAAATGCATACATCTTATAAATATGAGCAGATGCCAAATCCAGATGACCCCTTGATAACGTCCCATTGGACGAAACGCATTAGGTGCAGATTCTGGTGCTGACGTCACATCACTGCACGATGCCAGGTCGGCAGCGGCTTTATATGTGAGTTAACTGGATTTATTGCTCTGGTTTTATCCTATTGTATTTGTGATGTTAATAAGCTTACTACACTATGAACAATTCCTTTTGGAGCTTGGAAAACTTTATTTAGCCCTAGCTGGAGTGTACTAGGAGGTACCACTGGGAGCGAGTTGCCACACTGATCCCTGTTGGATTTCATTCATACTCAGAAGTATATGCTGCCGTAATGGTAGCCATTTGTTCTGGTGAGTTTTGAATTCACTTAATGTTGGTGATTGGTCACTCGAGCACCATTTGAGAAACATTTTTGGTAATTGTTTGGTAATTTTTGGTAATCTGAGACCTGAGTGTAAGGAATGAACTGTCAGAAACCATAAATCAGACTGAGACAGAAGTACAGTTAAATCACACTTGTTAATAATAAAAAGAGGTAAACATAGTCAAAACATAGCCAGAGTTCAGGAACCGGAACGGATAGTCAGACAAGCCAAAATGTCAGGGAGCCGGAGATGAGCGTAGTAGAACAGCAAGCAGGATCTGGAGCCAGAAGGAATGTCAGCCAAGCAAGTCTTTAACAGGAACACAGGAGAGAGTCTCTAGAGATGTGACCAAGGCGAAGGCAGAGATCCTCTGGGCTGGATGTCTTAAGTAGGCAGGACAGACGAGCAGTATATCATCAACAGGTGAGTCACTGTGGAGAGATAGGAGCTGGCAATTACCCGACAGCTGAGCGGCCAGCTCAGAGAAGGAAGGGCTGAGCCCAGCCCTAACAGTTATCAAGGGATCATCTGGTCTTGACGTCTGCTCATATTTATAATATAAATGCATACATCTTATAAATATGAGCAGATGCCAAATCCAGATGACCCCTTGATAACGTCCCATTGGACGAAACGCATCGGGCACAGATTCTGGTGCTGACGTCACATCACTGCACGATTCCAGGTCGGCAGCAGCTTTATATGTGAGTTAACTGGATTTATTGCTCTGGTTTTATCCTATTGTATTTGTGATGTTAATAAGCTTACTACACTATGAAAAATTCCTTTTGGCGCTTGGCAAGCTTTATTTAGCCCTAGCTGGAGTGTACTAGGAGGTACCACTGGAAGCGAGTTGCCACACTGATCCCTGTTGAATTTCATTCATACTCAGAAATATATGCTGCAGTAATGGTAGCCATTTGTTCTGGTGAGTTTTGAATTCACTTAATGTTGGTGATTGGTCACCATTTGAGAAACATTTTTGATAATTGTTTGGTAATTTTTGGTAATCTGAAACCTGAGTGTAGGGAATTAACTGACAGAAACCATAAATAAGACTGAGACAGAAGTACAGTTAAATTACACTTGTTTAATAATATTAAAAAGAGGTAAACAGAGTAAACATAGTCAAAACATAGCCAGAGCTTAGGAACCGGAATGGATAGTCAGAAAAGCCAAAATGTCAGGCACCCGGAGATGAGCGTAGTAGAACAGCAAGCAGGATCTGGAGCCAGAAGGAATGTCAGCCAAGCAAGTCTTTAACAGGAACACAGGAAATAGTCTCTGTGATGTTGACCAAGGTGAAGGCAGAGATCCTCTGGGCTGGACGGCTTAAGCAGGCAGTACTGACGAGCAGGATATCAGGACAGGTGAGTCACTGTGGAGAGATAGGAGCTGGCAATTACCCGACAGCTGAGCGGCCAGCTCAGAGAAGGAAGGGCTGAACCCAGCCCTGACATGGACACACCACCCTCTACACAGTCTCATAGGGAAACATGCACAGCCGAGGTGGTCCATTACATGCTGTGTGCTGGAGGGAGGGCAAGATCATCTCCTGGGATTTCCTGGTGTCGGCATAGACCAAGTTTCTCAACCAGGGTTCCTCCAGAGGTTGCTATGGGTTTCCTGAGCAAAGAGCAATTTCTGCCTTTCAGATAAGTTCCCACTGACACCATTGATCTTTTTATAGGGAGAGGGGGAGGGGGCAGGGATCTGACATCACACACTGCACAGCACAGGGCAGGGAGCTGAGTGTAGTCTGAGACCTGAGTGGAGGGAATGGACACACCCCCTCTACATTTTCATAGGGATATAGTTGGAAAAAATAAAGAAGAATTTCAGACTGTACAGGCCAGACAAGGAGTTAAAAAATGTATCTTTAAAATTATAAAGTTTTATTATATGACAAACATTAACCACTTCAGCTCTGGAAGGTTTACCCCCCCCCCCCCCACACTCATGACCAGGTCATTTTTGACGATATGGCACTGCGTTATTTTAACTCACAATTGCGCGGCCGTGCAACGCTGTACCCAAATGAAATTGATGTTCTTTTTTTCCCCGCAAATAGAGCTTTCTTTTGGTGGTATTTAATCACCTCTGCGGGTTTTTGTTTTGTGCTAGAAACAAAAAAAGGCGACGATTTTGAAAGAAAACACAATTTCTTACTTTCTGATATAAAACACCTCCAATAAAAAAAATGGAAAACATTACATTTATTCATCAATTTAGGCCAATATATATTCTGCACGAGTGCCCCAATGGAAAGCAGCTTCCCATGGGGGCACTGGACAGGGAGGAGGGGCCAGGAGCACTGGCGGGGGACCCAAGAAGAGGAGGTTCAGGAAGCTGGTAAGTATAGAGTTTTTTTTTTTTTTTTTTAAAGTCTTCCTTTACAATCACTTTCAGGGTTCGGTTTAGGATTTGGCCTCCTCCACACTTTAGCATTGCATTAATGTTAATTTCATTCTAAATGGGCTGCCAATGCACCACAATGCAGAAACTGGAAATCTGAAAGCGATTCACGGTATGGAAGTTGCGGTATGCTGCGGGCACAGCTCCGCCCACTGGACTTGTGTGTTGGTGCGCCATATGGAGTGAATGGAGCTGTAATACAAATGACATATTGCGTCTGTTATATTAACAGGTGGTGAACGTGAATTTTACTAAGTAGGTGTGAAGTCATCATTAAAAAAGTTGTATGCCAAGGCAAAAAAAAAGTACAGTACATCTCTGCAATACATACACATTGCCTGTGTTTTATCTCAAGTGCAGAAAGATATTGTGAACTGCCAGTAATACATTTAGCTTCTAAATATGGCCATACACATACTGTACAATCCATAGATTCCCCATCAATGCTAAACAGCTATTGTATTCTGATAGGCAGCAGCCCAGCACCAGCACATGTGGCTGTCAGCATGGGCGTCCACAGGTAGGGGCAAGTTCCCCCCCCCCCCCCTGGAATCAGGGATTGGATCTTAAATTTAGGACAGTTGCGTCACTATCGGGGTGTGGGCAGCATGCCCGACGCGAGCTCCGTGAGTCTGACTCGATGTCCACGGGGGATACCCGCGATCGTCTCACGGAGAGGAAGAACAGGGAAATGCTGATGTAAACAAGCATTTCCCTGTTCTGCCTAGTGACAGGACACTGATCACAGCTCCTTGTAATCGGGAGCGGTGATCAGTGTCCTGTCACACATAGCCCATCCCCCCCACAATTAGAATCACTCTCTAGGGCACACTTAACCCCTGAAGTGCCCCCTCCTGGTTAACCCCTTCATTGCCAGTCACATTTACACAGTAATCAGTGCATTTTTAATCGTACTGATCGATATGTAAATGTGAATGGTCACAAAATAGCGCCAAAAGTGTCCGAAGTGTCCGCCCCTAATTTAGCAGTCACGATAAAAATCGCTGATCGCCGCCATTACTAGTAAAAAAAAATATTAATAAAAATGCCATAAATCTATCCCGTATTTTTATTTTATAAACGCTATAACTTTTGCGCAAACCAATCAATATACGCTTGTTGCGATTTTTTTTAATCAAAAATATGTAGAAGATACGTATCGGCCTAAACTGAGGAAAAACATTTTTTTTATATATATTTTTGGGGGATATTCATTATAGAAAAAAAGTAAAAAATTTTTTAAAAAATTGTCGCTCTTTTTTTGTTTATAGTGCAAAAAATAAAAACCGCAGAGGTGATCAAATACCACCAAAAGACAGCTCTATTTGTGAGAAAAAAAGGACGTCAATTTTGTTTTGGAGCCACGTCACACGACCGCGCAATTGTCAGTTAAAGCAACGCAGCGCCGAATCGCAAAAAGGGGCCTGGTCCTTTGGCTGCCAATTGGTCCTGTCTGAAAGTGGTTAAAGGATCATAACGCCAGAAAAGTGTCGCTAGGACTTTATTGAGTTCCTCCAAATGTACATCAGCATGACAAGCGTCTCTAGTAGGGTCACCTTTAAGTATTGACTGCCTACATGGGTGTCCGCAGAACTTTTTTCAGGGGGGGGGGGGCATAATTTTAATGTCACCCATGCTCTGACCCTTTTGGACAATGTCATTATCACATTATCACGGTCATAGACTGTAGACATAGTACAGGTGATGGTCAGAGACTGCAGACATGGCACAAGAGACTGTGAGAGACAGCATACTTGGCCCAAGAGACTGTCAGTGACTGCATACATGGCTCAAGAGACTGTAAGAGACTGTGGACATGGCACAAGAGATGACCAGAGACTGCATACATGGCCCAAGAGACTGTCAGAAACTGCATACATGTGGGGGGGTGACAGAGCGAGACGGGGGGTGACAGAGAGACGAGGGTGACAGAGAGAAACAGGGGGGTGACAGAGAGAGACAGGGGGGGTGACAGAGAGAGACAGGGGGGTGACAGAGAGAGACAGGGGGTGTGAGAGAGAGAGGGGGTGACAGAGAGGGGTGATGGGGGTCATCACTCCTGATCCGATCCCTGATTCCAGGGGGGGCAATTGCAATTGCCCCCCCCCCCCCTTACCCCTACCTGCGGACGCCCATGACTGCCTATCTGTACAAACTTGCATTTGAAAATTGTGAAATTGCTTTCGAAATGCATCTCTTTCCCATCTCGGAAAGTTTGGATGTGTGTAGGTAGCATTCTTTGACTAATAAGTCGAAAAAAAAAAACCTCCAGTCTTTCTCCTTGAATTATTAAGCCTCACGGTCTGTTTGCAACAAACTCATAGTTCCTTATAAATAGAAACGGTGACCCTGTTTAGGCATCGGGAAAAAGGTTCCATTAAAAAAGATAGATACTACCTCCAGCCCTGACAGCAACAGAATAGACTTCTTTCTCCGGTGGTGTTCATCTGTATTACTCACAGTCTGGTAAGTTATATTTTGGAAACTGTGTCTACTTGGTACTGTAGAAAAAAGTAAAAAAAATAAATAAATAAGGGGGCCAGATGGATAACAGCGACTGGTGAGTGGAGTCTCTGGGGTGGAAGGGGGGGGCGAACACTTACTTCGACCAGGATTAATTGGCACCAAAGTTGGTAAACTAGGGCACGTACAATTAGGAAGTGGGCCACAGACACTCGGCTCCTCCGAGCGCCGCAATCCTGCTCCCCTCTCGCTCTTTTTTTTTTTTCCCTGACACTCTCCGAAGCTGTGACAACAAGCCGCTACTCCCGAAATGCCTAATTAGATGTTCACACAGATGGCAGGCAATAAAACATAGCCAAGGCCAGTCATCCCGCTCTCCCGCGACATTGAGAAATGATGTTTATTTTGGGAAAGATTGTCAGCTCTTCGGGGTAAAATGCCCCCCCCCCCACCATTAATTCGGATAATATAAAAGTTTGCATATCTCTTAGCAATGCTTATTGTGAAGCTTGACAATCATTTAGCACAAATATCAAATCTTAAAATAGATGACATTTCATTTGCTGAAGCCCGTGTATCAAACAATTGCCATTTCTGTTAACAATATTCTCAACTTTTATTTATTTTTTAACCATTTCAGAGCTTCAACCTTTTTGAAACTACTTCCTGCCTACATGTACTCCAGCAATGGCTGCTGGGTACTGCTCAGCAATGTAATGCCGCGTACACACGGTCGGAATTTCCGATGGAAACAGTCCGATGGGAGCTTTTCATCGGATTTTCCGACCGTGTGTATGCCCATCGGTCTTTTTCTGTCGGAATTTCCGATGGACTTTGGATTGAGAGCCTGTTCTTAATTTTTCTGACGGAAAACCTTTCTATCGGATTTTCCGATCGTGTGTATGCACTTCCGACACGCAAAATTCCGACGCATGCTCGGAAACAATTCGACGCATGCTCGGAAGCATTAAACTTCCCTTTTATAGTGCCGTTAAATGCGTTGTATGTCGCTGTGTTATTGACCGTCGGAATTTGGTGCGACCGTGTGTAGGCAAGACAGTTTGAGCGAAATTCCGTCGGACGGGAAAATCATCATAGCTTTTTCCGACGAGAATTCTGACCGTGTGTACGCGGCATAAAAACATGAAGTTCAAGATGTATGACTGGCGAGTCGTCACGTGGGAGCAAATATGTTTATTGTTACAGGTGGGGTGCAGTTATACAATGGCTTACGCCTTTTAGCTACAAACGTGTGGTGACGATGGTGGACCGTGCCTGCATATTGTGCGTTGGCTCCCATGCCTTCCCATGACCATGGCTTGGTGCTGGCTCCCGCTAGCTCTTTAAAAAGGTAGTAGCAGCAGCCCCCACCAGTCCCCCCTAATACTCACCTGAGCCTGATCTTCCTCCAGCGATGTGTACGAGAGCCTCGACTCTCCGGGGACTCTCCCTCCTCTTGGGCTGAAACGGCAGCACTAGCCATTGGCTCCCGCTCATGTCAATCACAGCTAGTGAGCTAATAATGAGAAAGAGGGCGGCGCTGTGTGTAAATAGACACATTCGTGAACGAGCATGCTTGGGTGCCCCCATTGCAAGCTGTGTCCCCTGGGGGCATTTGGCAGTAAGGAGGGGTCAAAAGTGCCACGAGGGACCCAAGAAGGATAGGGGCTACTCATGTTTGTTATTTAAAAAAAAAAAAAAATTTTTACAACTGCCAGTAAATATCAGGGGCTGACTTTTTAAGTGTAACTCAAGCAAATTACTTTGTTACAGGTATTGTCAATGTTTCCATATTATGTTTATAGTGTTCAAATATTCACTATGTTACTTTTCAATAGGAGTTCTGTAATATCTCAGGTTGCCAGTAAAAAATGTGCTCTGCCAGTAAATTGTCCATGTTTTGTCAGCAGAAAATGCTGCTGGAGGTTGGCAACCCTGATATACATATACTGAGTATATATATGAGGGGTGTACTCACTTTTTTGAGATACTGTGTGTGTGTGTGTGTATATATATATATGTATATATATATATATATATATATATATATATATACATATATACATACATACACAGTATATACAATCTATATGAGGGGTGTACTCACTTTTGTGAGATACTGTGTATATATATCTCACATAAGTGAGTACACCCCTTACATTTCTGTAAATCTTTTCTTTCATCTTTTCATGTGATAACACTGAAGAAATGACACTTTGTCTACAATGTAAAGTAGTGAGTGTACAGCTTGTATAACAGTATAAATTTGCTGTCCCCTCAAAATAACTCAACACACAGCCATTAATGTCTAAACCGCTGGCAACAAAAGTAAGTACACCCCATACGTTAAAAAATGTCCACAATGGGCCCAATTAGCCATTTCTCTCTCTCTATATATATAAATATATATGTGTACTGTAAATCCCCTTTGGATAATCAGTGTACAATGCATTGCAGAAATTTTAACAAACTTTCCTACTTTTCCTTTCCTACCTTTTTCCTTTTTTTCACACAAATAGAGCTTTCTTTTGCTCTGGGTTTTTTTTTTTGCTCAAAAAATACAGAAAATTCGGTAAAAAAAATTAAATAAATTATTTGTTTCTGTTGGTCTCACCATGCCACATGCAGACTGAATATGATTGAGAAAAATCTGACAGACTTTAGAAATAGAACATGTTTCAAATTTTTCCGCCGGAACTCCGCCGGACCCAGTTCCTATCGAGAAATCCGCTCATCTGTGTGCTAGTCCGACGGACAAACAATGACGCAAGGGCAGCTATTGGCTACTGGCTACGGACTTCCTTATTCTAGTCCGGTCGTACGTCATCACGTTCCAATCCGTCGGACTTTAGTGTGATTGTGTGTGGCCAAGTCGGACCTAGTCCGTCAAAAAGTCCGGTCGTGTGTATGCGGCATTAGAAGTATTTAAACCTTGAGAAGTATCTCACCAAAACTAAAATTCCTATTGCAGGTGATGCCTAAAATCTGTCTTGTATCTTAGTTCAGACTTCTGGTAAAATCAGCGAGCCAATTTTCGTTTATTTTCGTTTAGTTTTTTTCGTTTCCGTTGATTCGTAACGATTCATAAATTCGTAAGTCGTCGGTGTTCGTATTCGTAACGATTCGTATTTTCGAGCCAATCACGCAAGCAGGAAATTACATTTCTGGAGTCTTTTTGTATACCTAATGTGTACAGAACACCTCCAGGTTGCCATATTGCATTGCATTTTACAGGAAATTAAAGAGGCAATTTTCTGTAAAATTCAATTTTTAAAAGGTAAAGTCAATGTTTAGTAACATTAAATTTCAACATGACTTGTGTCACAATTATATACAATGTTATCTTTTTTTTTTTCTTTTTTAGCACACAAATAAGCAGAAATATAAAAGTTGCTCTGGTCCGTAAAAAGTACAGGGGTAAGAGCTGAAGCGGTTAAGCCGAGGACATGTGCAAAAAAATAAAAAAAATAAAATTAAAATGGTAATGAATTCACATCAATACACTGATACTAATTTGTGTCTTTGTATCTCTACTAACAATATGGGACAGGTCACTTCTTTTATAAGCAGAAGAAAGAGTATGCAAAAGATTGCCGCTTCTCTTTCAAGCTAGCGGGAATGTATAACCGCTAATCTACCTTTAAAAGCCGACATATTTCTATGGCGCAGCAGGAAAATCAGCCCAAATGTAATCGCGGGAGCCAATTTCTGCGCATAATCCCGATTCGTAACACAAATCTTTTATGTCTGTCTTGTAATGGGCGACTTCAGAGAACTCTGTCACTTCTCAGACGTTCGGGAAGTGATGGCGCACTTGAAGACTTTATTCTTATGCAGGAGGACGGCATTAAAACCGCAGGAAGACGACTCGAGTGATGCAAATTTAATTTACGCTGACACCGATGCAGTTTTTATATTTACAGCTTTAAGGGAAAGAGGAAAAAAAATAAAAATAGACCGCTAAAACTGAAAAATTACTTTCTTTTTTTTTAAGTTTTTGTTTTATTTGGGGAGTTGATTATTTAACCCCTTAGCGCCAACCGTACACACATTTGCGTTTGTGGCTTTCAGGGGTTATACCGGGATGATGCATCACTCCAGTACCTTAGGCCCCATTCACATCTGAGCGTTTTGTAGCTTGAAGCCTGAAGCTACAAAACGCTTGAGAGGAAAGAATCCATTATTCTCTATGGAGATGATTCAAATGGTGAGGCCTGTTCTGAGTGGAACCTGTGCTGTTATACCGCTGTATGGTCTTGGTCACCGTGCTGCAGCTCAGTTTCAGGGTCTTGGCAATCATCTTATAGCCTAGGCCAGTGATGGCGAACCTATGGCACGCGAGCCACAGCTGGCACGCAGAGCCATCTCTGTGGGCACACGAGAGGGTCCAGGACAGAGCTAGAGGTCTCTCTCTCCTCTCAGCCCCCCTCCCTCTTTTTCCGTCCCCCCCTCTTTGTGTCCCCCTCTCTCAGCATTTCTCTCGCACCCCTCTCTCTCTGTCCCTCTTCTCTCTCTCTGTCCCTCTTCTCTCTCTCTATGTCCCCCCTCCCTCTCTCTGTTCCTCCTCTCTCTCTCAGGATTTCTCTCACACCCTTCTCTCTCAGCCCCTCTCCCTCTCTGTTGCCCCTCTCTCTCAGCATCCCTCTCACACCCCTCTCTCTCTGTCCCCTCTCTCTCTGTCCCCTCTCCCTCTCTCTCAGCATTTCTCTCACATCCCTCTCTCTCAGCCCCTCTCTCTCTCTCTGTTCCCTCTCAGCATCTCTTTCAGCATATCTCTCACACCCCTCTCTCTCTGCCCCCTCTCTCTCAGCCCTCCTCCCTCTCAGCATCTCTCTCACACCCCTCACTCTCGCTGTCCTCTCTATCTCTCTCTCTCCCCCCCCCTCTCTCTCTCACCCCCCCCCCCCTCTCTCTCTCACACAACCCCTCTCTTTCTCTCAGCCCCCCTCTCTCGCAAATTGCCGTGTTGGCACTTTGCAACACAAAACCAATGTATTTATTTCAGTTTTGGCACTCGGGCTCAAAAAGGCTCGCCATCACTGGCCTAGGCCATCTTTATGTAGAGCAACAATTCTTTTTTTCAGATTTTTAGAGATTTCTTTGCCATGAGGTGCCATGTTGAACTTCCAGTGACCAGTATGAGAGAGTGAGAGCTTCTTATAGCCTAGGCCAATGATGACGAACCTCGGCACCCCAGATGTTTTGGAACTACATCTCCCATGATGCTCATGCACTCTGCAGTGTAGTTGAGCATCATGGGAAATGTAGTTCCAAGACATCTGGAGTGCCAAGGTTCGCCATCACTGGCCTAGGCCATCTTTATGTAGAGCAACCATTCTTTTTTTTCAGATCCTCAGAGAGTTCTTTGCCATGAGGTGCCATGTTGAACTTCCAGTGACCAGTATGAGAGAGTGAGAGCGATAACACCAAATTTAACACACCTTCTCCCCATTCACACCTGAGACCTTGTAACACTAATGAGTCACATGACCCCGGGGAAGAAAAATGGCTAATTGGGCCCAATTCTGACATTTTCACTTAGGAGTGTACTCACGTTTGTTGCCAGCGGTTTAGACTTTACTGGCTGTGTGTTGAGTTATTTTAAAGGGGACAGCAAATTTACACTGTTATACTGTCAGGTCACCTGAGACCAGGTGACAGGTGCACTCAGTAGGAATCGGAAGTGCACCACTAGGTAGTGGACCTTAGGACTGACTGCTGCGGATTGTACCCAGGGAGATACAGGACACAGGTCTACTGGATCACTAACACAGATCCCAGGAGTCTAAGAGCCAGCAGGTGTTCGCCAGAGCCTCTAGTGGTGAGGATGGACTTCGCTGCAGTCTGGCTCCAGGTCGCGACCCCCAGGGTCTCACAGCTCACGCTCACAGTAGAGTACAGGAGAAGGAAGCAGCAAGCTGGAACGACAAGGATAGTAAGGGGATAAGGCAGAGGTCAGGGTAACTAGCAGACAGGAACAACAGAGTACACGCCAAAGTTTCAGGGTCACAGGCAGACAGGGATGGTCGGGGACATGCCAAAGGGTCAAGGTCACAAGCAGACAGGAATCGTTGAGAACACGCCAAGGTCGGTAACGGAGACAAACCTAAAGCACATGGCAAGCAGGAACCAGGAAGCCGAACACACCATGGATACACAATGGTTTATCAGCACCACTGGCTTGCAGTGCACAGGTTAATATAGAGTTCCCCTGATAGGGCCTGGGGTGGAGCCATGCTTAGAGGAGAGGTTATAAAAACCACCAGGTGAGAGTGGCTGGCCTCTTAGTCTGAACACATGGAGGAGAGGTAAGCAAACAGGGAAAGATTACTGCATAACCGTGACATATACAAAGCTGCCCAGGGCCTCCTCTTCTCGGGCCCCTATTTCTGTGATCCTGGCCTCTCCCTCCTCCCTCCTGTTCAGTGCCCCCACAGCAGCTGTGGGGCACCTGAGCCGAGTCACAGCTCCCTGTGTTCATTTGTTTTTTTTTTTTTTTTCTATCTTTTTACTTTCCCGCACCACAGCAGATGTGTATTGGCCGTGAACTACAGACCCCATACTGCAATGCGCCGGATCTCCCGCCTAAACAGTGCAAGCAGCGTCAGCTCCTGTAGGGCATACGTCATCACCTCAACAACAGAGGGTGATTAACACTCCTCTTGACCTCCTGCCCTCTGACGCACTGACTCTAGCCATACGGACGTCCGTTACAAGGCGTACACTTGGAAAGACACTCAGGTGGCTCATTGCTCCGGAACTTCTAAGACGCCCTTTTACCCACATCCTGCCGACCATAACGATCATCACTGGCACTCCGCTGAAATCGCCTCATTCTCCTCCCAAACGGCTATCGAAACCTGCCTGTCACCGACGACCTGGTCTCCACAACCACACAGACTGCTAACTAGCACCAGACCGAGACCTCTCCAGCACATATGCCACCAAGATCCGCTAAGGCCAACAGAATGCTGTTTCTTAACTTCATGATCAACCGGTACTCCTTATGGTTTACAGTATGCCTTTCAGTAATGTCACAATGATATCACTCTTGTTGTCATTTATTGTCTTAGGTCTTTGTGATTTATTCCCTTAAAGGTATAGTTATGTTATCTTGTTTGCCGATAGACCTAATCTGTTTACTGATACCTATTTGCTAAATACATGGTTGCACTACAATGTTTACTGAAATGTTTTAGGCCACTTCGACCTTATCTATCCGCAAGCCTCTACACATGTTTGCGACACCATTATTGTTCACATGCCTTCCTGCTACCACTTCACTTATCAATGGGGACCCCCTCAGCTCATACCCCCACACATCCTAAGCGATTATTATGCGCGTACCCACAACTACTCACTCCTCCCATACCTTGACCATCTAACCCCTCATGTCCAGATGTTTACAATACCCAATACTCCCCCAGACCCCATAAAAACACCACCTCCTTCATACATGGCTATACCATAGTCGTGATGTGGCGGGACACCACGTTCTCACACACTCTTTTCGCGCCTCTTCGTGGCGGAGCTATCTTCAACCCCCACACAGGGCTGGTCGCACGTTCCACTACTCCTCTTGGAGTGTGAAGCTTGCTCCCACTCTGTACTAACACCGATTCCTTCGTTCTAGAGACGGTTAGGGATATTCTCCCTCCGCCTCTTCGGTTGATTGGTGCGAATCACCACCAACACTCTCGACAGAGTTCGCAACCTCACTCCCCTGCTCGATCCTACCGTAGGGGACCCCCCCCCCCCCTCTTTTTTTTTTTTTTTTTTTTTTTTTTTTAACTCCTTCTATACGCAGCACAAATGGAAGAAACACCGGCAACACAGACTCCAAACCTCCTTTCCCCACATTAAAGTTTGTTCCCTCAATACTCAGGGGCTTAAACACTCAGGGGCTCAACAACACTCCAGAGAAACGCTCACTGTTACTCTCCTCCCTACGAAAATCCAAGGTCCATATAGCTTTACTGCAAGAAACCCACTTTAGAGCTGACACAATACCAAAGCTTCACAACAAACACTTTCCCTATGTCTACCATGCTCCCAATGCCACTGCTAAATCCAAAGGAGTGTCTATCCTTGTCTCCCCTCTTCAAAAACAAAAAGCGACTCAGACTATTCATATGATCAAGGATTCAAAGGGCCTAACCCACTCTAAGACAGAAGACCTAGCTAATCTACAAGACTTGAAACCAGCAGCAGCAGCCTGTCACTTGACCAGAACGGTTGATTGGCACTCACACAAACAACACAAAGATTGGATCCAGTTGGAACAAGTATTTTCTCAAATCCCACTATCACACCTTCCATGGATACATCGCACACATGTTCCTAAGCTCCTATCTTCCCATCCACTAATTGATACCACAATACGATGCTTCCGCATATCCTGCCTACACATGAAACTTGACCCAACCAATGGCCCCATGACGCCACTAATTGGTAACCCTGCATTCCCTCCTAGCCTGACACTGCTTGCGCCACGAGAAGAAACGCACAACCCCTCTCCGAGGGCCCTCCACTTTTTCCAAAAGGGAGAACTCCTATCCCACCAAGAAATGGCGACAAATCTCCCAGACTACCACTTTCCATTTTTTAAATTTCTTCAAATCAGACATTTTCTCCAAAACTCCACACAGCCCACTCACTGGTGCAGGGACCATTCCCCCTTTGAGTCATTTTGTGTTCAGACTGAACCACAGAGACACTTGATTTCCAAGACATACGCTCTCCTCTTCAACACCCATGTCATTAAAACAGATAACAGAGTCCGGAAATGGGAATCAGATCTTGCTTTAGATCTTTCCACTGCAGACTGGGAACGCATTTACCACCACGTACACAAAGGCTCCATAAATGTCTCCATTCAGGAGAGTAGATACAAACTACTATCTAGATGGTATAGAACCCCGGACATATTGCACAAATTTCAACCCACTACTCCCTCATCTTGCTGGCGCTGCAATTCCGCCATAGGAACCTTACTACATATATGGTGGGAATGTCCGGTCCTCAAAGCCTACTGGTCTGAGATCCATCGCCTGATCTCTCAGATCACGACCTATACACCGGATTTCACTCCTGCCCAGTTCCTCCTACATCACACATCCATTCCCCAACATTCTTACTCAAAATCATTAGTCATGCATCTCATCAATGCAGCAGTGCAATGTATCCCACTACACTGGAGGACCCCCTCTCCCCCCACCATAAATGAATGGATAAAGAGAGTAGATAACATAGCTCACATGGAATGCCTCATTCACCAAGCCGCAGATAACCCCACGAAATACAACACCACATGGGCGTGCTGGACACATTTCAGGAACACACCAAATGCTTCTAACCCCCCACCTACCCCCCCGACGGTACCTTAACTAGCTTGACAGGATGCTTTCAAGATAAGCTCCTCTTCTCTCCTTCACCAGGCCTACCTCCCAGTCTCACATCCTCCCTCCACGTGTATAACTGCAAAATATTATCTCCTTACCTAATACTTGCTCTTGCACCTTCCATGCCAACCAGATCACTAACCCGATACCTACAACACTCTAGGATCCATGTTGAATTAACATCACGCTAGACAAGCCCGCACCGACTACTGAGCCGCCTCTTCTCTATTCATCGAAAGCTACTCTGTTCTCTCCTGTATCCACAGCAAGATCCCCTCGGGGGTGGCTGCAGGTGAGAGATGCTGGACCGGCTTAGTATTAAAACACACACAAGCATACGAACCCCACTACACCCTAATACCTGACTTTGAACCCTTTTATCATCCTCTCAGAGTCCTGCTAAGGGGCTCCCCATCCTTATTTGAATGTAGTTAACTTTCTTCACTTAGGAGGGAGAATGACAGTCATGTCCGAATTTCAACATGCATTGTTTGTATTGTACCTCAGCCAATCAGGAGGGAGAATCTCGGATAGATAAAACACTTGTGGCCATCGATGGATTGAGATGGGGCTTAGGGCAGTGTTAGGGGGATTAAGGATGGCTGCTGCACACAGAAGGCTATTCTATGCATTAAGATATAAAACCTTCTGCCTTTACAACCACTTTAATGTAATTGTCAATAAAAGCCTTTGACACTTATGAAAGGTTTGTAATTACACTTCAGTATAACATAGTAACATCTGAGAAAAAGCAATAACAAAAAAGTCAACCTTATGGGTCCAGCCATATTTTTCCCCATTCCTCAACTATTTTGGGAGCAGCCGGCCAGCTACTGATGACACGTTGGGCCCACCCTCTGGCTGGCACCCCTGACTCCATTGTGTGCCAGATCCTGCAGACTCTTGGGATGTGATGTGAGAGTCCCAGGAGGTTGCAGAACCAGGTACCCAGTCTGGTCTGGGATCTAGCATTATTTTTCCACTTTGCCCAACTCTTCTGGGTTTAGTCATCCATCCGGATCTGCATCATCACCATTCTGCCATGAAAAGGGAGATGTTTAAAGGAACTAACTCTAACCTTTTGGGAGTTACAGTAGATTCTACTTTAAGCCACATGGAAACATTGTTGATTGCCAATGCAGCAAACAGTTCTTCGGCTTACATGTATAATTCAGAATTTTGCATTTTTCCCAGCACCCGGATCACCATCGAACAAGACTGGAGTTGTTTTATGTACTCTAAGTGGGAATTTACTCTTGGCGTAGTGTATGTAGATGGAAGGACGTCGCAGTCGAATGTTTCCATCAATTTAGTGAACATGCTACGTCCCCGAATATTGTGCCATGAGCGCTCGGCTCCCCAATCACACGGCAGGCGTAATATTGATAGCAAATTGCAGCAGCAGAAAATGTTATGAAAAAAACATGTAAATATATTACCTGCTTCAAGAAAAAAAGAAAAAAACATGAGCACAATTGTGCTTTATTGTATGAATAATGCAAGGATGAGACGTACATCTGTGTTGTGAAATGAATTCCTACCAAATGTATTCTGCTACCTGCATAGAATGTCCTGAGCAATTCAATGTGGAGATAAGCTAATACATTCGTATTTGTGTCATCCACAATATTGCCTCCTCTCCCCAGCTGTATCAAATTTATTCCCTGAAAATGTATATTTATTAATCATCCTAGATATTAGAAATTACCGGTGTACTTGGCTCCTGGGTTATACATTGAGAGCCCATTAAGGGCCCTTTCACATGGCCATGCTGCATTGCAGTGCCTGTTATTGAAGACAAGTTGACATGCATTGTGTTAGCCCCTTCCCACCCAGCCCCGGCATCCCTTTAAATGTGTCTATATGCCCCGGGGATAGGAAAGACCTCTTTATCATCAACTTTGACTGTCACAGGGCTCTATGATGGTCAGTTTTTGTGGTTAGGGGGAGGCTTTGATGTGACGGGGGAGCTCTCGTGTATAGGGGGGACCTCTGATGTAAAGGGGTGACTTTACGTAAAGGGAGACCTCTAATGTAAAGGAGAGACCTCTCATGTAAAATGGAGAACTCTGATGTAAAGGGGAGACTTCTGGTGTAAAGGGAAGACCTCTGATGTAAAGGAGAAGACTTTTATGTAAAGGAGAGACCTCTGATGTAAAAGGGAGACCTCTGGTGTAAAGGTGAGACCTCTGGTGTAAAGGAGAGGCCTTTGATGTAAAGAAGAGGCCTTTGATGTAAAGTAGAGACCTCTGATGTCAAGGAGAGACCTCTGATGTCAAGGAGAGACCTCTGATGTAAAGGGGAGACCTCTGGTGTAAAAGGAAGACCTCTGGTGTAAAGGGGAGACGTCTGATGTAAAGGAAATACATCTGATGTAAAGGGGAGATGGCTGGTGAAAAGAAGAGACCTCTGATGTAAAGAAGAGACCTCTGATGTAAAGAAGAGACCTCTGATGTAAAGAAGAGACCTCTGATGTAAAGAAGAAACCTCTGATGTAAAGGAGAGGCCTCTGATGTAAAGGAGAAAACTCTGATGTAAAGGAGAGGCCTTTGATGTCGATGGAAGACCTCTGATGTAAAGGAGAGACCTCTAATGTAAAGGAGAGACCTTTGATGTAAAGTAGAGACCTCTTATGTGAAGAGAAGATGTCTGATGTAAAGGGGAAAACTCTGATGTAAAGGAGAGGCCTTTGATGTAGATGGGAGACCTCTGATGTAAAAGAGAGACCTCTGATGTAAAGGAGAGACCTCTGATGTAAACGAGAGACCTTTGATGTAAAGTAGAGACCTCTTATGTAAAGAGAAGATGTCTGATGTAAAGGAGAGACCCCTGATGTAAAGGAGAGACCCCTGATGTAAAGGAACGACATCTTATGTAAAGGGGAGACCTCTGATATAAAGGAGAAAACTCTGATGTAAAGGAGAGGCCTTTGATGTAAAGGGGAGACCTCTGATGTAAAAGAGAGACCTCTGATGTAAAAGAGAGACCTCTGATGTAAAGGAGAGACCTCTAATGTAAAGGAGAGACCTTTGATGTAAAGGAGAAGCCTTTGATGTAAAGGAGAAGCTTTTGATGTAGACATCTGATGCAAAGGGGAGACCTCTGATGGGAATTTATATTCATCAAGGCCATTTATTACTGCTACAATACTACTTAAAGGGGCTATAGGCCCTCATGTTTTTTCACCTTAATGCATTCTACCCCCCAGACCCGCCCCCCCCTTTTTTTCTTACCTGGGCCCGATCACTCCAGCGATGGGGACGAGCACAGCAGCTCCAGCCGCTGTCTCAGGTCCTCATTGGATAGATTGATAACAGAAGGAGCCATTGGCTCCCACTGCTGTCAATCAAATCCAGTGACACGGGAGCCGGGGGCAGTGCCAAGTCCTGCTATCTGTGTCAATGAAAACAGCAGCAGGACTGGGGAGTGTGCCCGCACTAGTGCCCCCATGGAAAGCGTCTCTCTGTGGGGGCACTCGAGAAGAGGAGGAGCCAGAAGCGCCACGGGGGGACCTCAGAACAGGTGGACTGAGGCCGTTCTGTGCAAAACCCTTGCACAGAGCAGGTGAGTATGACATATTTGTTATTTAAAAAAACAAAGCGTTACGATCACTTTAATTGCTACTTATATGTATCAAAATGGGGAGTAAGTATGATCAAAACTGGAAGTTTTCCCTTTGCCAACATTTTACCAAGATCAGGGCATATGGCATGTAGTTAGACTTTTTTTGGTCATGACCCTTTGGCAGAAATGGCCGTTCGACCGGCTTCTGTGGCTATCTGATATCTATATTCAGACTGGGAGGAAGTGGTATATGACGAAAGCACTCAAGCCGAGTGTAGGGACGTTTCGTCACAAGGCGCTTGGTCTGTCCTCTCTTGTCCTGCTACTTAGAAGAGGTGGGTCTTGAGTTTTTTTCTGAAGGCCCAATGGTTTTCTTCCATGCGGATGTCAGTTGGTAGAGCGTTCCATAGCCGTGGTCCTTGGACTGCGAATCTTCGTTCTCCCTTTGATTTGTAGCAGGACTTGGGGACGAGGGGGAGGTTTTGGTTGGTTGATCGGAGGTTGCGATTGGGTGTGTAGTGTTTTATTTTCTTGCATAGGTATTGAGGAGCGTCTCCTTGTGTGCATTTGTGGGTCAGGCAGAGGGTCTTGAATGTGATCCGATCCTTTACGGTTAGCCAATGTAGGGTCCTCAGGGATGGGGAGATGGATCCCCAGGGTTTTTTCCCATGACTAGTCTTACTGCCGTGTTTTGGACGATTTGAAGGCATGCAATCTGGGATTTCGGTAGTCCTATGTAGAGGGAGTTTGCATAGTCGAGTCGGGAATTGATTGTTCCAACTACTACTGCTCTACTGCTTTCTCCTTTTCTGGAATGAAGGGGATGAGTCTACGTAGCAGGCGGAGAAGATGGTGAGATCCACTGACTACTGATCCTATTTGTGCATCCATCGACATCTCTGAGTCTAAGATGACTCCGGGACTTTTGGCTTTGGTGCTTGGGGAGATGGTCTGTCCAAGGATGATGAGTGGTGTCCATGGGGGTCTTAGTTTTTTTTATTTCGGTTTGCGTTGAGAAGAAGAAGCTCTGATTTAGATCCATTGAGTGGGGCCTGTTTAAAGTATATTTATACTATACTATTTTCCCTTCCTTCTAGATGGCTCTGAGGGACCAATGAACCTGACCTAATCTGATTTCTGCTTTGTTGGCTTCAGCCTGGGCTCTTTGCTGAGTACTCTGGGCTCTTTGCTGGTTCTAAGTATATGTTTATACTAGTAAGGCTGCCGGCTCTCATTGTCCAAGTCCATATCACACCCCCCCCCCCCTCTCCTCTTATCCTACTTGTGTCTCTTTGAGTCTTCTCACCTGCCAATATTGTCAACGTAGGTGCTACTTGGCACTTTGAGCCAGTGAGTAGCTCTATATCTCATTATAGTATTTTATGTTTGAATATACAGGATGCTTTTGTTGTTTTAATGACTTATGTCACTATATGGATTGTTCTAGCTGGCTCTGTGTTATGAATACCTAAGTACCTGAGATACTTTATATGATGATACTTGAGACCTAAGGGGTATATTACCTTCCATGGACTCCTTTGCAAGGTACTTTTTATATGTGTGCCGTATTTGTTGCTCAGATATGATGATGATCTATTTTTAACCACTTCCGGACAACCGCACGCCGATATATGTCCTTACTTTGAAGGGGGATATTGTTGTTATGGCAGCAGCTAGCTGCCATAACCCTGGTATCTTCTTGTTCGGCCGGCGCGTCCGCTTCAATATATAAGTGGCGGAGGATTCGCTGCAAGATCACTTTTATTGGCGGCGGGAGAGGGGATCCCCCTTCCGCCGCGCTCCGGTGCCCTCTGCCGCTTACCGAAGTTGTCGGCAGCAGCGGAGGCAATTGGGTCCTTCTGCTGGCTGGGCATGGAGACAAGTGGAAGATGGCCCCCACCCGTCTCCATGACATTGTAGGGCGGAAGCGACGTCAAAACATCACTTCCGCCCATAGCTCTTAAAGGGCCATTTTTTTTTTAAATGAAGATTTTGTTTTTTTATATGGCATTTTAGTGTAAATATGAGATCTGAGTTCTTTTTGACCCCCCAGATCTCATATTTAAGAGGACCTGTCATGCTTTTTTTTTCTATTACAAGGGATGTTTACTTTACTTGTAAAAGGAATAAAAGTGACAATTTTTTTAAAAATAAAAAATATCTCACTCAATCTCTGTGGAGGGCAGCTGAGGAGAGTTGGACGGCAAAGCCTGTGGTGCGATGGAATAGGGGCTGCTCAGGTGGGCGTCAGCGGCTGCAGAGGTCATTTGCTCCATATTTGTAGCAATCGATCTCTAATCAATTATTGCTAGCTATTTTTAAGTTGCTTGATGGAGCTACCAAAAAAAAAAAACGCCCTCCTATCCTTCGGCTTTGCGTATTGTCTTCACAGTAAGAAAATGAATTAGGAGAAACCAATTCAGCTAGCATGATGCATTTAATCTATTTCCGATTTCAGGCTAAGGCCTTCTCATTTTCACAAGGACTCCAATTAATTACCCCCTAATATGTCTTGTGCGCACGCCTTGATAATCATCGCACCACCTTGTTATGTAATTTACTGTATGGTAAATAAACACCAGCGCTGCAGAATACGGAAAACATAATGGCGCTGTCTGGACGGCAACCAAGAGCGGAATTAATGGGAGCGTTCCGCGATATCACTCAGCGCGGTTATGCTAATTTAGATTAGAATCACAATTCCATCCACATCTGTATTTGTCATTCATCCCCATCGTTCCCCATCGTTGTCATTATTCAGTGGCACGCTGGAGCGCATAGAAGAGCGTTCTCCAAAGTTATTTTAGAGTTGCACATAATGGAGAGTTACAATTAGATACGCACCCAGCTAGATGGAGAAAAAGGGGGGTGGATACAGTGATAAAGCAAAATGGTGGTTTGAGGTAGATTGGTCGGGAAGTGTTGAGTAGACATGTGCAATTCGTTTCGTTTTTTTTCGTTTTTTTTTTTTTTCCGTTATTTTCGTTCGTTCGCTTTCGTACGAATGAACGAAGAAAATCCGAAAAACGAAAACGAATCGTTCGAATCGAACGAATCCGAAAAACACGACAATCCGAAAAAAAAAACAAATTAGAAACAACGAATGAAGTAAATCCGAAAAACGAAAACAGGAACAACGAAAATGAAAACGACCGAAAAAATTCGTAATTTTTTTTTTGTTGAATTGGTAATTTTCCGTATCCCTTACAATGGCGCTTCTTAACGTGCTTCGAATGGATTGAACGAAAAAATTCGTACATTCGTAACTTTTTTTTTTTTTTTGATTCGTAGTCTTCCGTGTCTCTTACAATGGCGTTGCTTAACGTGCTTCGAATGGATTGAACAAAAAAATTCGTACATTCGTAAGTTTTTTTTTTTCGATTCGTAATTTTCCGTGTCTCTTATAATAGCATACACATTACATAACATTATGAATTATGCTCCGATTACGAATCTACGAATGTTACGAATGTTACGAATGTACGAATAAATACGAATGCGTCTGAATTTCGAAAAAACGAAAATTAAACTAATGAAAAAACGAATCAACGAAAAAATAACTCTTACGAATGTACAAATCGTTACGAATACGAACACCGACGACTTACGAATTTACGAATCGTTACGATACAACGGAAACGAAAAAAACGAAACGAAAATAAACAAATTTTTTTCGGAAACGGAAAAAACAAAACGAAAATAAACTAATTTTTTGTTGTGCACATGTCTAGTGTTGAGTTTAATTCACCAAAAAACTCAGAACGGCTATGATACAACGGCGCAGATTTTTTATTTTTTTAAATGGAACTCCACTGAGCAAGTCTTATTGTAAAAGAAAAAAAAAAAACATCTACAGGCATCATCCCGTTATCTTTTTTTCAGCTGGCGATGTGCTTTATTGTAAGTTATCCTAACTGGATCACTTTTACAGGCGGTGGAAGGGGGTCTGTCCCCCACCCCACCACTGTAAATTTGATATGAATGCATTATTTACTAATTATGGTTATTTTTGTTTAGTTATGATATCTGCACTTAAAAATACTTCCTGAAGAAGCCATTTTGGCGAAACATGTAGCAGATATTCATTTTTTTTTTTTATGGAACTCCACTGAGCAAGCCTTATGGTATAAATACAGGCATCATCTCGGTATCTTTTTTTTCAGCTGGCGATGTGCTTTATTGTAAGTTATGAAGTTATGATTATTTTTATTTAGTTATGATATCTGCACTTAAAAAAACTTCCTGAAGAAGCCATTTTGGCGAAACATGTAGAAGATATTCGTTTTTTTAATGAAACTCCACTGAGCAAGCCTTATTGTAAAAATAAAAAAAAAACATCTACAAGCATCATCCCATTATCTTTTTTTTTCAGCTGGCGATGTGCTTTATTTTAAGTTATTCTAGCTGGATCACTTTTACAGGTGGTGGAAGGGGGGTCTGTCCCCCCACCCCACCACTGTAAATTTGATATGATTAACATTATAAATGCATTATTTACTAATTATGGTTATTTTTATTTAGTTATGATATCTGCACCTAAAAATACCTCCTGAAGAAGCCATTTTGGCGAAACATGTAGAAGATATTATTTTCTTTTTTTCTTTTTAATGGAACTCCACCAAGCAAGCCTTATTGTATAAATACAGGCATCATCTTGGTATATTTTTTTTAGCTGGCGATGTGGTTTATTGTTAGTTATCCTAGCTGGATCACTTTTACAGGTGGTGGAAGGGGGTCTGCCCCCCCACCACTGTAAATTTGATATGATTAACATTATGAATGCATTATTTACTAATTATGGTTAATTTTATTTAGTTATGATATCTGCACTTAAAAATACTTCCTGAAGAAGCCATTTTGGCGAAACATGTAGAAGATATTTGTTTTTTTAATGGAACTCCAATGAGTTAGCCTCTGTACACACGGTCGGAAATTCCGACCACAAAATCCGTCGGATTTCTTCAGACGGATTTTGTCCGAAACTGGTGTTGCATACACACGGTCGGACAAAGTTGTCGGAAAATCCAATCCTTCTGAACGTGGTGACGTTCGTTGCATACGACGGAAATATGTAGAGGCTAGTAGCCAATAGCTTTGGTCTCGAAATTTGATCTGAGCATGAGTGGCATGCGTCGGAATTCTCTACACACGATCGGAAAAAGTCAGATCGGATTTTGTTGTCGGAAAATTGAGAGCAGGATCTCAAATTTTTTCCGCCGGACATTCCGACGGAAAAAGCCTGCTAGAGCCCACACACGATCGGACTTTTTCCATCGGAATATCCAACCGTGTGTACGGGGCATAAGTCTTATTGTAAAAAAAAATATCTACAAGCATCATCCCGTTGTCTTTTTTTTGAGCCGGCGATGTGCTTTATTGTAAGTTATCCTAGCTGGAGCGCTAATACTTCCTGAAGAAGCCATTTTGGCGAAACATGTAGAAGATATTATTATTATTATTTTTTTTTATGAAACTCCACTAAGCAAGCCTTATTGTAAAAAAAAAACATCTACAAGCATCATCCCGTTATCTTTTTTTTTTGAGCCGGCGATGTGCTTTATTGTAAGTTATCCTAGCTGGATCGCTTTTACAGGGGGTGGAAGGGGGTCTGCCCCCCACCCCACCACTGTAAATTTGATATGATTAACATTATGAATGCATTATTTACTTATTATGGTTATTTGTATTTAGTTATGATATCTGCACTTAAAAATACTTCCTGAAGAGCCAATTTTGGCGAAACATGTAGAAGATATTAGTTTTTTTAATTTTTTTTTATATGGAACTCCACCGAGCAAGCCGTATTGTATAAATACAGTCATTATCCCGGTATCTTTTTTTCAGCTGGCGATAGGCTTTAATGATTAAGTGATCCTAGCTCGATCACTTTTACAGGTGGAGGAAGGGGGTCTGCCCCCCTCCCCCCACCACTGCCTTTTGCCTCCTTCCCAGGCTCTCCCGTCCCATCAGGGAGCCACAGACAGAAGCCAGCAGTTTGGCCAGCTGACCATAGAGACGACTGAGGACCAGAACGTCCCCGATCATCTCTATGGTATGAGAAACTGGAAACTACGAGTATTTAGTCACTTCCTGTTTCTGCCAATGTAAACAGGCCGTTACCAGGCTCTGGTGTGTGGCGCTGTGCCCCTTGACTCCTGGGGACGTTTCCCTTTCTCTCTCCTTTCTGTCTCTGCCTTTAACTCCATCTAGGTGCAACCTTTGGGTGCATGGCATACTAGCTCATTATGAATAACTTACCTGAGAACGAAGCCCCCAAAGTGGTCCTCCTTCTTCATCTTCACCGCTGCCATGTATCCCGGAGTGACTTCCGGGTCTCGACATCCTATGCATTTTGGTGAAAAAACACCTGGCAGTGACCGTCCACCCCAGCCACCCCCTTTTACTTACCTGAGCCCTGGAACTTGACATGGCGGGGACGCGCTGTCTCTCTGCCCGGGGTTCTCAGCTCTTGATTGGATAGATTGAAAGCAGCGCAGCCATTTGCTCCCGCTGCTGTCAATCAAATCCAATGATTCGGGCCCGGGGGGGGGGGGGGGGGCGGCCGAGTCATACATTTGGCATCTATTAGACATGTGCACAACAAAAAAAAATTTTCGTTTATTTTTTTCTTTTCGTTTATTTTCGTTTTTTTCGTTTCCGTTGATTCGTAATGATTCGTAAATTCGTAAGTCGTCGGTGTTTGTATTCGTAACGATTCGTACATTCGTAAGAGTTATTTTTTCGTTGATTAGTTTTTTCGTTAGTTTAATTTTCATTATTCGAAATTCGGACGCATTCGTATTTATTCGTACATTCGTAACATTCGTAGATTCGTAAGCGGAGCATAATTCATTATTTTATGTAATGTGTATGCTATTATTAAATTTTAAGAGACACGGAAAATTACGAATCGAAAAAAAAGTTACGAATGTACGAATTTTTTCGTTCAATCCATTCGAAGCATGTTAAACAGCGCCATTGTAAGAGACACGGAAAAATACGAATCAAAAAAAATAAAAAAGTTACGAATGTACAAATTTTTTCGTTCAATCTATTCGAAGCACGTTAAGCAGCACCATTGTAAGGGACACGGAAAATTACCAATTCAACAAAAAAAAAAAAGTTACGAATGTACGAATTTTTTCGTTCACTTTCATTTTCGATGTTCCTGTTTTCGTTTTTCGGATTTTCTTCATTCGTTGTTTCTAATTATTTTTTTTTCGGATTTTCGTTGTTTTTCGGATTCGTTCGATTCGAACGATTCGTTATTTGTTAAATTTTTTTGCAAATCATTCGTTTATTTGTACGAACACGAACGAATGAAAATAACGAAAAGAAACTAAAAACGAAAATAAAAACGAAACGAATTGCACATGTCTAGCATCTATGGACGCCGAATGCTGGACTCGGGATCACGCCCGCAAGGTAACCCCCTCGGGAGAGCGCTTCTCCTAGGGGTTATCTGATGTGGGGAGGAGCCGCAAGAGCTGCCGGAGGACCCCAGAAAACGAGGGTTTATGGCCACTCTGTGCAAAACGAGCTGCACAGTGGAGGTAAGTAATGATAACCCTTATGCCCCGTACACACGGTCGGATTTTCCTACGGAAAATGTTCGATGGGAGCTTTTTGTTAGGAAATTCCGACTGTGTGTAGGCTCCATCGGACATTTTCCATCGGAATTTCCATCACAGAAAATTTAAGATCTGGATCTCAAATTTTCCGACAACAAAATCCGTAAATTCCGATCGTGTGTACACAGTTCCGACGCACGAAATTCCATACATGCTCGGAATCAAGCAGAAGAGCCGCACTGGCTATTGAACTTCATTTTTCTCGGCTCGTCGTACGTGTTGTACGTCACTGCGTTCTTGACATTCGCAATTTCCGACCAACTTTGTGTGACCGTGTGTATGCAAGACAAGTTTGAGCCAACATCTATCGGGAAGAAAAACATGGATTTTGTTGTCGGGAAATCCGATCGTGTGTACGCGGCGTTACAATCACTTTAACGTAAAGCATTGCAACACACAGGTTAATGCAGGAAGAAGTATGCCAGGTGTTTATGTTCACCTACTTAACAAGGATAATGAAGAAGATGAAAAGCTGATGATGAAGATGAAGAGCTGAAGATGAAGAGCTGAGGATGAAGATGAAGAGCTGATTATGAGGATGAAGAGGATTGGCAATGCATCCAGATTTACTTACTGAGCGTCTGTTCATTATCTGCTCAGAGATACCAACGCAAGCAGCGCCTCGGAAATCCAGCGGACGTTTATTGACCCGCTAACAAAAACTGTATTTCAAGTCTTATTATTCCCAACAAATGTGGAGCATTTGATAAATGAGTAACCTTTTCATTTGTGCTCACTTCTTCTTCCCCGCACGGCTAAGCCATGGAGCACCGCGGGACAGAGAGGATTAAGTGCACATCTGGACCGTCCATAAGGCACCGCTCATCACATATGCATTTTTTTTTTTCTACAAGAATAAAAACAGGTCAGTGCATAAAACACAAAAGACATCTTCAGAGACCTCCCGGCAAAGCATTATTCAAAGTGGATTAGAAACGGGGGCTGCTGCGCCTTATCAAGCCAAGACACAACCACCGCGACTTCGCCTGACTCTCCGCGCAAAGAAAACGGTTTGGCCAGAGACAACAAAATCTTAACCACTTCCCGTCCGCCCATTTATTGGCGTGTTGATGCGCTCGTAGGCATCGAAATAAAAAAAAACGCAATGGGCTAGGGAGTAGAGGAATTTATTTTACTGAAATAAAAATAAAAAATTGCCAAAATTGGAAATTTCAGTAAAATAAGTTCCTCTACTCCCTAGCCCATGGTGTATTTTTTTTTATTTTGAAGCCTACGGACGCATAAACGCGCCATAAATCACACGGTCACACAAAAGTTCACTGAACTTTCGACTGTCAAGCACGGTGACGTAGAACACTACGACGAGCCAAGAAAATGAAGTTCAATGCTTCCGAGCATGCGTTGAATTGTTTCCGAGCATACGTAGGAATTTTGCATGTCGGAATTGCTACAGACGATCGGAATTTCCAATCGTAACTTTTTCCGTCAGAAAAATAGAGAACACGCTCTCAATCTTTTGCTGGCGGAAATTCTGCCAGCAAAAGTCTGATGGAGCCTACACACGGTCGGAATTTCCGACCAAAAGCTCTCATCTGACTTTTGCTGGCGGAATTTCCGATCGTGTGTACGGGGCATTTGAATGGCTGTAGAGAAGCGAATCCTGCAGATAAACAGGTACAACTTATGTTGGAGGATTTGTTTCATCTCTATTTATCACCTGAGGCCAGTCTTTACTGACCCAAGTTCTTCTGCTACGCCATGTACCACCATGCCCCAGTTTGAATAATTTCAGACCGGGCTTGGAGCATTTAATGCAACTTTACTGAGCATTCAGCAACACAGTTCAACAGCACAGCACACTGAGACAGAGTCCAGCCCTAACTAACTAATACAGGCGGCCCAGGTTCATACCTGCCAGGGAAGCAAAGTCCATTCAGCAAAAGTCAAGTGATAGTAGGTTCCTAGTGGAGAACCCCAGCAGGGTCACCCAGAAGGGGGCCACGTGCTCCAGTAAGACTACGTGCATACCTCCCAACCTTCACAGGCACACTTGAGTCAGAAAACTAACACGTACCTTGGAGGTGAGCCTGGCGTGCAGAGGGAGACGGTTACTGTAGGAGCACAGTGAGGTATAGGTGCCTGCAGAGTTCTCTTGGCTGGAGATGATGGCAGCTGACAGAGACAGGAACCGGCTTAGGTGCTGTGGATGCAGGATACAGGATGCAGGTGCGCTGCGGATGCAGGTGCGCTGAGGGGCAGCGGATGCAGATGAATTGTAATAGAAGTGACCTTCGCGCTGTTGATGAACTAGATAAATGCACTAACTCAATAAATAAGTGAAATCAGTGAATAAATAGAAATAAATGAATAAGGTGCCAACTCAAATGTTGTATGTGGAAAAAATCCTAAAAAAGCAGCAAAATCTAAAGGTAAACACAATCCCATAAATAGCATAAATGAAGTAATGATTTTGCGCTAATATGCACCAAAGTAGTATGAATAAATATGGTATCAAAATAGGGTGAAGTATATATACAGTGCACATGGTGCTAAAAATAAATATTCATAAATGTTCAGTGATAAAAGTTGATAATATAAACACACTCTGCCTTTATAAATAAATAAATGCAGAGCTACAAGTGCACCCAGTGCTATAGTGCGTGTTAATAAATATCAAAATGGAGTATCAAAAATAAACATAAATGATGCCTATAAATGAATATATATAATAAAGTGCATAAAGTGCCAGTGGTCCTAAATATCTGGACTATATGTAAAACTATAGCACATCAAGAAACACACAGTAATCTTAATCAATATCAAATAGGTGAAACGGTTATGGGGAATAAATTATGGGGAATAAAAAAAAAGTCCATAGACTAAATGCATACAGAGTCCATATGATGCTGCATAATAATGGTAGAGAGTATATGAGACAGTCTGATTGGTGCATAAATTCAGGAACCGTCCCTCAGGGAAAAGAGGGGTAGCAGGGATGTTGGGAGTCTCCTATTCTTCACAATGAGGGGTATTGGGTATTGAGGACCTTATCCTAAATAGTGCTCTCTAGCCTCTCACCTGTAAACAAAAATACATGGGCATCCAAACAGCACCAGAGGGTCCGCTCCACTTCCCCAACCTCTCCCAGCTAGCTCCTGATGTTCTCGCTTCTAAAGATTGGATCCACCTCTCCTCCCTTCACAAAGTCTTCCCTCGCTCTTTACTGGCTTCTAGTGGGGTTGTCTCTCCAGCTCCCTATAGGAAAATGGCGGCAGCGTTCCCACAGATATGACTCGCCAGAGGTGGGGATTAAACAGAGCAAAAGAAGGGGAGCCCAATCGTAAAGCAAGTCTTAAACAATCACTTTAATAGGAGCAAATAAAATCCTTACACTTAAAACATTCAATTACAGCAAAGAAAAGGCGATAAGACGCCTGTCTCACAGCACTTCCGGTATCATCTATCCGGCCAATCCCTATGCATTACGTCACGTGCTCGTGACTTAATCAGGGGACAGCAGCGGATGCAGATGCACTCAGATGCAAGACAGTAGGCAGTAGCAAGGTCAGGCTAGCCAGGTAACACACAGCGGATCAGTCAGGCAAAAACGTCAGTCAAGGAATGGTCAGAGTTCAGGCTGGGATGGTAATGGAGGATCAGGCAGACAAGTAAGCAGAGCAAGGTCAAGGAAGCCAAGGGTCAGGACTGGAGACAGCAGCGAGGTCAGGAAGCCGGGTCAGTATTGGATCAGTATTGGATCAGATGCAGGTTCAGGACCAGGTCACAGGGTAAAGCTGCAGATCAAACAGCAAAGGACTAATGCAGCTGGAGCCCCTTTAAAGGCCACTGGGTGCCAATGTTACTGTGCGCATGTTCGCGATCTCCGCGATCCGCGCACGCGCATGCGCATTGGCGCACAATGCCTGTTAGCCAGACTGCGCCTCTGTAAACCTGTGTGCCTCAGACCAGTTGCAGAACTATGAGCAGTGCGTCCATGACAAAAACAGTCCATGACTTTGTCTTTTTTGTTTTGTTAAAGGTTAATAACTTGGATCAGGATGGGATGTTATGGTGTGCCTATTTGACTCCCCCCAAAATTGAAGGTCTTTAAGCCCCAGCTTAAACCCTTGATATCTAAGGATGTGACTTCCCCTCAAAAGTGATGGACTACAAGTCCTAGCATGAACCCCTGAGATATAAGGATGTGACCCCCCCCCCCCAAAAAAATTGAAGGATTACAAGTTCCAGCATTAACACCCGAGATCTAATAATGTGACCGCGTAGATTTCATGGGTTTATGTTGGGACCTGTAGTTCTTCACTACCGTGTTTCCCCCGAAAATAGGACTGGGTCTTGTATTAATTTTAGCCACAAAAACACACTAGGGCTTATTTTCAGGGGATGTCTTATCTATGTCCCCTGTCTTCTCTCCCTCACACCCCCGTCAGTGCAGAAGTCATCATTATATGACAACTTTAATCACAAAAATAAACCGTGAAATCATTGTAAAAATATGTAGGTGGGTGAAATTGCCTGGTATTGAAGTGGTTAATAAAACATTATAATATATATATTTTTTTTAATTAAAAGTGTATTTATTGCTTTTTCCTGATATTGAAGAAAAAAAATCCACAGGTTCCCATCAAACCCCCTCGACAATTTAACCACTTAAGGACCTCCTCCAGCACATTTACGTCGGCAAATTGGCATGGCTGGGCACATCAATGTACTGGTGCGTTGCTCTTTAAGAGCCCAGCCGTTCCTGAGCTCTGTGACCGTGGCCGCGGGACCATCAGACACGATCAACGCCAGTGTCCTGTGATCGGATCACAGAGCTGAAGAACAGGGAGAGGTATGTGTAAACAAACCTATAAATCTATCCCCTATTTTGTAGATGCTATAACTATTTGCGCAAACCAATCAATAATCGCTTATTGCGATTTTTTTACCAAAAATATGAAGAAGAATACGTATCGGCCTATTTTTTTTTTTTTTTATATATTTTTTGGGGAAATTTATTATAGCAAAAAGTAAAAAATATTGCATTTTTTTCAAAATTGTCGCTCTATTTTTGTTTATAGCGCAAAAACTAAAAACCGCAGAGGCAATCAATGACCACCAAAAGAAATCTCTATTTGTGGGAAAAAAAGGACAATTTTGTTTGGGAGCCACGTCGCACGACTGCGCAATTGTCAGTTAAAGCGACGCAGTGCCGAATCGCAAAAAAGGGGCCTGGTCCTTTGGCTGCAAATTGGTCCTTTGGGCTTAAGTGGTTAATGACAAAAATAAACCGTAAAATCATTGTAAAAATATGTAGGTGGGTGAAATTGCCTGGTATTGAAGTGGTTAATAAAACATTATAATATATATTTTTTAATTAAGTGTATTTATTGCTTTTTCCTGATATTAAAGAAAAAATCCACAGGTTCCCATCAAACCCTCTCCACAGTTTAAATTGAAATCCTTTAAAAGGGAACTTGTGGAACTTTTTACATCACCCAACCAAATGCCGAAAACCCTCCAAATCGTCTTGTCCATTCCAATCTAGTCAACAGGACGCAACATATAGCCCAGGTTGACCTTCTAGCCGACACCTGTGATCCCGTCCCTGGTGACACACAGCTTAGCATAGTTTTGTAAGTAACAGTCAGTAGACACTGTCAGAGCACATCACAATCATCCAAGCTTGCCTTCAACCTCTCTGTCTCCCCTGCAAGCCGTACTCCAATATCTATTTTTCTTCTTCCTTTTTTTTTTTTCTTCCCTCAGTCCATCCATTGCGTCTTTTAGCGTTGGGTCACCGGGCCAAGCCTTGCTCTCTCTCTTTTTTTTTTTTTTTTTTGTTCAGGGATTTTAAAGAGTTCACCGCTTGAAAAGGCCCTCCAGTACTTTACACAGATGTTCCGGTTGAGAGAGACATGCTCGACTGCGCCGTGCTACTTTGTAAACAGAGGCAACGTGGCAGAAGGTGAAACCACCGTGAATGGAGCCGATTCCGCAAAGCGTTCACCTCAGACTTATCTCTACCACTCTGACATTTACAAAATTGCTCTTTAGATTTTTTTATTTTTTTTTTAAATACTATATATGCTTTCATTTTTTTTTTTTTTTCTACATGATATTATTTGTGTCCTAGAGCTTTAGCTGCTCGTTAGTTAATGCAGTAGAAAAAAATAAATAAAAATTCTACAAGGGATCTGGGTGAAGATTGTAAGCATTGCTGCAGATGTTTGGGGATTAGAAGTCCCGGCGTCAACAGTGAAGGGGCCTGAGATTTGCTTGGAACGCCGCCCGTGGGACATAATAATATACAGCAAAGCAGCAATTGTGTGCCAATTATATAATAAGAAAAATATGTGAAAGCTGGTGCATATTTTTTTATTTATTTTTTTTGTCTCTGATCGGGAATTAAAGAAGTACTTTAAGTGAATATTTTTTTTTCTATTTTTTTTTTCCTTTTAATTTAGCAAATTTCACACGTTAAGTAATTATGAATAGGCGACCAACACTTTTTTTTTTTTTTTATACAGCCACAAAAGAGAGAGAAAGTACTTCAGAAACAAGTTGCTGCGAAGCAATTATCAAAAGTTTATTTCTACAAAAAGCTAAAAAAAGCTGGAGTATACCAAAATACAAACAATAAGTCCTGGCTTATGAAAACACTTAAAAGCAAACCCACTTATAAATCATAATAGTGCGCTCATGGTAAAAATGCCTCTGTAAAACCTTCACCCATAGAAAAAAAGTTTTCTCGCCGGTGCCTGTAGAAGATCATTTATAAAACAATTTAAATGCTAACCACTTTCACACCAGGCCGATTCTCCTATCCCTCTCGTATATGTAAAAAACATAATCCTTTTGCTAGAAAATAACTTAGAACCCCCAAACATTATATACAATGGCCGGAACAAAAACTATGGTGGAAGAACGAAATCGCTACCGTCACGAGGGCCACGTACCTGAGGTGAGACCGAAGTAGTGGAGAAACCTCCCTTGCATCCCGGGTCCTTAAAGCCTCTGGAGATGTAGACAGAGACTTGGTGGGGATACCGAGTGCCAGGGGTGTGGAGCACCGTGCAAGCCTTAGCCCCCGTACACACGGTCGGAAATTCCGACCACAAAATCCGTCAGATTTTTTCCGATGGATTTTGTCCGACACTGGTGTTGCACACGGTCGGACAAAGTTGTCAGAAAATCTGATCATTCTGAACGTGGTGACGTTAGTTGCGTACGACGGAACTACGTAGAGGCTATTAGCCAATAGCTTTGGTCTCATAATTTGATCTGAGCGTGCGTGGCACTTTGTCCGTCGGAATTCTCTACACATGATCGGAAAAAGTCTGATCTGATTTTGTTGTCGGAAAATTTGAGAGCAGGATCTCACATTTTTTCCGTTAGAAAAAGTCACACGGGCGGATTTTCCGACAACATGGTCCGATCAGACATTTTCCGTCGGAATTTCCGACTGTGTGTACGGGGCATTAGTCTGGGATCCAAGCCAAGGTCAAGTCCAGTTGGGCAACGAAGCATAAAAGGGTTAATCAAAAGAAGAATGGTTGAGATCCAAGCCGGGGTCGGTTCCAATCTGGCAGCTGAGTACAAAAGGGGACAAAGAAGTAGAATGGTCAAGGTACAAATCCGAGGTCAAAGGCAAGCAGCAATCAAGAGTAGTCAAACAGGTTTCCAGGTCACAACAGGTTCAGACAGATCACACACTAGTACAGGAACAAGGGGGGACTGAAGATAATCCAGCAATATGGCAGTGTCTGGGCTGGGCTTATATAGGGAAGTTTGAGGTCACTTCCTGTGCGCCTCCTGGGTATTTTCCCGCCTTTTTTCCATCAGGTTGATGTCACTTCCTGTGCAACTCCTGGATATTTTCCCGCCTTTTTTGCATCAGGTTGAGGTCACTTCCTGTGCGCCTCCTGGGTATTTTCCCGCCTTTTTTCCATCAGGTTGAGGTCACTTCCTGTGCGCGTCCTGGGCATTTTCCTGCCCTTTTCCATCAAGTCTTCTGCGCAGGTGCGGGTTGGCGCCCTGAGGCGTCTTTGGCGCATGCTCAGTTGGCACGGATTTCCTCTTGCGGCAACGCGCCATTGGTGCATGCGTAGTAAGCCGTGAACTCTTACAGCTACCTATTTAGTGGTGTATTTTGGTTTTGTGCTGCCCTAGGCAAGAGTAAGATCAGGCGCACCCCCCCACCCCAATCTACATTTCTTCCCACCCCCATCTAAATTTTTCCCCGGTCTTGTCTCAGGGTCTGATGGGGAAGCTGCAACCGTTCACAGGGAATAGTTGCAGCTTCCTCATCAGACCCTGAGACATGATTCGTCCAAGTGGCAGATACACTATATTACCAAAAGTATTGGGACACCTGCCTTTACATGCACATGAACTTTAATAACATCCCAGTCTTAGTCCGTAGGGTTGCCCTTTGCAGCTATAACAGCTTCACTCTTCTGGGAAGGCCATCCACAAGGTTTAGGAGTGTGTCTATGGGAAGTTTGACCATTCTTCCAGAAGGGCATTTGTGAGGTCAGGCACTGATGTTGAACGAGAAGGTCTGGCTCACAGTCTCCGCTCTAATTCATTCCAAAGGTGTTCTATCGGGTTGAGGTTAGAAAACTATTTAAAAATGAATAAATAAACCAATAAAAAAAAGTTTGCACTAATATTGGGATCTTTTACAGATGGCACATGCAAAACAAAATTAATAAATTAAAAAAATCAGTTCTGCATTATCAAGGGAGTCTTCTACAGACACAGAGTGCGAAAGAAAAGAAAATTTAATAAATGAACAAACAAATATTGTTTTTCACTAACACCTAAGCTTTCTACAGACTCCGAATGAAAAACGATTTAAAAATGAATAAAAAATAAAAAATAAAGTTTGAACTAATATTGGGATCGTCTACAAATTATGCGTGCAAAACAAAAATAATAAATAAGCCAACAAAAAAATATTTTGCCATAGTAAGGGAGTCTTCTACAGACTCTGAGTGCAAAAGAAAATTTAATTTGATGAATAAACTAACAAATTCTGTTTTTCACTAACACCCAAGCTTTCTACAGCCCCCGAATGAAAAACAGTTTAAATATGGATAAATAAACCATCAGAAAAATGTTTTGAACCAATACTGGAGTCTTCTACAGAGTGCAAAACGATTTAAAATGAATATATAAACTAACAAAAGTGTTTTTTCATCAAGAAACAGGGGTGGGGGGGGGGGGGGGGGGCTTTTACAGACTCTGAGCGCAAAACAATTTAAAATGTAATAAATGAGCCAACAAAAAATTTTTGTTGCACCAATACTGGAGTTTTCTACAGACGGAGTGCAAAACAATTCAAAATTGATATATACAGTAAGCTAATAAAAGTGTTTTTTCATCAAGACCCTAGGAGCTTTTACAGATTCTGTGATTGTAAAACAATTTAAAAATGAATAAACAAAAAAAAAAGGTTTGCACTAATATTGTGATCTTCTACAAATGCTGCGTGCAAAAAAAAATAAAAAATAAATAAGCCAACAAAAATTGTTTTGCATTTGTAAGGGAGTCTTCTACAGCCACCGAGTGCAAAATAAAATAAAATTTGATGAATGAACTAACAAATATTTTTTTTCACTAACACCCAAGCTTCCGACAGACTCCGAATGCAAAACAGTTTAAAAATGTATTAATAAACCAACAGAAAAATGTTTTGAACCAATAACGTGACTTCATCAGGGAAACCCTGTGACGTAATGCATAGGGAAGTAACCGGACTACGAGAAAATCGGAAGTGACATAAGGGGGCGCCTGTAATGCCGTGTAAATTACAGATCTGCTGTTTTTAACTCTTATCGTTGTAAGTACCCATTTGGCTGTTTAACCACTTCAATACCGGGCACTTAGACACCTTTCTGCCCAGACCAATTTTCAGCTTTCAGAGCTGTCCCACAAATAGAGCTTTCTTTTGGTGGTATTTGATCACCTCTGCGATTTTTATTTTTTGCGCAACAAATAAAAAAAGACCGAAAATGTTGAAAAAAAACAAGTTTTTCTTTGTTTCTGTTAAAATTATCTGTAAATAAGTACCTTTTCTTCTTCAATAACAGGCACTGATATGGCTGCACTGATGGGCACTGATAAGGCGGCACTGATGGGCACCGATGAGGTAGCACCAATGAGGTGGTACTGATGAGGTGGCACTGACGTTCACTGATGATGGGCACTGATAGGCGGCACTGATGGGCACTGATATGTGGCACTGGTATGCAGCACTGATGGGCACTCATAGGTGGCACTGATGGGCACTTATGGTTGGCACTGATGGGTACTTATGGGTGGCACGAATAGGTGGCATGGATGGGCACTTATGGGCACTGATAGGTGGGCACTGATGGGAATGGATGGGCACTGATAGGTGGCACTGCTGGACACTGATGGGTGGCACTGATGGGTGACACTGATGACACTGATGGGTGGCATTGCTGGGCATCACTGTTTTATATTGGTACATAAAGGTGCCAGTCAGTGCCCATTTGTGGGCACTGACTGGCACAGATTGGGCATCATTTGCACATGTGGATGGCCAGGGGGTACATACATCCGGACATCAATATGCTATTGACCGGGCAGGAAGTGGTTAATAAATGAGTGAGTTTTTATATACTACACTATGGGAGATTCCTTTTTATCCCCTGTTTCTATTCGCTGTGAATGAACGGCCGTATGGATCGATTGGAAGCTATCATTTGTAATACACCATTTTGAGAGATATCATTCTCTGTTGCTGGATCCAGGGGAGGCCCCAAACAACAGTGATCTCTGTGGCGTTTTTTACCCATTTTGAGGTAAGAATATAGAGAGCACTAAGTGGAGCACAGGAAGATCACAGATCGGAAACAACCTATTGAAGACTTTATTTTGATACTTTGTTGCACATAAGCACTTTTTGCACTTGTGCACCTTTATTATTATTTTTCAGAGCTAATGGACTATTATATTGCTATTATCATCTGATTATATGGAATTGATTATTTCATTACTCATATACTGAGAATAGTCCATCATTTACCTTATATATATGATTTGCTATTGCACTACATTTACGTATATTTCTATACTTTTTTGATACTTTGTTGCACATAAGCACTTTTTGCACTCTTGCACCTTTATTTCAGAGGTGTTGGACTATTATACCTCTATTATCATCACAGTATTTGTAGCTGCTGACTTTAAATTTTTCTGAACGAGCCTGGAGCTCCGCATTAAGGTAAAAAACCTTGATGTAACTTTGTAGTTCTGTGTAAATCTCTGCTTGTGTCTTTGAGAAGATACTGAAAAAAAAACAAAAAAAAAAAAAAAAAACTATGGAACATTCCGCAGGTTAGGGATAAAAGAGAAAGAGTGAAAAAAAACAAATAAGAAGAAAAGAAAGAAAAAGGTCCTTGACGGCGTCTTCTGATTCTGAAGTGACATCCATTTACAAGGTTGTACGAGGTATTTTAATTGTGTTGGTTAATGATTATTTTCTCATCAAGACCTTCCATTTACATTCCCTGAATATTACATGGCCACACACTCGTTATTTTCTCCCATGAAGTATTTAACTATTGCACACATTTATTTCTCAGGGATGAATATTTTATCTCCGTGTTCTGCTGTCCTCACAGAACCTCACAATTAATGTCAATCAGAAGCTACTATCTAGTTTAAGGATAATTCACATCATGTACAGTCCATTCACACCACAGCCCTGCAGTAATAAGAACGTGCATTGGCACACTGCAGTGTAGTCCCGATGCATCGGCGCTGCAACCCACTGCTATGCCATTCCCTGTAAAGCAAAGATAAAAAAAGATATAGGTATCATTTTAAAACTGTTGTGGTGCATTAGAATGGGCACTGCAACACACCATGGTATGCATGTCACTAGAGGGTTTGAATAGGTAGTTAGGAACTGAAAAACCCAAACATTTTACACATACCCTCAACATGGGGGGGGGGGGGGGTGCATGTTGATGGGGGTAAGGGCCTCTTCCCGACAACCCTGGGATGTGGTTGTGTGAGTCTGCGGGCGGGGGACTTATCGGAATCTGAAAGTCCCCTTTAACAAGGGGACCCCCAGATCCCGGCCCCCTCCCTATGAGAATGAGTATGGGGTACATTATACATCATACTCATTCACCAAAAAAAGTGTCAAAAATAAAAAAAGATAGGAGGCAGTTTTTGACAATTCCTTTATTAAAAAAATTAAAAAAACAATGTCCCCCGATGTAGATCCATGATGCCCGCCGCACCCCAGGATCAGAAGAAAAAAACGCACCACGCGCGATGTAGTCTAATAGACAAATGCCTGCTCTGCCATTTGATAGTTATTAGGTGAGGAGCAGGGCCACCTGGTGACGTCACCTGAAGGCACTACCCACCTTGTGACGTCACTGACTGATTATCCCGCCGAGCGGCCCACAAATTCTGGTGTTTGCCAAACGGGCGAACAGGCAATGTTCGGGCCGAAATTTTGCATGGCTTGAACTGTTTGTCCAGCTCTACAGCTAACCATGGACCAGCCGGTGCTGACATGGTGATCCGCCACAGAGCACAAGTCAGTATGTGGGCAGGGCTTGAGGCGCCCTGGTGGGGACACTCAGACACTGAACCCGCAAGAGTTTACAGTCATGTGAATCATTATTAAGGCACATTATTAAACACTTTCAATTTGTATGCAATCAGGCAGGCCCTAGCTACTACATAGTTGAAGGTAAATCTAAAGAAAATATAACAACAAAAGTTGTATAATGAGTGGGTATCCAGATTAAAGCCTTGTACACACGGTACGATTGTTGTCCAACCATGCGTCTGATTTTTGTCAAAAGGGCGTGTGCCAGGATCTTGTCTTGCATACTAACGTTACACAATTGTCGTGCCACAAACACGAATGTAGTGCCATACTACGGGGAAATTCAGCTCTTGAGCGCCACCCTTTGGGCCCCTTCGGCTACTTTCATGTTTGGTGAGCATTGATTCTGAGAATGCTTGTTTGTACTTTCGACTTTTGTGTGACGGATTTGTGTACTGACCATATGAAAATCTGAAGTCAAACCGATGTCCGCTGAAAATTTACTAGCCTGTCATCCAACATTTGTTTTTAGTTGGACAAAAATTGTCAAAAGGAGCATACTAACAGTAAGATTTTAGGACAACAGTCTGTCAACAGACAATCCCCTGCCAACAATCCTATCGTACCATGTGTACAAGGCTTTAGGCAGGCCATAGAGGAATCGATTTTCTTTCCTTCCACTGTGGGTGCAACACAGCCAGTGCTCATGGGGGAATACCTCCCATGGAGCTATTGTGTTCTCCTAGCGGGTTGGGGGGGCACGGGGGAACCGTCCCTGCTGGGAGAACACAGTGACTATTGCTAGTGGCTATTGCCACTGACAATAATCGCATGCCAGAAATCCGACATGCTGGTTGCACCCAAGTGGATCGATGGATCCACTTGGGCACAATCAGCCTTCCCATAGATGGTTCGAATCTTGGCCGGTCTCTGCTGAACCGAGCCAAATATGGCCGCCTTTATTATCCCAAAAGTAAAAATAAAGTCAGAAAGTTTTTGCCACACTTAAAGTTGAACACGCAGAGAAAACAAATCTCTCCCGGCAGGAACAGACACAGTAATGTATCACAGAAAATGTTTCAGTGCCATATACCGTGATAATTATATTATTCAGCGGCTGTGCGCACCTCTCCTGACCGTGATGCATGAAGTGCTGGCTTATTAGCCAGAAAAAGGTCACAGATATTTTAGTTGATAGAATTATTATTTATTTTTTTATGTGCAAATGATTAATGTTCATTTCTTTGCTGCACGTACAGTATATATAGAAATGCAAATGTAGGCTCCTATTGTGTTTCTGTATCGAAAATATATATATATATATTCGGCAGATGTGAGAATTCATCCCACTGGAAAACACCCAGATCACATCCACTTTGGTAGCTGCCAATTCAAATTCTCCCAAATTTCCATAGAGAATCCACCAACAGCACACCTAAGAGCATATTTATAAAGCAGTGAATATGACATTCACCAGACATTCACTGCAAGTGAATCTTCCTTGTGCATGTGTTGTAGGTAACAGAGATTGATTTACCACCAGTGAATATTGTTTATAGGTGGAGCTGCTCTTTCAAAGGGACTTCCAATTATGGATGTGCTCAGGCATGCTTGGAACCTAGTCCAAGGCCAAGCCCACCTGGGCCACCCCACTATGGGGCTGTCAAGGAGCCCCATCAGTCATAAGTGGTTGAGGCATTCCCTGACCCACAGCAGGATGTAGAGTATACAAGGGGCGTGTGGGTCATGCTTTGTCCACTTATGGTTGGTGGGGCACTGTGACAACTTTTTGGCAGGATAGCTCAGGTGGGTTCAGACTAGGATCCAAACCAGCCTGAGCTCGTCCCTGCTTCCACACATGACAAGAAACAGGTCTTCCTCCACATTTTTTTCTTTATGATTAGGGATCCATGTGACCACATTGCATTCAAAAGGCAGTATTGCCACCATATGTGACCATTTCAAGTGAATGGCACTGAGCAGCAACTGAAATGCAGCGAGTTGTCAATGGTTAACTCAAGCGGTATGGAGGCAACATATCACCTCCAAGTCATTTAGATAACGACTACAGATTGTTTTTCAGAAGGGTGGCAATAAAGGCCATGTAAATGTGCCCTTTAATGCCGCGTACACACGGACTTTTCGATGGACTAGGTCCGGCAGACCGGAATCCTTCGGACAATTCGTTCGTGTGTGGGCTCCTTTTCATTCCCAAAAGTCAGACGGACCTAGAAATAAAACATGTTTCAAATCTTTCCGACGGACTCGAGTCCGGTCGAAAAATCCGGTCGTCTGTGTGCTAGTCCGACGGCCGAAAACCGACACTAGGGCAGCTATTGGCTACTGGCCATGAACTTCCTTATTCTAGTCCGGTCGTACGTCATCACGTTCAAATCCGTCTGACTTTTGGAGTGATAGTGTGTGGGCAAGTCCGTTCATTTGAAAGTCCGGCGGGCCTCCGCTGCAAAGTCCGTCAGATAGTCCACCGGACCAAGTCCGTCGAAAAGTCCGCTCGTGTGTACGCGGCATTAGGCATATGTAAAGCCAAAACTTTTTTTTTATATAGTTTTGGATAGAGTAGAGAAGGTTTAAAACCCTTACTAGGTTATTTTTACTGTCTGTATGCCATTGAGGACATTTTCCTTTACTTCTAGTGGCAGAGAAACCACGTCACTCCTACGTTGACTCTTCCAGCAAAGCTGAAAATGATACAATGTTTCATGTTCTCATGTGGAAAGGAGACTGGAGCTCCCCCTGTTGGTCAGATAGAATACAACATAGTATGCAATATTTCATATTAAAGAGGAACGTCACTTTTTTTTTTTTTTTCCCCCCTTGTTCTCTTAACGGTACCTCTTGTAATCTTTAAAAGACATACTCACACATCTGAAGAATCCATCATTGCCTGCTGCAACCTTTTATTTCTTCCCCCTCCTACGAGTGCATGCACAGCATGCCCAAGATTCCCCCAAAGCCTTTAGGGAGCTGAGATATGTTGTTCTTGTCTAAGTGAGAAAATGCAAAAGACCTGGCCTCAGTCCCCCAGAAGAGATATTTGGGAGGGGGGGGTTTGATTTTGTAACAGGTGGTGTGAAAGTTAGAAGAATATATAAAGTGTGTAAAGAGGGTGAAGGTCCACTTTAAGGGCTGGTTTACACTATGGGCTGCATTATTCTGCACCCCGCCACACATATATGGTGTGAACAGGGCACATAGAATGCAATTTTTTGTATGAGGAAAAATGCAGCTCAACAGACATGGTGTGAACGAGCCCTTATAGCACATTTGTCAAACACAGGGACCACGGGCCGAATCCAGTAAATTTCATGTGGCCCTCACACCTCTCCTGCAGCTGCAGCACCCCCGTCATTTCCAGCTCCCCTTGTAGGACCATATGTCATGAAAATCAGTAAAAATACAATCAATACGGTGCACAACAGCAATTAATTAAACAAATGTCCAATTGATTAATGGTGAACAAAATACAAATATCCATATTATATTAAGGTTAATAAGTGACTTGAGTTCATAAAATAAAATCCTGGTGTGCTGTGAAGGGAATCATTCATAGATAGTGGGAAATTAAATAGACTTGTCTTGACCACGTGAGACCACCACCACAGAGAGACGGGAGGCTTACCAGAAAGCCAGTGACCGCCCTTACTCAGGGGGGTCATACAAGGCTTGTTGGATCTGATATCCTGTTGGAGAAGTATCCTGATAACTGGAGCCTGAAGAGATGTCCCAATGTGCCGGTCCTTCACCCCCAGGTGGTTTCCACAGGCACTAAGCGGTAGTCCAGTCAAGTCCCACAGCCAAAAGTGCAAGTGAATAAATATAAAAAAAAAAGACTCCAATAGCTCAATACTGGTACAAAAAGCTTTTATTGGAGGGTGATGCAATGCTGCATGTAACGAGATGACCCACAGCAGTGTCACTCGATCAAACAAGTAAAAAGTTGGAATTCCAAGCAGAATAAAAACACATCAATGTGTGAGAGAGATCACTAGACATGTGCACAATAGAAAAATGTGTTTAGTTTCGTTTCGTTTCTGTTCGTTTCCGTTGATTCGTAACCATTCGTAATTTCGTAAGTCGTTGGTGTTCGTATTCGGACTCGTTCGTATTTTCGTAAGAGTTATTTTTTCGTTGATTAGTTTTTCCGTTAGTCTAATTTTCGTTTATTCGAAATTCGTATTTTCGTATTTTCGTTATTTCGTTCGTATTCGGACGCATTTGTATTTTCGGAAGAGCTATATTTTCGTTGATTTAAAAAGATTCGTATTTCCGTTAATCTAATTTTCGTTGATTCGAAATTTGTATTTTCGTAGATTTAGTTACATTCGTACTTTCGTAAGATTGATATATTCGTACTTTCGTAACATTGTTTTTGTAGATTCGTAATCGGAGCATAATTCATAATTTTATGTAATGTGTATGCTATTTACATGTTTAAGAAACAAAGAATTTCTCTCTCACAAGTCAGAACTTAACTCAAGAATCCACCAAAACACAGAGCCTCCGACCCAACCACGCCCTATCTGGACTCTGGATGGAATATTTCAGAATCAGAACTAATATTCGTTATTTCGAATTCTCAATTAGCAGAATTTTTGTTATTTCGTATTTTCGTTGTTTTGATTTCCTTTTTCCGAATATTCGTAATTTCGATTTTTTTCGTTCATTTTGATTTTCGTTATTTTTGAATTTTTGTTTGGTATTTTCGTTGTTTCTGTTTTCGTTTTTCGTATTTTCATTCTTTCGTAGTTTAGTTGTTTCTAATTTAATTATTTCGTATTTTCGTTGTTTTTCATATTCGTTCTTTTCGATAGTTCGTTATTCGTTAGAATTTTTAGTAAACCATTCGTTCATTCGTACGATAACGAATGAACGAATATAAAGAATTTGAACGGAAAACGAATTTGTAACTAAACGAATTGCACATGTCTAGAGATCACGCATGCGCAGAGCGTGTGTGCGTAGCGTCTCAAGTATTATATTAATAATAACAATAATTTGAAAAATATTTATTTTTTATCCTGAGTATAGTAAGTAAAAAAGCATGTATGTACAGAAGAAAACGACACAGGATTCACATTAAGTTCCAGACTATTGTTTCTAAATGGAGAAATCTGGGTTTCGGCTTTCTCAGGATTCTGTAAACCTGGATTGGGACCTGGAGTTTGAAGGTTCCAACGTTTCCTAGGTGGGACGGAACCTTCAGTCCTGTGTCTGGATTTTACTGGATGACTGCAGCCTTTGTAAGTACACAGATGCCCATTGTCGATATATGCTCAAGCCTGAGGATAGCCCAGATCTCCCAGTTTGGAGACAGCTCCCATATTGGAAACAGGAGGTCTCATCCGGGGGTCAGAACAGGGCTAGATCTACCCTGTCTGATGAGTCTATGAATAAGCACTGATTCCAGTGTGAAACGTGTCAGCATCTTTGTCACTTTTTGCTGTGGATTATATGATGTGACCTTCATTTTTTGCAATAAAAAGCACAAGAAAGTAATTATTTTTGGAGTGCGGCTATCCAGAGTATTTTCTTGCTTCCTTTTACCTGTCTGATGTGGATGCAGTAAGAAATGTCGGGGGGGGGGGGCTTTGCACAAAGAAGCCCTGATCCTCCTCTTTTCAGGTCCCCCGCCGGCACTCCTGGTACCAGCTTGCTATGGGGGCACCTGAGCAGGCTCACTCCGGAGCCTCTGCCCTGTGAGTTCATTCACACCCGTATCGCAGCTCAGCCCTGCCCCCGCTCTCTCTCCTCATTGGCTCACTGGCTGTGATAGACAGTAATGCAAGCCAATGGCTACTGCTGCTGTCTTAGCCAATGAGGAGGGAGAGACCCGGGAGAGCCAAGGCTCTCGTGCACATCGCTGGATGGAGATGGGGCTCAGGTAAGTATTAGAGGGGGTGGAGGTGCTGCTGCACCCAGAAGGTGTTTTACCTTCATGCATTCTTGAGTCTTTGCAACCACTTTAAATGATTTGGCAGCTTAGTAAATCAGGTCCATAGTAGAATTTCTCTTTAGCAAAAGAAAATTTCCTATCCGACCTCTAATTGTGTTGAAGTTCGTATTCTTTAGCGGAAAGCAATAGGCTCTCCTGCTAGTTTTGCCTTCTTTCTTGGCCGCTTCCTGGTCACATAACTTCCCATTTTCAATCAGAATAATTAATCGCCCGTGTTGTGTGTTGTTACTGGACTGAGAAATGGCTTGTATGCACACTGAACATTGCATTACATCTGCCAGCCAGTCGTTTTGTATAAGTTCAGCTTTGATTTTAGCTTTAGGTGGGAAATATATTTTACCTAATGATTAGGAAGACATAGCGGCAGAGCTGTTTGGATTGGGAGAGTTGACATAATAGGCAATATGACTACTTGTATGCGTGGAAGTATTTACCATTGTAGCCCAGTTAACTCAATAGGTATTTTTCTCCTCTCAAGGCTATTAAATGCTTTGTACCTGTATAGCAATTAGGGATGGGGTCTCCGCTAGTTGAGGGAATGGGAGCCTTCACACAGTTGGGAATTGTATTTATAGAAAAATACAAGGGGGCGCTGTTAAGTGCAGTATTAAAAAACAACTTTAATAAGGCAGCTAAATGTGCACTCATATAAATACATGGTAAGAGCCCTTTTCAATGTAGTAGCATCTACAGGGGGTTTGTCAACACACAGAGAAAGTCTATAGCAGAGGCGGACTGACCATTCGGGCATTCGGACGCCGTCCGAGCGCCCGCGGCCAGTAGGGGGCCCGTGAGAAGCTCCTAAGGGATGCTCGTATCTAGGGGTATGCTGCTGTGCGGAGCCGTTCTGCCGATGTGGGGGGGGGGCAAGACACAACATCTCCCCCTGGGGACCCTGATGTAAGGGGAGGCTCTCTGGGGAACCTGATGTAAGGGGAGGCTCTCTGGGGACCCTGATGTAAGAGGAGGCTCTCTGGGGACCTTGATGTAAGGGGGGGTCGGGGACTCTCTGGGGACCCTAATGTAAGGGTGGCTCTCTGGGGACCCTCATGTAAGGGGGGGTCGGGGGCTCTCTGGGAACCCTGATGTAAGGAGGGGGCAATATATACGTGGGGCTTTGTGAGGGTGTGGCTTGTGTGTGGGTGGGGACAAAGGGGGCCCGGGGGCCCCATGAGTTGTCAGTCCGCCCCTGGTCTATAGCTAACAGCAAGGATGGAGAAGCCAGAAAGCTGCCCGTCAGCTGGTGTAGGAAGTCATCGGAAACCACCGTGGAATGCAGAACCAGGTAACGTGTTTCGAAGCGCCCATCAGCTCCTTTGGGCATTGTATTTATGGCTGCAGCCATTAATCGAGAACATTTTGGTTCCAGGCATTTGTTCAGACTTTCTCCGTCAACCATCAATAGGGTCCTTTGACAAGGTCATCCTCTGGTCTGTTCAGCAGGGGAACCATGAACCGATCTCCTACCGAATTGGAGCAGAACTGGATGAATGGCACTTTTGTGTAATCCAAGCCTGCTCAGTTTCTTCTGTATTTTGTAAATGGGCCTCTGCAGAATTGGGTTGAATCTATGGATGAAAAAATAGGAAAAATCTATAAGCTGCACACCCTGGACAATAATCAACATGAATAAGTGTGTTCAATAACTTTTTGGGAGCAGCTGGTAGTGAGACCAAAAGTCTAATAATGTGTTAAAGAGATCAAATAAATGTCATACCGCGCTCTACGTACTTAAATATACATACAAAAAAATGCAAAAAAATCATAAGTGAAATTCATAAGAAACATATATGCTAAAACACTAAAATAAATGTCCATATAATTTCTCCAAAAAATTTTAATCAAATTAAGTGTCCATGAACCACCACCATGAATCTTCTATCAATGTGAGTGATGAGAATCCCTGTGATCTGGGCGAGAAAACGTCTTCCACCACCACCAGGCAAACAATCTACTCACCAGAGGGAGTTGACACCCATAACAGGTAGTCAAACCAGGCGCAGATACCAATGGAAGTGTGCATTATGAAGCGAAACCACAGGTCTACAGCCCAATATGCTCCAATGATCGATCAGAGAAGATTGGCACCCATTACAGATGGTCAGATCAAGCGCAAATACCTTTGGAAGTGTGCCTTCTAAAGGGAGACTGATCTACGGTCCGATATACTCCAATGATTGGTCAAATGTTTAAAAGATAACAAGAAAAGGGGTCTTCTCATTGTGTAGTATAAAAAATCCCTTTATTCCATAAGAGGCATCGGCATCGGCATAAAACATAATTAAAACACTTTGCCCAAATCAAAAAGCATGCAGGCATGCCGTTTGCATTAAATGACGAATCACGTGCCCAACGAGCCTACGCATTTCGTCAGTAAGAAAGAAAACCCGAAAACTCAAAAGAATAACTAACTAATAATAATTTATGTATTAAATTGTAGGTATTGGAATTTACTTTCAAATTTGTCTGTTAGTATAGAATAATCAGAAATAACGAATGCCGCATCTAAAAAAATGGAACAAAACGAATTAATAAATAATAATAATAAAAAGGTTTTAATATTATTATTTATTATTATTATTATTATTATTATTATTATTAATTTGTTACTTTCTATTCGTTTAGATACAGCATTCGATATTTCAGATAATTTATAACTTCAGATAAATTTGTATTTATTATTTGTTATACTAACAGTCAAATTTGAAAGGAAATTCCAATACCTATAATGTAATAGTTAGTAATAGTTAAAGTGGAGGGCCACCCTAAAAAAAAAAAAAATTGCATTAATATTCTTAAAAAAAAAAAAACATTTGAAAAAAATATTTTTTTTTACTTACCAGAAACCCCTGTTGCTAGGCAGTCTTCTTAATCTGCCTCTTCCTACTCTGCAGTGATCTTCAGTCTTCTCTCCTCCTCGCTTTGTCTTCTGGGGAAGGTGGAGCAGTGTGTTCTGGGAACTGTGTGTGTCCCAGAACACAGTGCGCCCCGTCCACAAATCACCGCGCGACTCGCACATGCGCAGTATGAAACGGCCAGTGAAGCCGCAAAGCTCCACTGCCTGTTTCCCTTAGTGAGGATGGCGGCGTCGGGACACGATACGAGGGACGTATCGGCCTCGGGGGGCAGACATTGCGGGCACCCTGGACAGGTAAGTGTCCTTATTAAAAGTCGTCAGCAGCTACAGTGTTTGTAGCTGCTGACTTTTAAAAAAAATATTTTCAGCTGGAACACCCCTTTAAGCTATTATTAGTTTATTATTTCAGATTTTCACATTTTCGTTTTTTTTTTGGATTTTCTTATTTTGAATTTACAATTTTTTTAATTTATGAATTTACAAATTTCTAGAATTTATGAATTTTCGAATATACGAATATATTTAGAAAAATTTGGTAAAAACAGGTTTTTGTTCATTCGGATATTTCCAAATTAACGAATTTGTCGAAAATTTGTTTAAAAACGAATTTGGAACGGAACTAATTGCACATGTCTATCTTGCATGGTTCTGGACAAATTTGAAAGGAAATTCCAATACCTATAATGTAATAGTTAGTAATAGTTAAGTTATTATTAGTTAGTTATTATTTTAGATTTTCAAATTTTCAGGTTTTTGGATTTTCGAATTTTGAATTTACAAATTTTTCAAATTTATGAATTTTTTCGAATTTATGAATTCATGAATTTTTGAATATTCAAATTTAGGAATATTTGGAAAAATTTGTTAAAAATTGGTTTTTGTTCATTCGTATATTTCCAAATGAACTAATTTGTCGAAATTTGTTTGAAAACGAATTTGGAATGAAACTAATTGCACATGTCTATCTTGCATGGTTCTGGCCAAATTTGAAAGGAAATTCCAATACCTATAATGTAATAGTTAGTAATAGTTAAGTTATTATTAGTTAGTTATTATTTCAGATTTTCGAATTTTCAGGTTTTTGGCTTTTCTAATTTTGAATTTACAAATTTTTCAAATTTATGAATTCTTCGAATTTACGAATTCATGAGTTTTTGAATATTCAAATTTACGAATAGTCGGAAAATTTTGTTAAAAACTGTTTTTTGTTCAATCGGATATTTCCAAATTAACGAATTTGTCGGAAAAAAAATTAAAAGCGAATTTGGAACGGAACTAATTGCACATGTCTATCTTGCATGGTTCTGGCCAAATTTGAAAGGAAATTCCAATAGTATAATGTAATAGTTAGTAATAGTTAAGTTATTATTAGTTAGTTATTATTTCAGATTTTCGAATTTTCAGGTTTTTGGCTTTTCTAATTTTGAATTTACAAATTTTTCAAATTTATGAATTCTTCGAATTTACGAATTCATGATATTTTGAATATTCAAATTTACGAATAGTCGGAAAATTTTGTTAAAAACTGTTTTTTGTTCAATCGGATATTTCCAAATTAACGAATTTGTCGGAAAAAAAATTAAAAACGAATTTGGAACGGAACTAATTGCACATGTCTATCTTGCATGGTTCTGGCCAAATTTGAAAGGAAATTCCAATAGTATAATGTAATAGTTAGTAATAGTTAAGTTATTATTAGTTAGTTATTAGTTTAGATTTTCAAATTATCAGGTTTTTGGATTTTCTAATTTTGAATTTACAAATTTTTCAAATTTATGAATTCTTCGAATTTACGAATTCATGAGTTTTTGAATATTCAAATTTACGAATAGTTGGAAAAATTTGTTAAAAAATGTTTTTTGTTCATTCGGATATTTCCAAATTAACAAATTTGGAACAAAACTAATTGCACATGTCTATCTTGCATGGTTCTGGCCAAATTTGAAAGAAAATTCCAATACCTATAATTTAATAGTTAGTAATAGTTAAGTTATTATTAGTTATTAATTCAGATTTTCGAATTTTCAGGTTTTTGGATTTTCTCATTTAGAATTTACAAATTTTTCAAATTTATGAAGTTTTCGAATATACGAATTCATGAGTTTTTGAAATTTACGAATAGTTGGGAAAATTTGTTAAGAACTGTTTTTTGTTCATTCGGATATTTCCAAAATAACGAATTTGTTGAAATTAGTTTAAAAACTAATTTGGAACGAAATGAATTGCACATGTCTATCTTGCATGGTTCTGGCCGTTATCATCTTTATCTCTAACACAGCAATGCATTCTAGGAAGAATTGTAATATGCAAGTTAAAGTTACTGCATCAAATATAAAAGATAAAAAAAAAGTGCACATTAAGATTCTTCGATTTGAAATGCTCTGAGAAATTGAAGTGGTGTTTTTCCCTTGTGAAAACACGGTTATTTATAGTTTGCGTGATGAATAAAAATGTAAAGGGAAAATATATGTATATCAAGAAGAGAGTGATCTATGAGGAACAGATGTATTGTCTGGGGACCGCGGGAAGCTCTGATTTTGGCACGCTGTTAGAAGGATCATTACAGCTCATTTAGAACAATTCTGGAGGTGGACATTCCGCTTATCCTTGTGAAATACCTCCGGGTAAAAATCCTGAAAAGATAAACTAAAAAGCTAACGCAGCAAAAAAAAAAAAAGGACTTTAAAGTTGAACTTTCCAAAACCCAAAACTACAGTTGAGTGGTTCCCTCTGGCTTTGGAGGTTTGATCATTGTCACCGAGCGCATGCCTGGAAGTAATTGTGGCAATCTAGTCTACTAAGAGACTCAAAGTGGTTGTAAAGCCTCAAGATTCTTCACCTTACAACCTCCACCTTTTGCAACCGCTGCACGTTTTTCTTTTATTTTTTTCCTACCTTTTTTTTTTGTTATACACGATTTATATAGCGCCAACAGTTTACGCAGCGCTTTACAATGTATAGAGGGGACAACACAATTACAGTACAGTTCAATACAAAAGGTACAGGAGGGCCCTGCTCGTAGAGCTTACCTTCTAAAGGGAGGGGGTGGTGGTACAAAAGGTAATAGCTGCAGAGAATGATTTGATGGGGGAGGCTCGGGACAATTGTTGTTAGGTGTTTGTGGGATAGGCTTCCCTGAATAAATGAGTTTTCAGGGATCTCCTAAAGGTGGACAGGGTAGGGGCTGATCGGACAGACTGGGGCAGGGAGTTCCAGAGGATGGGAGAGGCTCTGGATAAGTCTTGAAGGTGAGCATGGGAGGAGGTAACAAGGGAGCTAGAAAGCATGAGGTCCTGGGAGGAGCGGAGGGGATGATGTGGGCGATATCTGCAGATGAGGTTGGTGATGTAGATGGGGGCGATGTTGTGGGTGGCTTTGTATGTTATGGTTAGCATTTTGAATTTTACACGGTGGGGTAGGGGAAGCCAGTGAAGGGATTGGCAAAGAGGGGCCTGCAAGGCAAAGGCATTATGTGCTAGTAGGCATCGCATTCTAGCACTTTGTGTGAAACTTACCTGAAAACAAAGCCTTCCAGCCCTCCATCTCTGGAGACAGCTTCCATTTTCACCCGTCTTGCTTCCTGGTTTTGCGGACTCTGGTTCTGTAAATGGCCAGAGCCGCGATGACGTCACTCCCGTACATGCCTGCGGGAGCCTCCGGTCACGGCACAGGGCTCTGAAGGAACATCACGTGTGGCTGTTCCTTTAGAGCGCATGCACCAGTGATGTCACCGGCTGCATGTACAGTAAATATCTCCTAAACCAGTGGTCATCATCCCTGTCCTCAGGGCCCACTAACAGGCCAGGTTTGCAAGATAACTGAAATACATCACAGGTGATATAATTTGCTGCTCAGTGATTGCAGTATTCTAGTCTGCATCTCCCCAAGGTAATACATAAAACCTGGCCTGTTAGTGGCCCCTGAGGACAGGGTTGATGACCACTGTCCTGAACGGAGCACATTTAGAAGATATTTACACTACCTATAGGTAAAATGTAAAGATGGAAGTTTACTTCCTCTTTAATGGATAAAAAAAAGTAGTCTGGCAATGTTTATCAACAACATTGCTCATCCTCAAATACAGAAGGATACAATGAACCATTGTTTCATTTTTTATCTTTCTGTTTATTCATCTACAGATCAAAGGGATGAACTTCCATCTGCAGATGAAGTCAGTTTAAGCAACCTGACAAGTAAAAAAAAAAAAATTTTTTTTTAACCACTTAACCACTTCAGCCCCGGACCAATTGGCAGCCAAAGGACCAGGCCCCTTTTTGCAATTCGGCACTGCGTCGCTTTAACTAACAATTGCGCGGTCATGCGACGTGGCTCCAAAACAAAATTGGCGTCCTTTTTTTCCCACAAATAGAGCTTTCTTTTGGTGGTATTTGATCGCCCCTGCGGTTTTTATTTTTTGCGCTATAAACAAAAATAGAGCGACAATTTTGAAAAAAATGCAATATTTTTTACTTTTTGCTATAATAAATATCCCCAAAAAATATATAAAAAAACATTTTTTTTCCTCAGTTTAGGCCGATACGTATTCTTCTACATATTTTTGGTAAAAAAAATCGCAATTAGCGATTATTGATTAGTTTGCGCAAAAGTTATAGCGTTTACAAAATAGGGGATAGTTTTATAGCATTTTTATTAATATTTTTTTTTTTATTAGTAATGGCGGCGATCAGCGATTTTTATTGTGACTGCGACATTTTGGCGGACACATCGGACATTTTTGACACATTTTTGGGACATTTGTCATTTATACAGCAATCACTGCTATTTAAATAGCACTGATTCCTATGTAAATGACAGTTGTAGTTAGGGGGTTAACCACTAGGGGGCGGGGAGGAGTCAGTGTGACGTGTTGTGTTTTTTTTACAGTAGGGGGGCGTGGCTGTACGTCTGACGTCATTGATCGGCGTTCCCGATGACAGGGAACCGCCGATCACTGACAGTCAGTGTAGGAAGCGCGGGGAGAGGTTTGTTTACATAGACCTCTCCCCGTTCTTCAGCTCCGTAACCCGATCGCGGGATACCAGCGGACCCGATCGGGTCCGCTGGTCCCGCGGCCGTGGTCACGGAGCTCCCGACCGAGTCGCGCGCGCGCCGCCAGGCAAATTAAAGGGGACGTACAGGTACGTGCTTTTGCCTGCCTGTGCCATTCTGTTGACGTATATCTACATGAGGCGGTCGGGAAGCGGTTAAGAACCGGAAGATTTTCCCCCTTAATGACCAGGCCATCTTTTGCGATACGGCACTGCGTAACTTAACTGACAATTGCGCGGTAGTGCGACGTTGTACCCAAACAAAATTGACGTCCTTTTTTTTTCCCACAAATAGAACTTTCTTTTGGCGGTATTTGATCACCTCTGCAGTTTTTTTAAATTTTTTGTGTTATAGACAAAAAAAGAGCGACAATTTTGAAAAAAAAAAATATATATTTTTAACTTTTTGCAGTCCAAAGCTGTGACACTGGAGAGGGGGGGGCGGTGCCGAGTCCCGCTATCCGTGTCAATGGATGCAGCAGCGGGACTCGGGAGCGAGCCCGCACAGATGTCCCCATAGAAAGAATCTATCTGTGGGGGCACCTGATGAAGAAGGGACCCCAGAATAAGAGGATCGGTGCTGCTCTATGCAAAACCATTACACAGAGCAGGCAAGTATATATAAAAAAAAAAATTAAACCAACGTTTACAATCACTTCATGACCAGGCCATTTTTTGCGATACGGCACTGCGTTATTTTAACTGACCATTGTGCGGTCGTGCAACGCTGTACCCAAATAAAATCAATGTCCTTTTTTTCCCACAAATAGAGCTTTCTTTTGGTGGTATTTGATCACTTCTGAGGTTTTTTTTTTTTGTGCTATAAACAAAAAAAGAGTGAAGATTTTGAAAAAATATATATTTTTTACTTTGTGCTATAAAACACATCCAATTAAAATATGTAAAAAAATCTAATTTCTTCATCAGTTTAGGCCAATCTGTATTCTGCTACATATTTTTTTTTTTGGTTAAAAAAAATCCCAAAAAGCATATATTTCTTTGTTTGCGCAAAAGTTATAGTGTCTACAAACTATTGCGAGTTTGCGAGTGTTGTCTCGCAAACTGAGCAGAATTCAAGCTAATGGGAGGTGCAGTACCGCATGTGGCCAGAGGTGCGGGGGCGCCGGGGACACTTGTAACGGTTCAGAGCCGTTTCGAGCCGCTTGGAAATACTCAGAATGACTCGGAAATACTCGGAAACACTCGGAAATACTCCATTCTCAAGCATTTCTGAGCCTTTCTGAGTTCAGCCGAACTGTCCCTGAATATTTCCGAGGCTCTCTGGCGTGCAGTATTGCATGTAATAGAAAACAATGCGGAACTAATTATCTTTGTTTCCATTGACTTCTATGGGGAAACTCGCTTTGATATGCGAGTGCTTTGGATTACAAGCATTCTCCTGGAACGGATTATGCTCGTAATCCAAGGTATAGTGATCAGTGCTATAAATATGCACTGTCACTGTACAGGTATAGGTATATCAGGAAAATATAGCCACTAGATGGAGCTGGCGATCATAGAAGATAATTATATTACAAACAATATGGCAATCTTCACCTGTGCAAATGCTTAAAGTGGAGCTTAAAGGGGAAGCTCCACTTGTCTGCCTCTTCCCTACTCTTTTGAGGGGAAGAGGGGAGCGGGTGCCGCAGCGAAGTAACCCGGGAGTTCACCCCCTCCTCCCCCCCCCCCTGCCTGCAGCTTGCCCATTCAGAAAGTGCAGTGCAATTTGGCCCTGCCCAGTAGGAAACCGGCTGTGAAGGCCAACGGCAAGCCAAGAAGGCAACGGCAGCCCCCGAGAGCCGACACCACTGGATGCCTAAATAGGAAATTACCCTAATAGTAAAAGTCAGCAGCTACAGTACTTGTAGCTGCTGACTTAGAATTTTTTTCGGGAGGGGGTCGGAACTCCTCTTTAAGACAAAGACCCCCTAACAATCAAGAAGAATACACCCAATAAATACATTTAGACGATATTGGCTCATCCCGAAGTTCATCTTTAAGAGGCACTCAAGAACCGTTGGGCATCACCAGAAATGTCCCACAGCTGTGCGGTTTTGTTACCGTCGAAATATAAACTCCTTCCCCAGCGTGTGGAGTTAGTAAAGCTTGCGTCCCGTCCTTTTTTTTTTTCCTGGATCACATCACCGATTATAATATCCTAAAGACAATGGTGAATAATTGGAGCCTAGCGGAGGCCCCGCAAAAAAGATTGACTAGACAGAATGCCCATTCGTTTTAATGGGCCACAGTAGCTGCTTCTCCATGATTATGCCGGCTTTATGAGCAAAGAAAATTATAAAATTTAATAGTTATTTTCACTCAAATTACCTCTGTTCTGGATGCCATCTGCTCTAAAGAAAATGTTAGACTTTGTAGGTAAACCCAATTTCTTGGCGTCATCATCATTATCATCTCATCTGATAAAAAAAAATAAAAAATCAGCTGGAAAATGAATTTTCTCCTCTTCTAAATGTAATGTCATAAAATGTATTAAAAAGGCAATTCGGAAAAAAATATAGAAAGTCACCTCTTTTTTTTTTTTTTTATGTAATCATTCAAAAGACATCACATTAGTGTTCGGTTCAGAGCAACTAACCAAAAATTGTTCCTGCTGCTGAGGTAGCAAAAACCATCTGAAACTTGAAATCAGACTTGAAAACCAGAAAGCGCCGCTCTCCCAACCAGCCATTGTAGTATAGACATCAAGACAGCTTCAGCCTATGAGTCTCTGCCAAAGGCTTGGCCTTAACGTGTTTCGTCATGCCCCTCAGACTTGTAATGGGAGTATTACCCATGACTTGGGGTGGGGATCAAGGCACCTCTTGCTATAGTGTAGCACATAGGGCCTTTTTTTTGGTTAACATTTTAACATGGCATCAGAATGAAGAAGACTACAGCAAATAATTATATCCTAGGGCCAACATGGCAACATATGTGTGGTAGTAGCCTCACCTACTTCCACCCAAACTATCAGGTGTCAGTGAGATGCTGCAAATGTGGGAGTGGAAGGAGGGGCACAAGCTTAGGTAACTTTCACACTTAAATAAGGAAAGTGATGGTCGGCACTCAGGATGAAATGGTATTACTTTATTAAGAAACATGTACAAAGCTATAAAACAGCCTACGCGTTTCGTACATTAGTCTTTAGGCCATGACTTTGTATTTAATAAAGAAATACCATTTTGGATGCCATCCTCAGTGCCGACCATCCCTTTCCTTATTCTGGTACATTGGAGGTGTCAGCAGCCTCAAGGTCTGAGCACCGGGCGGAGCTTTTATGTGGGAAGGTTGCAGCGCCTATACACCGACTTTCACGCTTAGGTGTAGCAAAAACATTTCTGCGCATTGTGGTAGCGTCCCTCAAGCGTGAACAGGTCCTTCATTTCAGGCAACAAAATGCACGAAAAATATGTAAAAATGCGCAACGTAAAATGTGCTTGGCTCATGTACAAAATTTGGTACATGAGCTTCTTTAGCGCGGATTTGGAGTGGAGGGAGGTCCATTCAAATAAATGACACTCCAAAAAAAAAAGCCCCAAAAACGCGATGTGGTATCACCCCTAAAATGGGGCCTTAGTTTTTCTCTTAGGTCATATTCTTGTGGTTTTCTTTATACATTGTATATATTTCCTTTGTTCGGGTTAGGCTCTATGAGCTTTGGTGGTTCTCTGACAATGCCAGGATAGGTCCATCAATAAAATATGGGAAAAGGATGGAGGAGGAGATAGTAAGGAATGGTTGGAAAATGTCATGAGGGGCAAGGTCCACTTTGTGGCCATTGTTTATTCAATGGCCATACCCCCAGGAGAATGTAAGAGGCCAGTGGAAGGTACGGTATTTTGGGTCTTTATCGACATAAAAGCATTGTTATGGGGTTAGCAAGTGGTTATTACCCTCTGTTGGTCATTTTTGGTTTTAGTACTTATTCTTCAGTCATCCACATGGAAAACAGAAAATTGGATCCTTACCTTAATTCATGTAGCTCTAGTGGTACTAAACTTCTACGAGAAAAATAAATGACTTTGAAAATTGGGACATCCCAAATGCAGCTACCAGACGGACGTTTTGCCGCGCACTTTGTTGTGGAACAAAAGCCCCACAAACGTGCCAAAACACGCGCTGAAAAAAATGTGTGACGCGCAATGCCCAAAAAAGTGCTGGAGCTTTCTCTGATGCGCTTGTCACGCATAAGGGTCCTTTCAGACGGGCGTTCCGTATGTTCGTTCATCCACCATCCATTGGTGGAGGAAAATCGGACATACATGTATCTCTATGGGCTAGCGGACGTTATCGGATGATTTTTTGCTGACATTTGTCTCCACTAAGCTCGGTTTTTTAAGATGGAAGAAAACCCTATTTTTCCTCCATTAAAAATCATGAACGGACGAAAAAACGATGTTAGCAGACGATCCGCTTAAATCCGATCCACTGACATCTGTTTTTAAACCCTTTTTTTGCCCTCATTAACCACTTCAGCCCCGGACCAATTGGCAGCCAAAGGACCAGCCCCTTTTTGCGATTCGGCACTGCGTCACTTTAACTGACAATTGCGCGGTCGTGCGACGTGGCTCCCAAACAAAATTGGCTTTTTTTTCCCCACAAATACAGCTTTCTTTTGGTGGTATTTGATCGCCCCTGCGGTTTTTATTTTTTGCGCTATAAACAAAAATAGAGCGACAATTTTGAAAACAATGCAATATTTTTTGCTTTTTGCTATAATAAATATCCCCAAAAATATATAAAAAAATGTTTTTTCCTCAGTTTAGGCCGATACGTATTCTTCTACATATTTTTGGTAAAAAGAAATCGCAATTAGCGATTATTGATTGGTTTGCGCAAAAGTCATAGCGTTTACAAAATAGGGGATAGTTTTTATAGCATTTTTATTAATATTTTTTTTTACTAGTAATGGCGGCGATCTGCGATTTTTATTGTGGCTGCAACATTATGGCGGACACATCGGACATTTTTGACACATTTTTGGGACCATGGTCATTTATACAGCAATCAATGCTATATAAATGACAGTGGTAGTGAAAGAGTTAACCACTAGGGGGAGGGGAGGGGTTATGGGCTGTGACGTGTTGTGTTTTTTTACATTAGGGGGCGGGGCTGACGTCTGACGTCATTGATCGGCTTTCCCGATGACTGGGAACAGCCGATCAATGACAGGCAGAGTAGGAAGCGCAGGGAGAGGTTTGTTTACACAAACCTCTCCCCGTTCTTCAGCTCTGTGACCCGATCGCGGGACACCAGCGGCGGTCGGGTCCGCTGGTCCCGTGGCTGGGGTCACGGAGCTCCCGACCGGGTCGCGAGCGCGCCGCTGGCGGCGTGCGCACGACCCACTGGCAGGGAATTACCGAAAAAGCCCCCCACCCCCGACAACCACTAGCCAGGGTTGTCGGTAAGAGGCCCTTGTCCCCATCAACATGGGGGCAAGGTGTTTTGTGGTGGGGTGCACCCACCCCCCCATGTTTAGGGCATGCAGACTGGTATGGTTCAGGAGGGGGGGCGCTCGCTCGTCTTGACCTGTGTGGGGGGCAGGACAGCAGACAGCTGATAATTCATCGGTTGTTAAAGATGTGGCTGCCGGCTTCCTGGCCCCCTCCTTAGCAACCAAGTATATACAGTGTTTGAAGCTCACTTTTTTTGTAAAAAACAGATGTCATGAAAACGGATGTAAAAATTTACATCCGTATTTGTTTGGGATTCATTTTTTTACTGATCTGAACTAAAAAACTGAATGCCCATGTGAAAAGACACTAAGGCAGCCGGTTCAAGAGAATGGGCTACCCGATGCATTACGTGCAGAAATGTGCTAAAATTAGGGATGCACCGATATATATATCGGCCGCTGAACATTATCGTCCGAAAACAGAGTTATCGGCCAAATAAAAAAGGTGCCGATTATGGCATGATGCGTCCCCTTAACTTCAATGCAAAATTGCGTCCTATTGACCTCAATGCAAACATTGCATCCCATTTACTTCAATGCAAAAACGCCCCCTATTGACTGCAATGCAAAATCGCATCCCATTGATTTCAATGCGAAATTGCGTTCCATTGACTTCAATGCAAACATGCCCCCTATTGATTGCACTACAACATTGCGTCCCATTGACTCCAATGCAAAAATGCCCCCTATTGACTGCATTGCAAAATCACGTTCTATTGACTTCAATGCAAAAACTCCAGATACATTAATTTAATTTAACAATGTTTGGTTTTAGGCCAAGTACATCCTGAATTTTCAGTTTCGGCACCAGAATTTTCACTTCGGTCCACCACCAGTTAAAACCCCACAAACAAAGCAGAAACACGCACTATGCGAAGTGTGAAAATGGACCTAAAAAAAAAGAAGAAAAGGGAGCTCACATGTCAGGCTCCTGGCAATCTCTATCTTGACCGGAGCAGCCAGAAGAAAAAGAAAATGAATTTCTCAACAACGCGGCACAGATGAAGAGCGCGGCTTATGAATCTGAGAGCCGAACTCGTCCGTCTCACCACCTGAGCTGAGAACTGAGCCGGTGGCCATTTCTGTCACAGAATCTGATAACATTTTCTCTCCATAACTTCGAAGAGTCGCCCTTGTTTCATAAAGAGCCAACCTTCCAACAATCCTGTTAATCACACTTCCAGCGGGCGAGCGGTGGAAGGAAAAAAAAAAAAAAGTACACAGCGTTCTACCTGCACGGGATCCTAAGGAGCCGACTGCGGCAATCCTTCAACGTAGCCTTCGGCCATCACAGTGGAGGACCTGTCAGGAGATTCTCACTTTCTGCGGGTTCCTACGGAGTCTTCTATCTCCGTGCCCTGCAGAGGGAGGCCGTGGATTGATCTGGAAAGACAGGCGATGAGGCTTGGAGATATGGCCGGGGTTCCTGGAAACATAGATGTGATCTCCTTTACTGGTCATGAGTAGACATGTGCATAACAAAAAAATTTGGCCGGGGTTCCTGGACCAGGCGCGGGGCCGAAAATGGAGATTTAGGAAAGGGACCGATGTGACACTGATGTCAACAGGAACGTTCTCTATAAAGGCGAAACATAGATGTGATCCCCTTTACTGGTCATGAGATTTGTCGCTCTTTGTTCCACCATGGATGGCTGTAATCGCACACAGCTCAGCTAGAGAGAATGATTATAAGGGCCCATCTATACCAGCAACTGAGTGTTTTGTGCATGCGCAGTCAAATGCATTTTTTAAATATAAATGAAGGGTATAATTTGAGTGGCTCTATATTGTCATGCACCTCATCCCATTTAATGAAATTGTAAATGTAGAGGACATGAGATTATAGCGGTGGTACCAACAATTGATTCATAACAAGTTAGATAAAAATATAATCTTTTTTATTGAATACAAAAGGATAAAGACAAGGATAAACAGGGGATATAGAAATAGTTAGAATCAATAATAGAGCATATACAGTTCACGTATTGGGTTGCTGGTGACCCAAGGGAAAAGGAAAAGGTGGTCACAGATGAATTTTGAATCCCAACATGTTTCGCCAGTGGTGGCTTCCTCAGGGTATAGTGGGGACCACCACAATAATCCAGCTCTAACATGAAAAGCAAAAATATCTATGAATACATATTAAACATAAATAATTGTGTTTATTATGTATTCATATTTATTTTTCCTTTTCATGTTAGAGCTGGATTATTGTGGTGGTCCACATTATCCCCTGAGGAAGCCATCATTGGAGAAACATGTTAAGATACAACATTCATCTGTGACTACCCTTTCCTTTTCCCTTGGGTCACCCGCAACCCAATATATGAATGTTATATGCTCTATTATTGATTTGAACTATTTATATATCCCCTGTTTATCCTTGTCTTTATCCTTTTGTATTCAATAAAAATAAATTCTATTTTTATATAAATTGTTATGAATCAATTGTTGGTAGCACCACTATAATCCCATGCATTTTCTTATGTGTATTTGCTGTAAATGTGTATTTGCTCTAAAGATGGTCACAGATGAATGTTGAATCCCAACATGTTTCGCCAGTGATGGCTTCCTCAGGGTATTATGTGGACCACCACAATAATCCAGCTCTAACATGAAAAGCAAAAATATATATGAATACATAAAAAAAAATATTATTTTTGTTTATTATGTATTCATATATATTTTTCCTTTTCATGTTATAGCTGGATTATTGTGGTGGCCAACACTATCCCCTGAGGAAGCCATCACTTGCGAAACATGTTGGGATTCAACATTCATCTGTGACCACCTTTTCCTTTTCCCTTGGATCACCAGCAACCCAATGCGTGAATTGTATATGCTCTATTATTGATTTGAACTATTTCTATATCCCCTGTTTATCCTTGTCTTTATCCTTTTGTATTCAATAAAAAAATATATTTTTTTATCTACTTGTTATGAATCAATTGTTGGTAGCACCGCTATAATCCCATGCATTTTTTATGTGTATTTTCTGTTCATTTTTCCTAAACTTGCATCTCCTTTGAGGTCACTTCTTTCTTCTTTTGGCTTTTTTGTGCACAGCATCACGTTGTGGGGCATTTTCATATTCTTTCTCTTATACTTTTTTTCTGCCACCACCAAACTGCTGACATGGCACCATCCAGATGAAAAGTAAATTTCACCTCTTCGTTTCTGGAACTTTTTATCCCTGTGTCTGTATTTTTTTCCTTTCTCATCCATCCATCTATCCATCCATTCATCCACATATCCATCCATCCATCCATCCATCCATTCATCCATCCATCCATCCATCTATTCATCTGTCCATTCATTCATCCATCCATCTGCACAGTTCTCCTCTCATCCATTCAACCTATCCATTTATCCATGCATCCATCTAGTTGTTCACTGTCTGCATAGCCATCTGTCCGTCCATCCATCCTTCTATCCATCCATATATCCATTTATTCATCCACCCATCCATCCATCCCATCCACCCATCCATCTATCCATCTATCCATCCAGCCTTCTATCCATCCATATATCCATTCAGACATCCACTCATCCATCCATCTATCCATCCATTCTTCTATCCATCCATATATCCATTCATTCATTCACTCATCCATCCTTCTTTCCATCCATATATTCATTTTTGTCATCCACTCATCCATCCATCCATCTATCCATCCTTCTATCCATCCATATATCCATTCATTCATCCACTCATCCATATACCCATCTATCCATCCATTCTTCTATCCATCCATATATCCATTCATTCATCCACTCATCCCTCCCTCCATCCATCCTTCTATCCATCCATATATCCATTCATTCATCCACTCAGCCATCCATCCATCTATCCTTTTGTACACCCCTCCCCCACCCATCCAACCTATCCATCTATCCATACATCAAACCAATTGCTCACTATCTGCATAGCCATCTGCCCATCCACCCATCTTCCTGTCCATTCATCCATCCATCCATTTATCCATCCATCTGTCCAACCACCCATCTGCCCATCTAGCCATCTACATATCCATACGCCCAAGAGTCTATCCATATATCCACATATTCATCCATCCATATATCCACATATTCATCCATCCATATATCCACATATTCATCCATCCATATATCCACATATTCATCCATCCATACATCCATCCATCTACTCATTTGGACCCCAATTGTGCAAATAATCAATAAACCGTGCTGCGCTATGCATCAAATACAATTAATAATGGTACAAGTGTAACTAAAAAATGGTAATCAATAAACATATATTGCTGAATGTTCATATATCAAATCTGTGACTGAAGTGAATTCAAAAAATCAATATATCAACGGTGCAAAAATCCAAAATGCTTGTTCTCTCCTCCACCGGTCTCCAGACTGCTCACCTCACATCTGAGTCAAATCAGCAGTCTTCCCCTCTGGGGACAGTAGAGAAGGGTGGCATGGTGCTGGTGATCGGTGGTAAGTGATTGTTTGCACCTTTTAATAAGTGAAGTGAACTTGTTAGTGATAGCAGCTATTATAATTTTTTTTTTAATTTTTTTAATTTTTTACACTACTTTATTTCATGAGATTGCACAGATTGATATCCACTTTATACATTTGGACCCCCTATTGTGCCTTGAATTCTTTCTCTTATACCTTTTCTGAGCCACCACCAAACTGCTGACATGGCACCATCCGGATGAAAAGTAAATTTCACCTCTCCGTTTCTGGAATTTTTTCTTGCCCACCCACCCATCTATCCACACATCCACCAATCCACACATCCACCCATCCATCCACACATTATTATTATATTATTATACACGATTTATATAGCGCCAACAGTTTACGCAGCGCTTTACAATGTATAGGGGGGACAACACAATTACAGTACAGTGCAATACAAAAGGTACAGGAGGGCCCGGCTCGTAGAGCTTACATTCTAAAGGGATGGGGCGGTGGTACAAAAGGTAATAGCTGCAGAGAGGGATTTGATGGGGAGTGGCTCAGGGACAATTGTTGTTAGGTGTGGGATAGGCTTCCCTGAATAAATGAGTTTTCAGGGATCTCCTAAAGGTGGACAGGGTAGGGGCTGATTGGACAGACTGGGGCAGGGAGTTCCATAGGGTGGGAGAGGCTCTGGAGAAGTCTTGAAGGCGAGCATGGGAGGAGATAACAAGGGAGCTAGAAAGCAGGAGGTCCTGGGAGGAGCGGAGGGGACGATTTGGGCGTATTCACGCATCCACACATCCATCCACATATCCATCCATTCATTTAATTTTGCCTTGACTCTCCTCTCCTTGCTTTTTCCTCTCTATTTCTGAAAATTTTAATCCCTGTGTTTATTTTTTCTTCTAACCCATCCATCAGTCCATCTGCCCATCCACCCATCCACATATTCATCCATTCATTTGGATCCCAATGTTGTCTTGATGTTGTAAATGTTTTCTTTTATACTTTTTTCTGTGCCACCACCAAACTTGTTCTTCTCATCCATCCATTAGTCCATCCATCAGTCCATCTGTCCACCCACCCATTCACATAATCATCCATTCATTTGGATCCCAATTTTGTCTTGATGTTGTAAATGTTTTCTTTTATACTTTTCTGTGCCACCACCAAACGTTTATACTTTTTTCTGTGCCACCACCAAACTTGTGCTTCTCTTCCATCCATCAGTCTATCTGATCCATCCATCAGTTCATCTGCCCATTTTTTTTGTTCTTCTCATCCATCTGTTAGTCCATCTGCCCATCCACATAATCATCCATTCATTTGGATCCAAATGTTGTCTTAATGTTGTAAATGTTTTCTTTTATACTTTTTTTATGTGCCACCACCAAACGTGTTCTTCTCATTCATCCATCAGTCCATCTGATCCATCCATCCATTAGTCCACCTGCCCATCTTTTTATTTTCTTCTCATCCATCCATCATTTCATCTGCCCATCCACGTAATCATCCATTCATTTGGATCCCAATTTTGTCTTGGTGTTGTAAATGTTTTCTTTTATACTTTTTTGTGCCACCACCAAACTTTTATACCTTTATTCTGTGCCACCACCAAACTTGTTCTTCTCATCCATCCATCAGTCCATCTGCCCAACCACCCATCCACATATTCATCCATCCATCCACTCATTTGGAACACAATTTTGTCTTGATGTTGTAAATGTTTTCTTTTATACTTTTTTGTGCCATCACCAAACTTGTTCTTCTCATCTATCCATCAGTCCATCTGCCCATTCTTTTTTTTTCTCATCCATTCATTAGTCCATCTGCCCATCCACATATTCATCCATCCATTCATTTGGATCCCAATTTTGTCTTGATGTTGTAAATGTTTTCTTCTATACTTTTTTGTGCCACCACCAAACTTTTATACTTTTTTCTGTACCACCACCAAACATGTTCTTCTTATCCATCCATCAGTCCATCTGATCCATCCATCAGTCCATCTGCCCATCTTTTTTTTTTCTTCTCATCCATCAGTTCATCTACCCATCCACCCATCCACCCATCCACATATTCATTCATTCATTCATTTGGATCCCAATTTTGTCTTGATGTTGTAAATGTTTTCTTTTATACTTTTTTTGTGCCACAACCAAACTTGTTCTCATCCATCCATCAGTCCATCTGATCCATCCATCAGTCCATCTGCCCATTTTTTTTTCTTCTCATCCATCCATCAGTCCATCCACCCATCCACATAATCATCCATTCATTTGGATCACAATTTTGTCTTGATGTTGTAAATGTTTTCTTTTATACTTTTTTTTTCTGCCACCACCAAACTGCCGACGCAGCACCATCCAGATGAAAAGTAATCTTCACCTCCATTTCCGGGAGATGCGTTTTGCGCTGTAAACTTTTGTTATTCTGATCCATCAGGTGACCCTCCAGACTCCGTTCCATTTTTAACCCTCCGTACAAATGGATTTGAACAACTTTTAATTAGCCTATTCTTCGTGGATCATTAAACTTTTATAAATAGACGAGCGTTGCCTCGTTCCAGCGCCGTCTGACATGGTGATGGAGAGATGCGAGTTCAGATACACCAGAGGAAATAGGAAGAAAAAAATAAAGAAAAAAGCACGGATAATCCGGCGAGCCTGACAAATCACAGCTCTGATTAGTGACTGATTTTTAACGAGGTGCAAAACGACCCCTAATTGTCTGACCGGCTATTTATATCTGAAGTACATGAGACGCGGATGAGGCTGCGATCGCTCGGGTGTCATGGCTATGACTCTAATAACAGAGCTCCTATACAGCGGGGGGCGCTTAATTACTGAGGGAATTGGAAGAAAAGCAAAAAGCCTTCTTGATGTATCTGCTGGTGAACACACACTGACTTCATTCCTCTAATGTCCTCACATGGAACATTCATCGCCTTGTAGATGGAACAGCCAGTTCCAAAGTAAAAAGATATAAAAGAAACAAGTTAAATCCCAGCTACATATTAAAGAGTCAGTCTTCCCAAAAAATTGTTACAGGCAGCACCACCGATAGGGGTTATAGGCCAACGATGGTCAACTTTCTTGATATGGGGGCCTCAAGTGTGGCCAACACGACATCACCAATGGGCCACACATAAAATTCAGTGAATGTTCAGAGACAGCAAATTCACTACAAGATATATTAAAAGACTATGGGAATGATACAAAAAATGGTCAGAGATTGTGGACATGATACAAGAGATGGTCAGAGACTGTGGACATGATACAAGAGATTGTCAGAGACTGTGGACCTAATACAGGAAATGGTTAGAGACTGCAGTCATGATTCAAGAGCTGGTCAAAGTCTGCAGACCTAATACAAGAGCTGGTCAGGGACTGCAAACATGATACAAGAGATGGTCAGAGACTGCAAGCAAATAACAGGAGATGGTCAGAGACTGCAGACATAATACAAAAGACTGTCAGTAAATGTGGACCTAATATAGAAGATGGCCAGAGACTGCAAACATACTACAGGTGATGGTCTGTGACTGCAGACATGATACGAGAGATGGTCTGTGACGGCAGACATGATACAAGTCATTGTTAGAGACTGCAACCATACTACATGAGATGGTCAGAGACTGCAGACATATTACAATAGATGGTCAGAGACTGTAGACCTAATACAGGAGGTGGTTAGAGACTGCAGACATAATAGAAGAGATGGTCAGAGACTGCAGACGTAATGCAAAAGATGGTCAGAGACTGGATACATGATACAAAAGATAGTCAGAGACTGCAGACATACTACAGGACATGGCCAGAGACTGCAGACATGTTATAAGAGATGGTCAAAGACTGTGGACCTAATACAGGAGATGGTCAGAAACTGCAGACATGGTACAGAAGATGGTCAGAGACTGCAGACATGCTACAGGAGATGATCAGAGACTGCAGATATGATACAAGATATTGTTAGAGACTGCAACCATACTACAGGAGATGGCCAGCGACTGCAGACACATTACAAGAGATGGTCAAAGACTGTGGCCTAATACAGGATATGGTTAGAGACTGCAGACATGATACAAGAGATGTTCAGAGATGGCAGACATACTACAGAAGATGGTTAGAGACTGCAGACATATTACAAGAGACTGTCAGTAGCTGTGGACCTAATACAGGAGATAGTCAGAGACTGCACACATGATACAAGAGATTGTTAGAGACTGCAGACATGATACAAGAGATTGTTAGAGACTGCAACCATACTACAGGAGATGGTCAGAGACTGCGGACATGATACAAAAGATTGTTAGAGACTGCAGACATACTACAGGAGATGGTCAGAGACTGCGGACCTAATGCAGAAGATGGTCAGAGACTGCAGACATGATACAAGAGATGGCTTGAACTAGATGGACTTGTGTCTTTTTTCAACCAGACTGTGTAACTATATGTAACTATGTTTGTAACTTGCAAATACATGCCAAACCTGGGAGCCAGGGCCTTAAAGAGAAGGTCACGCCTGGGTGAAAAAAATTAAAAGTCAGCAGCTACAAATACTGACTTTTAATATTAGGGCACTTTTCTGTCCAGAGAGCCTGCAATGGCGGCACCCCAGTCGATCCTCGGATCGATTCCCTGGTGCTGCCACCATTCCTGGTAAGGGAACCCAGCAGTGAAGCCTTTCCCTACGATGGCGGGGGAAGGAGGAGGGGGTCGAACTTCCGGGAGATTGGCCCGTCTCCAGAAGTAGGGAAGGAGACCTGTCAAAAACAGGTCCCCAGTTCCCCCTCCCCCCTTTGGGTGCCAAACGTGGAAGCGTATAAGTGAGAGTTCCACTTTTGGGTGGAACTCTGCTTTATGTATGCTCTGGCTGACCCAAGATGGCTGCCAGAGTCACACGTGGTGGCAGCATCTAATTGGAAGCTTTCCCAGTGACCTAGGAAACCATAGAGGAAATATGTTCCTCTTGACTTCCTCTCCAACTGCAGTGCTGCTGCGGAAGAGCTCCACCTGCAGTGGAGAAAATAGACTGCACCTGCCTACACATTATCTAAAATGATGAAAGCTTAAAAAAAAAAAAAATCTTCCATCAAATCTTTTCACTGAAATTTCAGGGAAATTAAATGTTTTACTTTTGTTCATTCCTAATGAGTAGACAGGTGCACTGCTGAAAAATGTGTTAGTTTTCATTCCAGCCGTTTTTTTTTTCAGTTTTTTCGTGTCATTCGTTATGATCGTTGATAATTCGTAAATTCAAAAATTTGTAAATTTGCAAATATGAAAAAAAGATAGAAAACTAAAAAAAAGATAAAAAATAAAGAAAATCCAAAAATTCAAAAAAAGGAAGGAAAATCTGAAAATTATAAATAATAACTTACTAATAATAACTAACTATTAAATTATAGGTATTGGAATTTCTTTTGAAATTTGGCTGTTAGTGAACATAACGAATTTGAATTTTATCCGAAGTTACAAATTATCGAAATAACGAATGCCACATCTAAACGAATGGAACAGAACAAATGAATAATAAATAATAATAATATTTTTTTTATTATTATTGTTTTTTATAGTTATTAGATTGTTATGTTCCATTTGTTTAGATGCAGCATTTTTTACAATAAGGCTTGCTTGGTGGAGTTTAGAAATGCGCAATTTGTTTAGCTCCAAATAATTTTTTTTACGAATTTAGACAAATTCATAAATTCGTAAATATTCAAATAACGAAAACCCGTTTAATGAATTTTTATGAAAATTCATAAATTTGAATGTTCGAAAATTCAGAATTTACAAATTACCGGATTTCAAATTTTCAAATTTACGAATTTACGACTTAACGAAATTCGAAAATCCGAAAATTTGAAAATTTGAAAATCTGAAAATTCGGAAATCCGAAAATGTGAAAATCTGAAATAACTAACTAATTATAACTAGAGAGATTTTGCTGCCAGGGGCACCCTGGAGGTGAGGTTAAACTGTGCTCATTAGTAGACATGTGCAATTAATTTTGTTCCAAATTCATTTAACAAATTTTGACAAATTTGTTCATTCGGAAACATCTGAATTTACTAAATTTTTTTTGAATATTAGTAAATTTGAATATTTGTAAATTTGAATATTCGAAAATTCATAAATTCGTAAATTAGAAAATTCAGAAATTCGTAAACTAGAAAATTTGAAAATCCAAAAATTCGAAATCCCAAAAATGAAAAAATCTGAAACTGTTACTAACTGTGACAGACCTAGCCGGGACAGAGGCTTTTGAAGGAGACTTAATGCTAGCCTCTTGCCGACCGATTATGGGCCCTACCAGTTGGGGGAACTGTGCTCTTTGTGAGCTGTATGCCTGGGGACCCTTGAGGTGGTGTTACTTTGGATTCAGGTCCATGTCCCCCAAGACACACAGACTCTGGGAACCCTGTATTTTCCATATTACAAATAGTGACGAATGACCCAAAAAAACGAAAAATAAAAATAAAAACGGCTAAAACGAAAACGAAAATTAACAAATTCGTATTCATTACGTTAACTTACAGCCAAATTTAAAAGTAAATTCCAATAACTTTAATTTAATAGTTAGTGTAACGACACCCTGAGTTTGAAAGGGGTTAAAGCCATTTAGGAAATGCCATTTCTGAACACCAAGGCAGCTACCGAACACTCCGATCAGCCGAACAAGAAACCCTTACGAATAACTCTTCCCCCCAAGTACGAGACAAGGCTCTGTCTTGAGGGTCAAACAGGAATGAATCTTTATTTTGAGCTCTCACACAAATAGGATGAAAATGCAAATTTTCAAATTTACAAATTGCGAAAATGAAAATGAACAAATTTTTCAGCAGTGCACATGACGTTCACTATCACTACCAGACAAATTTGAAAGGAAATTCCAATATCTATAATTTAATAGTTAGTAATAGTTATTATTTAGAATTTTTTGATTTTTCAAATTTTCAAATTTTTGGATTTTCAAATTTATAAATTTGCGAATTTACAAATTCATGAATTTTCGAATAATCGAATTTACGAATATTCAGAAAAATATTTTAAACATGTTTCCGAATGAACGAATTTGTCATAATTTGTTAAACGATTTTGGAACAAAACGAATTGTACATGTCTTCTAATGGTAGCCTCACCTCCAAGGTGCCCCTGGCGGCAAAATCTCTCCACCAGGCGTCACTCTCTCTTTTGAATGGAATATTTATTATATGTTACAATTTGTCTATTATATTTTTTACAGAAAATAGGACAGAAGAACTGAGACTGATGGTTAACCTTCTCGGTGTACTCAAAAATAGAAGAAGCAAAGGAGACGTTCCATACAAACTATAAAAATATGCCAGGTTGTTGTTTGGCCGTATTCAGCATCTCCTAAGGGCATGCTATGGGAGCAGAAACATATACTTCCTAAAAAAATAAAAAATAAAAATAAAAATCAGATTTTATAATTCAATCGTGTCCCAGGGTCTGCCAAGGCATAAATTGCTTTTCATCATTCATAATTTATGCTGAAAAAAAAAAAGGGATTTTTTTTTTTAAATTTTAAACAGATGTGTGAACTCTGCAAATTAAGACTTTGGCTTTGAGATGGAAGGAGCGGCGTGTGCAAGCTTGGTTTTTAGGTTTGCTAAAATTTGCCAGTGTGCAAAACTGCCACCTTCCGAAATAATTGCATTTTCTGGAATAAAAAAAAAAAAAAAAGTCACAAAGTCATATTTCTGCCAACGTTCAGCGACGGCTCTGCTTTTTCTGGCAGTTTCTAGCCGCCATTACAGCCCGTGCTAAAATCCTTTGTTGCGTTTCATCCCAAAATTAACCCTTTTTTATTTCCTTTAGACATCTCTGACACAAACAAGAATTCAGGGGATGCAAAATAGAAGTCTCACCGTTTGTATTTTACATAAAGCAGTCCTTTTTTTTAATGCTTTTTTTTTTTTTTTTATGCTTTTTTTTTTTTTAAGAAAAAATCTGAGTTTGCAATACATATTCATGATGTAAGGTGTCACCTGGTGGGTACCAAAATAGTTTGGCGCGTTCCTACATGCATATCTTTTTTTTTTAAACATTTATTTAAAGTGTTGCAAACACCCTGGAGACATTTTTCTTTCACAGTCACATTATATATTTATATATAAATATATATATATATATATATATATATACACACACACATCACCGGCCACTTTATCAGGTACACCTGTTCCTGTTCAATTGCTTGGCAACAAAAATTGCTAATCAGTCAATCACATGCCAGCGACTCAATGCATTTAGGCATCTAGACGTGGTGAAGATGACTTGCTAAAGTTTAAACTGACCATCAGAATGGGGAAGAAAGGGGATTTAACGGATTCACTGACCAGCGCACATCGATATACGTCGGCAGAATGGCACGGACAGGCATATGGGCGTACAAGTACTTCCCTTTGAATTTGCCGCCGTGCCATCGCGTGCACGCCGCTGGTCGGGACCTCGTGAGTCCGGTCGTGTGTCCAGCGGACTCGATAGCCATGGGGATACCTGCGATCGTCTCACGGGGAGGAAGAACGGGGAGATGCTGAAGTAAACAAGCATCTCCCCGTTCTGCCTAGCAACGCGTGACACTGATCTCTTCTCCCTGTGACTGGAGCAGAGATCAGTGATCTGTAAAACACAGCCACGCCCCCCCACAGTTAGCAACACGCCACTAGGACACACTTAACACCTACACTGCCACCTCCTGGTTAACCCCTTCACTGCCAGTGTAATTTACACAGGAATCAGTGCATTTGTATAGCACTGATTGCTGTATAAGTGACAATGGTCCCAAAAATGTGTCAAATGTGTCCGCCATAATGTCGTAGTCACAATAAAAATCGCTGATAGCCGCCATTACTAGTAAAAAAAAATTATTAATAAAAATGCCATAAAACGAACCCCTATTTTGTAAACGCTATCTATAACTTTTGCGCAAACCAATCTATAATCGCTTATTGCGATTTTTTTAACCAAAAATATGGCCTAAGCTGAGGAAAAAAAAATTTTTTTATATATTTTTGGGGGATATTTATTCTAGCTCTTTTTTTTCTTTATAGCGCAAAAAAAAAAAAAAAAAAAAAAACGCAGGGGTGATCAAATACCACCAAAAAAAACCTCTATTTGCGGGAAAAAAAATACGTAAATTTTGTTTGGGAGCCACGTCACACGACCGCGCAATTCCCAGTTAAAGCGACGCAGTGCCGAATCGCAAAAAGTGGTCTGGTCTTAAGCCAGCAAAATAGTCTGGTCTGAAAGTGGTTAAGTGACTTTGAACGTGGCATGGTTGTTGGTGCCAGACGGGGCTGGTCTGAGTATTTCTGGGATTTTCACACACAACCATCTCTCGGGTTTATAGAGAATGGTCCGAAAGGGAGAAAATATCCAGTGAGCAGCAGTTGTGTGGAGAAAAATGCCTTGTTGATGTCAGAGGTCAGAGGAGAATGGGCAGACTGGTTCCAGATGATGGAAAGGCAACAGTAACTCAAATAACCACTTGTTACACCCAAGGTGTGCAGAATACCATCTCTGAACGCACAGCACATCCAACCTTGAAGCAGATGGGATACAGCAGGAGAAGACCACACCAGGTGCCACTCCTGTCAGCTAAGAACAGGAAACTGAGGCTACAATTCGCACAGGATCACCAAAATTGGACAATAGAAGATTGGAGAAACGTTGCCTGGTCTGATGAGTCTGAATTTTAGCTGCGACATTCAGATGGTGGGGTCAGAATTTGGTGTAAACAACATGAAAGCCATGGATCCATCCTGCCTTGTATCAACGATTCAGGCTGGTGGTGGTGTAATGGTGTGGGGGATATTTTCCTGGCACACTTTGGGCCCCTTAGTACAGATTGAGCATCGTTTAAACACCACGACCTACCTGAGTATTGTTGCTGACCATGTTTATCCCTTTATGACTACAGTGTCCCCATCTTCTGATGGCTCCTTCCAGCAGGATAATACACCATGTCACAAAGCTCCGATCATCTCACCACTGGACAATGAGGTCACTGTACTCCAATGGCCTCCACACTCACCAGATCATAGCTGCTGATCCATGATACCATGGTCAGTTTACATCATCCCACTGTGTTCAGAGTCTCTCCTTCTCTCCCCCTCCCTCCCTGCCTGTCTCTTCCTAGCTCGTGAGCCAATCTCCAAACCCGCTCCCTCCCCTCCTGATGCTTTTCCGTGTGGCAGTGAAGTTAGTGGTCACGATTACTGACAGCCCCCTCTGTTATAACAATATATACAACACAGTGTATTTTTTTTTTTTTTATTATTGTGCAGCTAAATACTTTTTACATTGCGGGTGTGCGGTCACGTGACCGCCCGGCTGACGTTCTTCCCTCCCACTGTAGTCCTTAGATCAGGGAAGAAGAGTGCTGGGTGGTGACGTGTCCATGTGAAAAAGGGTATTTAGTTAAAAAAAGAAAAACACATACACTGTGTATTATATTATTTCTGGGACCATTGATTGCTGTGTAAATGACACCGGCAGGGAAGGGGTTAACTCTAGGGGCGATCAAGGGGTTAACTGTGTTCCCTCAGCGTGTTCTAACTGTATGGGAGGGGACTGACTAGAGGAGAAGATAGATCGTTGTTCCTAGCTAGTAAGAACACACGATCTGTCTCTCCTCTCCTCACAGAACAGGGATTTGTGTGTTTACACACACATGTCCCTCTTCTGGATCTTGTGCCCGCTATCACGCGTGGCTGTCGGTCATCGCGACCACCTGCCACGCGCCACGGTTCCCCCCGCAGTGCAGCGTCACGCGCCTGCTATCCCTACTTAAAGGGCCAACATACAGCTACAACGACTCGCGGGAGCGTGCCGACCTGCCACAGTATAATGGCGGCGGCTGGTCGGCAAGCGGTTAAGAGCATTTGGCGGAAGTGACGTTTGACGTTGCTTCCGCCCTCCAATTCTGTGGAGCCGAGTGTGGGGGGGGGGGCATCTTTCCCTCACTCTGCATCCAGGTGGTGAGGGGAGCGGACATGATAGTCTCCACCACTACCAACGGTAAGCGGCGAAGATGACCGGAGCGCTGCGGGAGGGAGGCCTATCCCGCCACTGATAAAAGTGATCTTGTGGCGAATCTATCGCAGAGACCACTTTTTATCTTAAAGAGAAATGCACGCCGTTCCTGAAGATACCGGGGTTATGGCAGCGGCTAGCCAAGTACCAATGTACAGGTACGGCGAATTGCGTGAAGTGGTTAATAGTCCCCCTTTGTGTGGGTGACACCGGACAGTTCCATATGGCCCCATGCCGTGGATCCAGCTTTAGTTGGTTACGTATTTATTAGAAACGAGCGGCAAGCAAAGTAAATAAACCACACAGCATACAGCAGCAAGCTAAGGAGAGGTAAACACCATGTAAGGCCCCGTGCAGGAGCCAATTTTAAAAAATTGATTGCCGAGCACTGCCTGAGAAATCGATCCCAAATAATGTTGCGGCAGTGTGAAAAAAAAAAAAGAAAATTGCAGCGTGGACCTACATGGATTTTTGACTAATGAAAAGAAATTACTAGCCTGAATGTTGTAACTACCAACCCACTGTGAGAGCCAGAGACGGTGACAAGGCTGTAAGGAGAACTGCGAGCCAAATCAATATCGTACATGAGGAACTACGTCTAATGAGGTGTATTAGAAGTCCGGGATAATGGCGATGGGAGACGGCAGCAGGAGGTTGAACGCCAATTACAGAAGACATCTAGGACAAAGTATGGACATCAGTTTAGATTTAACAAACATTTATTAAAGGGTGGCCAAACCTTTTTTTTTTTCTTCATGTTTTTCATTTTTATTTACTATAGAGCATCTGTGGCGACCTTTTACTTCTACAGTAACCACTTCAGCTCCGGAAGGTTTTACCCCCTTCATGACCATTCATGGTTCCCTCAATGAACTGTAGCTCCCAGTGCCAGAAGCACTCATGCAGCCCCAGACCATGACACTCCCACCACCATGCTTGACTGTAGGCAAGACACACTTGTCTTTGTACTCCTCACCTGGTTGCCGCCACTCACGCTTGTCACCATCTGAACCAAATAAGTTTATCTTGGTCTCATCAGACCACAGGACATGGTTCCAGTAATCCATATCCTTAGTCTGCTTGTCTTCAGCAAACTGTTTGCGGGTTTTCTTGTGCATCATCTTTAGAAGAGGCTTCCTTCTGGGACAACAGCCATGCAGACCCATTTGATGCAGTGTGCAGCGTATGGTCTGAGCACTGATAAGCTGACCCTCCACCCCTTCAACCTCTGCAGCAATGACTTTTTTCCTGCTCCCGAAAAAACTGAATTTTTTTCGGGAGCAGTGATTTTAATAATGCTTAAAGTGAAACAATAATATTGAAATATTCCTTTAAATTTCATACATCTATTTCCCAAAGACAACCTTTGGATATGACGTTGAGCACGTGCACTCAACCTCTTTGGTCGACCATGGCGAGGCCTGTTCTGAGTGGAACCTGTCCTGGTAAACCGCTGTATGGTCTTGGCCACCGTGCTGCAGCTCAGTTTCAGGGTCTTGGCAATCTTCTTATAGCCTAGGGCCTAGGCCATCTTTATGTAGAGCAACAATTCTTTTTTTCAGATCCTCACAGAGTTCTTTGCCATGAGGTGCCATGTTGAACTTCCAGTGACTAGGGATGGGCTTTATGTTCAGGTCGAACGTGAGTTCGACTCAAACATTGGCTGATCGCCACTTCGTCGAATAGCGAACAATTTGGGATGTTTGCGGCAAATTCAAAAGCTGCGGAACACCCTGTAAAAGTCTATGGGAGAAATCAAAAGTGCTAATTTTAAAGGTTAATATGCATGGTATTGTCATAAAAAGTGTTTGGGGACCCGGGTCCTGCCCCAGGGGACATGTATCAATGCAAAAAAAAGTTTTAAAAACTAACGTTTTTTCGGGAGCAGTGATTATAATAATGCTTAAAGTGAAACAATAAAAGTGAAATATTCCTTTTAATTTTCATACCTGGGGGTGTCTATAGGATGCCTGTAAAGTGGCACATGTTTCCCGTGTTTAGAACAGTCCAAGAGCAAAATGACATTTCTAAAGGAAAAAAGTAATTTAATTAAAACTACTCGCGGCTATAATGAATTGTCGCGTCTCGGCAATACACATAAAAGTTCATTGATAAAAACGGCATGGGATTCCCCCACAGGGGAACCCCTAACCAAAATTTTAAAAAAATGAGTGGGGGTCCCCCCAAATTCCATACCAGGCCCTTCAGGTCTGGTATGGATATTAAGAGAAACCCTGCACCAAAATAAAAAAAAAATGGCGTGGTGTCCCCTTTAAAAATCCATACCAGACCCTTATCCGAGCACGCAACCTTCTTCTTTCCCCACTTCTTCTTCCATATTCTTCTGGTCTTCCTTTGGTTTTCTTCTTCTTCATCTTGTTCTTCCCCCGCTTCTTCCTCTATCTTCCTCTGCTTCTTCCTCCGATCTTCTCCTCCAGACCCCATACCCCTCTGACGCACGGGGACTTCCCTATGGCTTTACTCGTGTTGTCAGAGGGGTGGTGTCAGAGGGGGGCGGGGTCACCCGTTTACATAAACGTTTACATAAACCACACAAGGTTTCTATAACCACCGAGATTTACTCTGGTCCCAATCACCATTGACACCACCAAAACCATCATCAGAAACCTCAGAAAAAGCACATCGCCAAATGGCATTATTCCCACCAAACTTCTGAAAAAAAGTACCGACACCTATCATAACATACCTCATAACCCAGTCTTTTAAAGAAGTAATCGTAACGACCTCCCTCAAGCAAGGCACAATCAAACCCCTCCTAAAGAAGCCTAACCTCGATCCCAAAGACCCAAACGACCGCAGACCTGTCACAAGCCTCAACACCTTCTCCAAGATTATCGAGAAAGCAGTAGTACAACAGCTACAACTCTATCTGGAAACCCATAAACTCTTGGACCCACTACAATCTGGTTTCCGCCCTGGCCACCGGACAGAAACTGCACTCCTCAAAATCTGGGATGACACCCTCGAAGCAGCAGATGAAGCAGAATCATGTCTCCTGGTGCTGCTGGACCTCAGTGCAGCGTTCGACACAGTAGACCACAAAACCCTGCTCACTCGTCTCACAGAAGTAGCTGGAGTTGCAGACTCAGACTTACCCTGGTTTGGAAGCACGAAAAATTACATGCGAAAGTCCCTCAAGGATCACCCCTGTCGCCCGTGCTCTTTAACATCTATCTACACCCACTCCTCAAAATCATCAGCAACCAGGATCTACTTTATCACTCCTACGCAGATGACATCCAACTCTACCTACGCATCACCAACAAAAAAGACCAGTCCCAGGTACTGGAAAACTGAAGGGTCTGGTATGGATTTTGAGGGGGACCCCCACGCTATTTTTTTAAAAATTTTGGCGTGGGGTTCCCCTTAAAATCCATACTAGACCTGAAGGGCCTGGTATGGAATTTGGGGGGGACCCCACACATTTTTTTTTTTTTTTACATTTTGGTTCGGGGTTCCACTGTGGGGGAATCCCATGCTGTGTATTGCCGAGACCCAACAATTCATTACAGCCGGCAGTAGTTTTGAATTACTTTTTTTCCTTTGGAAATGTCATTTTGCTCTAGGACTGTTGTAAACACGGGAAACATGCGCCCCTTTACATGCATACTATAGACACCCCCCAGATATGACATTTAAAGGAATATTTCACTTTTATTGTTTCACTTTAAGCATTATTAAAATCACTGCTCCCAAAAAAAACGTCCGTTATTAAAACATTTTTTTGCACTGATACATGTCCCCTGAGGCAGGACCCGGGTCTCCAAACACTTTTTATGACAATAACTTGCATATAAGCCTTTACAATTAGCACTTTTGATTAATCATGTTCGTGTCCCATAGACTTTAACGGTGTTCGCGTGTTCAAACACATTTTTTGCCTGTTCGCATGTTCTGGATGCAAACCGAACCGGGGGGTGTTCGACTCATCCCTACCAGTGACCAGTATGAGAGAGTGAGAGCGATAACACCAAATTTAACAAACCTGCTCCCCATTCACACCTGAGACCTTGTAACATGAATGAGTCACATGACACCGGGGAGAGAAAATGGCTAATTGGGCCCATTGTGGACATTTTCCCTTAGGGGTGTACTCACTTTTGTTGCCAGCGGTTTAGACATTAATGGCTGTGTGTTGAGTTATTTTGAGGGGACGGCAAATTTACACTGTTATACAAGCCGTATACTCACTACTTTACATTGTAGACAAGTGTCATTTCTTCAGTGTTGTCACATAAAAAGATAGAATAACATATTTACAAAAATGTGAGGGGTGTACTCACTTTTGTGAGATACTGTATATACATGATCCAGAGCAACAGGGCTACACTGTAGCAGTAAAGCTACAGGAGATGGTCCGGAATTGGTTAAAGCAGAACTCCTGCACCAAAAAAAGCTTTTGATGCAATTTTCGGTTTCACAATAATGTCCTCCATAGTACTTTTTTTTCTGCCACTAGATGCCCCTCAGCTTAATCATTTAATCAGCCTCCTCTGAGCCCAGGTTATCCAGTACCCTCCCCCAGCCTGTGATTGAACAGTAAAAGGATAAGCAGCACAGTAATGAACTCATCCCTGTCACTCTGCTCTCTCCTCCTATCAGCATGCTCTTTGTCATGGCTTAAACTGGGAAGTTCCGGGTAACACTTGGGGAAATGCATAGGGAATGCACACTAAAGACTTGCTGGGACCTATGGTCCGTTCTGAAATGCCGATTTGGCAGAAGAACCCTGGATTATGGACTTCTCTGTTAGAGCACCATCAAGTTTGAACTTTCCTCTAAGAGACTTCACCTGTGCAGGTAACCTGGCGCAGCCACAGTTAGGTTCATTTAGTAACGGAATGTTATTACATGTTATACTGTACTTGTTGCAAAGTTTACAGTAAACAGTGATTTAACTGCTCAGAGCCTTGTCTGAAGTTATTCAAAGGGGTGCATGTGAGGTCTGCAACCACAACAAGGGGAATATGAAACATCACTACAGCAGAGTAGCTATGAGGAGAAATAGCAAGCAGTCATTGGCCTACTACATGATAGGTGAACGGTTCTCCTGGATCGAGGGGGTCAGTTCTTGGACCAGGAGTGGACTAGCGCTACGGAGATCTATGACCTGGTCACTTAGTATGGGATTCAAGAGTTGAGTGAGAGCACATATGAGGTCTATTCTATGTGCTTTGACTCCATTGAGTAACTGGGAGTGAGGTAACAGAGGTATGCTGTCTGATGGAGTGGGCAGTGGCTCAGCATGTCCCTCTGAATGCAACATATATAAATCAGAGCAAGTGTGTAGAACATGGGGCTAAGAAGCTTAAGGAGGAACTTGGTATCTTGTGGCTCATCATGGAATTAGGAGGCCGCCTTAATGTTTGACTTTTCACATGACCATGGCTCCCGCTTGGTCCCCAAGCTTTGGTGAGCACACCTTTGGGTGAAGTATTACCCCATGCAAGGTTTAGTGACCCTGTTCAATGTCTGGCCTAGTCCAAAGAACCCAACCCAAGGGCGAACCTTTCATGTGACCCTTGCTTGGTGCCCAACAAGAGAGGGAAACATGGAGGACGTGACTTAACACCAGTCTACCCCTCCTTACAAATTGACTAGGATTTTTCCCAAAAGACCAGAAACTGCATACAGTCACTAACATCCAGCGCTGGGTCATTTACTCACACAGCCACAGGATCATCAGTTGTCTCCTTCCGATACCACCAGGCACTCTCCATTGAGGGAGACACAAACTCACACCACCATGTGACAGCTGTACACCTTTCCCCCAATTTACTCCTGGTACTCTCCAGTGAGCTTCTCCAAACCCAAACGAACTCCAGGATTAATATTTTGTGAATAGCCCCCCCCCCCCCCAGCTGAAGCCTCAGCTGAGACCTCAATATCTTCTAAATGGCCCATTCAGAAATCCTGCCCCATGGGTAGAGCCCCCCGCACAGGGGTCTCCTCCAGCAAGACTGAACCCAGGAACACTGAACTTCTGCCTCAGGCCCCAGACTATTTATTTATGGGCTCTTCCATCACCTTCTGGGCATACCTCTGGGCTTGCTCTGTCCTCCCTTCCCCTATACTTCTAGGATCCTCTAGATTACAGGGGGAAGTAATCAGAGACACTGAGCAGGCCTAAACAATCAACCCCCGCTCCACTGATTACAAAGGAGCTCACTAAATGTACCAACCATCCTACACTACTCTACTTTAATTTTTTTTGTGGCCCTTCCCACCAACTCTGTTGGCCAACTTGCCCATGTCTGTTTTTCTGTCCCCTTCCACACAGAGCACACAGACCCGTATACAGTGTTTCGAGGATTACATCCAATGGACGTCAGCGTTAATGTTCAAAGATCGAGGGTAATTTGTTAGTATCCAGTCGAATACCCGGTAGCAATTTAGATTTGTCTTCTTAATTTAAAATGCATAATTCAGGAGGTTCCTTTTCGACTTGTTTAAAAATATTGCATGCTTAATTGATTTGCTACTTGTTATAATAAAGTCTAATTTAATTCAAATTGGATTAGCTGAGAAAATCAAACTAATTGTTTCCATTTGGCTAATAATATCTTCATTAAGCTTAAGCTGGGCCAGTAGATAGCAGGATGGATTTCACCCGTGTCTTTAATGTGCGTATCGTACGTATTAAAGTATGTAGCATATACAGGCAGCTGTTCACTAAGGTTAGCATTGTTTCCTTGTAGCACAAAAGTCATGGGTCCATCCCCTCCTGGGGACAATGCGTGAATTTGGTCCCCCCCCTCAGTTTGTTGGGTTCCCTGCAGGAACTAGGGTGGCCTCCTGCGGTGTAGGTACATATTGGCAGATTGATACACTTTTGAGTTGAGTTGAGTTGCATCTTGATATAGCGTGGTCCTTTACCCTACAGGTTCCCAGTGTTGGTCATCTTACTTTAAAAAAGTAATTAGTTAAGTTACAAATTACTTCTCTCAAAAAGTAATTGCGTTAGTAACTCAGTTACTACATTGGAAAAGTAATTAGTTACGCAGCAAAGTAACTGACTTTTTTTTTTTAAATATTCTATACGTGTAACTAAGGGGCGGGTCTAGTATTACTGTAACCAAGGGGCGCATTTATTATTATTGTTATATATGGTGTTACCAAGGGGCTGCTCTATTATTACTCTAACCAAGGGGCAGATCTGTTATAGCGTGTAAGCAAGGGGCGGGTCTATTATTATTATATCATGTAAGGGGCGGAAGGCTACAGAAGAGGGCGAATGTTAAATGAATGGGCAGAGCTCGATATATAACAATAATAATAAATGCGCCCCTTGGTTACAGTAATACTAGACCCGCCCCTTAGTTACACGATAGACGCCCCTTGCAGAGTAGCACGAGCATCGGGAGCGTGCGGCATCGCCTCGTACAATTACATGTTAACTGCGCCTGCGCGGTGTAGAGTTCACTCAGAGCTGTTTAGGTTCGGCAATTTTCGGAAGCTCCGTAGTCCTTCGTACTGCGCAAGCCCTGCGCCTGCGCAGTACAGGGGGTCCTTATCCAGCGGGGGAACTTTTTCGGCAGGACACTACTGCCATCTAGTGGCGGTAGATGTAATTGGGGTAACTAAGCCAAAGTAATGGGAACTGAGTTACCATGAGGGGAAAAGTAATCAGTTAGATTCCTCGTTACCCTCTAAAGTAACTGCGTTAGGTAACTCAGTTTATTTTAATTCAGTTACTTACATCACTGCAGGTTCCCGACGCCCTTCCACTTTTGACTTTTGACAGATGTGTTCAGATAAGTGGCAAATCTTGGCCTTCAAAGCAAGCAAAGTCAAGGAGTCCTTTAACCGATACAATACCGGGCACTTTCGCCCCCTTCCTTCCCAGACCAATTTTCAGCTTTCAGCGCTCTCGCACTTTCAATGACAATTGCGCGGTCATGCAATGCTGTACCCAAATTACATTTTTATCATTTTGTTTGCACAAATAGAGCTTTAGTTTGGTGGTATTTATTCACGACTCCGTTTTTTTTTTTTTTTTGCGAAATAAGCGAAAAAATAGCGGAAATTTTGAATAAAAACAATATTTTCTCCTTTCTTTTTTAAAAGAAATCCAATAAAATCAAATGTTGTCATAAATTTAAGCCAAAATGTATTCTGCTACATGTTTTTAGTAAAAAAAATTCCGTTAAGTGTATAATAATTGGTTATACGGACATATGTACGCAAATGATCATGTACAGATGTGTGCAGGTGATCACGGACATATGTGTGCAGATAATCATTGGCACATGTTATTTTACTGGGACATATGTGGGGGACATGTGTTTTTATTATTTGGGGACATGTGTTTTTTATTATTTGGGGACATGTGTGTTTTGGGGCATGTATGTTTTGGGGACATGTGTGGGGACATGTGTGTTTACACTAGACTGGTGATCAGTGAGTAAAAAGCTGTAAAAAAAAAAAACAGCTCATACTCACTGATCACAAGCCGGCTGCAACGATCCGCTCTCCTCTCCTCACCGACGACTTCCGTGTGAGGAGAGGAGAGCCGATTGCCTAGCAACCGGCTGTTTGCTTTCATCACATGACGGCTGTGATTGGACTTGGCCGTCATGTGATCAGGAGGGCCAATCACAGAGCCCTCCTGCCGATCCGAGATGCGCCGTGTCCGGATGACACGAGCGCATCGGGATCGCGCCGCTGCGCGGGCACGCGCGCGCTCGATCCTGCTACTTCTGATGGACGTTCAGGAATGTCCGATCAGAAGTAGACGGCTCCCACCTGGCCGTATATATACAGTGGCCGGGTGGGAAGTAGTTAAGAGTAGTGATAAATTGGACCACACAAAGTGTGCCTTAGCTTGTCATTGAGTGGTGGGAATGGTGCAAGATGATTGTGGTGCAAGACGATTGTTCCTATAACAGAGGGGTCTCCAAAATTTCTAAAGAAAGAGCCAGTTCACTTTTCTTAAGATGATAAGGGAGCTGGACTGTGGCCAGTGGGGGTACAAAATCAGCATCAATGGTCACTTGAAGCAAACCATGCCCCAGGCTTGGTGGTCAGTCAGAGTAGAAGATGCCCCAGGGTGAGCAGTGGCAGTAAAAAAAATGGGCAAGAGCATGTGGTTAGAGGGAGAAGGAATTATGCCCCATCATTGGTGACAGTAGAATAAATAGTACCCAATATTTGGTATCACTGAAAAGGAATAGTGCCCCCCATTGGTTTTAGTGAAAGGAATAACATGCCCTCTTTATTGTCAGTAGGGAGAATTGTGCCTCATTGTTTTTGTCAGTGAAAGGAATAGCACCCCATCATCGGTGTCAGTGGAAGAAGTAGTGTCCCATCGTTGGTGTCAGAGGAACAAATAATGCCCCATCATTGGTGTCAGTGGACGGAACGGTGCCTCATCATTGGTGGTAGTGATAGGAAAAGTGCCCTATTGTTGATAACTTTGAGAGGATTAGTGCTTCAACATCGGCGTCAAAGGAATACATTGAGCCCTATTGTTGGTACCGGTGGGAGTAATAGTGCCCATTGTTGGTGTCAATTGGAAAAAGAGTGTCCCATTGTTGATTTCAGTCAAAGAAATAGTACCTCGATATTGATGTTAATAGGAGGCATCGTGCCCTATTGTTGGTTTCAGTGGGAGGCATAGCACCCCAAGGGCAGATAAAGGGCAGGTAAAGGGTTGCAGTGTGGGGACTACGGTTATAAAACATGGTCTATTGCGACACTTCTTATCACATATGAACGGGCACTATTCCTCCCACTAACACCCACTAACACCAATGATGGGGCACTATTCCTTCCACTCACACCAACAACGGGGCACTATTCCTACCACTGACACCAAGGATGGGGCACTAATGTGGCACAATTCCTTCCACTGACACCAACGATGGGGAACTATTCCTTCCACTGATACCAAGGATGGGGAACTATTCCTTGGTATCAGTGGAAGAAATAGTGCCTCATCAATGGTGGTAGTGATAAGAATAGCGCTTCAACAATGGTGTCAAATAAATAAATCGAGCCCCATTGTTGGTACCAGTGGTAGTAATAGTGCCCCATTGTTGGTGTCAATAGGAAGCCTAGAGCCTTATTGTTGGTTTCATGTGAAAAGACGCAGTATTCCTGCGGAAAAAAAAAAGCACACGTCTCATCTACATTCTATGTGGTTCACATTAAAATCTAAGTTGAGCGGACGTATAATTAGAACGCAGTCGCTGCATTTCAGTGCTTGACTTTATTTGTAGCGCTCCTTCAATAGGAAAAGCGATCGCATTCAAACACCGCATAAACATAGAGCCGCATTCAGAGATATGCTTCATTGTAACTACAAGAACATATTGCAATATAAATATAAGGGAACATATTAACATAATAGGAAGCGTTGAGCAATAGCGTGCGTGCCGTGGCGTGCTCTGTTTGTTTTCTATAATAGCCAATGAAGATTCTATTAGCTTGTATACATATCTAGCATTCCGCGCTCCCATCTGTTCCGGAGCATCAGCTGTAATAACCAGCCAGGGCACGGCAAGACGGAGTTCTTATCATAGGACAAAGATTGTCTTGATCTACATTAGATTTTTGAAGTTGTTTCCAAGGTGACAATTGAATTGCTTTATTTTCTTTGCTAGAGATCCTCATGTACCTTTCACATATATGAATAATTTGTTTTTTATTCCTACACTCCTTCACTAGTCACAATGCCCTCTGCTTCATTGGTAACAAGCCGTGCTGCTGAAAAGAAGAGATCGCTTCTTTTTTTTATTTTTGTTTAATATTTCATTGTAATGCCGTGTCTGCTTTGTCTGAATTCACTGATTTCAATCACACGGGCAGCTCTAGTGTCTTCCCCACTTCATTATTGGACATCATAAGCAGACATGTGCACAACAGAAAAATTTGTTTATTTTAGTTTAGTTTCTTTCGTTTCCGTTGATTCGTAACGATTCGTAAATTTGTAAGTCGTCGGTGTTCGTATTCGTAACGATTCGTATTTTCGTAAGAGTTATTTTTTCGTTGATTCGTTTTTCCGTTAGTTTAATTTTCGTTTATTCGAAATTCGGACGCACTCGTACTTATTCGTACTTTCGTAACATTGTTTTCGTAGATTCGTAATCGGAGCATAATTCATAATGTTATGTAATGTGTATGCTATTATTACATTGTAAGAGACACGGAAAATTACGAATCGAAAAAAAAAAAGTTACGAATGTACGAATTTTTTCATTCAATCCATTCGAAGCACGTTAAGCAGCGCCATTGTAAGAGACACGGAAAATTACAAATCGAAAAAAAAACTGTCACGAATGTACAAATTTTTTCGTTCAATCCATTCGAAGCACGTTAAAGCAGTTCTGCACTGTGTGTTGTTTTTTTTTTTTTTTATGTAATGCATAGGATTAGGAGGTAAATTGGGGGACTCACGTGTTCCATGTTTTTAATTAATTGATGGCGTTTTTCGTCCTATAAAATATTTAAAAAAAATGTATTCTTGCTGGGTGCCATCTTGCCTGCGGGCATGTGAAACCCCACAGGCACTTCAGATGGCCCAGCATGCACCGCCGTTACTGCGCCGAGCTTGCGCGTGTGCAGTAACGGCAAAGTGCAGCTCACGTTCTCCAAAATCTCGCGAGATTTCGGCACATCTGCCGACATCTCGCGAGATTTCGGAAGATGTGCCCAAAATCTCGCGAGATTTCGGAAGATGTGCCCGAAATCTCGCGAGATTTCGGAAGATGTCTGCACTGACTCAATGACACCAGATCTCAGTAGACAGTGCGGCGTGACGACGATCGACGCAGAGACCCCGCCCACCACCGAAGGGACAGAGGAAAGGACGTCAGCGATTACAAGGTAAGTGAAAAAAAAGAAAAAAAACACATTTCATTTAGTACTCTTTGCCTGATTTGGAAGGCAAAGAGATTTACTAAATGAAATGTGTGCACAACCACAAGCAGCGCCATTGTAAGAGACACGGAAAATTATGAATCGGCAAACAAAAAAAAGTTACGAATGTATGAATTTTTTCGTTCATTTTGATTTTCGTTGTTCCTGTTTTCGTTTTTCGGACTTTCTTCTTTCGTAGATTCGTTGCTTCTAATTAGTTTTTTTCGGATTTTCGTTGTTTTTCGAATTCGTTCGATTCGAACGATTCGTTATTCGTTAACATTTTTAGCGAATCGTTCGTTCATTCGTACGATAACGAATGAACGAATATAACGAAAAACAAAACGAATTGCACATGTCTAATCATAAGCTCTGGGCACATCTGCAGGACAACTCAATCTGCTGAAGGTGGGAATTTGGTACCATCTAAAGAAGACCACGCGTGTTCAACTCCAACTATTCAATAATCCAAGAGCGCACTACCAAAATTACCCTCTAAAGGAAAAAAAAAAAATCAGCACTGCTAAGAATAAATCCAAATATTGTGTTGGAGAAATAGACAAAGGGGGTCATTTACTAAAGGAAAATCCACTTTGCACTGAAAGTGCACTTGGAAGTAAAGTCGCTGTAGATCCGAGGGGGACATGCAAGGAAAATAAAAAACAGCATTTTAGCTTGCACATGATTGGATGATAAAATCAGCAGAGCTTCCCCCCATTTCAGATCTACCCCTTAGAAATAGGATGACTGCACTTCCAAGTGCACTTGCAGTGCAAAGTGGATTTGCCTTTCGTAAATAACCCCCCAATGTTTCTATCTGTCTCAAAGAGCTTATAGCTGATTAATTGAACAAGCCTGGGTTAGAAGCTCATTGGTTTCTATGCAGAAGGGAGCCTGATTTTGCACTTTCCAGCTTTAGTAAATAAACCCCATTGCGTACTTAAAAGTGGGGTATGCCTGTAGACAATGGGGTTTATTTACTGTGCTTGATTGGCCAGCAAACTCACCAGACCTAAGCCCCATAGAGAATCTGTGGGGTATTGTCAAGAAGAAGTTGAGAGCGTTGGGACCCTGGGAATCAGAGGGAAATACGATGAGCCTAAAATATGCCCCGAAAGGGGTTATTCTGTCACAGAAGGATTTAGAATTAAGGTACGGAAGTACGAGCTGGACGGGATGGAGATATAATCAAATGAAACAGTTTTATAAGAAAATAGATAAACAAACCCGATCACAGGACTCTTTAACGGTGTTTGAGAAAATGTGTATAGAAATATCAAAGCCTAACCACCTATTATCCCAGATGTATAAAATAGTACTCAGCGAGGGAGAAAACACAATACCATATTTTATAAGGGAATGGGAAAGAGAATTAGGGTACAAATTTATGACATTACAAATAAAAAAGGTAATAGAAGCCACCTATTCATTGTCAACAAGTTCAGCCACACAGGAAATGTCATATACATTTTTAACCAGATGGCACAGAACCCCTGCCCGATTAGCAGAAATATATCCAACCGCAGAGAGCTCCTGTTGGAGAGGATGCGGAGAGAAGGGAACTCACCTCCATATCTGGTGGACCTGCCCTGAGATAAAGAAATATTGGTGTGAAATTACCCCATGGATCAGGAAAATGGAAAAGGAGAAGATGGAGATGAAACCAGAACATTACCTGTTCCATGGGGCGATGAACACCAAGGCAGTATACAGAGAAAACATGATACAGCACTTACTGAACGCAGCCAAGAAACTAATACCAAGAAATTGGAAACAGACCAAGGGCCCAACATTGGAGGATTGGAAAAAAGAGGTAGACAAAACGCAAGAGGCAGAAAGATGGGTATATAAAATGAGAAATAAACAAGAGAAATATGATGCAATCTGGGAGGGATGGGAAGAACAGGCCAAAGAGATAGAAATTGAAATACAAGCTAGGAAAAACGAAAGGCATTGAAGTATGCTGATGGGGAGGAGATCACAACCTGGACAACCTATTTGGGGGATTCTTTTTTTTTTTTAAATAGAAATGTATAAGGAAATGCTGAATATAAATTTAATGGATGTTTGTTGTGGAGGGAGAGGGGCGCTCTCAGTGGCCATGGACCATAGGGAGGAAGAAGGAATTAACATTAACTCTTCCCTTTTTTTTTTTTTTTTTATTTTTTTATTTTGTTGTTGTTTTTTTTTTTTTTTATTTTTCTTCCTCTTTCATCACAAATACAAGATAAACTACACTTGATTAGGTAGGCACAAGGAAGGGGTATCAGGAGAAAATAAAACAACACATAAACTGAATGGCGTGTAGGGGAAGGGGGGGTGGGGGGGAGGGGAAAGGTAATAGGGGAGGGTCGAGAAAGGTAATTGGAGATTGGAGCATGGTTTGAGGAGTTAAGGGGATATGTACACCCTCACAACGAAATTTTTTATAACTTTTTTTTTTTTTATACTTTTTTAAATAGGCAGGACGACACTAAGGACACGCAGTAAGAAAAGAACTGTAAACACTTAGGGAGGACTGAGCTTCCTCCCCTTAACTAACCCTTCTTTTTTTTTTTCCCATCACAAACACAAGATAAAACACATTTGATTAGGTAGGCACAAGGATGGCGTACTGGGAGAAAGTTATATAACACATAAACTGAGTGGCGTGTAAATGGGGGGGTGGGGGAGGGGAAGGGTGATAGGGGAAGGTTGAGAGGGGTAACTGGAGATTGAGACATGGCTCGGGGAGTTAGCGGGCCATATACACTTTCACAAGGAATTATTTTAAACACCTTTTTTATTAATAGGTAGGACGACACTATGGATACGTAGTAAGAAAAGAACTGTAAACATTCAGGGAGAAATGTACTATCTCCCCCTAATTAAAAATGTTTTTTTTTTTTTTTCGGGGGTTGGGGGCCACTGGGAGGGTCAATCTTCAGTCCACAAGGGTATCAAATGACTGGATAAAATATTGAAATGAAATCAGCAAAATGTAAATTGTATATGTAAAAAAATATTAATAAAGACTTAATTATAAAAAAAAAGAAGAAGTTGAGAGACACCAGACCCAACAATGCAGAGGAGCTGAAGGCCGCTATCAAAGCAACCTGGGCTTCCATAACACCTCAGCAGTGCCACAGGCTGATCGCCTCCATGAAACGCCACATTGATGCCAGAATTCATGCAAGAGGAGCCCCGACCAAGAATTGAGTGTATACTATACTGTACATGGAAATACTTTTCAATAAACCAACATTTCTGTATTAAAAAAAAAAAAAAAATTGATTGGTCTTATGTAATATTAGAATTTTCTGAGATACAGAATTTTGGGTTCTCGCTCGCTGTAAGCCATAATCATCAAAATTAAAAGAAAGAAATGCTTGAAATATAGATGTAACACATCTAAATAAAATATACGAGTTTCACTTTTTGAATTGAATTACTTTGGATTAATTAATACATTTTAATTTAAAGGAGCGGAACTACACTGCATCTGAGAACCACAAGTCAAAAACTCTATTTAATTCATTTTTTAACATCCAGAGTAAACTCCCCCATCTATCCATGTTTTTATTTTGTTAAAAAAACTTTGAAAAACAGCCCCCCCCCCCCCCCCCCCACAGCATTTCTAGCTGTGGTCACCTTGAGTAATGATAGATAATTCATGTAGTATTTACTTCCAGGGATCCATCTGCCCTCAGCTCAGGCATTCTTGCGGGGGTGCATGCCTAGCTGAGAAAGCCCCTCCTCCTATGAACACTCCTGGGATGTATGACATCCTTTTGGCCTTGGCCAGAAACTAGGAAGCAACTGAAGAAATGTAAAAGAAAAGTTGAAATCAATTAAATATAATATACCTTCCTATCTATTTACTAATGCTAGCAGCATAAGGATTACACATAGTGTTAATTGAGAGAGTTCCACTTAAACAAAGTCAGCCTTAAAAAGAAAACCCCCCTGTGGCATTTTTAACTCCTTCCCGACCACCGCACGCCGATATACGTCGGCAGAACGGCACGGGTGGGCAAAAGGGCGTACAGGTACGTCCCCTTTAAGATGCAGCATTGTGGGCGCACGAGCACCACGTGCTCCGTAACCATGACCGCTGGGGTCCCGCGGACTTGGTGTCCGCCGGGCGCCCGCGATCGTGTCACGGAGTGGAAGAACGGGAAGATGCCTATGTAAACAAGCCATTTCCCTGTTCTGCCTAGCAACATGACAGGGAGCTACTGCTCCCTGTCATGGGGAGCAGTGATCGCTGTCACGTGAGTAGTAGCCCTTCCCCCCCACAATTATAATCACTCCATAGGACACACTTAACCCCTTGATCGCCCCTAGTGGTTAACCCCTTCACTGCCAGTGTCATTTACACAGTAATCAGTGCATTTTTGTAGCACTGATCGCTGTATAAATGAAAATGGTCCCAAAATAGTGTCAAAATTGTCCGATGTGTCCGCCATAATGTCGCAGTCACGATAAAAATCGCTGATCGCCGCCATTACTAGTAAAAAAAAAAATATTAATAAAAATGCTATAAAACTATCCCCTATTTTGTAAACACTATAACTTTTGCGCAAACCAATCAATAATCGCTAATTGTGATTTTTTTTTACCAAAAATATGTAGAAGAATACGTATCGGCCTAAACTGAGGAAAAAAAATGTTTTTTTATATATTTTTTGGGGATATTTATTATAGCAAAAAGTAAAAAAATTATATATTTTTATTCAAAATTGTCGCTCTTTTTTTGTTTATAGCGCCAAAATAAAAACCGCAGAGGTGATCAAATACCACCAAAAGAAAGCTCTATTTGTGGGAAAAAAAGGACGCAAATTTTGTTTGGGAGCCACGTCGCACGACCGCGCAATTGTCAGTTAAAGCGACACAGTGCCGAATCGCAAAAAGGGGCCTGGTCCTTTGGCTGCCAATTGGTCCGGGGCTGAAGTAGTTAAGATGCAGCATTGTGGGCGCACGAGCGCCACGTGCTCCGTAACCATGACTGCTGGGGTTCCGCGGACTTGGTGTCCGCCGGGCGCCTGCGATCGTGTCACGGAGTGGAAGAACGGGGAGATACCTATGTAAACAAGCCATTTCCCTGTTCTGCCTAGCAACATGACAGCTACTGCTCCCTGTCATGGGGAGCAGTGATCGCTGTCATGTGAGTAGTAGCCCTTCCCCCCCACAATTATAATCACTCAATAGGACACACTTAACCCCTTGATCGCCCCCTAGTGGTTAACCCCTTCCCTGCTAGTGTCATTTACAAAGTAATCAGTGCATTTTTATAGCACTGATCGCTGTATAAATGAAAATGGTCCCAAAATAGTGTCAACATTGTCCGATTTGACCGCCATAATGTTGCAGTCACTAAAAAAATTGCAGATCGCCGCCATTACTAGTAAAAAATAATAATAATAATAAAAAATGCCATAAAACTATCCTGTATTTTGTAGACGCTATAACTTTTGCGCAAACCAATCAATATACGCTTATTGCGATTTTATTTTTTACCAAAAATATATAGAAGAATATGTATCGGCCTAAACTGAGGAAAAAAATAGTTTTTTTTTATATATTTTTGGTGGATATTTATTATAGCAAAAAGTAAAAAAAAAATATATTTTTTCAAAATTGTTGCTCTTTTTTTGTTTATAGCGCAAAAATAAAAAACGCAGAGGTGATAAAATACCACCAAAAGAAAGCTCTATTTGTGGGGAAAAAAGGACGTCAATTTTGTTTTTCGGTGCAACGTCGCACGACCTCGCAATTGTCAGTTAAATCGACGCAGTGCCGAATCGCAAAAAGTGCTCTGGTCAGGAAGGGGGCTGAAGTGGTTAATCAAACATCATCTTATAGGAATGACCCCCTATTTTTTACATAGCTTGTGCCAGTCATGTGACCCAGGTCCCCCCACTCCCGTGGAATTCCTCCCCCATGGCGTTAATTGTGTGGTGAGCGGACAATTTAAGGCTGCATGCGGGTACGGCGGAAGATTAGCTGCAAAACAAACCCACGTCCCGGTGTGCAGGAATCTATACCGTCGCTAATGTTTGGCACGGCATAATAGTAAATTGTAGCCGGAGGAAGCAATGCATTGTGTTACCTGGAAACAGAGTTTTTTTTTTTTTTTTTTTACGTTCTCTAGTAATAGACTGGCTGTTCCTTCTGAAAACATGTTAATTTCTCTCCCTAATATTTATCAACCCCATCCTGACAATTTTCATTTCATGCTGTTCTAGGTTTTGTCATTTAACTGAGTGCTGCAATTAAAGAAGGACTCCGCTAAGCACGGTTTGCATCAGAACTGGCTAAATACAAGCCTTTCTTATTTCTTATTTAAGTTGCTTATTGTACTAATATAGATTTGTTTTCTTTATTTATTATGGTCTGTGCCCAAAAAAAAAGTATTTTTTTCCTTTTTTCAGGCAATATAACATATAGTCCAGGGGTGTCCAAACTTTTTTTCAAAGAGGGCCCGATTTGATGAAGTGAACATGCCTGAAGGCCAACTATTTTGCTTGACATTCTTTGAACCATCAAAGGGATCTATGAAGATAGAGTAAAGCGGAGTTCCACCCAAAAGTGGAAGCTCCGCTTATCAGCCTCCTCCCCCCTCTGGTGCCACATTTGGCACCAGAGGGGGGTTACCTTTTTTTTTGACAGGTACCTGTCCCCACTTCCGGTAGATCACGGCGCGATCACTCGGAAGTTTGGACCCCCTCCTCTTTTCCCGCTGCCGGGCCATCCACATAACGCGTCAGTCAACCCTCTGGGAGGCTAAAAAAACACATTTCTTTCCCCCATGCTGAATCTTGACGGGGAACAAAACTGTTTTTTTGATGTCTCATTATTCCAATTTCTTTCGAACGGATGAACTATTAGACACATTGGGACTGTTAAGATGCCCTTCACCAATCTTCAACAATAATATTCTTGATACTTTTGATATGTATATTTTTTTGTTTGATGATTTGTGTGTGTCAATGCAATACATATACATTTATATATTTGATCTACCTACTTAGGTGTGGTAATATACATCACCTGAAGAAGCCTACAAGTTGGCGAAACACGTCGGGGTTTAACTACGAACGGATGAACTATTAGACACATTGGGACTGTTAAGATGCCCTTCACCAATCTTCAACAATAATATTCTTGATACTTTTAATATGTATATTTTTTTGTTTGATGATTTGTGTGTATCAATGCAATACATGTACATTTATATATTTGATCTACCTACTTAGGTGTGGTAATATACATCACCTGAAGAAGCCTACAAGTTGGCGAAACACGTCGGGATTAAACTACCACAAGCACAACCTCCAATAAGATCATTTGTATGATTATTCTGAACCAACTTGGTTCAAATGTTTTTAAATAATTTTACTATCTTTTTGTATGTTTTGTTCCTCTTTCTGTCTTAACATGTATTGATTGAATAAAACGATGAATTTTTTATTCAATATGGAACTTTAGTTATTGGTACCTTAAAAATCCCTGCTCCCTGTTAGAGCATTTTGTGTATCCTGTTCATTTTGTTTGTCTCATAGACTGGTGTCAGAGAGTCTGAGATGAGGTGAGATCCCTGATTAATCAAAGAACAGTCTGGGCACCTAGGCTTGTTTAACCACTTGCCTACCGGGCACTTCTACCCCCTTCCTGCCCAGGCTATTTTTCAGCTTTCAGCGCTGTCGCACTTTGAATGACAATTGGTGGTATTTAATCACTGCTGTTTTTTAAATTTTTTACAAAAAAAAAAAAGACCCAAAATCTTGAAAAAAATAATGTTTTTTACTTTTTTCTGTCAGTAAATTTTGTAACTAAGTAATTTTTCGCCTTCACTGATGTGCGCTGATGAGGCGGCACTGATGGGCACTGATAGGCTTAACTGGTGGGCATTGATGAGGTGGCACTTATGGGCACTGATTAGGTGGCACTGATGAGGAGGCACTAATATGCCACATTTATGGGCACTGATATGTGGCACTGATGGGCACTGATTAGGTGGCACTGATGAGGAGGCACTAATAAGCACTGATGAGCAGTGATAGGAGGCACTGATGGGCACTGTTAGGTGGCACTGATGGGCAATAATAGGCGGCACTGGTGGGCACTAATAGGCGGCACTGGTGGGCACTGATAGGCGGCACTGGTGGGCACTGATAGGCAGCACGGATAGACAGTACTGATGGGCTTTGATGGGCATTGATGGGTGGCACTGATGGGCATTACTGATGGGCATTGATTGCAGCAGTGATGGACATTGATGGGCAGCACTGATAGGTGGCATTAATTGACAGCACTGACTGGCATCGCTAATGGGCACTGATTGGTGGCACTTGTGTGCAGTTTTGGGCACTGATTGCTGCCACTGGTGGGCACTGATAGCTGGCATTGGTGGGCAATGGTGGGCACTGATTGGTGACACTGTGTTGCACTATTGTAATCAGGGCACCGCGGATATGGCTCTTTACAGAGATCGGAGTCGCCCCTGTGTCCTAGCAAAACGGCGTGGCCGCGATCTCCACGCTGCACACCCCCGCGGGCCCATGAGCGCGGCCATTCTGGGACGCCGTCATATGACGGCGTCCCAGAATGAAAGGCGCCCCGCCGTCATTTGACGGTGGCCAGGCGACAAGCAGTTAAGTGGCTCGTTAATTAGCTAATTTTAATGAAATCACTATCAGCTATTAGTTGCTAGATGTGGATTAGCATTATGTATATGTTGGCTGTTCCTTAGCTATGTTAATTATATTTCTGTGTACAGTTTGCATTGTTAGGGTAACGTGATCAAGAGGGGGAATGCCCTCTGGTGGGGTATAAAGTTTCTGGGGCTACTTTGGAGCATTTATCATGCATTGGGTATCCACTCCAAGTTAATAGGCTGCCCTATGTATGGCGCGCGTTACCATGTGAAAACGCAACGTAAATGGTTACTAACGCAGCCAAAGTGACACCAGAGCAGACGTTTTTCGAGTCTAACTTCCAAAGTTTAATATAACTGTTTACTGGAAATGAAAGCTCTTCTCCCGGAGTTTTCTCTCTCTTATCTGCCACTTTATAAAAAACGCATCATCTGCTGCAAGTCATTTTTCAGACAGGCACAACACTCTCAAGAACCGGTCTTCGCGGTGTGCCAAAATTCACTTCGCTATTTCCTTCATTTAGAAAATGGATGGTGAAATTGTTTCTGGAAAATGTCACACGTACTTTATTTCCATCCGCCGCTTTTTATAGGTAGATTCCTCTGTGATTATGGGGTCCCCTTTTTTTTCTAACAAGCAAAAAACAAGCCGTGCAAAACCACCCCACTTTTACCAGTTTTTTTACTTACGGCGTGCCTATGGCAACCCAAAAAAATGTTCGCTAAATACTTTGGGTGTGTGTGTGTGCTCCGCCTCCTCTCATGGCTGCATTTACCATCAACTTCCAGCCAGTGGCGTCACCGGGTTTGTGTCACCTGGTGCGGTAAAATATGGGGTTACACCCCCCATATAATACCGCACATATCCTCTTCTGTTGCATATCATTTCCTTGCAGCCCCCCCATTTCAATTATATTTACCCTCCTCCCACAAAATTATAATTCTCCTGCAGCCCCCCTCCATTTTAATACTAATTATCCTGCAGCCCCCTTTAATTATATTTCCCCTGCAGCCCCCCTTTCAATTATAATTCTTCTGCAGCCCCCCTTTAATATAATTGCCCTGCAGCCCCCCCCCTTTCAATTATAATTCTCCTGCAGCCCCCCTGTAATATAATTCCTCTGCAGCCCCCCCCCTTCAATTATAATTCTCCTGCAGCCCCCCCCCTGTAATATAATTCCCCTGCAGCCCCCACTTTCAACTATAATTCTCCTGCAGCCCCCCTGTAATATAATTCCCCTGCAGCCCCCCCCCCCTCAATTATATTTCTCCTGCAGCCCCCCTGTAATATAATTCCCCTGCAGCCCCCCTTCAATTATAATTCTCCTGCAGCCCCCTTTAATATAATTCCCCTGCAGCCCCCCCTTCAATTATAATTCTCCTGCAGCCCCCTTTAATATAATTCCCCTGCAGCCCCCCCCCTTCAATTATAATTCTCCTGCAGCCCCCTTTAATATTATTCCCCTGCAGCCCCCCCTTTCAATTATAATTCTCCTGCAGCCCCCCAGTAATATAATTCCGCTGCAGCCCCCCCCTTTCAATTATAATTCCCCTGCAGCCCCCCTTTCAATTATAATTCTTCTGCAGCCCCCCTTTAATATAATTGCCCTGCAGCCCCCCCCCCCCCTTTCAATTATAATCCTCCTGCAGCCCCCCTGTAATATAATTCATCTGCAGCCCCCCCCCCCCCATTCAACTATAATTCTCCTGCAGCCCCCCTGTAATATTATTCCCCTGCAGCCCCCCCCCCCCTCAATTATATTTCTCCTGCAGCCCCCCTGTAATATAATTCCCCTGCAGCCCCCCCTTTAATTATAATTCCCCTGCAGCCCTCCCTTCAATTATAATTCTCCTGCAGCCCCCCTGTAATATAATTCCGCTGCAGCCCCACTTCAATTATAATGCTCCTGCAGCCCCCCTTTAAAATAATTCCCCTGCGGCCCCCCACTTTCAATTATAATTCTCCTGCAGCCCCCCTGTAATATAATTCCCCTGCAGCCCCCACCCCTTTCAATTATAATTCTCCTGCAGCCCCCCTGTTATATAATTCCACTGCAGCCCTCCCCGTTCAATTATAATTCTCCTGCAACCCCCCTTTAATATAATTCCCCTGCAGCCCCCCCCCCCCTTTCAATTATAATTCCCCTGCAGCCCCCCTTTCAATTATAATTCCCCTGCAGCTCCCCTTTAATATAATTCCCCTGCAGCCCCCCTTTAATATAATTCCCCTGCAGGCTGCAGCCCCCCTTTCAATTATAATTATCCTGCAGCCCCCCCTTTAATATAATTCCCCTGCAGCCCACCCCTTTCAATTATAATTCCCCATGCAGCCCCCCCCTTCAATTATAATTCTCCTGCAGCTCCCCTTTAATATAATTCCCCTGCAGCCCATCCCCCTCAATTAAAATTCTCCTGCAGCCCCCCTCCATTATAATTATAATTCCCCTGCAGCCCCACTTAATTTCAATTATAATTTCCCTGCAGCCCCCCTTTCAGTTATAATTCTCCTGCATCCCACCCCTTTCAATTATATCTACCCTTCCCCCACGATTATAATTCATCTGCAACCCCCCAAAATTATAATTTCCCTGCTTTAATTATAATTCCCCTGTAGCTCCCCCTTTAAATATATTTCCCCTGCAGCCCTGCACCCCCCCCTTCAATTTGAATTCCCCTGCACTCCACAATCTTGCATACAATTTCTCTGCATCCCCCCCCCCCTTCAGAAGAGTCTGTCACCTCTACCCCGGTGGCCATCACTCCGCCCATTACCATGACAACTGCGGAATGCACGTCACGTGATGACAGCATTACATCCAGTGGGAGGAGTGAGCTGGACTTGTCCTGCAATGAGGGGAGGGGAGGAGGACAGAGAACCAACCATTCATTTCCTCCCTCCTCAGAGGTCACCGCCTCTCCTCCAGGGTTGTCGCCTCATTCCAGTCGGGGCCCCTCCCTCACATACACTATATTGCCAAAAGTATTGGGACACCTGCCTTTACACGCACATGAACGTCCCTCCCTCGGGGTGTATCATTATACTGGCTTGGTTCAGAATACTACTTCACTAGGAGACCTTCCAAAAGACCCATTTAATTAAAATACATTATATTACCAAAGGTATTGGGACGCCTGCCTTTACACGCACATGAACTTTAATGGCATCCCAGGTTAAGGTCAGGACTCTGTGCAGGTCAATCAAGTTCTTCCACCCAAAACTCACTCATCCATGTCTTTATGGACCTTGCTTTGTGCACTGGAGGAGGAAGACATTATGGTTGACATTGGATCTACATCAAGGGACATTATTAATTTTTAATAAAGGACTTTTCAAAAAAAGTCTCATGTTTTTATTACACTATACTGGTTATTTTTTTTGGGGTGAGTGGGTAAGGGTACCCCCTACTCATTCACATGGGGGGACGGGATCTACGGATCCCTTTCTCAAAAGGGGCTTCCAGATTCCAATAAGCCCCCTGCCCGCAGAACCCCACAACCACAGTCCAGGGTTGTGGGGAAAAGGCCCTTGTCCCCAAAGCACCCACCCCCCATGTTGAGGGCATGTTGCCTGGTATGGTTCAGAGGGGGGGCTCTTGCTTGTTTTCCCCCTTTCCTGGCCTACCAGGCTACATGCTCGGATAAGGGGGTCTGGTATGTTCTTGGGGGGGAGGGACCCCCATGTTTTTTTTTTTTCAATACATTTTGCATTGCTAACATTCCTCTAAGCACAAGTCGCATGCAACAGGTTGAATCAGTTAAGATGCTAATCCGACTAGGATGCGACTTTCATTAAGTTCAATGGGCTGAAATCTGACCCTAGTCGGACCAAAGTAGTGCAGGGACCTTTTCAAAAGTCGGACCGGCACAAGTTGGACCAGTTAAGACGGCTTTCATAGGGTACCATTGATTTTGACATGTCTTGCGACTTGTGCTCTCAAAGTTGGAGCGCTTGTCAGACCAGTGTGGCCCTTGTCAAAGCTTCATAAAACAAGCTGAAGTTAGAAGCTGATTGGCTACTATAACCAGCTGCACCAGATTCTGTGTGCACCAGTGTTAGTAAATCCCCAGTGTTCCTACTCAATCAGCCCAATGTTATCCCTAATAAGCCCCAATTAACTCCTTTTTCACCTTCTCCCATTAGCTATTATGTCGCTACTGATTTTTTATTCCTTTTTTTTTTTTAGCATTAATATTGAAACATCTTTGTTTTAATTCAAATTGTTGCTTAGGGAAAGGCTAGGGTAGTATATAGAGAGGCTAGGGTAGTATATAGAGAGACAATGGTAGTATATGGACAGGCTAGGGTAGTATATAGAGAGACTAGGGTAGTATAGGGACAGGCTAGGGTAGTATATAGAGAGACTAGGGTAGTATATGGACAGGCTAGGGTAATATAGGGACAGGCTAGGGTAATATAGGGACAGGCTAGGGTAATATAGGGACAGGCTAGGGTAGTATATTGAGAGACTATAGTAGTATAGGGACAGGCTAGGTAGTATATAGAGAGACTAGGGTAGTATATGGACAGGCTAGGGTAGTATAGGGACAGGCTAGGGTAGTATATAGAGAGACTATGGTAGTATATGGACAGTCTAGGGTAGTATATACAGAGACTAGGGTAGTATAGGGACAGGTTAGGGTAGTATATAGACAGACTAGGGTAGTATAGGGACAGGCTAGGGTAGTATATAGAGAGACTAGGGTAGTATAGGGACAGGCTAGGGTAGTATATAGAGAGACTAGGGTAGTATAGGGACAGGCTAGGGTAGTATATAGAGAGACTATGGTAGTATAGGGACAGGCTAGGGTAGTGTAGGGACAGGCTAAGGTAGTATATAGAGAGACTAGGGTAGTATAGGGACAGTCTAGGGTAGTATATAGAGAGACTATGGTAGTATAGGGACAGGCTAGGGTAGTATAGGGACAGTCTAGGGTAGTATATAGAGAGACTAGGGTAGTATAGGGACAGGCTAGGGTAGTATATAGAGAGACTAGGGTAGTATAGGGACAATCTAGGGTAGTATATAGAGAGACTAGGGTAGTATAGGGACAGGCTAGGGTAGTATATAGACACGCTAGGCAGGACTGTCTTTAACACAGGGAAAAAGGGGCAACTGCCCCTGACCCAGTCATTGTTGTGGGGCCCAATGTAGCTTCCCCTTGAGCCTGCAAATGGTTGATAAGTGGATTCGGGAGGGCCCAACAAAATGTTTGCCCAGGGTCCAATCAGAATTAAAGACGGCCCTGAGGCTAGGTTACTATAGGGACAGGCTAGGATAGTATATAGACAGGCTAGGGTAGTATAGGGGCAGGCTAGGGCAGTATAGGGGCAGGCTAGGGCAGTATATAGACAGGCTAGGGTAGTATATAGACAGGCTAGGGTAGTATAGAGGCAGGCTGGCGTAGTATAGGGGCAGGCTAGAGCAGTATATAGACAGGTTAGGGTAGTATATAGACAGGTTAGGGTAGTATATAGACAGGCTACGGTAGAATATAGACAGGCTAGGGTAGTATAGGGGCAGGCTAGGGCAGTATATAGACAGGCTAGGGTAGTATATAGATAGGCTAGGGTAGTATAGGGGCAGGCTGGTGTAGTATAGGGGCAGGCTAGAGCAGTATATAGACAGGTTAGGGTAGTATATAGACAGGCTAGGGTAGAATATAGACAGGCTAGGGTAGTATATAGACAGGCTAAGGCAGTATAGGGGCAGGCTAGGGTAGTATAGGGGCAGGCTGGGGTAGTATATAGAAAGACTAGGGTAGTATATAGACAGGCTAGGGTAGTATAGGGGCAGGCAGAGTGGCCCGGGGGGCAGTTGCCATCATGACACAAAAATGCTGGAAAATAAATCTTGGTTGTCAATTTGCTGGGTAAATAGAAGAGAAGGAGAGGCGGACGTGGTTCGATTTGCTGCCCCTCTCAAAGTGCTGCCTGGGTCCAATGGACCCACTGGGACCCATGGTAGGGCCGGCCTTGGTCCAAAGGTGCCTCTCTGTGCTCCTTCATCCAAAGTAGGGGGGGGGGGCACTCTAATACAGGAGGTGTGTTACTGGCCAGATCAACAGGAGAAAACAGAGAGGAAAAAAGCTGAAAAAGGAAAAACGAATGCAGCAACCACATCTAATAATTGGCAAGCTGCAATAGATTCCATTTTTGATTTTGGGTTTAATACCGCTTTAAATAAAAAATGTATAAGATGACATTTTTACTATAACAGGATGTTGTGATAACTAGTTATTTCTGCCATGTTAAAATTAAAATTCAGGTCCCATGAAAAATCATGATTTGCTTTAACAAGTTTTGATTTAACACTAAAAAGCATAACTTTTCATCTAGCAAAAAAATAAATTTAATAAAAATATAATAAACTGTGAATTAGGTGCTAACGTTATAAGTGAATTAATAAGGGCCTGACGTTTTCTCTCCTGGATGAATTGAGTTATCGCACCTTAAATCCCGCCTCTTCTGCTCCTTATGATATGTCTTAGCTGAGCTGCACAGAAATTCAATACAAATAAGCACCATAAATAATAAAAAAAGACGTTACATTAGGTACATATCCACAAAAAATAAAAATAAAAAAAAAAGACGTTACATTAGGTACAGATCCACAAAAAAAAAAAAAAAAATTACAAAAAAGATGTTACATTAAATACAGATCCACAAAAAAAAAAAAAAAAAGATGTTACATAAGGTACAGATCCATAAAAAATAAAAAAAAGACATTACATTAGGTACAGATCCACAAAAAATAAATAAAAAACAAACAAACGAAAAAAAAAAAAAAAAGATAGAAAGAAAATGATTTACTTCTATAGAAGTGACTCAGCCATCAACTTGTTTTTCTGCATTGTAAAATTCCTGTTTTCATAACAATTTTGGTCGATATATTTTAAAGCGCAATAATGAAACGATGACAGGCGATCAATAGTAATGAAATTACCAGCCAGATCGCTGTAATTATCGCTGAAATGTGTTGTTGAGAGAAAAAAAAAAGGAAAAAAAAAAAAAGTACATTTCTCAATTAAGTAAAAAAATCTATTTTGTGGAAAACAAATGCATATTTTTTCTGGGAAAAAAAAACAAAAAAAAAACAATTTTTAACCAATAGCCGGTTACTTTCCTTTCTCCCTGGAAAGCTCAGATCGACTTTCATTTTTCAATCACTGCCGACGCGTCTGGGCGTGCAGCTTATTGCTATGCTAAGGGCAAGCACATTTAATTAAAGCATGGATATATTGTCTTCTGAATAAAGAAGAATCTCGATTGATTTACAGAGAAATGTCTTCTCGCAGATTCTGGCAGCCCATCTGGTCTGATTTATTAAAACCTCTAAGGGACGCAAAAAATATTAAAAATACTTTTTTTTTTGGTCTTTTCAAGTAAAAGTTTTGCAGGTGGGTTTAGTAAAACGCGGCAAGGAAGGAAATGAAAGGAGCGGCCACACATGGATCGAAATGATCATCTTAAAGATGGGAATTCGTTTTTTTTTCTTGTCAAAATTATTAATAAATAATGGGTAAAGGTATTCATAATTAATGGGTTCAAGCTAAAGTTTCAGTTTTGAGTGATCGATGCGCAGGCGATCGGCCTTGTCGGAAGCATTTCTGATCTTTTTTTTTTTTTTAACCTCTTGCCATCTGCAATCTGTATATCAACAATATCCAGGAGGATGCCCCGTGCTGAGGATCCTCAAAAATAAGTTTTACTCTTTTGAGAAGCTGCTGCCGTCACTTTGCACAGCTGCTGGCTCTCAATCCCGGGAATCCCCACTGAGATGAAAAGCCGTTCCCCCATCATGCCATCACTATATCAGCTCTGACATAACATGCATGCCGGAGGCTCCACTGATAAAGAAAAATAATATGTGTTCATTCTGCATACATTTAATAGTGCAGCTCTGCCCCACTAAAAAAAAAAAAAAAAATAATAAAAAAATAATATTTTTAAAAATATTTTTATCATTATATTTTTGCTCATTTGTCAGCTAATAATAAAATAATAATAATAATAATAATAATAATAAAATAATGCAACATTTTTATTATGAGCTGACAAATGAGCAACGATAATAAAAAAAAAAAGAGAGAAAGAAATACATTATTTTTAAAAAAATTTTTTAAATTTATACAATTTTTTCGTAAGTGGTGCAGCTGTATTTGACATTAAAAATCAAAACAGTGTACAAATAGAAACCCAACGCGGAAGCGGAACCCAACTGTACCTAAGCACCACAAACTGGAAATGCTATTTCATAGACTGCCGCAAAATGTGTTTTCATTTTTGTTTCATTCGTTTTTGTTTTCATTTGTCTTTCTTCGTTTTCCGGGTCATTCATTATGATCGCAATTCATAAATTACAAAAATTTGGAAATTTGTAAAATTGTAAATTTGGAAATTTGAAAAATTTAAAAAATTTGAAAATAAGAAAGAAAATGTGAAAAGTCGAAAGAATAACTAACTAACTAACTAACTAACTAACTAACTAACTAACTAATGGAATATGGCTGGGGAATCCTTAATATGTAAGGCACCTCATCCCAATTTTGTTAAGAACTAATGGGTAAGGATAGGAAGAGGGGATTGTAACGGTGCCAAAAAATACATAAAAAAAGATTTTATTTTAGACATTATTAAAAAACATGAACATGAATTGCATATATATACATGGGTGCATGAACAAAAAACACACAGAGAAATATGTAGTAAGAACCCACCAAGCTGTTAGTAGGCCAGTGTAGATTACAGGTAATCAATTCCTACATGTTTCGCCAAGGCATTGGCTTCCTCAGGGAAAATGATTAAACCTGTGCAAAAATGTAGACTCTAAGTAAGAAAAAGAAGAACAAAACATAAAGTATATGTTCTACTAAAGATACAAGACAATAGTTTATATTTATATTTGTTTGATAATTCAATGCGTGACATGGTCAAAAATGACCCCTCATAACCGGCATCCCCCACACATCCCCCTTGATATACCTAACCCTAGGCTCCCGACAAGTGGTGGGGCAAGGAGGCCACCCCAGAGAGATCAACAGTCCTGCACTGCAACTAAACTAACTAATAATAACTAACTGTTAAATTATAGGTCTTGGAATTTCCAATCAAATTTGGCTGTTACAAATACAATCTGAAATAACGAATGCCGTATCTAAAGAAACGGAACAGAATTAATTAATAATAAATAATGATACTAATAATAATAATTTTAAATTCATAAATTCGAAAAATTAGAAAATCTGAAAATAAGAAAGAAAATCCAAAAATTTGAAAGGATAAATAACTAATAATAACTAACTATTAAATTATAGAAATGTTAAGGGGGGGTTCTCAACAAAAAAAAGCAATTAATTTTGTTTCAAATTAGTTTTTTAATGAATTTTGACAAAGTTGCTAATTTGTAAATAGCCAAAATAACGAAAACCTGTTTAACAAAATTTTCAGAATATTTGTAAATTCATAAATGAAAAAATTTGTAAATTCGAAAGTTTGTAAATTCGTAAATTCGAAATTTGGAAATCCGAAAACCCGAAAATTCAAAAATCTGAAATAATAACTAACTAATAATAACTTAGCTATTACTAACTATTAAATTATAGGTATTGAATTTCCTTTCAAATTTAGCTGTTAGTGAACGTAACGAATACAAATTTATCCGAAGTTACGAATTATCTGTAATAACGAATGCCGTATCTAAACAAATGGAACGGAACACATTAATAATTCATAATAATAATAAAATGTTTTTATTATTATTATTGTTATTTATTATTATTAATTTGTTACGTTCCGAAGCACCCTCCCCATGTTGAGAGCATGTGGCCTGGTACGGTTCAGGAGGGGGAGCGCTCTCTCGACCCCCCTTTTTTTTCCTGCAGCCTGCCAGGTTGTGTGCTCGGATAAGGGTCTGGTATGGATTTTTTGGGGGGACCCCATGCCATTTTTTTTTAATTTTGGCTCGTGGTTCCCCTTAAAATCCATCCCAGACCTGAAGGGTCTGGGATGGATTTTTAAGGGGACCCCCACGTCATTTTTTTTTCATTTTGGCACGGGGTTCCCCTGTGGGGGAATTCCATGTTGTTTTTATCAATGAACTTTTATGTGTATTGCCTGGATCGACAATTTATTATAGCCGCAAGTACTTTTAAATTACTTTTTTTCCTTTAGAAATGTCCTTTTGCTCTCAGACTGTTCTAAACACGGGAAACATTCGCCACTTTACAGGCATCCTATAGACACCCCCCAGGTACGAAATTTAAAGGAATATTATACTTTTATTGTTTCACTTTAAGCATTATTAAAATCAGTGCTCCCGAAAAAACTGAAGTTTTTAAAACTTTTTTTTGCATTGATACATGTCCCCTGGGACAGGACCCGGGTCCCCAAACACTTTTAAAGACAATAACTTGCATATAAGCCTTTAAAATTAGCACTTTTGATTTTTCATGTTCGTGTCCCATAGACTTTAATGGTGTTCTTGCATTTCTAACACATTTTTTGCCTGTTCGTGTGTTCTGCTGCGAACTGAACGGGGGGATGTTCGGCCCATCCTTAGTGATCAGTGGGAAGAATGCTCCTTACATTGGTGATCAGTGAGAAGAATGTTCCTTACATTGGAGGTCAGTGAGAAGAATGTTCCTTACATTGGTGATCAGGGGGAAGAATGTCCCTTACATTGGTGATCAGTGGGAAGAATGTCCCTTACATTGGTGATCAGTGGGAAGAATGTCCCTTACATTGGTGATCAGTGAGAAGAATGTCTCTTACATTGGTGATCAGTGAGAAGAATGTTCCTTACATTGGAGGTCAGTGAGAAGAATGTTCCTTACATTGGTGATCAGGGGGAAGAATGTCCCTTACATTGGTGATCAGTGGGAAGAATGTTCCTTACATTGGTGGTCAGGGGGAAGAATGTCCCTTACATTGGTGATCAGTGGGAAGAATGTCCCTTACATTGGTGATCAGTGAGAAGAATGTCTCTTACATTGGTGATCAGTGAGAAGAATGTTCCTTACATTGATGGTCAGTGGGAAGAATGTTCCTTACATTGGTGATCAGTGGGAAGAATGATCCTTACATTGGTGATCAGTGGGAAGAATGATCCTTACATTGGTGATCAGTGAGAAGAATGTCCCTTACATTGGTGATCAGTGAGAAGAATGTTCCTTACATTGGAGGTCAGTGAGAAAAATGTCCCTTACATTGGTGATCAGTGAGAAGAATGTCCCTTACATTGGTGATCAGTGGGAAGAATGTCCCTTACCATGGTGATCAGTGAGAAGAATGTTCCTTACATTGGTGATCAGTGGGAAGAATGTTCCTTACATTGGTGATCAGTGGGAAGAATGTCCCTTACATTGGTGATCAGTGAGAAGAATGTTCCTTACATTGGTGATCAGTGAGAAGAATGTTCCTTACATTGGTGATCAGTGAGAAGAATGTTCCCTACATTGGTGATCAGTGGGAAGAATGCTCCTTACATTGGTGATCAGTGAGAAGAATGTTCCTTACATTGGAGGCCAGTGAGAAGAATGCTCCTTACATTGGTGATCAGTGGGAAGAATGCTCCTTACATTGGTGATCAGTGGGAAGAATGTTCCTTACAATGGTGATCAGTGGGCAGAATGTCCCTTACCATGGTGATCAGTGAGAAGAATGTTCCTTACATTGGTGATCAGTGGGAAGAATGTTCCTTACATTGGTGATCAGTGGGAAGAATGTCCCTTACATTGGTGATCAGTGAGAAGAATGTTCCTTACATTGGTGATCAGTGAGAAGAATGTTCCTTACATTGGTGATCAGTGAGAAGAATGTTCCCTACATTGGTGATCAGTGGGAAGAATGCTCCTTACATTGGTGATCAGTGAGAAGAATGTTCCTTACATTGGAGGTCAGTGAGAAGAATGCTCCTTACATTGGTGATCAGTGGGAAGAATGTTCCTTACATTGGTGATCAGTGGGAAGAATGTCCCTTACATTGGTGATCAGTGGGAAGAATGTTCCTTACATTGGTGATCAGTGAGAAGAATGTTCCTTACATTGGTGATCAGTGAGAAGAATGTTCCCTACATTGGTGATCAGTGGGAAGAATGCTCCTTACATTGGTGATCAGTGAGAAGAATGTTCCTTACATTGGTGATCAGTGGGAAGAATGTTCCTTACATTGGAGGTCAGTGAGAAGAATGCTCCTTACATTGGTGATCAGTGAGAAGAATGTTCCTTACATTGGTGATCAGTGGGAAGAATGTTCCTTACATTGGTGATCAGTGGGAAGAATGTTCCTTACAATGGTGATCAGTGGGCAGAATGTCCCTTACCATGGTGATCAGTGAGAAGAATGTTCCTTACATTGGTGATCAGTGGGAAGAATGTTCCTTACATTGGTGATCAGTGGGAAGAATGTCCCTTACATTGGTGATCAGTGAGAAGAATGTTCCTTACATTGGTGATCAGTGAGAAGAATGTTCCTTACATTGGTGATCAGTGAGAAGAATGTTCCCTACATTGGTGATCAGTGGGAAGAATGCTCCTTACATTGGTGATCAGTGAGAAGAATGTTCCTTACATTGGAGGCCAGTGAGAAGAATGCTCCTTACATTGGTGATCAGTGGGAAGAATGCTCCTTACATTGGTGATCAGTGGGAAGAATGTTCCTTACAATGGTGATCAGTGGGCAGAATGTCCCTTACCATGGTGATCAGTGAGAAGAATGTTCCTTACATTGGTGATCAGTGGGAAGAATGTTCCTTACATTGGTGATCAGTGGGAAGAATGTCCCTTACATTGGTGATCAGTGAGAAGAATGTTCCTTACATTGGTGATCAGTGAGAAGAATGTTCCTTACATTGGTGATCAGTGAGAAGAATGTTCCCTACATTGGTGATCAGTGGGAAGAATGCTCCTTACATTGGTGATCAGTGAGAAGAATGTTCCTTACATTGGAGGTCAGTGAGAAGAATGCTCCTTACATTGGTGATCAGTGGGAAGAATGTTCCTTACATTGGTGATCAGTGGGAAGAATGTCCCTTACATTGGTGATCAGTGAGAAGAATGTTCCTTACATTGGTGATCAGTGAGAAGAATGTTCCTTACATTGGTGATCAGTGAGAAGAATGTTCCCTACATTGGTGATCAGTGGGAAGAATGCTCCTTACATTGGTGATCAGTGAGAAGAATGTTCCTTACATTGGTGATCAGTGGGAAGAATGTTCCTTACATTGGAGGTCAGTGAGAAGAATGCTCCTTACATTGGTGATCAGTGAGAAGAATGTTCCTTACATTGGTGATCAGTGGGAAGAATGTTCCTTACATTGGTGATCAGTGGGAAGAATGTTCCTTACAATGGTGATCAGTGGGCAGAATGTCCCTTACCATGGTGATCAGTGAGAAGAATGTTCCTTACATTGGTGATCAGTGGGAAGAATGTTCCTTACATTGGTGATCAGTGGGAAGAATGTCCCTTACATTGGTGATCAGTGAGGAGAATGTTCCTTACATTGGTGATCAGTGAGGAGAATGTCCCTTACATTGGTGATCAGTGAGAAGAATGTTCCTTACATTGGAGGTCAGTGAGAAGAATGCTCCTTACATTGGTGATCAGTGGGAAGAATGTTTCTTACAATGGTGATCAGTGGGCAGAATGTCCCTTACCATGGTGATCAGTGAGAAGAATGTTCCTTACATTGGTGATCAGTGGGAAGAATGTTCCTTACATTGGTGATCAGTGGAAAGAATGTTCCTTACATTGGTGATCAGTGAGAAGAATGTTCCTTACATTGGTTATCAGTGAGAAGAATGTTCCTTACATTGGTGATCAGTGGGAAGAATGCTCCTTACATTGGTGGTCAGTGGAAAGAATGCTCCTTACATTGGTGGTCAGTGGGAAGAATGTTCCTTACATTGGTGATCAGTGAGAAGAATGTTCCTTACATTGGTGATCAGTGGGAAGAATGTTCCTTACATTGGTGATCAGTGAGAAGAATGTTCCTTACATTGGTGAACAGTGGGAAGAATGTTCCTTACATTGGTGATCAGTGAAAAGAATGTTCCTTACATTGGTGGTCAGTGAGAAGAATGTTCCTTACATTGGTGATCAGTGGGAAGAAGGTTCCTTACATTGGTGGTCAGTGGGAAGAATGCTCCTTACATTGGTGGACAATGTGAATAAGTTGTTAAGGCCCAGAATGGAAGCATTTTGTTTTTTTTTTACGACAATTTTTCATTAAAAAAAACCTGGCAGGAAGCTTCTCGGCTTCTCCATACCAGAATAACCAAAAGCCTCAAACGCTTCTATGGTGGCACTTTACCCCTTTGAACATTGATACAAGATTCATCCAAAGTCCTGATATCTAACAAAGACACATCAGCTGTATTATGCTCCACCCAGAGACGCATTTTCCCATCAATTCTCTATCAGATCCGCTCCTTGTTACCGCGAAATCTCAGGATTTGATAAGACAAAATTACATTTTCCTTTGGGATTCCGGTGAAAAACTCGGGCCTCAGTCACTTAAGAATCAAGATATATTAGTAAAGGTGTCTGCCAATGCAAGAATATTAAGCACCCGGTCTTGGGGATACAAAATCAATGTAGACACTAGTATTATTATTATTATTTTTTTATATATATATATATCCCGGCGTCCTTACAATATTAACATTTTGCTGTTTGCATAATTCACCAGATTACAAAGCGGCCCCTCTCTCTCTCTCGCTCTCTCTCTCCGGTCTTTTCGAGAAGACGTCGCCATTATATCTCATGCATGAAAAATTACAGGGCCGAAGAAGTTGTTTTAAATCTGACATCAAATAAATATATATATATTTTTTCCCATTGTTTAATGACACACGAATAAGTGAAAAAAAAAAAAAAAAAGACACTTTACGGTCCCAGGGGTGCGGCCGGGGGACATGACGCATGGCCCAAATTCTACACGTAAAAAACCCATCTGGATTAATTCGCTGTGGCAGTGGGACTGCTGGTCAGATTCTCGTCCCTTGGGTTGCCGAATACGAGTCTTGGTACATTGGAGAGTGTCTCTGCGGGGCGCGCAGCCTGAGAAGTGCTTCTGCTAATGGATGGAAGTTGCAAAAAACTTGTTATAGCGATGGAAGATGATTGATGCTTGATGTGGCAGCCGCTGTTGTAATGAAATAAAGTTTACTACGTTCGCTGCAAGAATTCCGATGGATGACATTTACAAGGACTCCTCTGTGTTTCTCCTCTCAGTAATAAAAAAAATAAAAAAATATTCAGGCTCCCTACATTACTTTTTTAGGGGGGGGGGGGGGGGGGGTTGAATTCGGATGAATTTTCGGAAATTCGGATGTGTTCGAATTTCCGAGTTACAAAAGTGCCAAATTTAACGGCTTCCCGACCGCCTCACGCAGATATACTGCGGCAGAATGGCACGGGCAGGCGAAATCACGTACCTGTACGTGGCCCTTTAATTGCCTGCCCGTGGGTCGCACGTGCGCCGCCAGCGGCGTGCTCGCGACCCGGTCGGGAGCTCTGTGACCCCGGCCGCGGGACCAGCGGTCCCGATCGCCGCTGGTGTCCCACGATCGGGTCACAAAGCTGAAGAGCGGGGAGAGGTCTGTGTAAACAAACCTCTCCCCGCGCTTCCTACTCTGCCTGTCATTGATTGGCTGTTCCCGGTCATCGGAAAAGCCGATCAATGACGTCAGACGTCAGCCCCACCCCCTAATGTAAAAAAACACACACACGTCACAGCCCATAACCCATCCCCTCCCCCTAGTGGTTAACTCTTTCACTACCACTGTCATTTATACAGGAATCAATGCATTTAAATAGCATTGATTTCTGTATAAATGACAATGGTCCCAAAAATGTGTCAAAAATGTCCGATGCGTCCGCCATAATGTCGCAGTCACAATAAAAATCGCTGATCGCCGCCATTACTAGTAAAAAAAAAAAATATTAATAAAAATGCTATAAAACTATCCCCTATTTTGTAAACGCTATAACTTTTGCGCAAACCAATCAATAATCCCTAATTGTGATTTTTTTTACCAAAAATATGTAGAAGAATACGTATCGGCCTAAACTGAGGAAAATAAAAAATTTTTATATATTTTTTGGGGATATTTATTATAGCAAAAATTTTTCTCTTGCTCTATTTTTGTTTATAGCAAAAAGGGGCCTGGTCATTTGGCTGCCAATTGGTCCGGGGCTGAAGTGGTTAAACGAATCTGAAATAATGAAAAAATATATAAAAATATGGACAGAATTTGAATCAATTTTAAATAGTTTTCTAATTCCAATTCAAATAGTTTTTAACCAGTTTCCGACCGCCGCACACAGATGTACGTCGGCAGAATGGCACGGACAGGCAAATGGGCGTACAGGTATGTCCCTTTAAATTTCACCGTGCCATCGCCGGTCGGGACCTCTGTGAGTCGGATCGCGGGTCCTGCGGACTCGTTCGCCGCGGGGATACCCACGATCGTCTCACGGAGAGATGCTAAAGTAAACAAGCATCTCCCCATTCTGCCTAGCAACAGTGTCACTGATCTCTGCTCCCTGTGATTGGAGCATAGATCAGTGATGTGTAAAACACAGCCACGCCCCCCACAGTTAGCAACACACCCCTAGGACACACTTTACCCCCTACACTGACACCTAGTGGTTAACCCCTTCACTGCCAGTGTCATTTACACAGGAATCCCTGCATTTGTATAGCAAATACTAAAAATGTGTCAAAAATGTCTGATGTGTCCGCCATAACGTCGCAGTCACAATAAAAATCGCAGATCGCCACCATTACTAGTAAAAAAAATAAAATTATTAATAAAAATGTCATAAAACTATCCCCTATTTTATAAACACTATAACTTTTGTCGCTCTTTTTTTTCTTTATAGCGCAAAAAATAAAAACCGCAGGGGCGATCCAATACCACCAAAAGAAAGCTCTATTTGTGTGAAAAAAGGACACAAAATTAATTTGGGTACAGTGTTGCATGACTGAGTAATTATCATTCAAAGTGTGAGAGCACCGAAAGCTGAAAATTGGTCTGGTTAGGAAGGGGGTTTAACTGCCCAGTGGTCAAGTGGTTAAGAAATGCCTGCTCCCTGTTTGGCCAGTTCAAGCATGCAGCCAGCAAAGTCAAAGTGAACTCTAAACTCCTGATCTGCCTTTCATCCTTTAGCAGTGACTCAGAAAAGTGCTAAAGCCAATAAATCAGCATGACGGCCAAGAAAGGAAAGTGAGATCGGCACATATTGAACGCACCCCAGGTATGTCTGACAAGTCTGAGATGATGCAACCAATGCCAAGAAACACTTTGAATATCAGCGACGCAATTACATTCTGTTCTAAAGAGTCCCTGTCCCCGGACGACGGCTCTGTCTACACGGCTCTAAGAAAGAGTACGAGTTCAGGGAAAGTTTCTCACAAAGGTTTCTTCTCTTTCTCTCTCTTGTACTTTTTGCCCTCGTTTTTGAGGTAGCCAACTTTTTCCAGGTTAACCGCGTGCGCCACCTTGAATCCAAGTTCCCTTTTTTGTGTCTTGTACTTTTGTATGATTGGTGTTTGCAGCTGAGCCATTCATTCTGGCCTGATGGTCTCCTGTTGTGTTCCTATTTCAGCAGCTGATGGAACATCTTAGCGGTAACATTCTCAGACGTCGTTTACCCGAGAAGCTGTCCGCGCAATTCTGCAAAAGGTCAGCCTCGGCTGCCACCCTGCATTCATTTTTCTGTGCGAAGCCCAGAGCCGGTCATGTACAGAAGAGAGTTAACTAAACAGGCGCTCGGAGAACTGCGCAAAACTGCTGAGTTACTGAAGACATAGACAGGCTCGGCAATAAGAGTAGAGCAAGAAAATAAGATTGATCGCCTAAATGCTCGTGTCACTGTCCCAAAACAATATTCTGAATATTAGCAGGCAGGCTCTTAAAGCACATTTCCAGCTTTGAAATAAACCTTCATCTTCAACAGATCCTCTACATCGTCTGTCACTTTTTTGGTTTTATTAAAAGCATACAAACACTATATTTTCAAAAGTATTGGGACGTTTGCCTTTACACGCACATGAACTTTAGTGGCACCCCAGTCTTAGTCCGTAGGGTTCAATATTGAGTCACCCATGATGTTAGAAGACCATCTAGAAGACCCATTGAATTAAAATACATTATAGTACTAAAAGTATCGGGACGCCTGCCTTTACGCACTTGAACTTTAATGGCATCCCAGTCTTAGTCTGTAGGGTTCAATATTGAGTCACCCATGATGTTAGGAGACCATCCAGAACACCCATTGAATTAAAATACACTATAGTACTAAAAGTATTGGGACGCCTGCCTTTACGCACATGAACTTTAATGGCATCCCAGTCTTAGTCCGTAGGGTTCAATATTGAGTCACCCATGATGTTAGGAGACCATCTAGAAGACCCATTGAATTAAAATACACAATAGTACTAAAAGTATCGGACGCCTGCTTTTACGCACTTGAACTTTAATGGCATCCCAGTCTTATGCCCCGTACACACGGTCGGAAATTCCGACCACAAAATCCATCGGATTTTTTCCGACGGATTTTGTCCGACACTGGTGTTGCATACACACGGTCGGACAAAGTTGTCGGAAAATCCGAGCATTCTGAACGTGGTAACGTTTGTTGCGTACGACGGGACTACGTAGAGGCTAGTAGCCAATAGCTTTGGTCTTGTAATGTGATCTGAGCATGCACGGCACTTTGTCCGTCGGAATTCGCTACACACGATCGGAAAAAGTCCGATAGGACTTTGTTGTCGGAAAAATTGAGAGCAGGAGATAAAACTTTGTCCGTCGGAAAATCCGATGGAAAATGTCCGATGGTGCCTACACACGGTCGGAATTTTACACAACATTGTCCGATAGGACATTTTCAGTCGGAAAATCCGACCGTGTGTATGGGGCATTAGTCCGTAGGGTTCAATATTGAGTCACCCATTATGTTAGGAGACCATCCAGAAGATTCATTGAATTAAAATACACTATAGTACTAAAAGTATCGGGACGCCTGCCTTTACGCATTAGAACTTTAATGGCATCCCAGTCTTATGCCCCGTACACACGGTCGGAAATTCCGATGGAAAATGTCCGATTGGACCATGGTGTCGGAAATTCCGACCGTGTGTGGGCTCCATCGGACTTTTTCCGTCTGAATTTCCGACGGAAAAAGTTTGAGATCCTGTTCTCAAATTTTCCGATAACAAAATCCGATCTGACTTTTTCCGATCGTGTGTAGCGAATTCCGACGGACAAAGTGCCACGCATGCTCAGATCAAATTACGAGACCAAAGCTATTGGCTACTAGCCTCTACGTAGTTCCGTCGTACGCAAAGAACGTCACCACGTTCAGAATGATCGGATTTTCCGACAACTTTGTCCGACCTTGTGTATGCAACACCAGTGTCGGACAAAATCCGTCGGAAAAAATCCGAAAGATTTTGTGGTTGGAATTTCCGACCGTGAGTACGGGGGCTTAGTCCATAGGGTTCAATATTGAGTCACCCATTAGTAGACCATCTAGAAGACCCATTGAATTAAAATACACTATAGTACTAAAAGTATCGGGACTCCTGCCTTTACGCACATGAACTTTAATGGCATCCCACTCTTAGTCCATAGGATTCAATATTGAGTCACCCATGATGTTAGGAGACCATCCAGAAGACCCATTGAATTAAAATACACAATAGTACTAAAAGCAATGGAACCATTGGGGGGTCCCACTGACACCAAAAATGGGACACTATCCTTCCCACTGACACCAATGATGGGTGGAATAGTATTTTATTTTACAATAAAAAATTCTGAATGATTATATATATATATATATATATAATATATATATATATATATATATATATACATGGGCGTAGCATAAGGGGTTACAGGGGTCACAATCGCAACCCCACCCCTAGCTCCAGGGGGCCCCTGCAGCCTTCCTGTCATATTATCATATACTCCCCAAAATCCAGCTCTGATCTGCCCTAGGGCCCCACAGCCACGCTCCAGTACTGGGCTTCTACTTTGCCTTCCACAGTCCACGCCCCTCTGTTCCCATTGGCTGGGGAGAAGCTGTGAGCCCTTACCTGAATGGAGAGGAGCACGAGGTGAGAACAGCCCAGGATGGGGAAGTGTCTGTGACTTGTGTGCTGGCAACATGGAATGGTAACCGAGCTCAGCGAGGAGAGTGCCGTCCTGTAGCCACGATGGGGCCGATGCCACTGGTGAGGTAAGACACCGCTCAGTGTCTCCTAGTCACCAGCCCAACTTGAAAAATGTTCAGAACTATGAACCAAGGGAACTTCCTCCCTATTTACAAAAACAGTCCTCTTCATCCTTCCTCCTGCACAAACTTGGTTTTCACAGCACCTGCTGCTCAATCCCGTGGGAACTAGTAGGATATTACTATCTCAGCAAAGGCCCTTTATAGGCAGGAACTCTTGGTCCCTGGACAAAGTAGTGCAGTGTGAGTAAACAGCATGACATTCCTCCTTCTGCTTCCCTGTGGCCACTGATCCCAGCCCCACTTGCTTGCAGAGAATCCTAGCCCACCTGGCTGCCACCAGCCAAGCCTGGTTGATCTTTCTTCCAGTCCCCCTGACTGACCTTCTGCCCCAGTCCTGCCGACTGGCTCACACACATGAAGACCTCCCAGGGCAAGGTTAGATGAAGACTTGGCACTATGTGATCTTCAAGAGAGGCCTGCTACAGATGGCAGCCTCTCCCCTTGTCTGTCCCTGCACTGTGCTGATCTACTCACTGGCTCTCCTTGCTCCTTCCCGCTGCCTCTCTGGCATGAATCTTTCTACTGCCTCCTGTGTTAGGACTCTTCCAAGCCAGCTTTCTTGAGCACCCAGTCCAAGGTAGAACCCCCCCCCCCCCACCAGCAAGGGGTCCCTCAAAGGCCATGGACAGTCATTGTCAGGGCTGGGCTCTGCCCTTCCTTCTCTGAGCTGGCTGCTCAGCTGTCGGCTAATTGCCAGCTCCCATCTCTCTCCACAGTTACTCAGCTGCTGATGATCCTAATTGTCAGTCCTGCCTACTTAAGCCGTCCAGTCCAGAGGAGCTCTGCCTTCACCTTGGTCACATCACAAGAAGCTATAGCCTGCATTCCTGTTTAAAGGATGGCTTTGCTGACATCCCTTCTTGCTCCAGATCCTGCTTGCTGTTCCACTACATTGATCTCTGACTTCTGGCTTGGCTGACTATCCGTTCCGGTTACTGAACTTTGGCTATGTTTTGACTACGTTTGTTCTTTTTACTTTTATTATTAAACAAGTGTGATTTAACTGTACTTCTGTCTCAGCCTGATTTCATGGTTTCTGACAGCCATCTCCTCAGCACTTCTGCTCCATCTTCCAACCGACTCTCCTGCAGGAATGGCCCAGGTCTATTTATGGGGTTGTCTCAGCCCTCTGCCAGCCCTCCTCTGGGGATTGGCTGAGGTCCCATAAATATTCATGGTAGCTGCTCCTAACCCCCGTGCCCTCTAGTTTCTCCAACCTTCTAGACACCAGGTAGAGGTACCAAAGTGCTGCCAGGATGAGTCATCCAGCCTTGGCCTCTAGTAATCGTGACCCAATTCCATGACCCATTTCTAGCCAGAATAAGCTTTTTCCTACTCTCAACTCTAGTAGTGCACACTAGAGGGTGCTACATAAAAAAATAAAATAATAATAAATACCCAGAGCTAAACTCGAGGAGTCAAATCTCCCAAATGCTGATTTTACCCTGTCTTTGGAAATTGCGCGTAGGATGAATTATAGCTTTTATTGTGCTTTCCTTAAAAATACTGATATTGCAAACACTTTACAGGTATTATTGTCTGCGTAATTTGTGTCTCACACACTTGCCGTTTAATGTTTCCCCTTAAAATGGAACATTTGTCAAAACAATCAGCATATTTTAGAAAACTTGAAATTTAATTACCTTTTTTTATCTTTTACTAACACCAGAATTTTCCTATTTCCACAGCTCCTATGTTTGATAAGTAAAAGAACATGAATAAAACAAATCAGTTTATGCCTGAGTAAAGAAATTAGAACTACTAACTGGTTAAGTGGAAAGGGATACCCAAACGTGGGAGATTTGTTGTAACATAATCATCAAATTAAAGTCTATATCTAATCAAAATAGTTGGGAATGGTTACACCCATGCCTATGTAAAAAAAAAAAAAATATTTTGCTGAGGTTCCCCCCCTTGGAAAGATTTATATTTACTTCCTGTAGAAACGGCCCAACAGGAAGGTGCTGGAACAGATGTGCCTTTTTCGTGGTCCAGTGACATCTCTCTGTAGATTTTTGGACTTTCCGTAACGTTCTGTCCAGGTGGCAATGGGCACTAAATCTTCCCTAGACATCAATAAAAACCTAACTAAGCTTCTAACTCCTCCACACTATATTGTGGGGAATAATAAATGGTTATAGATACACTTTAATAATTGGCTTCTAACAGGGCAACAAGGGGTGGGCAGGACGGGCGGCTGCCCTGGGCACTGTGGTATCATGTGAGTTGGAGGTGTGCTGCAAGGAGATTGGGGGGAGGGGATTTGTAGTGGGAGGGGGAATTTGGGGGATGGCAGGGGGTAAGAACAAGGGTAAATTTGGGAGGGGGTACTAGAAGTGGTGATTTGGGGGGATTTGTGTTGGGAGCGGGATGGGGGAAGATGATTTGTGCCAGGAGGAGGATTTGAGGGGTTTGGGCTAGAAGAGGTCATATGGTGAAGGGGGGGGGGGGGGTTGTGCTAGGAGGTATTTTTTCAATGATTTACATTTTTTGGAGGGAGGGGATTTTTGCTGACATATAATGATTATACATCTTGCATGCAGTTTGGCATGTTTGCCCTGGGCTCTAAATTACCTTGCCCCGGCACTGGCTTTTTAACATGGCACAGTTATGTATAAACCTTGACTATGGTATAGCCTATGAGGCTATGCAAACCCCTCTTTACCTCTTAAATGCATAACCCCCCCAACTCAACCTATTAAGTAACCAAACCACACCTGTTTTGGAGTAAATTGGCCGCATCGGCCATTTTATTAAACATTTCAACCATAAACTTTTATTGCAGAACACAATTATCCTTCAGATATATTTTAACCAGTGTTAAGGATCCTTCGAGGCACTAACCACATTTATCACCATATCAGCGTGTCCACACCAGGTCGTCAGTGGCGGCCGCCACCAACTCAGATGACACCACTCAACCTTACATGCTGATACCCATCTCCTGATGCCAGTTAGACCTCGGTTAACTGGGATCAACCAAGGGATACCATACCAAGATGGTTCCCCACTTCAGCCACATTGTTCTTAATTCCTAACGCCTCCAAAGATCCCCAACCGCCAACACATCATATTCAACATCACCATCTAAAACCGTCAAAATAAAAAAAGGGTAGAAGAGTGGGAGCTGCTTCTTCTTACGGTGGCAAGAGACTTGCCTTGGCTCCTCCTACCACCCCAGGAATCACTAACCAAGCTACCCCCCACTAACTGTTACACTCCCCTTAAGCTTAACTTCCGCCTTACTGGTTTCCTTAGCTACCCCGTCATGTCAGCCCTCCCTTATACTGCGTCCCACTCCGGGCTTCTCTTTTCTTCTATTGATGATTGATAGTATAAAGAACCAACGGTTCTCACCCACTTACTGTAGGGTGCCACTAATCCTTCTTCCACATAGATGTCTTCTACACTGCTGTCCTTTCTCCTCCATAATGCCACCTGCTGGTTATAAGAGAGGCTGGGCCACATATCAGCATGATCTCACTCAGCAGAAAGATTACAAATTCACTTGGTGCACCAGAAAAGTATCCCTGATATTTCTAAGTTCTGCATGCTGTAGATGAAGGTACATTAGTGACATGCACTATGTGGTTTAACATTTGTGGACACCAGATCCACCTATATGTTGGACATCCCATTTCAAACCATGGCCATTATATGAAGCTGTCTCTCTGCCCTTCCTTGTGGCTGTAACAGCCTCTACTTCTCAGGGAAAGCTTTCAAGAGTTTGGAATGTGTCTGTGGAAGTTTGTGTCCATTCACCCAAAGACCATTTGTGGGGTCAGGTTCTGATGTTGGATTAAAATCAGTGTTTTATTTCATCCCAAAGGGTGTTCGGTAGGGTTGAGGTCAGGTACCGATGTTGGATGAGAAGATCTGGCTCACAACTGGCATTTACATTTTTTCTAAAGGTGTTCAGTATGGTTGGGTTCAGGCACTGAATTTGGATAAGAAGGTCTGGCTAAAAATTGGCATTCAAATTCTTCCCAAAGGTGTTCAATAGGGCTAAGGTCAAGTACTGATGTTGGATGAAAGGACCCGGGTCACAGTTGGCATTCTAGTTCATACCAAAGATGTTCTGTAGGGTTGGGGTCAGTTACTGACGTTGGAGAAGACCAGGCTCACAATCAGCATTCAAATTCTTTCCAACGGTGCTCTGAAGGGTTGAGGTCAGGTACTGATGTTAGATGAGAAGACCTGACTCACAGCCAGCATTCCAATTCATCCCAAAGATGTTCTGTAGGGTTGGGGTCAGTTACTGATGTTTGAGAAGACCAGGTTCGCAATCAGCATTCCAGTTCTTCCTAAAATGTGCTCAGTAGGGTTGAGGTCAGCCGGTGAGTCGGCTTTCAAACTCTTTCCAAAGGTGTTCCATAGGGTTGAGGTCAGGACTTTGTGCAGGACATCCAAGTTCTTCCACAGCCGGCCTTATACATGGGGGCAGCGTTATGCTAAAACCAAAAAGGATCTTCTCCAAACTGTTCTCACAAGGTCGGAAGTGAACAATTCTCTAAAATATTTTTGTATGTTGGAAACACCTGTACTCAAAAATCTGGAGAGGACCCACATACCTTTGGTCATATAGTGTATAAAAGTAAAAACTAGTTAAAAGAGAAGTGTGGGTCTTGAAAAAAAAATAAACACATACTGTATTCATCTAGATTGATGCTGCACCTGTCCCCAGACACCTCTAAGACTGAGAACTGAGCGATCAAAGACCACTGATCGCTCACGTCTCGGTCTTCAATGAGCAAAGAGCTGGTGACTGTCAACCACTGGCTCTCTGCTCTGTCCTTCCAGCTCTCACTGGAGCGATGGGCGTGGAGGGGGCAGGAGTGGCTGGCTCAGGATCTCAGAGGCTGAGCCAGCTACCACTCAGACATCTAAGTGAATCCTGACATTAAAGCCGGGATCCCTCCAGAGTCTAGACCAGCTGAGTGAGGTCAGCTGACAGCGGGCTAAATACGGCTCACAAGAGTACAGAACAAAGTGAGCTAAAGGGGAAGTGAGGCCAAACAAACCCTACTTCTCCTTTAAATTAAATGGATTTTGGGCTAATTGAAAAAATATAAAAAATCAACTACCTTTGCAACACTATCACCATCAAAAATTGAACTCCAAACAAAATTAGTGTGTGCACGGTGTGACATAAAGTGGTTGTAAACCCTCAGGGTCAACTTAATCTTAGCAGAAAGTAGATAACACAGGCAGCTAACCGCTGCATGTGAAAGTACACTTACTTGTGTAGTTTCTATGTAAATTGTCTGTTTATCGTCGATGACGTCATGCGCGATTGCTTTCATTAATGGCATGTAAATTGTGCCGTTTGTGTATTTCCTGCATGTCGGGAAATTACTGTGAGCAAGATTCCCCTCTGAACGGCACAGAGAAGAAGTCTGGCAATGCAGCAACAATGATAGTCATTTCATGTTCTCATTGAGAATGCTCTGTTGCCGTAGTAATGACAATCGAGATTGAGGCTTGGTTACGACGCTACGGCGCATGCGCGAGATTTCAGCAGGAATACGAAATAAGGGCGGAAATGATGTCCGCATCGGCTTCGGCAAACAGAAGAAAGAATGGCGCGGACGATACCCGGTCGATACTGCAAAATCAAACGCATAAAATAGGTACATCTAACGCTCGTTTAGGACTAATTTATATATCTCTGCTTGGCAATGAAAAGAAACATTGAAATATTAGAAAAAAATGATTTTTTTTGCGGGGTTTACATCCTCTTTAACAACAACCAGACTGAGAGTTGACATCGCATTGGTTGTTGTCACAGTTCCACCATTTTTAATAACTATTTTATTTTCAAGTTTTGCCATAAGTAGTGCTCTGTCTGATTTAGTTTGAAAGCGCCACGGAACTGTCTAGAATCTTCCCCCTGGCATCTGCTTATATTTAGAAATCCTTTTAATACGCAGTGCCATGCTGCCACAACATTTAAAATAAATATCAGCCTTCTTTGGAGGATCAAGACACCGGGAAGCTTCGGAGAGTCTTTGCTGTGGAGCGCATAGGATGCAAAGCGCGGAGTTATCTTAATTATCTAGAACATTATTTAAAATAAATATCAAGTGGGTTTGAGGGGCGTCTTTGAGAGATTGCTTTCACCATGGGGAAAAGGTTCAGATTATAGAGCCGTGGTGTGATTTCTCTAACTTGTTTTATGCATAGTTATTTTGTGATATTTTCCTAAAGTATAAGTAAAGCCCTAGCTTCTCTTATTTACTTCTTTTGGTCTGTTAAATATACCATTGAAGGACTTTCGTTGTAGCTGTTCAATAGGTACAGAAAACCTGTTGATCCTGACGAAATTCAGTGTTGTTCTGTGTTCTATGTAGAGATGAGCTTGGGTTCAGTGTCGGGCCAATCAGCTGCACAAACACAAAAGTGGATGGATGCTTGTGACATATTGACTTTGGACAATGACATTGACCTAATATGGTCATGTGGGATTCAGTGGCAGCTGGTGCTCAACATTTTTTTTTTGGGGGGGGGGGGGGGGGGGCGCAAACCCAGAAAAATTCTGAAAAAAAACCCATCAATTGCAGCCTCACTGTACCATCAATCGCAGCCACTGTGCCATTAATCTCAGCCACTGTGCCCATCAATTGCCACCACTGTACCATCAATCACAGCCACTGTGCCATCAATCACAGACACTGTGCCATCAATTGCCACCACTGTACCATCAATCACAGCCACTGTGCCATCAATCACAGACACTGTGCCATCAATTGCCACCACTGTACCATCAATCACAGCCACTGTGCCATCAATCACAGACACTGTGCCATCAATCGCAGCCACTGTGCCCATCAATTGCCACCACTGTGCCATCAAACTGAGCCACTGTGCCATCAATCGCAGCCACTGTGCCCATCAATCGCAGCCACTGTGCCCATCAATTGCCATCACTTTGCCATCAAACGTAGCCACTGTGCCATCAATCGCAGACACTGTGCCCATCAATTGCCAACACTGTGCCATCAAACGCAGCCACTGTGCCATCAAACGCAGCCACTGTGCCCATCAATTGCCACCGCTGTGCCATCAAGCGCAGCCACTGTGCCCATCAATTGCCGCCACTGTGCCATCAAAAGCAGCCACAGTGCACATCAATTGCCGCCACTGTGCCCATCAAATGCAGCCACTGTGCCCATCAATTGCTGCTACTGTGCTATCAAACACCAGCCACTGTGCCATCAAATGCAGCCACTGTGCCCCATAAAATGCAGCCACTGTGCCCATCAATTGCCACCACCGTGCTCATCAATTGCTCCCACTGTGCCCCATCAAATGCAGCCATTGTGCCACATCAAATGCTGCCAGTGTGCCCCCTGCCGGCCCGCCGGCTGCACTTACCTGTCTCTGGGACTGCTCCTCGATGTCTTCTCCCGTCCTCTCTTCACGTCCTCTGCTATGATTGGGTGCCTGGCTCCAATCACAGCGCCTGTCGTTTCAGCCAATCAGATGACGGGTAACAGATCCAAGCGCCTGATTGGTGGAGAGGCCGTTTAGTGTTAGGAAAGTGAATATTCATTCACTTTTCTAACATAGCTGAGTGACCTGCGAGTGCCCAGCATGGTGCCTTTTAGAGCCTATGGCTCTAATCAGGTGCTTCAAAGACACCCCCGCCGCTGTAATTCAGGCGCCCTGTGCCTGAAAAGGTGATGGGGTGCCGGAATAGGGGGGTGGCAGCATGCAATGCATGAATCTATCTTTATAGATGGTGCTAGAGGGGGTGGCAGGAGAGAGGGGGCGGCGCCCCTGCACTCTTATGGGCGCACCGCCACTGGTGGAATTATAAGATCAGTGATGTCACACTGACAACACAGGAGGTAGCTCATTAGGCTTGGATGCCATTCAGGGATCACTTTGCATTTACTCAATGAATACAAAGTTTTCTCAGATTGGATGAGATGGAGACGTGGGGTGGTGACATTACAAACATTGCATTCATTAACGTGTTTGTAAACTCTGTACAACCACTTTTACCTACAGGTAAGACTATAATAAGACTTACCTTTAGGTACCATGAATATTTCCTAAACTTGCATAGTTTAGGAGATATTCACTGTATCCACATGTGCCAACGTCTCGGGCACAATAGCACTGAAGAAATGACTTGCTTGTGTCGTTTCTCCAGCTGCTGTGCCGTTAACGGTGGCTCCCGTACACATGCGTGACAATACCTTATAATTAGCCTCCACTAGGGAAGTATTTAAAATTCCCCTGTGCACCATGGTCGACCATTGGAACCAGACATCCTCATCTATAGTCTCCCCCAGATCTGACTCCCAAGATAGTTGGTAAGTATAGAACCCTGATCCGCAGAGTATACAGCTCTGATATACTAACGCGTGTCCCAGGGCCACCAAAACTTCCTAAAAAGTTTGAGCTTGAGTAGTAATATCACCCTGATCTCAACACGTCGTCTGTAAAAAGTGAATAATTTGGCGGAGTTGAAATGTCTCCGATGGGGGCGTTTTTAAAGTCTCCAGAAAATATGGGGGTTTTCTAATTCCTTTATGGTCTATAAAATGAGCTATCCTGTAAAGGCCTTTGATAATCCACCATGTGATCTGTTGCGGATGTTGCCCAGGGGAAAATTGCAGATTTCGGAAAATGGGGGCCACTGGGGTGACTTCAGAGGATATATTTTATACACCCTGTCCCAGAGACTCAAGGAATGTGAGAGGGAAGGACTAAGAATGGCTCTACGCTCTATAGAGGGAATCCAGAGCAGAAGGTCAATAGGGAGCGAAGTGCTAGCTTGGGCCTCTAATTTTACCCAATCAGGTTGGTATGTCGGAGAAAAGATTTGGAGGCAGACCGATTGAGAAGAAAAACTGGGAACGGGTCCACTGGTATATCCACAAAGGATCTTTGAACGTAAACATACAGGAAAATGGGTACAAGATTAGAACACGGTGGTACAAGACACCAGACATTATCCACAGAATATTTCCGACTGTGTCAGATCGGTGCTGGAGATGCGGTCAGGACCGGGGTACTTTCCTCCACGTGTGGTGGGAGTGCACACTGATCCAGACATATTGGCGCAGAGTACAGGATGTGAAGACTGCAGTCTCTTCGCTCCCCCTAGAGTTTTCACCAGCACAGTATCTCCTCCATCTCTCCAAAATCTCCAGGAAAAGGTACCACAAATCAGTAGCGATTCATATGATCAATGCAGCCAGACTATGTATACCCGTTCACTGGAGAACTGCAATGCCACCATCTATGAAAGAATGGGTAACACGTATCAATCGCAGCGCAGCGATAGAGAAGCTAATACACACTGCACAGGATAGAATCTCCAGCTTCTCCATTACCTGGGAAGACTGGTTAAAATTTTGAGAATTGGCAGAATATCAAGACATACTACGTAATTCTAGCTGACTGGACTTCTTTAATAAAATCCAATCTGACTGATGATCGGTCCGAAGTGCCATAAGTTAGTCAGCACTCCCACAACAAACAGACGGAGAGGGTAGCTGGTGGCACCCCCACCCCCTCTTCAGGAATATGCCTACGAGACTAACTCTTCCTCACCCCCCCACACTTTTCCAACTTTTTTTCTCTCCCTCTCTTTCTTATCTCTCTCTTTTTCTCTCTCTTCTGTGATTCTTCCTCTTCTCCTCTTCTTCCCCTTGCAAAGATAGACATGGGAAGCAAAACAAAAGCTCTGTGTTAGGAAAGCAAAGGCTCTGACTTACCATTTGCCTGAAGGATCCGGAAGCGCTCGCTTGCACCCACATTGACAGGATCCTTCACTGATAACCTGAGGTACGCCTCTTTTGACTCATGAGGAGATGTTGTTTGATTTGTATGCTAAGGGCACCTTAGGGGGCCGGTCATAAATGCATAATGTATAGCTATACTCCATATGGAGCCGGAGCACCCTGGAAATGTGCTGTTTCTTATGACTGTTGATAGCTTTGTAATATCTGTTAAAATATTTATCTTTCAATAAAAATTTCGAAAGGAAAAAAAAGAAAAGATTTGGTAAAGCTGTACCAGTTGGGCTTCTCTATAATAACACAAGAAGTGGGGGACTCCTAGACCCCCCCGCCATTTTGAGACAAACAAAGAAGAATGAGCCCAACCACACCCCCCCCCCCCCTGCGGACTGCAGATAAATGTAAAAATGATTGATTTTTTGAAAAAGGTTGTGGGAACTGGTATCGGCATTGACCGTTTTTTTTTTTTTACAAGAACTGTTTTCCAATGGAATATAACGAATATCTGCAGCAAGGTAGCTTCTGGAGCAGAGCCAGCTTGGCTTGTGTCCTCAGTTCTGAACTTGAAGGAGTAAGGCCGCTGTTTAGTAATTTGGGAACTAATTTATTTGCTGTAGAATCAAACACTTGATAAGCTTTGCTCTCTGCGTGAACTTGTTCACGGATAAGTCGAGGCCAAAGTAAAGTCTTCAATGGCAACAACTTGGCCACGGGCTACCAGCAGGAAATCCTTGTCTGAAACTAGTTCAGCACTTAACCTTTCCGGATCCTCTCGTTCGGCGCCTGGTATGTGTTTGCTTGTCCATGCAAAAAATTGTTCTGCAATAAATTATCCATGAAAATGATAACTTTCAAGATCTCACAATCATTTGAAAGGCGGTAATGCAAAGAATCACACAAATTAATTAAAAATGTGTTTAGCATTTCCCTCTCAAAGTAATTATTGCACTTGAAATCCAGAAGGCCTTTAGGCGGAATACAGTAGCTGAGCTGTTTTAAACATACTTCCATTTGTCTAATGTTATTTACCCAGCGGATAAAGAAGAGTTGTAGAAATATGTTTTAAATAAGGATGGAAGTTATTTATACAGTGTGATTATGTACAGGCAACTTTCTGTGAATTCACCAACCATTACAGAGGCCAATCCTTTTATATCTATAGGAAACAAGTTGAACAGCCATCCAGAATCATAAAGTAGAATAGGGGTCTCCAAACTTTCTGAACAATGGGCCAGTCTACTGTGCTTCAGACTTTCGGGGGGCTGGACCATGGCCGAGTAGAAAATGTCCCAGTATCAGTGGGAGGAAACAATTTTGCATCGCTGGTGTCAGTGGGAATAACAGTGCCACGCCACTGGTGTCAGTGGGAGGAATAGCACCACAACATTCATGTCAGTGGGAGAAAAATTGCCCCATCGCTGGTGTCAATGGGAGGAATAGTGCCCCATCCAGGGGCGGACTGACCATTCGGCCACTCTGGCACTTCCCGAGGGGCCCAGGCCACTAGGGGGCCCCATCAGGGTTGCCAGCCTAAGTAGAACCAGGGACAGTATGTAAAAATCTGTGTTTGTTTTACATCTGTCTCTGAAATGTCCCTTACCGACATCCTTTTGGTTTAAAAATCCAGAGATTGTAGCTGCTAGACATGTGCGATTAGTTTCGTACGAATCGGAAATTTGTATGAATTTTTCGAAATTCGTACGAATCCGAAATACGAATTTTTATGCATACGAATTCCGTACGAAATACGAAATTTCGTTTACGAATTTCGGATCCAAATTAACAGAAATGTGACTGGTGTTTATGCATAAGAATTCTGTACGAAATACGAAATTTTGTTTATGAAATGCGAAATTTCGTTTACGAAATACGAAATTTCGTTATGAAATACGAAATTTCATTTACGAAATACGAAATTTCGTAAACGAATTTCCGTTCCAAATTAACAGAAAGTATCAGAAACGTGACTGGTGTTAATATGCATAAGAATTCTGTACGAAATACGAAATTTCGTTTACGAATTTCCAATCCAAATTAACAGAAACGTTTAAATTTAAGATTCGTATGAAATTCGTACGAACCTGAATAAAATTTCGTACACGAATTACGAAATACGAAATTTCGTTTACTAAATACGAAATTTCATTTACGAAATTTCGTAAACGAATTTCCGTTCCAAATTAACAGAAAGTATCAGAAACGTGACTGGTGTTTAATATGCATAAGAATTCTGTACGAAATACGAAATTTCGTAAACTAATTTCCGTTCCAAATTAACAGAAAGTATCAGAAACGTGACTGGTGTTAATATGCATAAGAATTCTGTACGAAATACGAAATTTCGTAAACTAATTTCCGATCCAAATTAACAGAAACGTTTAAATTTACAATTCGTACGAATCCGAATAAAATTTTGTACACGAATTACGAAATACAATTTTTTTTTAATACGAAACGGAACGAAACTAAACAAATTTTTTGACGGCGCCTATGTCTAGTAGCTGCCCCACCTCTCCAGTACCTTCTCAGCCAATAGAAACATGTCTGTGTATACTATGTGTACATGTATGTGTATACTATGTGATTGTATACTGTGTGTGTGTATACCGTGTGGCCCCATAATCTCCTATTACCCGGGGGCCCCAGGAGTTGTCAGTCCGCCCCTGGCCCCATCATTGACATAATTGGTTTTGGCTATGATAAAGTGTAGTATCTGTTCTTATCAGTGTCCAGTAGAGGTGCTACACCATCATTCTGGCGCACCGGGAGCTGGAATAACTGTATAGTATCCCTTTGGACTTTAAATGAGGTGTGTGGGATCTCACAACTCCATCCCTACCTATATGCAAGAAAACGAGGGTTTGGGACTTTAAATGAGGTAGATCTAGCATGGCTAAAAGATGAGTCAATGTAACAAGAGACATTTTATTAATTAAAAAACATGGCATGGCAATATGAGTACATACATAGTAAATAAGCATAACAATCAGATATTATTGACCAGATATTCATAAAAACAATCATAGCAACTTGGAGATGACATATTGGACATTTGTCCATAGTAAAGAATCGCTTGAAAAGCAGTATGGTGGGGTAGCTTGGGAGTGGATGAAATAAAACCATCTAAAAAGAAAATGGTGCATCAAAATTGTCCCGACGCGCGTTTCGTAGTTTCCTACCACATCGTCAGGGGCGAGTGCACCGGTGTGCACCAAAAAAGCATAAATAAACGATATGGTCCAAAGTTACACCCAAACACAAGGGAGACTATATACATGTAAAGGAGGGGAGAAATTAACTCATCCCACTAAGTACTTACATGTCAATTAAGTCTAGACCATGTGAACATGAAACCTGGTGGCTGCGTCGGGCCAATTTTGATGCACATTGACTCATCTTTTAGCCATGCTAGATCTACCTCATTTAAAGTCCCAAACTCTCTTTTTCTTGTGTATATGTGTATAGTATCCCTGCTGGTATGATGGGGGCTGTGAAGGCTAGTACTAGCTGGAACAGAAACCAGGATGCCCACAGGCAGTTGGGGCACGAGAGTAATTCTACTCTGAAAACTGGATGAGCCCATTTGCTCCTGGTTTGAATGGATCTACCTTGTCTGGCCATGGGCTGGGATGGCAGAGAGTCCACAGTGTCTGTGCCCCCCTGGGAGTTGTCGCCCCAGAGGTGCTCTTAGTAACACTTGGGTGTGGGACCCCAGTGTAAAAAAGGCACAAAGTCATAGCACAAAATACTTTTTTCTGCACTACGCCTTTTAGGGCTAGGCCCTAGTCCAGGCAATTTTTGTTACTAGGCCTTAGGTAATAGCCAGTGCATATTGCACGGCCACTTATTTATTTTTCACGTTTTGTCACTTTCACTTTTTGTGTGTTTATTTCTCACTAGGATGGAGGGTGTGAGGCCTCCAGCTTGCCCTGACGTCTAGGTGGAGGATGTGTGGCCCTCAGGCTCCTTCCTTTCCTGGCCCTGGGGGAATCTCTCCTCAGGAGAGCCCCTCGACCTAGTACTTGGTGGTCGGCTTCTGCTGGCCACGAGGAGAGGGGTCCACCAGGCCTTTTGGCTAGGTGGATCATGTTGTACCCTATATCACTGTCAGGAGCCCTGCACCCCAGGGGATCAGAGAGAGGTCCTAGCCCTTCGGGGAGTGGGCAAAGCACACCCTTTAGTGCATTTTTTAATGTGTGTACACATTTATGGTTTTTGAACACTTAACGGTTTTTGTTGTTCGTTTTCAGCACCTCCACAAATTAAAAAAATAAATAAATAAATCAGTGGAAAGAATAGTGTCCCATTGTTGTTGTCAGTGTAGGAATTATTGCCCTGTTATTGGTGTCATGGTTGGAATAGTGCCCCAAGGGCTGGATTAAAAAAAAGAAAGAAAAAAAAAGTTATAGTGTCTACAAACTATGATGTATGGCTGCTAAAGTCACATGGGGCGCTAGCATCCAATCGAATAGCGCCCCCCCCCCCCTTGTGGCCCAGGAAACCAAAGGGGAGTGATGGCGAACCTTAGCACCCCAGATGTTTTGGAACTACATTTCCCATGATGCTCAACTACACTGCAGAGTGCATGAGCATCATGGGAAATGTAGTTCCAAAACATCTGGGGTGCCAAGGTTCGCCATCATTGCCATAGGACAGGGGTATGAAACTTAATTTCATTGTGGGCCGCATCAGCATTATGATTGTTCTCAAAAGGGCCGGTTGTATCTGTAAGATTAGATGTCCATCGCATCCCCTCCCCTTACATTAGATGTCAAGAGCCACCCTACCCCACCATCAGAAGTTGAGTCCCCTACCCTGTTTCCCCGAAAATAAGACCTAGCGTGATTGTCGGTGATGGCTGCAATATACGCCCTACCCCACAAATAAGCCCTAGTTAAAGTCCTTGTATGTCTTATTTTCAGGGTAGGGCTTATTTTCAGGGAAACAGGGTAGGGCTTATTTGGGGGGTAGGGCTTATATTGCAGCCATCACCGACAATCACGCTAGGTCTTATTTTCGGGGAAACAGGCTACTCCCTTACATCACAGTGCACCCCCTTTCCTTATGCTGCTGCTGGGAAGAAGCTGGATGCATTGCTTGAAAGCAGAAAGTAGGGATCTGGAGGAGGACAAGAGGAGGGCTGGAGCTCTCCTGCAACTGCAGGAGAGGTGTGAGGGCCACATGAAATGGCCTGGAGGGCCGGATTTGGCCCGCGGGCCTTGTGTTTGACACCTGTGCCATAGGGGAACTACATGCCTTCCGGCTTCCTCTCCCCTCTGTGGTTGAGAACCCATTGCATTTGAGAAGATAGACTGCCTACATGTCATATATGAGTGCCTGGGTCTAGTTATTAGACATGTGCAATTTGTTTCGGTTTTTTTCGTTTTTCGTTTTTTTTTTCGTTTTTTTCGTTCGTTCATTTTCGTACGAATGAACAAATCGTTCGAATCGAACGAATCCGAATAACGAATCGTTCGAATCGTACGAATCCGAAAAGCAACGAAAATCCGAAAAACCAAACAACGAAAATCCGAAAAACGAAAAAAGGAACAACGAAAATGAACGAAAAAATTTGTACATTCGTAACTTTTTTTTGTTGTTGAATTGGTAATTTTCCGTGTCCCTTACAATGGTGCTGCTTAACGTGCTTCGAATGGATTGAACAAAAAAATTCGTACATTCGTAACTTTTTTTTTCGATTCGTAACTTTTTTTTTTCGATTCGTAACTTTTTTTTTCGATTCGTAACTTTTTTTTTCGATTCGTAATGAATGGCTTGAACCAAAAAATTCGTACATTTGTAACTTTTTTTTCGATTCGTAACTTTTTTTTTTTTCGATTCGTAACTTTTTTTTTTCGATTCGTAAATTATTAAAATGTAATAATAGCATACGCATTACATAAAATTATGAATTATGCTCCGATTACGAATCTACGAATGTTACGAATGTACGAATAACTACGAATGCGTCCGAATTTCGAATAAACGAATGAACGAAAATTAAACTAACGAAAAAACGAATCAACGAAAAATAACTCTTACAAATGTACGAATCGTTACGAATACGAACAACGACGACTTACGAATGTACGAATCGTTACGAATCAACGGAAACAAAAAAAACGAAACGAAAAAAAAAACAAATTTTTTCGGAAACGAAAATAAACAAATTTTTTTTGTTGTGCACATGTCTATTAGTTATAGGTCAAATCGCCAGTAGAATGCATAGGAGTCCCGAAAAATCCTTCAGCTCCTGACCTGAGTTATCATGAATCACTGTTCTCCTGAAGCAGCAGAATTTCCTATTTGACGTTTCATGTTAATAAAACCATAAACATAAAAAAAACTGCAACCAAAACAAGCACAGTACTAAACAAAAGGTAATCGTATTTCCGTATTGATTTCTAGGGTACGTTTGCAAATCAGATTACACTGAATGGGTTAAGTGCCTTTCATCTCCAGTAAAGTTGGAGGAAAATCCTCGAGCAGCTTTTCAAGTCCACCCACACCGTATTAGAATCTGCTAATGTTCAGACAATCCCTGGTGCCACCACTTCCACCCCATCTGCCCGTCCCACGTACTAACACAATTAGCTGAGCAAAGAAAAGGACGGGGACCAGTGCAGACTGTAATGGGTATGGACGGGACTTGACGACCTTCATTAATATTCTCTTGGATGAATATAAATCGTCGAGTTGTGAAATTGAAGCTCGGAGCCGTAAGGATTGCGTTTTTTTAAAAAAAATCTCTTATTCTCATCGTTCCTGGCTGCAGAACGAGGAGATTGTACATTTTTCCAAGGGTGCGGTGCATAATAACTGGCCAATGAAGTCGCTTTGTGTGATAAAATGACTGTTTGTACCAAGCAGCTCTATAAAGCCTCTAAACATACAAAATGCAGGCTTAATGAACGAAGCATTTGTTGTTGACCCACAAGTGATATTTTAGTTACAGGTGGTGCCCTGGTGGTCTGAGCCAGTCCCTGGTTTCTTACATATCTGAGTAGTGAAATCTCTCTACATATTTGCTGATTCTTTTAAACTGTCCACTTGGATGTGCCAGCTCTTCTGGTTACGTTCTCTACTATATACAGTTAAAAAATATGCACCAGGGATGATGGAAGATCTGCATCAGATGTGCAGACCTAGGAACTCAGTACAGGGATGGTGGAAACCCCTCATAATACAAGGATACATGGGTACACCAACCCACCCCATAGGTATGATATTTGGTTATTCAGCCATCATTTTACGACTGGCCCTTGCCATAGTAGGGTTGATGACTGGTCATTCAGTCATCACTTTATAACTGGCCTTGGCACAGAAGAGGTCATTCAGTCATCACTATATAACTGGCCTTGGCACAGTAGGGGTGATGTCTGGTCATTCAGTCATCACTTTACGACTGGCCTTGGCACAGTAGGAGTGAAGTCTGGTCATTCAGTCATCACTTTACGACTGGTCTTGGCACAGTAGGGGTGATGTATGGTCATTCAGTCATCACTATATAACTGGCCTTGGCACAGAAGAGGTGATGTATGGTCAGTCAGTCATCACTTTACAACTGGTCTTGGCACAGTAGAGTTGATGCATGGTCATTCAATCATCACATTATAACTGGCCTTGGCACAGTAGGGGGGATGTCTGGTCATTCAGTCATCACTTTACGACTGGCCTTGGCACAGTAGGAGTGAAGTCTGGTCATTCAGTCATTACTTTACGACTGGTCTTGGCACAGTAGGGGTGATGTATGGTCATTCAGTCATCACTTTTTAACTGGCCTTGGCACAGAAGAGGTGATTATGGTCATTCAATTATCACGTTATAACTGGTCTTGGCACAGTAGGAGTGAAGTCTGGTCATTCAGTCATCACTTTACAACTGGTCTTGGCACAGTAGGGGTGATGTATGGTCATTCAATCATCACATTATAACTGGCCTTGACACAGTAGGGGGTGATGTCTGGTCATTCAGTCATCACTTTACGACTGGCCTTGGCACAGTAGGGGTGATGTCTGGTCATTCCGTCATCACTTTACGACTGGCCTTGGCACAACAGGGGTGATGTATGGTCATTCAATCATCACGTTATAACTGGCCTTGGCACAGTAGGAGTGAAGTCTGGTCATTCAGTCATCACTTTACGACTGGCCTTGGCACAGTAGGAGTGATGTATGGTCATTCAATCATCACGTTATAACTGGCCTTGGCACAGTAGGAGTGAAGTTTGGTCATTCAGTCATCACTTTATGACTGGCCATGGCACAGTAGGGGCGATGTCTGGTCATTCTGTCATCACATTATGACTGGTCTTGGCACAGTAGGGGTGATGTCTGGTCATTCACTGATCACTTTATGACTGGTCTTGGAACAGTAGGAGGGAAGTCTGGTCATTCAGTCATCACTTTACAACTGGTCTTGGCTCAGTAGGGGTGATGTATGGTCATTCAGTCATCACTTTACGACTGGCCTTGGCACAGTAGGGGTGATGTCTGGTCATTCTGTCATCACTTTACGACTGGCCTTGGCACAACAGGGGTGATGTATGGCCATTCAATCATCACGTTATAACTGGCCTTGACACAGTAGGAGTGATGTCTGGTCATTTGGTCATCACTTTACGACTGGCCTTGGCACAACAGGGGTGATGTATGGCTATTCAATCATCACGTTATAACTGGCCTTGGCACAGTGGGGGTGATGTCTGGTCATTCAGTCATCACTTTACAATTGGCCTTGGCACAGTAGGAGTGATGTATGGTCATTCAATCATCACGTTATAACTGGCCTTGGCACAGTAGGAGTGATGTCTGGTCATTTGGTCATCACTTTACGACTGGCCTTGGCACAGTAGGGGCGATGTCTGGTCATTCGGTCATCACATTATGACTGGTCTCGGCACAGTAGGGGTGATGTCTGGTCATTCACTGATCACTTTATGACTGGTCTTGGCACAGTAGGGGAGATGTCTGGTCATTCTGTCATCACTTTACGACTGGCCTTGGCACAACAGGGGTGATGTATGGCCATTCAATCATCACGTTATAACTGGCCTTGGCACAGTAAGGGTGATGTCTGGTCATTCAGTCATCACTTTACGACTGGCCTTGGCACAGTAGGAGTGATGTATGGTCATTCAATGATCACGTTATAACTGGCCATGGCACAGTATGGGTGATGTCTGGTCATTTGGTCATCACTTTACGACTGGCCTTGGCACAACAGGGATGATGTATGGCCATTCAATCATCACGTTATAACTGGCCTTGGCACTGTAGGGGTGATGTCTGGTCATTCAGTCATCACTTTACAATTGGCCTTGGCACAGTAGGAGTGATGTATGGTCATTCAATCATCACGTTATAACTGGCCTTGGCACAGTAGGAGTGATGTCTGGTCATTTGGTCATCACTTTACGACTGGCCTTGGCACAGTAGGGGCGATGTCTGGTCATTCGGTCATCACATTATGACTGGTCTCGGCACAGTAGGGGTGATGTCTGGTCATTCAGTCATCACTTTACAACTGGCCTTGGCACAGTAGGGGTGATGTATGGTCATTCAATCATCACTTTACGACTGGCCTTGGCACAGTAGGGGTGATGTATGGTCATTCAATCATCACATTATAACTGGTCTTGGCACAGTAGGAGTGAAGTCTGGTTATTCTGTCATCACTTTACGACTGGTCTTGGCACAGTAGGAGTGAAGTCTGTTCATTCAGTCATCACTTTACGACTGGTCTTGGCACAGTAGGGGTGATGTATGGTCATTCAGTCATCACTTTACGACTGGCCTTGGCACAGTAGGGGTGATGTCTGGTCATTCAGTCATCACTTTACGACTGGCCATGGCACAGTAGGAGTGAAGTCTGGTCATTCAGTCATCACTTTACGACTGGCCTTGGCACAGTAGGAGTGAAGTCTGGTCATTCAGTCATCACTTTACGACTGGCCTTGGCACAGTAGGAGTGAAGTCTGGTCATTCAGTCATCACTTTACGACTAGCCTTGGCACAGTAGGAGTGATGTATGGTCATTCAATCATCACGTTATAACTGGCCTTGGCACAGTAGGGGTGATGTCTGGTCATTCAGTCATCACTTTACGACTGGCCTCGGCACAGTAGGAGTGATGTATGGTCATTCAATCATCACATTATAACTGGCCTTGGCACAGTAGGGGTGATGTCTGGTCATTCAGTCATCACTTTACGACTAGCCTTGGCACAGTAGGGGTGATGTATGGTCATTCAGTCTTCACTTTACAACTGTCCTTGGCACAGTAGGGGTGATGCCTGGTCATTCAGTCATCACTTTACGACTGGTCTTGGCACAGTAGGGGTGATGTATGGTCATTCAGTCATCACTTTACGACTGGTCTTGGGACAGTAGGGCTGATGTATGGTCATTCAATCATCACATTATAACTGGCCTTGGCACAGTAGGGGTGATGTCTGGTCATTCAGTCATCCCTTTACGACTGGCCTTGGCACAGTAGGAGTGAAGTCTGGTCATTCAGTCATCACTTTATGACTGGCCATGACACAGTATGGGTGATGTCTGGTCATTCAGTCATCACTTTACGACTGGCCTTGGCACAGTAGGAGGGAAGTCTGGTCATTCAGTCATCACTTTACGACTGGTCTTGGCACAGTAGGGGTGATGTATGGTCATTCAATCATCACATTATAACTGGCCTTGGCACAGTAGGGGTGATGTCTGGTCATTCAGTCATCACTTTACGACTGACCTTGGCACCGTAGGGGTGATGTATGGTCATTCAATCATCATGTTATAACTGGTTTTGGCACAGTAGGGGTGAAGTCTGGTCATTCAGTCATCACTTTACGGCTGGCCTTGGCACAGTAGGAGTGATGTATGGTCATTCAATCATCACTTTACGACTGACCTTGGCACAGTAGGGGTGATGTATGGTCATTCAATCATCACGTTATAACTGGTTTTGGCACAGTAGGAGTGATGTATGGTCATTCAATCATCACTTTACGACTGACCTTGGCACAGTAGGGGTGATGTATGGTCATTCAATCATCACGTTATAACTGGTTTTGGCACAGTAGGGGTGATGTATGGTCATTCAGTCATCACTTTACGACTGGTCTTGGCACAACAGGGGTGATGTATGATCATTCAATCATCACGTTATAACTGGCCTTGGCACAGTAGGGGTGATGTCTGGTCATTCAGTCATCACTTTACGACTGGCCTTGGCACAGTAGGAGGGAAGTCTGGTCATTCAGTCATCACTTTACGACTGGTCTTGGCACAGTAGGGGTGATGTATGGTCATTCAATCATCACATTATAACTGGCCTTGGCACAGTAGGGGTGATGTCTGGTCATTCAGTCATCACTTTACGACTGGCCTTGGCACAGTAGGAGTGAAGTCTGGTCATTCAGTCATCACTTTACGACTGGCCTTGGCACAGTAGGAGGGAAGTCTGGTCATTCAGTCATCACTTTACGACTGGTCTTGGCACAGTAGGGGTGATGTATGGTCATTCAATCATCACATTATAACTGGCCTTGGCACAGTAGGGGTGATGTCTGGTCATTCAGTCATCACTTTACGACTGGCCTTGGCACAGTAGGAGTGAAGTCTGGTCATTCAGTCATCACTTTATGACTGGCCATGGCACAGTAGGAGGGAAGTATGGTCATTCAGTCATCACTTTACGACTGGTCTTGGCACAGTAGGGGTGCTGTATGGTCATTCAGTCATCACTTTACGACTGGTCTTGGCACAGTAGGGGTGATGTATGGTCATTCAGTCATCACTTTACGACTGGCCTTGGCACAGTAGGGGTGATGTCTGGTCATTCAGTCATCACTTTACGACTGGTCTTGGCACAGTAGGAGTGAAGTCTGGTCATTCAGTCATCACTTTACGACTGGTCTTGGCACAGTAGGGGTGATGTATGGTCATTCAATCATCACGTTATAACTGGCCTTGGCACAGTAGGGGTGATGTCTGGTCATTCAGTCATCACTTTACGACTGGCCTTGGCACAGTAGGAGTGAAGTCTGGTCATTCAGTCATCACTTTACAACTGGCCTTGGCACAGTAGGAGTGATGTATGGTCATTCAGTCATCACTTTACGACTGGCCTTGGCACAGTAGGGGTGATGTATGGTCATTCAGTCATCACTTTACGACTGGCCTTGGCACAGTAGGGGTGATGTATGGTCATTCAGTCATCACTTTACAACTGTCCTTGGCACAGTAGGGGTGATGTCTGGTCATTCAGTCATCACTTTACAAGTGGTCTTGGCACAGTAGGAGTGATGTATGATCATTCAGTCATCACTTTACGACTGGCCTTGGCGCAGTAGGAATGATGTATGGTCATTCAGTCATCACTTTACGACTGGCCTTGGCACAGTAGGAGTGATGTATGATCATTCAGTCATCACTTTACGACTGGCCTTGGCACAGTAGGGGTGATGTATGGTCATTCAATCATCACATTATAACTGGCCTTGGCACAGTAGGGGTGATGTCTGGTCATTCAGTCATCACTTTACGACTGGCCTTGGCACAGTAGGAGTGAAGTCTGGTCATTCAGTCATCACTTTACGACTGGCCTTGGCACAGTAGGAGGGAAGTCTGGTCATTCAGTCATCACTTTACGACTGGTCTTGGCACAGTAGGGGTGATGTATGGTCATTCAATCATCACATTATAACTGGCCTTGGCACAGTAGGGGTGATGTCTGGTCATTCAGTCATCACTTTACGACTGGCCTTGGCACAGTAGGAGTGAAGTCTGGTCATTCAGTCATCACTTTACGACTGGCTGTTGCCATAGTGGGGTTGATGTCTGGTCATTCAACCATCACTTTTTACGACAAGCCGTCACCATATTAGGAGTGATGGCCGGTCGTAAAGCGGTGAAATATCTCCTAATAAAACTTGGCCATACATCATAAAATGTGCAGGGAGACAATGTGAACAACATAAGCAAACGCAGAGGAGCCCACGTGAGATCCTACACGGACAGACGGGTCCCACACACTCATGTAGGCTCAGCGCTCTGCTCAGGAGAGTTAAGAAAACAGCTTATTTTTATCTTTTGCATTTTTGGAACTTTCAAAAAAAAAAAAAGTGAAAATATTCTTCCCTCGTCTCTTCTGTCTGAAGCCGCCTCTCGCCCTGCAAACAGCATTCCAGAACACACGTAACATATGAACACGAGCCATGAATATATGCATGAGTCTATGTTCTGAAATCTCGCTACCGCTGAGAAGAATCGCCTGCGCCACTGCCAAGACACGCCACTGTGGTGCACACTGACATCAAGATGTTCCTCAAATAAGAGATGTGAAAGCGGTAATTTCTGACAGATATTTGGTTTTTGCAAATATTTTCAGCTGCGAGCGTCCAAAATATTGGGGATGCAAATTTCCTCCCTAGTGTTCACTTTCCAACATTGTTAACCAGCCGGAGCTCCAGCCAAATAAAACTAAACCCAAAATTAGAATATAATGCAGCTTACCGGTCCTATCTGCTTAAAAACAGAACCCTCCTTCCAGTACAAATCTGCCCCCCTGCTGAAATCCCCCCCACCCAGCACAAATATTTCCCCCCCCCCCCATCCACCCCAGCACAAATTCCCCCCCCAAAAATGTGCCCTCCCAGGACTAATACTCTTCCCCTCAAATTTCCCCTCCAAGCACAAATCCCCCCTCATCATTTCTACTAGAACAACCCCCCCCCATCAAAAAAAAAAAATATATATATATATATATATATATATATATATATATATATATACCGTATATACTCGAGTATAAGCCGAGTTTTTCAGCACATTTTTTTGTGCTGAAAGTGCCCCCCTCGGCTTATACTCGAGTCAAGCACTTTTCTGCAGCAAAAAAAAAAAAATTTCCGAGCCGACTTTGGGGCCCCGTATCTCGGGCCACTAAGGTCTAGGAGTCCCAAATTGTGTGCCAACCCAGTGGACCTAGCACTATAACATATCCAAAGATGGGGTTCTTAGCACTAAGTGGCCCCGAGATACGCGGCCCCAAAATTGGTTCGGAAAATGTCATTCTCTGCTGCAGAAAAGTGCTCGACATTTTCTGACCCGAATTTGGGGCCCCATATCTCGGGGACACTTAAAGCTAGGAACCCCAAATTGGCATTCAAACCCAGTTGAACTAGCACTACAACATATCCAAAGATGGGGTTCCTAGCACTAAGTGGCCCCGAGATACAGGGCCCCAAAGTCGGTTCAGAAAATGTTATTCTCTGCTGCAGAAAAGTGCTTGAGATTTTCTGACCCGAATTTGGGGACCCATATCTCGGGGACACTTGGTGCTAGGAACCCCAAATGTTGTATTCCAACCCAGTGGAATTAGCACTACAACATATCTAAAGATGGGGTTCCTAGCACTAAGTGACCCTGAGATACAGGGCCCCCAAATCGGTCAACTGTGTCCATCTGCATGGGCACAGTGAGGCTGCAAATGGGCATCGTTGACCCTCTTTTCCACTTACAGTAGCTGCGCATTTCTCACCCTAGGCTTGTACTCGAGTCAATACGTTTTCCCAGTTGTTTGTGGTAAAATTAGGTGCCTCGGCTTATATTCGGGCCGGCCTATACTCGAGTATATACGGTATATATATAAATATATATTTCCCCTCAAATTTCCCCTCCAGCACAACCCCCCCCCCCACTCCAAAACCCCCCTTCCAGCACAAATTCTTCTTTCCCCCAAAAAAATATTTCCCCACTACCATATAACTTTTAAAGGACAAACCCCCCAAATCACCCCTCTTAGCACAAATCTTCTTCCCCCACCCCCCCCAAAAAAAATTCCCCCCTACCATATTACTTTTATAGCACAAATCCCCAAATTTCTCCTCCAAGCATAAATCAACCCCCATTCCAAAAACCCCTTCCAGCACAAATTCCCTTCCCCTAATTCCCTAATTCCCTAGCCTAGCACTACCCCCCCCCCCCCCCCCACAAATTCCCAGCTCAAATATTCTCCAATCATGTCTACTAGAACAAATCCCTCCCCCCCCCAAAAAATTTTCCCCCACTACCATATTACTTTTATAACACAAACCCCCCCCAAAATCGCCCCTCCTAGCACAAATATTCTTCCCACACCCCCCTTCCCAACACAAATTCCCCCAAATCACCAGGGGGTGATTGCTCCAGCCTTGTATCTTGCACTCACCAAACCCCCAAGGTGCCACGTGATTTTACATAAGGATCAGGAACTCCCCCCCCCCGTATTTCTTTAAATTAATGGACTGGCCTACATGCGACAGGAGGGAATGCGCGAAAAACACGCGGAACCGCGCGTGCGCTAGGTGTGAACCTAGAGCAACTGAAGAGCACAATGGAAGGTGCGACATATCATGCGTTAACACACCCCACAGAAATAAATAGGCCCTAAATCCGCCACGTCCGTGAAAGCGGAGTTCGCCGGCGTGTTTTTTAAAAAAAAAAAAAAAATACATAAAAAAAACAAAAAAAAAAAAACAGCCTCCTTGAAAAATAAAGTTCATTACTGAGACCACAGATGGAGCTGGCAATGAAGCTGGAAGATTAAACAGAACATTTTTTTTTTCTTTTTTTTTTCTCGATGTGCAAAATTCTATATAATTGTGCTAATTTCGCTTGTCTTCCAACATACTTGGCAATAAAACAAGTCGTAGGAAATGCTGAGCCTCAGAACTTGTTTATTGCCTCGTAAAACCAGGAAACAAAATTATCACTCAAATAAGTGAAATCTCTAAATTGTGGAAGAGAAGCGGCGGAGATGAGAAGGCAGCCGGGGGGGCCGAACATGTCAGCTGCTCGGAGAAGCCCCCATGGGGAGACGTGTCTAGTGGTCTAGGTAAAATGCTGCAATATTTAGACCCAAATGGCTGCTTCTCCCCCCCCGCTTCTTTCTCTTCCGGATGCTCTCAAAATCGCACGCATTAATGCAAATCTCAATGTCTGGCGAAAAACCTATTATAATTTAGGCTCTGTATACATCTTCAGATCACATCTGCAAGACGTGCTAAAACATTTAACATGCTACATGCCACCGTAGGGGGGAAAAGGGGGGGATTCACTTAAAGCAGAGCTCCATTTTTTTTTTTTAAATATCAATAAATCCCCGATTATTTATTTATTTATTTTTTTTACTCATTATTGGTAAAATTAATTTAAAGCAGAATTGTTTTATTTTTTTATATATATTTTTTTTTTACTTTTTTATTTTTATCTTTTTATTTATTTTTTAACCTTAAAATCCTTATGGTTTCCAGAACATTTTTTTTTATATATATGTAGTGCTGGCTTCTGACAAGAATGCGCTATGTGTTTTTGAAAATTAATATTCCTGAAACCACAGTTGGGTTTTAGGGCTAATTTAGCTAAATTAAGATTTCAGTATCAGTCTGGCTGGATTGCACTGAGTTCTACTTGGCTGCAGGTATCGCTGTCACCGCCGGCAAGTGTGAGAACGCAGTTTAGCTGGGTGTATTGGATACCATTCTTTCTCCCAGAACTAGCCCAGTGGGAGTGTTTATCCTGCTGTGCGTTCTAGGAGGGGGTATTTAGGTACTGAGATCACGTGCTTCGGTTTGTTATCAGCGGTTTAGACATTAATGGCTGTGTGTTGAGTTATTTTGAGGGGACAGCAAATTTGCACTGTTATACAAGCTGTACACTCACTACTTTACATTGTAGACAAGTGTCATTTCTTCAGTGTTGTCACATGAAAAGATAGAATAAAATATTTACAAAAATGTGAGGGGTGTACTTACTTTTGTGAGATACTGTATATATATATATTTTTTTTTTTTGTAATTTAAAAAAAAACATTGGTTATTAAATACCACAAAACAAAATCTCTATCGTAACCTCGCACCACACCACGGGCATGCATAATTTGATATTTACTTGGCGTAACATCACCTTTTTTATTTTACCAAATTTACCAAACAATTGGGTATTATATTGTGTTTTTATAGTGTGTTTGTTCACTAAAATGTATTAAAGTGTATTTTTCCCAAAAATACACTGCACAAATACCACGGGACATAAAAAATTCCAACACCCACCACCATTTTATTATCTAGAGCCTCTGCTGAATGCATAATGTTTGGGGGGTATAAGTAATTTTTTAGCAAAAACATAAAAAATGCAAATTTTTACCTGTAGGAGAAAAAATTCCAAATTGGCCTGGTAGGCAAGTGGTTAAAAATTGAATCTGCTTAACACGGAGTTCCACCCTGAAAAACGTTTTTAAATTTTTCCCAGTCCTTTACTAGTACTAAAAAAAACATTTGTATTGAAAAAAAATGTTTTACTCACCATAAACGCCCTGTTGGTATGTGGTGGCTTCTAATCTGCCACTTCCGGGTCCGCTTCGCTCCACATCATTTCCTCCCTCACCTGTGCTCCTGGAAAATGTGAGTCGTCATTTCCCAGGAGTCAGTGGGCAGGAATGTGTCAAAAAATTGCGTTATTTCCCGACAGGAAGTGACGCAATTTAAGGCCGATCTTTCTAGGTTGCTATAACAACGGGGCGGGACCTTCCTCCGTCGCCGCCCATTGTTATGGCAACTTGGTAAACAATCAGCGCTACGGTCACCGGCTCATCGCGCATGCGCGAGTTTGAGAGGTGTATGCTTGTTACCCAGCATGCACCTCTCCATCGCTAATCCAGGAAGAGGATACGATTAGGCTTCACATGCCCACAATCAGGGGCTTTGCTACAAAAGATCTGGGGCTAGAGCCCATAGCAGCGAAGTAAAAATCATGTCCCCAGAGAGCCCCCTTTACATCAGGGTCACCAGAGAGAGGGCGGGCAGTGAGAGATGATGTAATCTCTCTGCTGCTCATGGCTACACAGTGAGGGCGGAACAACGGGGATGCAGGGCAGGCAGTGAGAGATGATGTCATCTCTCTGCTCTCTGGCCCACCCGCCCGGCTCTTCCATGCTGCCTGCCTGTTCCCTGGCTCTCCCACACTGCCGCCGCACTCGCGGCCCGACTGCAGAGAGGCCACGGCCCAGTGGTTGGGGACCCCTGCAGAGACTCGGGGCTATGGGCCCCAGATTCGGGGTTATAGTCCCAAAAGCCACCCCCTAGCGACGCCACTGCCCACAATCATCATGGCAATGGCCAGAAGAGGATTTTATAAACCGTAAGTAGAAAAAAAAAGGATAGAAGTCTTAGCCACTAGCAAACATATATATATATATATATATTATATATATATATATATATATATATATATATATATATATATACTTTTTTTTGTTATTTTGCATTATAATGGGATGCCTGCTAAAAAAAAAAAAAAATTCTGTGCCGGGACTCCGCTTTATATTATCAGTTTGAAGGTTTACCTACAAATTCTGCGTAAAAGAGAAAAGTGTGTTTTTAATCGGCGTCTAGGGTTCGCCAATCGCCAACATTTGCTCGCAATGAAAATATTTCCGAGGAAGAACACAAACTTCCAACTCTCAAAAGTCTATTTGAGGTTCCTGCAAAATATATATCTTCCATCTGGTCCCGTTACGTAAGGAGCACGCAGCAGATTTCCAGTCTCCATGCTGTTGAAACTCGCTTTCAGCCGCTCCTCCTGAGAACGAGTCTCACCGAGTTGTGTCAAGTCCCCCCCACCCCCCTAAATTTATTGGCTGTGAAAATACATCGGCGGTCGGGTGCGCCATCTCCGTTCCCCCTCGTCTGCCACCTGTGTGAAGAGAGGACTTGTTGATATTTTATTTTTTTCGAGAGAGGACAAATGTTTTTCTTTGTATATCTTGTCACATTGTCAGATACAGACAAGCTGTGGCGAAAATGTATTAATGATTTTGGAAAGATTTTTGTTTCACTTTCTTCTCATTTACTAGCCTGGGCCGAGTGAAGAGTCAACTAAGAACAACATATGTGCAGAGAGGAGGAAATATAAATGAGGAGGATCGGCTTTAGTATTTTATCTTGGGGATTTTAGCAAAAATAATTGTCAGCTTTCTTGTAATAGCAATAAAAAAAACATAGTTACTTAGTCAGGTCCATCTAGTTCAACCAAAAGAAAAAAAAAAAACATATAGTTTTCCATGAAAGGCAAGCCAAGCCTGATCCCTAATCATTGGGATTCTCTCCAAATTAATCAATTGAAAACCCACCCCTAAAACCAGACTTGGGCAATCCCTTAAGGCCAGTGGCTCGCAAAAAGCATCCGCTTCTCAAGAAGTTTCCTTGGAAGAGATCTGACTTCTCCTGCTGTTACTTGCCACTGCCGAAGCACTTTCAAACACGGGGGGTAACATAGGAGGGCAGGAGGGGCTCCGGGAAGTCATCCAGGAGAACAAAGCTCTCAACTTCCACGCCCATCCAGAAAGCTTCACACTTGTCCTGGTTGACTTTGAGCCTGATGCCTCTGTATTCTGCCTTATCACTGAGGCCACCTCCTGCGCCTCCCTGGTCCCAGAGACAAAAACAGAAACATCATCAGCATAACACAACCTTCAAAGGAGGCTCACCAGCAATGTACAAAGGTACCCCACACAATTATCCACTCTCTAGCCTTCTAATGAAGGGGTCGATTGCAAACACATATAGCAGAGGACCCAATGGACACCCCTGACGCACACCCGAGCCGACCACAAAGGGCTGCCCGACCCAACCATTAACCAGAGGAAAGCTTTCAGCCCCTTTGTACAAAATCTTGAGCCAATCAATGAAACCCCCCTCCAGGCCATATTTGCCAAGAAGGAGCCATAAGTACTCATGATTAACCCGATCAGAGGCCTTAGCCTGATCCAATGTCAGCAAAAATTTACCCCAACCAGCAGCCCTACAACGCTCCAAGGCCTCCCAGACAGCTAACACTGCTGAGAAAGTGCTTTTACCCTGGACCATGCAGTGCTGGTGGTGGGATAACAAACTGCCTGCCACTGGTGATAAACCATACAGTTAAATTCCCTTGTGGTATGGACTCATTGCGGACAAGAAATGTCACCATTGTAATGAGTGGCTAGCGTGATACAAGCTTGGGGATGAGCCTTCTCCAGTAGGGCAGGCCCCTACACACAAGCTAATATTTCTCCCAGAAGTCCAAAGACTCCGGACGGATAAAGGACAAATCATACTCATATGAACCTGCCGGACTGACTGATCAGGGCGAAGATATCTGTGGGCCTAAACCCCATCTGCAGAATCTTATCCACCACTGCCCTCCTATGCGAAGGAAGACCACCCCCTCCCAATGGAGCTGCACAACATTTCTCCTTTTAAACATTGAGGAATATAAAATATTTCCATGCTCCTTCCCTGCCTGCTCCCTCCTCCAAAAATCCCGTAGCAGCAACACCAACATACCTTTTCCCCACAGACACACCAATTGCAGTCTTGTTCTTAGACACAATCAAACCTGCCGACAGAGAGTCTGATTCAGCTGGGATAGCAGTCATTGAATCAACAGAGGCAGGACCTACCCTCTCCCCTTGCTCTGAACACTCAGGTTCTTTCCTGGGTTCAAGCATAGTCTTGGCTACTGAAGACTCCAGGATAGTTGTAGCACTACTGCACCCATCATCTCCTCCACTATTCTCAAAAACAGCTGCTGTGTCTGATCCAGGCAAAGTCACTGTATTGTCCTCTCTGCAGACTCTTCCCCCAGAAGCTGACAGTTACTCTCACCAGTTTCATTTAAATCTGAGGTTTTGTTTTCAGCAGGTAAATCAGACTGTACATTGTCTATGGGTCTGGGCTGACTGCCTGTAGCACTACAACCCTCAGCAAGCCAATTGTCACTAATAAAGTCCACATAACCATCCTGTTACCTCTGCAAAGTCATGGCTGATGGTGGGATCAGATTTTCCCCCACTTGTTGCAGACTTCATGGTGGATCTTGCTCTCTCCACGGGTCTTTCTTTCACGGGGCGAGGAACGGTGTCCATATCCGCATCAACATCCAGGGAAGCCTCATCCAAAGGGGATTCCAGCTCAGTGATGAACTCCAGAATGCCATTACCTCCCTCAACCTCCTGCTCAGATGTTCCATATTGCTGCCGCAGAGGGAGGGGGACAGAGGCCTCCGCCACTGAGGGCTCAGCAGATGCCTGAGGTGTTGAAGAGCTGGGCTCATCCTCCGGACCCACTTTATCACTCTCTGCTGACTCTGTCTGTACCTGCATCTCTTCACTGATTGGGTCACTCTCCATGCAGGAATCAGCTCCTCTCCTCATTCAGCTGAAATGTTCCTCGTTCCTATATTTCTCTTTAAATGCTCTGCTATTCTCCTTCAGAGAGCTCACCAGTTCTTTCTGCTTCCTCAAAGCTTGCTCCGAGTCCTTCAACTCAGGCCTCAGAGCCGGCCTTTTCTTGCTGTACATTTTGGCACAAATACGTTTTTTCTTCCTAAGTTCAGCCTTCAAATCTACCAACTTCTTCTCCTCTTTATCAATCCGTGTCAGCTTATCAACAATCCTCTATCTAAAGGCAGACAGGGACTCATCTTTCCTTGGGCCAGGCTCAGTATCTTCCACAGGCTGAGGCCTAATCACAGGCCTATCCAGGGGGCCCCTGCCAGGGTTCTCCCAGATATTCAGCATCCCTACTGGGGCAGAGAAGCAACTCTAGCCCCCGGTCCCTGGAAGCACACGAGCTAAGGAACCAGCAACCTCTCACCTCACTGTCAAGGATCATAATGTCAGTTTCCCACCATCCCTGCACTGAGTTCCCAGGTCTGTACACTCGCTGTTTCCATTACGAGGACCTATGAGGGCCTTTCACCTGGTGAAATACAAGAAAAAAAAAAGCCTTAAAAAGGAAACAAATGCAGCCATTACAACTAAGGATTGGTAGGCAGCAATAAATTATGTTTTTGTTTTGAGTCTAATATTGCTTTAAGTACCGTATTTATCGGCGTATAACACGCACCTTTTCCCCCTTAAAATCGGGGGAAAGTGGTGGGTGCGTGTTATACGCCGATCCCCCAAAAAAATGTGACAAAAAAAAATTGAGTGGAACCGAAGAATAGCGAGCGCCGCCCCAAAAAAACGAGCACCGCCGAAAAAGAACGAGCGCCGCCGAAAAAGACCGAGCCGACTGCTCGGCTCCGCTCGCAGTCCCGCCTCCCTGCGCTCGCTCCCGAAACAGCAGGGAGGCGGGACTGCGAGCGGAGCCGAACAGTCGGCTCGGTCTTTTTCGGCGGCGCTCGGTCTTTTTCGTCGGTGCTCGCGCGGTCTGTCTTGGCAGCGGGAAATTTAAACGTGGGCAAGCTGCAAATGACGCTGGCAAGCTGCAATTGACACTGGGCAAGCTGCAAATGACACTGGGCAAGCTGCAAATGACGCTGGCAAGCTGCAATTGACACTGGGCAAGCTGCAAATGACACTGGGCAAGCTGCAAATGACACTGGGGCAAGCTGCAAATGACGCTGGCAAGGCTGCAAATGGTGCTGGGTAAGCTGCAAATGACGCTGGGCAAGCTGCAAATGACGCTTAAATGTACGTTTTTTTTCCCCCTTAACTTCCCTCCTAAAACTTTTTTTCCTTAAAATGTCCTCCTAAACTTGGGGTGCGTGTTATACGCCGATAAATACGGTAACTTTATGCAGTTAACCATGTCTGCTGTGCCAGCTAGCTAGGGAAGGACCTCAGCAGCCTCATGTCAGCAGCCGCAGGTCGGCAGTTGATATCGGTCATTGACCTAGAATCTGGAGAATCACAGTTTCATCTCAATTAAATGCCTCTTTCGTCCCCTCCAGCTCCGTAGAAGATGGTAAAGCCAGGAGAAGAATAGAGACGACAGTTTCAGCGTGTAAATAAATGGAGAATAAAAGACCTCTTCCTTTTTCCTGGTTCCTGTAATGATATCGAACTCCGAGTCACTAAATGCATCACCCACCGTCAGCTCCTGATGAAGTTTGCTGTGCCTGAAAGGCTTACCACGACTGGCGGAATCTTTCCAGGATTGCAGAAGTGTAGCGCGGCTCCAGCTGCGCTCGGGGCCCGGGGCGGCATCCTTGGCGTGCCGAACATTCTAATTTCTTCAAAAAGAATTCATATCAAGCTGGAAAGCAGGCGTCCTGTGAAAGCTGGAATTCCACTCTTATCTTAGCAGCCCTAACCAGTCCTCGGAGGGTCGTTGGGTGCAGGTCTCGTCCCCTCTGGCTACTGGAAGTGAAACACTCGATGCTTCACGCAGTGTCTCTTATGTTCCACGACGGCAGTGGCTCAACGTATATAAAGAAAGAAGAAGCATGGGATAAAACAGAAATAAATAAAAGGAACTTAAATATATATATATATATATATATATATATATATATATATATATATATACATACTGTATCTCACATTGTTGTAAATATTTTCTTCTATCTTTTCATGTGACAACACTGAAGAGATGGCACTTTGCTACAATGTAAAAGTAGTGAGTGTACAGCTTGTATAACAGTGTAAATTTGATGTCCCCTCAAATTAGCTCAACACACAGCCATTAATGTCTAAACCCCTGGCAACAAAAGTGAGTACACCCCTAAGTCAAAATGTCCAAATTGGGTCCAATGTGTCAATATTTTGTGCGGCCACCATTATTTTCCAGCACTGCCTTAACCCTCTTGGGCATGAAGTTTACCAGAGCTTCACAGGTTGCCACTGGAGTCCTCTTCCCCTCTTCCATAATGACATCACGGAGCTGGTGGATGTTAGAGACCTTCTCCACCTTCCTTTTGAGGATGCCCCAAAGATGCTCAATAGGGTTTAGCTCTGGAGACATGCTTGGCCAGTCCATCACCTTTACCCTCAGCTACTTTAGCAAGGCAGTGGTCCTCTTGGAGGTGTGTTTGGGGTCATTATCATGTTGGAATACTGCCCTGTGGCCCAGTCTCCCAAGGGAGGGGATCATGCCCTGCTTCCACAGTGGAATTCATGGTTCCCTCAATGATCTGTAGCTCCCCAGTGCCGGCAGCACTCATGCAGCCCCAGACCATGACACTCCCACCACCATGCTTGACTGTAGACAAGACACACTTGTCTTTGTACTCCTCATCTGGTTGCCCCCACACACGCTTGTCACCATCTGAACCAAATACGTTTATCTTGGTCTCATCAGATCACAGGACATGGTTCTAGTAATCCATGTCCTTAGTCTGCTTGTCTTCAGCAAACTGTTTGCGGGCTTTCTTGTGCATCATCTTTAGAAGAAGCTTCCTTCTGGAATGCCATGCAGACCAATTTGATGCAGTGTGCATTGTATGGTCTGAGCACTGACAGACTGAACCCCCCCCCCCTTTAACCTCTGCAGCAATGCTGGCAGCACTCATACGTCTTTTTCCCAAAGACAAACTCTGGATATGACGCTGAACACGGGCACTCAACTTCTTTGGTCGACCATGGCAAGGCCTATTCTGAGTGGAACCTGTCCTTTAAGACCGCTGTATGGTCTTGGCCACTGTGCTGCAGCTCAGTTTCAGGGTCTTGGCAATCTTCTTATAGCCTAGGCCATCTTTATGTAGAGCAACAATTCTTTTTTCAGATCCTCTGAGAGTTCTTTGCCATGAGGTGCCATGTTGAACTTCCAGTGACCAGTATGAGAGAGTAGGAGGAATAACATCAAATGTAACACATCTTCTCCCCATTTACACTTGACACCTTGTAACACTAACAAGTCACATGACACCGGGGAGAGAAAATGGCTAATTGGGCCCAATTTGGACATTTTCACTTAGGGGTGTACTCACTTTTGTTGCAAGTGTGTTGAGTTATTTTGAGTGGACAACAAATTTACACTGTTATACTAGCTGTACACTCACTACTTTACATTGTAGCAAAGTGTCATTTCTTCAGTGTTGTCACATGAAAAGGTAGAATAATAATAATAAAAAAAAGGAACTAAAAAAAATATGTAGGCTAAGTAGAAAAAAAAAAAAAGGTAGTGAAAGAAAAACGTAGGCTTGCAGACTTAGGTAGAACATGCGTTGTACCTGGCTGTTATGCTTTAACCACTTAGCCGCTTCCCGACCGCCGCATGTAAAATATACGTCGGCAGAATGGCACGGCTAGGCAAAAGCACGTATATATACTTGCCCTTTAATTGCCTAGCTGTGGGGTCTCGCGCGCGTCGCCGCCGGCGCGCTCGCGACCCCGTCGGGAGCTCCGTGACCGCGGCCGCGGGACCAGCGGACCTGATCGCCGATGGTGTCCCGCGATTGGGTCATAGAGCTGAAGAACGGGGAGAGGTCTGTGTAAACAAACCTCTCCCCGCGCTTCCTACACTGCCTGTCACTGATCTGCTGTTCCCTGTCATCGGGAACAGCCGATCAGTGACGTCAGACGTCAGACACGCCCCCTACTGTAAAAAAAAACACAACACATCACACTAACTCCTCCCCGCCCCCTAGTGGTTAACTCCTTCACTGCCACTGTCATTTACATAGGAATCAGTGCATTTAAATAGCACTGATTTCTGTTTAAATGACAATGGTCCCAAAAATGTATCAAAAATGTCCGATGTGTCCGCCATAATGTCGCAGTCACAATAAAAATCGCTGATCGCCGCCATTACTAGTAAAAAAAAAATAATAATAAAAAATGCTATAAAACTATCCCCTATTTTGTAAACGCTATAACTTTTGCGCAAACCAATCAATAATCGCTATTTGCGATTTTTTTTACCAAAAATATGTAGAAGAATACGTATTGCCTAAACTGAGGAAAAAAAAAAATTTTATATATTTTTTGGGATATTTATTATAGCAAAAAGTAAAAAATATAGAATTTTTTTCAAAATTGTCGCTCTATTTTTGCTTATAGCGCAAAAAATAAAAACCGCAGGGGCGATCAAATGCCACCAAAAGAAAGCTCTATTTTTGGGGAAAAAAGGACGCCAATTTTGTTTGGGAGCCATGTCGCACGACCGCGCAATTGTCAGTTAAAGCGACGCAGTGCTGAATTGCAAAAAGGGGCCTGGTCCTTTGGCTGCAAATTGGTCCGGGGCTGAAATGGTTAAAGACCGCCGCACAACTATATACATCCTGGCTAGCTGCCATAACCCGGTATCAGACCTGAACCAAAGCTTATCTCTACACAGAACAACACTAAATTTCTGGCAGGATCCACAGGCGATTTGCACCTTTTGAACAGCTATAACAAAATGGTATATTTAACAGACTAAAATAAGAGAAGCTAGGGTCTTACTTATACTTTAAGAAAATATCATGAAATGACTATGCATAAAACAAGACACTGGCTGGGAAGGGATTAAAATCAGGGGTGATATATATATATATATATATATATATATATATATAAATATATATATATATACACACACAGCGGGTAAAATAAGTATGGAACACGTCACCATTTTGTTAAATATATTTATAAAGGTGCTGTTGACATGAAATTTTCACCACATGTCGGTAACAACCCATGACATCCAAAGAGACCAAAACAAATACGTTCAGAAATTAAGTTATGTGTAATAAAATGCAATGCCACAGGGAAAAAGTATTGAACACATGAAGAAAGGGAGGTGCAAAAAGGCCTCCCTTTTGGGAAAGCCAAGACACCAGCTGAAATCTATCAGTAATTAGAAAGCAATCCTGCCCCTTGTCAGTGCAAATTAATATCAGCTGGTTCAGTCCCAACTGATGGTTTACAAAAAGGTGTCTCATTACCATGGTGTCACACAAGAAACATCTCATGATGGGTAAAAGCAAAGAGCACTCTCAAGACCTTCACAACCTTATTGTTGCAAAACATACTGATTGGTTACAGAAGGAATTCTAAACTGTTGGGGCCATAATCCGGAAGTGGAAAGAACATAATTTCACCATAAACTGGTCATGACCTGGGGCTCCTCACAAGATATCCGACAGAGGAGTGAGAAGGATTATCAGAAGAGTTGTCCAAGAGTCAAGGACCACTTGTGGAGAGCTTCAGAAAGACCTGGAACTAGCAGGTCTAATTGTTTCAAAGAAAACAATAAGTAATGTACTCACCCGCTATGGCCTATATCCACGCTCACCACGCAAGACTCCATTGCTGAAGAAAAAGCATGTTGAAGCTCGCTTAAAGTTTGCTTCACAACATTTAGACAAGCCTGTGAAATACGGGGAGAATATAGTCTGGTCAGATGAGACCAAAATTGAACTCTTTGGATGCCATAATACACACCATGTTTGGAGGTCAAATGGCTCATCACCCCAAAACCACCCCCCCCATACCAACAGTGAAGTTTGGAGGTGGGAACATCATGGTGTGGGCGGGGCTGTTTCTCAGCATACGGTACTGGAAAACTTCATATCATTGAAGGAAGGATGAATGGAAAAATGTACCAAGACATTCTTGATACAAATCTGCTGCCATCTACCAGGATTATGAAGATGAAACGAGGGAGGACATTTCAGCAAGACAATCATCCCAACACAAAGCCAAGGAAACTCTCAATTGGTTTCATAAAAAGAAAATAAAGCTGCTAGAATGGCCCAGCCAATCACTTGAATCCAATAGAAAATCTATGGAAAGCACTAAAGATCAGAGTTCATAGAAGAGGCCCACAGAACCTTCAAGATTTGAAGACTTTGTGTGGAAGAATGGGCCAAAATCACACCTGAGCAATGCAGTTTCTCCATACAGGAGGCGTCTTGAAGCCATCTTTACCACCAAAGGATTTTGGACCAAGTATTAAATAAATTTCAGTTAGCATGTTCAGTACATTTTCCCTGCGTCCTTCTATTTTACTACACAGAACTTCATTTCTGAACGTATTTGTTTTGGTGTCTTTGTATGTATGGATTACATGGCTTGTTACCGACATGTGGGCACAATTTTATGTTAATAGCATCTTTAGAAATATATTTACAGTGGAACCTTGGTTTACGAGTATGCGGTTAACGAGCATTTTGAAAGACGAGCAACTTTTTTTTTTTTTTAATTCTGACTCGGTTTGCGAAAGTTGTCTCACAAAACGAGCAGAATTCAAGCTAATGGGCAGTGCAGTAGCGCATTTGGCCCGAGGTGCTGGGGAGCCGGGGACACTCGGAACGGTTCAGCACCGTTCTGAGCCGTTTGGAAATACTTGGAATGACTCGGAAATACTCCGTTCCCAAGTGTTTCCAAAGCTTTCCGAGCTGTCCCCAAGTATTTCTGAGGCTCTCCGGCGCCCCCACCCCCACCTCTGGCTACATGCGGTATTGCATGTAATAGAAGTCAATGCAGAACAAATTATGTTTGTTTCCATTGACTTCTATGGGAAAACTCGCTTTGATATGCGAGTGCTTTGGATTACAAGAATTCTCCTGGAACGGATTATGCTTGTAATCCAAGGTTCCACTGTACTGTACCTAGAAAAATGGTGACTTGTTCAATACTTATTTTACCCACTGTATATACGTGATTCTACACAGAACCACCACCCTGTAGAAGTAAATATGCTACAGGTTGGTCGGCAACTGGATAAAGTGTATCTAAATCTGATAATATATAGGGGGGAGTAAATCTTCTGGAGGTTAAGGGGTTAGGGATAAAAAATGGCATTCTTACTGACTTTCTTATCCTCTATATAGTTCTTGCCTCAAAGATCCATGGCCATCCTTCGTTTAGTCTTACTTTTTCAGACGTGTGCTATATCCTGGAAGAAGAACCTAGTTTTTACTCGTTTCTTCAAAAGGTTCTCTGTTTTCCATCTTATCTCTGCCTTGTGATAAACACTTTAAATAATTAATCATGGTGTCACACTGCTTGAAAAATTATGAGTTTCTGGAGATAATACATTCATTTGATGTCCTTTTTATATAGATTTGCATACAACATACAGTGGATGCCGCTGCTAGGTTAGAATGTACATGTTTCCGAATGCTACTTCCCGGACTGTAAAGAAGTACGCAGGAAACGTTTATTTCCTTTTGAAGGTAAGCGGCAAAAACGATACACTAAATTTAGGCCAACCAAATTCTGGTTAGATCGAAACGGGGCTTGTGTGTGGCTCTGATGAAAGGGGTTTGATGATGAAGGTTTTCTTTGATTTTCTGTTTTACTATAAACAGTCGTCAGTGGAAAATGATAACTACAAAAAATGCCCAAACAGGTTTCAAAGACACCCCACTAAACCCATATTTAGACTTGTGGTTGGGGGGGGGCATTAAATACGCTTGGTTGAGCTTCGTTTTCAGTGCAACCTAACTACCCTCCTTGGGGTGCAATATTAGTGAACAGGATAATAGTGAGCAGGGGTGTTCACATGCCACGGTCATGAAGGTTCGCACCGGCAGCATAAACTAGCCAAGATTTTGCAACCGGGGGGGGGGGGGTGCCTACTGAATGCAACCCTTTCAAGCAAATGGGGAAGCACTGCAAATGCCCCACAACCGCACATGGTTTTTGTACATTTGTTTGTCAAAAGTGGAGTTAAAACAGGTGGCGAGGAGACATCACATTGCCTCCTCCCCCCCTGTCAATCGCCTCTGAAAAGCGGTCCGAATGTGGACCTCTTATGAGATGAGTGTCACGTCTAAACCTAGCCTTAATGGCATGGGTATGGAAAAACTTCATGAGTTGCTATGGCTATTTTAGTGATTTTTATAGCATTAATGTAAGAATGAAGCATTTTAGTTACATGTATTGTTTTTAGAAGCTAGGCTTCCCCTATACACATGCTAATGAACTTGTTGGGCTGGTTCATGTTGCTCAGGAAAGGAAGTGATGCTACAGGAAGTAGGGGGAAAGGAAAGAGGACTTAAAGTGTTACTAAACCCAGGGTCCTGCATTCACTAAATCTGGCCTCCCACAGTACACAGAACATGGAAATCCATGGAAATTCAATTATTTTAGTAAATATAAACGGCTAAAAAACCTTTTCTCATCAGCAGTTAGAGCAGTCTTGTGACTTCTAGCAGTGTTCAGCTAAGCACTAGCTAAAGCTTGTAGGAGGAGTTTTCTCACTGCCCTATAAGACTGCAAGACCCCTGACCCTCTGTCTGGACAGGGCTGATTGGCCCTGTGCTGATCACATGCATCCTGCCAAAAAAATTAAAACTTTCTCTAGCAATACACACCAAACTGAGCATGTGCAGACTCGCTCTATAGGCTCTGTGTTATCAGGAAATTATTAGGAGCCATTGGAAGAAGGGGAGGTTTAGAGAAGACAGGATCAAACAGCCTTTTTTACACAACGTAGATGATTAACCCCTTAGGTTCCACAGTGAGTATAGCAAGCATGCTTTACTGTATATACAGACTGATTTTATTGACATTCGGCGCTATGGTTTGAGACAAGAGGAGAATCGTTTTTCCGTGTGATGTGCGGATGGTCTCCCTTGTCTTTTTAATGCAGAGTAGTGAACGTGGATGGAGCATATAACTCATATGAGCCTGTTTTAACACCCCCCCCCCCCCCTGTAACAGGTAGTCAACACCCTCTGGTAAGAGTACATCCAAACCTTTGGTGGTGGTTTAGTCACAAGGTGGAGGAGCTGATGTGCTGGCATACAAGAACTTTTTCACATTTATTTTTGACCGTGAAGGCAATACACTAGTGTCATACGTACAAAAAAAATGGATTGATTGTTTTATCCTAAAGCGCAACACACTTGTTTTATATATTTGTCTATGTGATAATATGTCATGTTAGTGGTGCTTAAATTCATGTTATTGATTGTTTATTTGATTTCACGAGCGCAGTTTTTCTCTGTTTTTATTTCAGCCCGAGGGGAGCCTGATCGCTGCCAGGAGGCAAGGGAGAAGAAGTTGCCAGAGAGTCAACTTCTCTTGTTGCCGGAGGTGGTTAATAAAATAAATCATTTAAAAACTGCATTTTGGATTTATTCGGGTTATCTTTTTGTAATATTACAATTTGTTTGATGATCTGAACCATTTAAGTGTGACAAATATGCAAAAAAACAAAACAAAAAAAAAACAATTTTACCGCTTCAATACCCTGCACTGTCATATGACATCCACAAGGTGGATCTCCCATCCTGGGTGGGCGTCATATGACGTCCTCCCATTCCTGGCCTTCTAGGGGGCGCGTGCGTGACGCGGCGTCGCTCGGGACCCTGTGCACGTGCCCGGCGGCCGCGATGTCCGCCGGGCACCCGGGAACACAGCATCCACGTCCTGTCAGTGGAGAGGAGACCGACGGTGTGTTCCCAGTACAGAGGAACAACAATCGGTCTCCCCTTGTGAGTCCCCTCCCCCCACAGTTAGAATCACTACCATAGGGAACATATTAACCCCTGCAGCGCCCCCTAGTGTTAACCCCTTCCCTGCCAGTCACATTTACACAGTAATCCGTGCAATTTTATAGCAACGATCGCTGTGTAAATGTGAATGGTCCATAAATGTGTCAAAAGTGTCCGAAGTGTCCGCCGCAATGTCACAGTCACGAAAAAAAATCGCAGATCGCCACCATTACTAGTAAAAAAAAAAAAAAAGCAATAAATCTATCCCCTATTTTGTAGATGCTATAACTTTTGCGCAAACCAATCAATATATGCTTATTGCGATTTTTTTTTTTTACCAAAAATATGTAGAAGAATATATTTCGGCCTAAACTGAGTAAAAAATGTTATTTTTTTTTTGTTTTTAAATGGGATATTTATTATAGCAAAAAGTAAAAAATATTGTGTTTTTTTAAAAATTGTCGCTCTTCTTTTGATTATAGCACAAAAAATAAAAAATTGCAGATCGCCACCATTACTAATAAAAAAAAAAATATGTAATAAAAATGACATAAATCTATCACCTATTTTGAAGATGCTATAACTTTTGCACAAACCAATCAATAAACGCTTATTAGTAGTGTGGGTGACCTTCGCGCTATTTACGAACTAGAACTTCTGCACAAAAAACAATAAATACAGTAAATACTGAATATAAAAAATTGTAATAAATATAAAGTGAATGGCTGATATATGCCAACTAAAAGTGCTAAGTGTAGAATACATTTCTTAAAAAAGCAGCAAAATCTAATGGTGAACACAATACCACAAATGCCATAAAAAACAGTAGTGATTTTGCGCGAAATCACTACTGTTTTTTAATAAACGCTTATTGACATTTTTTTTACCAAAAATATGTAGATGAAAACATATCAGTCTAAATTGAGAGAAAAACATTTTTTTATATATATTTTTGGGTGATATTTATTATAGCAAAAAGTAAAAAATAATGCTTTTTTTTTCAAAATTTTAGCTCTTTTTTTGTTTATAGCGCAAAAAATAAAAACTGCAGAGGCGATCAAATACCAAAAAAAGAAAGCTCTATTTGTGGGAAAAAAAGGACGTCAATTTTGTTTGGGTGCAACGTCGCACAATTGCGCAATTGTCAGTTAAAGCAACGCAGTGCCGAATCGCAAAAAGTCCTCTGGTAAGGAAGGGGGTAAAATCCTCCGGGGCTGAAGTGGTTAAGAAGGGAGCAAATACTTTTCCACAGCACTGTATATGATCTTGGTAAGACGATTACGAAGCGATTGTAAATCAAATTGAGTTTGCAACGCATGTGGCCAGATTTACAGGAAAAGTTCTCAGCTTTGCACATTAGAGTGTAAGCCCCTCTGGCAGGGGCCGCTGTAATGGCTCCAATGTAATGTTCTTGAAGTTAGGCTTACACTATGTTTGCGTCCTTGGCTAAGCCCTTCCTGTTATGAAAAAAATAAAAGTAAAGTAACTTCTTTCAGCTCAACTCTTGTTTGCGTCTATTAGTTCTGTCCTCGTTCTCAACTCCGTGTCTCAGGCAGTCCCTTTTGTTCTGCTGATGTGCTAATAGTCTGAATTATCACATTAAATGACAATATGAAGAGATGTTCCCACTTGAGATGGATCTACTTATTACCGTGACGCGTACCAGTCAGTTTTTGTGAAATCGCGAAGCCCTCTGGATTTCTTTTTTGACATTAAAATACTCCGTGCTAAGTAGTCAGAATTGCCTGGAACGTCTGAATTGTTGGAATATCACAAGGCTCATCTGATTTGAGAAAGTAGTCATTATGACAACTGTCACTTTGTCTCCTGACTAATTCGTTTTCTAAAGACATCTTTGAGAGAGAGTACAGGAAACAAGAAGGGAAAAGAAAAAAAAAGTTGGAGGGCCGAATTTTGTATTTTCAGCGTCAGGATTCTTAAAAGAGGAAATAAAGGGCAAAATCCAAAATGACATATATGACACAGTCTGTCACTAGTATTATTACAGTCCTCCTCATAGCATGGATTATAGGGGCAACTTTTGGTGGACACCTGACCATCTCATCTATCTAAATGGTCAATAGTATGTGACACCCCCCATATTTTTGAGTTCTGGGGTTTCCATTAAAGGGTACTATTAATGGTACTGTAGTCAAGGACATTTTATATGGCCAAAGGTTGGTGGACACCTAACCATCTCATCTACCTAAAGGGTCAATAGTACCTGACCATCTCATTTACCCAAATTGTCAATAGTATGTGACACCCTCCATATTTTTGAGTTCTGGGGTTTCCATTGAAAGGTACTGTTAATGCTATAGTACTCAATGCCATTTTAAATTATATGGCCAAATGTTGGTGAACACCTGACCATCTCATCTACCTACAGTAAGAGGTCAATAGTATGTGAAACTCTCCACATTTTTTAGTTCTGAAATTTCCATTAAAGGGTACTATTAATGGTACTGTAGTCAAGGACATTTTATATGGCCAAATGTTGGTGGATACCTAAACATCTCCACTACCTAAAGGGTCAATAGTACCTGGCCATCTCATCTACCCAAATTGTCAATAGTATGTGACACCCTCCATATTTTTGAGTTTTGGGGTTTCCATTGAAAGGTACTGTTAATGCTATAGTACTCAATGCCATTTTAATTTATATGGCCAAATCTTGGGGGACACCTGATCATCTCATCTACCTAAAGGGTCAATAGTGTGTGACACCATTTTTTTTTAGTTTTGTAGGGTAATGTTAATGCCACAAAAGACATTTAATAAATTGTCCACTCCCAACCTTGTTATGCCCCATACACACGGTCAGATTTTCCGACGGAAAATGTCCTATCGGACAATGTTGTCAGAAATTCCGACCGTGTGTAGGCTCCATCTGACTTTTTCCGTCGGATTTTCCGACGGACAAAGTTTTATCTCCTGCTCTCAAATTTTCCGACAACAAAGTCCTATTGGACTTTTTCCGATCGTGTGTAGCGAATTCCGACGGACAAAGTGCCACGCATGCTCAGATCACATTACAAGACCAAAGCTATTGGCTACTAGCCTCTACGAACGTCACCACGTTCAGGATGATCGGATTTTCCGACAACTTTGTCCGAGCGTGTGTATGCAACACCAGTGTCGGACAAAATCCGTCGGAAAAAATCTGACGGATTTTGTGGTCGGAATTTCCGACCGTGTGTACGGGGCATAAGAAGTGTTTGGGAAGGCCATTTATTGCAGCCAGCTCCATGACGACCTGGCTTGTTGTGTCCTGCACAGTACCAATTTCAATACTCTGAACTGTGGAATTATAAAGACAATTCCAAATATGTGTACAATAATATATATGTATATATATATATATATATATATATATATATATAATACATAAAATGTAAAAATACTTTTTGTGAAAGTCCACGTGATGAGAAAAGTCCTCGATTTAGTATTCATATGAAAGTCATAACGCCAAAACAGATGTCCACCACCAATGCATTTGAACATTGAACAACATAATCTATAAACAGCTATACATAAGCTATACATAAAAAATTGGATTAAAAATCTAATTTTAAAATAATTTTTAATCCAATTTTTATATACAACTCTTTAAAGATTGTGTTTTTCAATACAATTTTATTTTTAATAAATTGTGTGCCTATGAAGTCCATGTTATTTTCTGGACTAGCTATGAATGTTGTTCAGGATACATTGTGCATGTTGTAATGTGCATGTTCTGGGCATAAAGGAAACCTGAATAGCATGTCTGGAATTCTATTCAAGTAGCAGGTCAAGAAAAAATATTTAAGGGCTTTTCAAGGAAAATACGGTAAGTTGACTCGACGATGGCAAGATCAAATACTCCGATGATGAATGATTTTTCTGAACTTTTGTATAAATTTTCAAGGAAAATTCTTTTTGTATATGGACAGCTTTAGGTTAAAAAAGGACACTTGGACATTCAAAGCAACTAATAGAAAAGCACCTTGAGTCCTCAGAAACCCTAGGTGATCCAGACACAGGGGAATGCAAAATGCCTTATAAAGGAAGGTCCAATTCATATGTACTATCCCTTTATTGGATACATGATTGGACTAATAATCCATTGTGTGTTTTTAGAATTAAAATAATAAAATAGTGCAGCGCAAACATAAATAAAATATAAAATGTACCACAGGAATAAAATAAGTCCAGAAGGCAATCAGTCTCAGTATAAAGTGCTAGTGCAAAATAGCAGCTTCCTAGTTACGGTGACACACTCCAAAGAGAAATCTGTGATAGTGATCAGTTCAGGAAACAAATCCAAGTCAATCACAATGAAAGGTGCTAGTGCAAATTAGCAGCTACTGGTGACAAATGGTGACACAATCCAGAGAAATTTCTGTGGTGGTGGTCCCTTTAAATAGAGTAATGATGGCCCCTCACCTCCCTGCTTCGACCTGCAATAGGTCACAAAGCAGTATGCAGCTAAGTCAGACTCTGGTCTCCAACCGTCAGGAATCAATCATAGACGGGGATGGTGCTTGCTCTGGGTGCGCTGTAACCAATGACGGTCTTTTCCCTGCAACCGATTGCAATGTTCTTCTACAAAGATGTTTCCTTTTCTTTTTTCTTTTGCTTTTCCTACTCCAGGCTGCGTCTTCTATTCCCTGATAAGCTGTGGCTTTTTTACATGTTGGTTAGAGCAGCTCTGCCTCTTCTATAGCATTAATGACGAGCCTTCTTGGATTCACTGTCTCTTGGATTTCTGGCTCAGAACCGATCACCTCAGAGTCTTCTTCCCGCCACAGACAGTTCCCGCCTGCGCAGTTCCGCCGGGAGCCTTCTGAGAGGAAGAGGGAGGAAACAATTAGGGGGAGGTGTCCGAGGGTTCGCAGTGCGCAGGAGAAAGTTACACCGTGCGAAGGGGATGCCCTTCGCACGGTGTAACTTTCTCCTGCGCACTGCGAACCCTCGGACACCTCCCCCTAATTGTTCCCTCCCTCTTCCTCTCAGAAGGCTCCCGGCGGAACTGCGCAGGCGGGAACTGTCTGTGGCGGGAAGAAGACTCTGAGGTGATCGGTTCTGAGCCAGAAATCCAAGAGACAGTGAATCCAAGAAGGCTCGTCATTAATGCTATAGAAGAGGCAGAGCTGCTCTAACCAACATGTAAAAAAGCCACAGCTTATCAGGGAATAGAAGACGCAGCCTGGAGTAGGAAAAGCAAAAGAAAAAAGAAAAGGAAACATCTTTGTAGAAGAACATTGCAATCGGTTGCAGGGAAAAGACCGTCATTGGTTACAGCGCACCCAGAGCAAGCACCATCCCCGTCTATGATTGATTCCTGACGGTTGGAGACCAGAGTCTGACTTAGCTGCATACTGCTTTGTGACCTATTGCAGGTCGAAGCAGGGAGGTGAGGGGCCATCATTACTCTATTTAAAGGGACCACCACCACAGAAATTTCTCTGGATTGTGTCACCATTTGTCACCAGTAGCTGCTAATTTGCACTAGCACCTTTCATTGTGATTGACTTGGATTTGTTTCCTGAACTGATCACTATCACAGATTTCTCTTTGGAGTGTGTCACCGTAACTAGGAAGCTGCTATTTTGCACTAGCACTTTATACTGAGACTGATTGCCTTCTGGACTTATTTTATTCCTGTGGTACATTTTATATTTTATTTATGTTTGCGCTGCACTATTTTATTATTTTATGCTTATGAGGTATTTTTTGAATTAACCTAAGTTGCAGCAAGCATCTTTGTTTTACTTTTATCTGTTGTTCTGACAGCGCTGAGTACCCTCTTTTTATTTATAAATGTGTTTTTAGAATTGTAACCTTTTCTAATATTTGATTGTTTGCACCCAACCATTTTTTTTTAAAAACAAACTGAGTCTTCTAGAACTATGGACTACTCGCTCACTAAAAAAAAAAACCTTTGCTTGTGCTTTGATGAGTTTGGTGTGGAGGAACTCAAGTTGCCTGCTCAGAGTTTGTATCTCAACTCAACTTTTAAACATCTATAGGGTGAATTGGCCCTCTGGTTGTGAGCCAGGTCTTCTCATCCAACATCAGTATCTGACCTCACAAATGCTCTTTGGCTGAATGTGCACAAATTCCCAAAAGACACAATACAAAATCATGTGGAACCCCTCCCCGGAAATATGGAGGGCACACAGCATAGGACAAATACATATTAACCACTTCCCGACTGGTGCACACAGATGTACGTCGGCAGAATGGCACGGACAGGCAAATGGGCGTGCAGGTACGTCCCTTTAAATTTGCCTCCGTGAGTCGGATCGCGGGTCCCGGGGACACGATCGCCGTGGGGATAGCTGCGATCGTCTCACGGGGAGGAAGAACGGGGAGATGCTAAAGTAAACAAGCATCTCTCCGTTCTGCCTAGTAACAGTGTCACTGATCTCTGCTCCCTACCCCTACATAGAATCCAATCAGCTTCCAATTTCAGCTTGTTCAATTAAGCTTTGACAAAAAAAAATAAAAAAACCTGGAAGCTGATTGGTTTCTATGCAGAGCTGTACCAGATTTTGCACTCTCCATTTTTAATAAATCAACCCCCCGTTGTTTGTTTCTATATGATGTCTTTTTTAAATCACCAATTAAAATGATCTTTTATCCATTTTTGGTCTGGTGTTCCTTCCTGTATTTCTATGACCCCATTAGGAAATTCATTTTATTTTTTTGACTTCCTTCATTAACCTATTTAAATGGACTTAAATGGAAAATGTAAACAATTAAAGTGGATTTAAAGTCAGAAGGTTTTTTTTGTATCTTAATGCATTCTATGCATATACCTGAGCCCTATCTCTATCCAGTGATGTACATGAGTGCCTCGGCCGCCTGGGATTCTCCCTCCTGATTGACTGAGACACAGCAGCGGCGCCATTGGCTCCCACTGCTGTCAGTCAAAGTCAGTTAGCCAATCAGGAGAGAGCGGCAGCGGGGCCTAACCACGGCTCCCTGTCTGAATGGACCCACGCAGCTGTGACTCGGCTTGGGTGCCCCCATAGCAAGCTGTTTGATGTGGGGGCACTCGGCAGGAGGGAGGGGCCAGGAGTGCCGGTGAGGGACCCGAGAAGAGAAGGATCTGGGCTGCTCTGTGCAAAACCAACTGAGCAGGTAAGTATAACATGTTTGTCATTTTTATAAAAAAAATTAAAAAAAAAACAGTGTCACTTTAAAGCACAACTTTAGCCAATACTTTTTTTTAAGCAGCTATAGCTAAGATATAGGGGTTGATTTACTAAAGGTAAATAGACAGGTGCACCGCCAAAAAATTTGTTCGTTTTTATTTTTGTTTCACTCCTTTTTTTTGTTTTTGGGGTCATTCGTTAGAATCGCAATTCGAAAAATTTGTGAATTCGAAAATTCCAAAAACTCAGAAGGTTCGAAAATCACAAAAAAAAAAAGAAAATCTGAAAATTTGAAAGAATAACTAACTAACTAACTAACTAATAATAACTAACTATTAAATTACAGGTATTGGAATTTCCTTTCAAATTTTGCTGTTTGTGAACGTAACAAATACAGATTTACCCGAAGTTACAAATTATCCGAAATAATGAATGCCGCATCTAAACAAATGGAACAGAACAAATTAATAATAAATAATAATTATAAAATAAAATGTTTTTATTATTATTACAGTAATTCATTACGTCCCATTTGTTTAGATGTGGCATTCATTATTTCGGATAATTTGTAACTTCAGATAAATTCGTATTCGTTACGTTCACTAACAGCCAACTTTGAAAGGAAATTCCAATACCTATAATTTAATAGTTAGTAATAGTTAGGTTATTATTAGTTAGTTATTATTTCAGATTTTCAAATTTTCGGGTTTTCAAATTTTCTAATTTCGAACTTCCGAATTTTCAAATTTACTAATTTTTGACTTTTAGAATTTATGAACTTTAGAATTTTAGAATTATAGAATCTCCAGATTTAAATATTTTCGAATATTCGATTTAACAAATTTTAGAATTTTAGAATTTACAGATTTACATTTTTTGGAATATTCAAATTAACAAATATTTGGAAAAATTTGTTAAACAGGTTTTCGTTAATTCGGATGTTTTCGAATTAACAAATTTGGAAAAATTTGTTAAAAAAAACAAATTCAGAACGAAACGAATTGTACATGTCTAAAGGTAAATAGACACTGTACTTTGCAAAGTGCAGTTGCCCTCTGCAAGTGTGGTTGCTCCGGAAGTTAATGAAGGGAAGCTCTGCTGACTTCCATCATCCAATCATGTGCAAAGCAAAAATGTTTTTTCTTTTTCATTTTTTGCTTTCTCATGATTGGGTACTGCAAGTAAAGCTTTACCTCATTTACTAAGCTCTGGAGCAACTGTAGAGTGCAACTGCACTTTGCAAAGTGCACAGTCTATTTGCCTTTAGTAAATCAACCCCATTGTCGCTTTAAATATTTTATTTTATTTATTTTTACTATTTTTGGATTTTTGAGAAAAAAATAAAAAATACAAGGGGTCATATTTTGATACAATAACAGATTCAGGATAGATTAAAAAAAAAAGCATCTGTAAGCCTCAGGGGCCATTTATTTTAATTCATTTAACCAAAATGGCAACATTTCACTGAACTTTCCCAATTTTAGTTGGAATAAATAGAATAAAAACGTTGTTTTATTCATCCCTGTATATCAGCATGGTGGGAAATGATCCTAGGTTCTCATCAAGTTAGAAGTACTGACCGTGGTCCGGTTTTCCGATAATAGTGGTCTCTGCGGCGGATTCACCGCTAGATCCCTTTTATAGGCGGCGGGAAAGCCCCCCCCGCTGTGCTCAGATGCCCTTTACCGCTTACCGAAGCCGTCGGCGGAGGCGATCGGATCCTCTTCCTTGCTGGGTATGGAGATGAGTGAGGGGAAGATGGCCCCCCCGTCTCCAAGACATTGCTAGGCGGAAGCGACGTCAAAACGTCACCTCCGCCCATAGCTCTTAAAGGAACATTTTTTTTTTTAATGCCAACATTTTTTTATTTTTTATTTTTTTTAATTGCATTTTAGTGTAAATATGAGATCTGAGGTCTTTTTGACCCCCCCCAGATCTCATATTTAAGAGGACCTGTCATGCTTTTTTTCTATTACAAGGGATGTTTACATGTTTACATCCCTTGTAATAGGAATAAAAGTGACACATTTATTTTTTTTTTAAAAGAACAGTGTAAAAATAAAAAATAAACAATAAAATAAATAAGAAAAACATATATTTTTTAAAACGTGCCCCGTCCCGCCGAGCTTGCACGCAGAAGCGAACGCACACGTGAGTAGCTCCCGCATATGAAAATGGTGTTCAAACCACACATGTGATGTATCGCCACGATCGGTAGAGCAAGAGCAATAATTCTAGACCTCCTCTGTAACTTAAAACATGCAACCTGTAGAATTTTTTAAACGTCGCCCATGGAGATTTTTAAGGGTAAACGTTTTTGGCCGTTCCACGAGAAGGCGCTGTGAAGAAGCGTGACATGTTGGGTATCAATTTACTCAGCGTATCATTATCTTTCACAATACAAAAAAAATTGGGCTAACTTTACTGATGTCTTATTTTTTAATTAAAAAAAGTGTATTTTTTCCAAAAAAAAGTGCGCTTGTAAGACAAGCAGCGCAAATACGGTGTGACAGAAAGTATTGCAACGACCGCCATTTTATTATCTAGGGTGTTAGGAAAAAATATATAATGTTTGGGGGTTCTAAGTAATTTTCTAGCAAAAAAAACAGTTTTTAACTTGTAAACAACACATCTAAAAAAGAGGCTCGGTTCTTAAAGAGGAGTGCCAACAAAAAAAAATAAAAATAGAAGTCAGCAGCTACTTACTGCAGCTGCTGACTTTTAATAATCGGACACTTACCTGTTCCCGGGTCCAGCGATGCAGGGGAACGGGACCCCCCCTCGTTCCCCGCTCCGCTCGCGGCGCCGGCATTCTTAATGTGGGAACCCGGCTGTGGCTTCACAGCCAGGCACCCACTGCGCATGCGCGAGCGTCGCTGTGCGCCGTGATTCGACGCTCACTCATCTGGGACACATGACAGGTCCCAGATGACTGTGCGGCGCCTACAGGAAGTGACGTTTAGCCTGGGCAATGAAGGTGGCAGACTACGAGGGACCCCCTAGCAACAGGCATATAGAGGTGAGTAAAAAAAAAAAAAATTTCCAATTAATTTTTTTTAATTTTTTTATGATTTTTAAGCCACTTTTTTTTTTTTGGCCCGCAACCCCACTTTAAGTGGTTACATAACAAATCCCCTTAAGATATAGACTGAAATTAAAATACTGAAACAATGACACAAAATATAATAATTTAAAATAGGCTCGGTGAAACTACTCTTCCTTTAAGATGTAAAGACTGTAAATCTTTCATATAATATATTCTTGCTGAAGTGAACTCATTTATATCCACTAAGATGACTGACTGCCTATTTTACAGATCTGACAGCCTAAAATCCTCAAAGTCCATCAGACATTAACAGATTTGTTATGTGGAACAGGAATACCAGGTGGGGGGCAAGTATCACCAAATCTGGATTTTCTGTTGTGGTTCAGTAAACCTCCTCCGATCACACTGAGGGGCAGATTTTTTTGTGGAATCCTTTCCAGCCTAGCATGTATCACTTCAAATATCCAACCAGGTTCAGAAGAAATAAAAAAAAATTAAATAATAAATAATAAAAAAAATAATAATAATTAAATTAGGTTCAAAAGAAATGTTATTTTTCCTTTTTTGCTTTTAATCCCTTCTGGGGGGGGGTTGTTCTTCAAAGAACAAAGGTCCATCCGGTGATACTCACCTTCCCTGTGGTCCCAGCTCCATTGGAGTTGGGAATCCTGACCCCCTGCATAAGCTCCACAAAAAAAAAAAAATATGTTGGAGCCCACAGAGACATGGGCGTCCGCAGAACTTTTTTCAGGGGGGGGGGGGGCATAATTTTAGGGTCACCCATTCACCGCCCCTTTACGACAATGTAATTATCACATTATCCTGGTCAGAGACTGCAGACGTAGTACAGTCCCTAGGATAAGTAATGGGTAATGGCCAACAGGCACTGTTACCAGACCCAACGAAATAACAGCAGTGATCCCTCCGGCTGGACGATCGATCACTCTGGGTTCCCCATGGGGCGACTCTGGTCAGTAGTGTAGCATGTCTGTACCCTGGTAGTGGCTCAGTCTTTCTCTCTCTGGTGGTGCTGGTCATCGTGGCTCTCCCTGGTGGCGCTGGGCAGTGTGGCTCTCTCTCTCAGGCTTCCGCCCAGCACACTCCTTATTCTTTGTACTGTAGCGCTCTCTCCCTCAGCTTTTTTCCAGGCTGCAGTCTCTCAATCTCTCTCTTGATCGAGCTGTAGCCTCCTCCCTGTGGAAAATGGGGCCCCCAATCTGTGGGACTACTTGTTCCATGATGCTCTCCTCTCCTAGTCTCCTTTGATTGGCCCTCAGTTATGGCCAATAGGGAAGGAACGGAGCGGGCAGGAAGCTGGGCGGGGAACCTGGTGAGAGCCGCCGTCTCTTCTCCCTGACAAGAAAAACGGGGGGCTGACGGGGGAAACCTCTGATAGCCCGCAGCTCAACTTTCTCTTGTCACAGTGCTGCCGAGTTCTCTGCTGGACTGAGCAGGGAAAAGAGCCCAAAGTCACACTACACTGATGGGGGCTTGGGAGCACCTTGATGGTGTCCCCCCACTGGCGGGTGGCACCCGGATGCAGGCTGCCCGCACCCCGATAGCGACACAACTGAATTTAGGATCCGATCCTTGATTCCAGGGGGGCACTTGACCCCCCTTGCCCCTACCTGCGGACGCCCATGCACAGAGATGTAACTTTTCCTCTTCCCCTCATGTGACGATTGGCTGCCCAAACCAATCACCATGGGAGAAAGGGTTACACTCCCCCATGATCAAAATTAGTGGGTATTAGGAGGATCGTGGAGAGAGCAATGGTGGTCTGGATCCAACCTCTTAAAGCAGAAAGGTGCATTTGACCTATTCTTGTCTCCAAATATCACCCAAATCATCCTCTCAAGACCTCCCACTCTTAAGCTCCCTTGTCCACTCCTCACATGCTCACCTCCAGGACTTCTCCAGAGCATCTCCCATCCTCCTGAACTCTCTACCCCAGTCTATCTGGCTATCTCCTACTCTAGTTTCCTTTAGGCGATTCCTGAAAGCTCATCTCTTCGGGGAAGTCTATCAAGCCTCCAACAAACTGAACTTTTATCACTTCCATCAGCTCACCCCCCCCCCCCCCCAGTTATAAACTTTTGTACCATTTGCCCCACCCTATTAGATTGTAATCTCTTTTATGAGCAGGGACTTTGTGTTATTAATGTTCTTATTCAATTTCCTTTAGATTTACCTTCAACTATGTAGTGCAAGAGCCTACCTGATTGCCTACAAATTGAAAGTGTTTAGATTTGTTATGGTTTTGGAAAAATCTAAAGGAAAATTGTATTATGTATGGCCAGCCTAACCCTCTTGTATTTTATCGTATTGTAACTGTACTGTCTCCCTTTGTAAAGTGCTGCGCAAACTCTTAGCGCTATATAAATCCTATATATTAATAATATTAACAATAATATTCCAATAAATAGGTCCATTCTGCAAGGGGAGAGTGGATTAATAATGGTGGTGGGACCCCCTGCTCTATTTTGAGTACATTATTAAGAATTACTCCTTTCTTTGAGTTGGCCCTTTCTTTAGAAAGTATGGAGACCCCTGGCCTATGACATCAGAGGAAGTCGTCTCACTTCCTGTCTCAGCGAGCGCACAGGAAGTGAGGGGATATTTCCCCAGCCACTGCAGAAACAGCAATAAAACCTGGGAGAGCTTTTAACACTTAACCACTCATTACAAAACTAAAAAAGAAAAAAAGAAAATGTCCGGAGTCGCGCCATAAACAGTTGGAATGGTGAGAGGTGCCAAAGCCAGTCTTTATTAAGGTTTAAAGGTGATACGACGGGACGTGTTGGGTTTCCTGTGTTCCTCTAGATCTGCCCCTTATATATGTTATCACCGTAGCTGTATAGTAAAGGCGTCCCTGGTTCCATGAAGAGGCGCTGGGACTGATGAATGACCCTTTCTACACTCCCTGATCTGTCATTAATCATTTTAAAAAATACAGGTAGCTGGAACAATTTATAAGTTCAGAGCAAGCTTAGCGTTATGTTCTACCTCCTGTATGTATGGTATGTGTGCGAGGGACACACCATCTATATGTTTCTATATAAAGGGAGCACAAGGCTGCGTGTTTTTACATTACGGTACCGAGAGCTGCGAGGATGACCTCTCGATCCAGACAGAGAAAAATGTTTTATCCGATTTAATAATCGGGTGCCAATAACCTTTAAAAGAGTTTCTGCACTCAGATATGATCATTGCTCGCATCTCATTGTACTAAAATAAATATATAAAGTGGAAAAATAAGCTGCCAAATGAGTTATCTAAACATCAACTTTTACATGAAAAAAGAAAAAGAAAATGTTGGAATGTACAACAGTGACTGATCATTGCTTAATGTATAGTTCAGTTTTGTAAGAGAACAAAAAATACAGCTAAATGGGTGATGAGGATATAGTCCATATGACACGGATACTGAGCTGTGTGAGAGAAGGAAACACAGGCAAGCAAACTACCACTACTACTACTACTACTACTACTAATATATTTATTAATACATATAGTGTTTAATCTTACTATCCCTAATTTATAAAGCACCATACAATTATGCAGCATTTTACAAGAAATACAAGAAAATCGAAATAATGGATAATTATAATCTGAAAAAAACAGGGCTCAAGTCCTGCGGGAACGCATGGGAACGGAGTTCCTGTACTTTTTGCACAACAGGAACTCCGTTCCCGTTAGCAGCCATGTTCTGCAAGACTTTGAAGTATGCGAGCTGTGTGGCAGGTGCTACACCAGCAGCTGCCGACACAGCTCGCAATAGTAAGTGCCGCACACCTGACCATTCAGA